>CM076582.1:1560922857-1561546443 GCA_034641835.2 Pinus albicaulis
TATAACATGGCTTTTGCTGCCCCTACAATAGTCCTATTCTTCCACTCCGCTACACCATTATGTTGTGGATTGTATGGAGTTGTCCACTCTCTCTTGATGCCCTCCTTTGCACAAAAATCAGTTAAGTCTCCATTTTTGTATTCTCCACCGTTATCTGAGCGCAATATCTTTATTTTCTTCCCTGACATGTTCTCTACGAGAGCTTTAAACTCTCTGAACCGAACAAAAACCTCATCTTTGGTCTTTAGGAAGTAAACCCAAGTTTTCCTGGAGTAATCATCAATGATGGTGACAAAATATTTTCCATCGCTGAGAGCATTAGTGGACATTGGGCCACAAATGTCTGAGTGTATCAATCCTAATGCGCTTGTTTCTCGGTTCTCACTTCTGGGAAAGGCTTCTTTAGCCTACTTCCCTAGTACGCACCCCCTACATACATCATCATGCTCCGTATTGAGGACTGGTACACCAGTAATAGTCTCTCTGAGCATCCTCAGTGCTCCATGGTGCAGATGTCCTATTCTCCTGTGCCATAGTTTGTTCAAATCTCTCTCGCTATCAAGATTGCTGCCTATCAGTGCCATTGGAGACTTGAGCTGCAACCTTTATAATTTGTTGCTTCAAGTTCCAATTTGCTTCCTCTTCTTCTAGCTTGGATGCTTGACATATGACTTCTTCCCGATGAAGTATACATCATATCCCTTGTCCTGTAACTGGGACACTGAAATTAGATTCACATGCAGCACATTCGTGGCTCTGATGCTGGTTCCTGCTTCCATTTGAAACATTATGGTGTCTCTCCTTGCTGGAGTGCATTTTGTTCTGTTCCCCATAGTGATCTGGAATTCCATCTGCTCTTCTTGATAACTCGAGAAGTATTCTCGTACTCTAGTGATATGAACTGAAGCCCCACTATCAATGTACCAAATACCTGCATATGCTGAACTCGACAAACATGCACAATCTTCTTCTATTCTAGAAGATAAGATATGTAAGTCTTCCATACTTATCTATGCTCTTTTCCTTCTGCAAAAACAAACTACATCTCTTTTGAAGCTTAGCGCTGAGCCTGCTGCGCAGTCCCTTGAGGAACCTGGTTCACTGGCTACGCAGTCTCCTCCCTCTTCTGCTCAGAATTGCCTCTTTTGGATCTGTCATCTCTGATACCATGTGAAAATTCTGCTACTCGGAATCTTACTGCAGCAACTGATTAAATTTCTTCTATTGCCTAACTGAAGCAAATTATTGAACAAATGCTGTGATAATTATCGAAATGAAATACATTGCAGTCTTCACAATAAACAAGAACAAGAAAGAAATACTAGCACAAGTATACATGAATGGACACCGTTATTTTTGGACAATTGTCCCCGGAAAAATCTAATGTGGGAAAATCGGTGCAGCAACTGAGGGTTTTAATATTATGCATTAATTTTTCCGAGTACAAATTTATGATTGTCGATCTTGACAAATCATATAGAGAAATCTGACCAATAAAGTCTTGTGAGACAGATCTCACTCTTCCATGGGATTCCGGCATTGACCTGCACTTGACTTAAGCTACTCTGCGTTGCCTCTGCACAGTGACTGAGTCACCCACGCAGTCTCTGCATCACACTTGTAGCTGCTCTCTGTCTCTATGTACTGGTACTCACTGCTGGTTGGAAACTGGAATCTTCTGCCCTCCGAAAATGTCCTCCGGGAACTGGCACTGACCCTTTGCTGTCTCCTCCACAGAAAACAAAACTCCCTTTGCAACTCTGCGTAGTCCCAACGTAATCTCCATGTCACTGGCTCTTCGGAGCTTCCTTTGGCTTCTGTTGTCTTCTCTCTGTTCACTCTTTAGCTCCGGAATTCTTCCTTCCGAAAATTATCTCTGCCCCTCTCTGTGAGAATCCTCTCGATTGATCTTCTCCCTGAGCACTGCTCACTAAAGAATTTTGATGTCTGGATTCTTTCTTCGTCTCGATGTATTTTCCAAATGACCCTTCAATCCATTCTTATAGTCTTTTCGTTGAGACTTCAACGACCCAGATTAGATCTCTAATCAATGGTTAAGATTAACTTTTGACTTGATCCGCCTTTTCTAGAAAATTCACACTCATATTCTATTAATTCCCATTAAAAATAATTAATTATTTTAATAGAATACAATCTGTATGGAATTTCACTGAATGATTTTTGGGTTATTTGGAATACATGTGTCTAAGCCTCTCCACAAAATTTGAGACATAGAGCACATCTGATGCTACCCCAAATCAACATAATTGCTTGCAACAATTAGCCCTAAAATAGCGAAAATCCCATTATCAATGCATGTGGCAAAGTAAAAGAAGATAACATTAAGTTCGTACTCACATGTAAGAGAATTTATCCAACCATCAATACATTTGCCAATCAAGAAGCTCCAAGATAAGAAAATATAATCCAAACATCAAAATTCATCCATGCCCCAACTTCGTCCACCAAGAAGGAATAGTGAAAATCCCAAGATAGAGAATGATCCAATCCCAATGATGATTCAAAATGAATTCACAATGCTCCTATTTATACACTTCTTAGAAGTTCGAATTACCTAACTAGGCCTACATTAACTCCTAAAATAAAATAATGTGCAAAAATAACTAACTTTTGGTGACAAGCCCACCAAACTAGCTCATAAACAAAATAATAAGCCTCTCAAGAGGTCAAATGATGAACAATATGTGAAAATTTGGCTAACCCTGAATCCTATTGCAGCAACTGCAAATAATTCTCCTAATTGTTAAATTAACTCTTAGCAATTTTTGTTTGCAGTTTTCTACGACAAACACTGAATCAATCACACTGCAACCTACACAAACAAACTGCAGAAGAAAAATAAACGCAGGAAGAAATATATGCACACACACATATAACACCATTATTTTTGGACCAATGTCCCCTGAAAAACCCAACTTGGGAAAATCGGTGAAGCAACTGAGGGTTTTATTACTATGCAATAGTGGAATATCTGAGTACAACTGGATGCCCACACTGGCAATCCTGTAGAGAAAAACTGGCAAAAATATCTAGTGAGGGTTTTCCTCACTCCACAGGCAAATCCGAGAACTGACCTCAGTGTGAAAATTCCTAATCCCAGAATCCCTATTGCAGCAAACTGATATCACTTCTCCTACTTGATATATTATACAAGTTATTCATTGTGTTCTACAAGTAAATCCTGAAGCAAATACACTGCAACCTTCACTAAATAAACTGCAGAAATTAAATGCGGAAACAAGATCTGAGCAAGAAAATTAGATACACATTATAGTGTTATTTTTGGACTAAGTACCAAAAAAAACCCAATGTAGGAAAACCGGTGCAACAAATGAGGGTTTTATATTATTAAGAGATGTTTCTGAATACAACTGGATGCCCAAATTTGGCTATCCACAGAGAATCTGACTGACAGAGAACTAGTGAGGATTACCTCACATTGACATTGGAAATCCAGAACTGACCCAACACTGAACTGATGAGCCCCACATAGCCTATGTAGATCTGCGTCATTCTGGCGGGGTACTATGTCACTCTGGCTGGGGACTGCGGTTGATATTTGTAGCATCAAAAAGTATTCCAATTCTCAAATTTTGTGAGGAGGCTTGGACATCACTATTCCAAAGAACCTAGAAACCGTTTGTGGAAATTCCACTCGGTTCATGTTTTATTAAAATAATTAATTATTTTAATGGAGACCCTAAATCTAAACTTAGGGAAATTAAATAATTAATAGGTATTAATAAGACAGAGTATGAATCTTCTAGAGAATGAAGATCAAGTCAAGTTTTAATCTTAGCCATTGATTAGACTTCTAATCTGGGCCGTTGATTCATCAATGAAAATATTTTAAAAGAAGGCTTGAGGGTCATTTGGAAAGCAAGCTGGGCACACTCAGTAACCCGAAGGAGATCGATTATGAAGGAATAGAATTCTATTTCAGAGAGAGAGTTGCAGGGCAGAGTTGCAGAGGCAGAAGGAGAGGAGGGAGTCAGCAGTGACTGAGTACGAGGATAGAGAGACGCAGAGGGTCACAGAAGGCAGCACAGAGCTGCAACGCAGTGTACCCACGCAGAGTGACACAGTCCAGCGCAGGGACTGCGCATAGAAGTACGCAGAGTCTCAGAGAGACGCAGAGGGAGACAGTGGGTATTCTGGGTGTCAGAAAATCTTCGGGAGGTTCTGAGAATTTTGTCTCAGGTGTTTTCTAAATGTATCTGCCAGTGTATTTCTTGTAACGAATTCATTTGCTGAAGAATAATATATAAACCCTCATCTGTTGCACTGCTTTTCCCACATTGGGTTTTCCGGGGACAATTGTCCAAAAATAAGTGTGTACATGTGATTGTTTCTTATTGTTCCTTTCTCTGCATATGTAATCGTGAATGTTGCAGTAGTATTTATTTCGAAATTTACTGATAGAATTCTGTAAATAACTTATTGGAGTAATAAGTAGGAGAAATAAATCTAACACTGCAATTGTATATTTCTGGATTGAAATTTTTACATGGTATCAGAGCTAGAGATGAGAAACAAGAACAAAGGACCAACAAGTGAACGTAAACCTGACATTGCTGCGACAACTCGGAAGGGTTCATGCAATTCTCTAGAGAGGAAGAGAAGCATGGAAGAACAGATTGGATCATGATGTTTCTATTCTGGCATCCAGACTAGAAGAAGAGTTTGCTTGTGTGTCAAGCACTGCTTCTCCTGAAGTCTAGTACATTGACAGTGGGGCTTCTGCTCATATGACGGGAGTGCGGGAATGTTTCTCAAACTACCGAGAAGAGCAGATGAACTTTAAAATTACCATGGGTAATAAAGCAAAATGTACCCCTATTGTAAGAGGTACTGTAGTATTACAAACAGAGGCTGGAAATAAGCTTCGGCCCACTAATGTGTTGCATGTGCCTGGTTTGGGGATGAACTTACTCTCGGTGTCTCAACTTCAAAACAAAGGTTATGACGTTTACTTCATTGGCAACAAAGTATATGTCAAACACCCAAGTTGGAAGAAGAAAGCACAAATCAGAGTCAATAAACTATATAAGTTAGAGCTCGAATCTCCAATGGAAATAATAGGAAACATTGATGAGGACTTGAATGAACTATGGCACAAAAGAATGGGGCATTTGCATCATGGGGCGTTAAAGACTCTCAAGAAAACTGTCACGAGAGTTCCAGAACTTAGCACCAAGCAAGACGATGTCTGCAATGGGTGCATATTGGGAAAGTATGCCAAGGCAACATATCAGAGAAGCAACAATAGGGCTAAGAGTGTATTGGGCAACAATAGTGCTAAGAGTGTATTGGGCTTGATACACTCGGATATCTGCGGACCAATGTCCACTAGAGCTCTTAGTGGTGCCGAATATTTCGTCACCTTTATTGATGACCATTCCAGGAAGACCTGGATCTACTTTCTGAAGACCAAGGATGAAGCCTTCAGTCGTTTCAAAGAGTTTAAAGCTCTGGTAGAAAATCTAACAAGAAAGCGGATCAAGGTGGTGTGATCAAACAATGGTGGAGAGTACATTTATAAATAATTCACAAGGTTCCGCGCAAGGGAAGGTATCAGAAGAGAATGGACTACTCAATATAATCCGGAGCAGAATGGTGTGGCAGAAAGAAAGAATAGAACTATTGTCGAGGCTACAAGGGCAATGCTGTATGATCAAGACATGCCCAAATTTCTGTGGGCTAAAGCTTGTAATACAACCGTCTACGTTCAGAACAAGATTCCTTACAACGCATTTGGAAAGATCACTCCAGAAAGTGTCTTCACTAGCAGCAAACCTGAAGTGAGCCACTTTAGGATCTTTGGCAGTACGACATATTGTCATATGCCCAATGAAAAGAGGAAGAAGCTGGATATGACTGAGGAAAAGGGATATCTGGTAGGATATAGCGAGAATGCAAAGGCTTACCGCATTTACATTCCGGAGAGCAGTAAAGTTGTATTGCGGAGGGATGTGAAATTCATGGAGGAGAGGGCCTTCAGGGGATCCTGGGAGATGCCTTCTGCTACGCAGTCTGAGGAGGATCCGCTGGTCCAACCATAACGACCTACGGAGGGTAATACGAGTGCCTCTCCAAGGCATGGGGATCCAAGGGATACTTCTCCCGAGGACTTGCAGGAAAGACAACAGGTAGATCCACCCACTACCAGTGGTAGATCGAGCAGGGAACTAGAAAAAATTCTGAGGGACGCAGAAGACTTTGTCGGAGCCCCCCGAAATGCAAAGAGGCAACGCAGGTAGCCTAAAAGGTACCAAGCCTTGGTAGCACAGGTTGGGGAACCTTCTAGTTATTAGGTAGCAGCTCAACACTAGGTATGGGTAGATGCGATGGTGGAAGAATATAGTTTCATCATGACAAATGATGTCTCGGAAGTGGTTATCAGACCTCAGGGCAAATCAGCTGTAGGTTCAAGGTGGATCTACAAGATCAAATATGCTGCAGATGGCAGCATCGAGACGTTTAAAGTCGGTTTGTGGGTAAGGGGTATGCTCAGAAGGAAGGGATAGATTATGAAGAGACCTTCACCCTAGTAGCTCGATATACTTCCATTAGATCCGTGATATCCCTTGTTGCGCAGATGGGATGGGAGATTCACCAGATGGACGTCAAGACTGCGTTCCTAAATAGGGTGATAGAATAGGAAGTATACATTGAAAAAACAGAGGGATTCGAGACACATGAGTAGAAGACACATGTATGCAGGCTTAAGAAAGCTTTGTGTGGACTAAAGCAAGCCCCTAGAGCTTAGTATGGTCGAATTGACAGTGATGGGGTTTGTCAAGAGTGACGCAGATCCCAATCTCTACTATCTAAGGGTAGGGAGTGAGCCTCTGATACTGGTTCTATATGTAGATGGTCTATTTCTGACAGGGTCATCGAGGCTCATCAAGTACTGCAAGGAGAATTTAGCTGCAAAATTCGACATGAAGGATCTAGGGCTAATGCGTTATTTTTTGGGGTTGGAAGTTTGGCAGCAGAAGGGGGAGATATTCCTTGGTCAAGGAAGGTATACTACATAAATTATGAAAAGATTTCAGATGGAGGATTGTAGACCCATAACTACTCCAATGATCACCAACTGGAAGAAAATCGACACGTTCGATGATGATGAGGCTGATCCTACATTGTATAGGCAACTCATAGAATCTTTGATGTATCTGGTCAACACTAGGCCAAACATCTGTTATGCTGTCAATACCCTCGGTTAGTTCATGGTGGAACCAAGGAGGGCTCATTGGGCAACAGCCAAACATGTTCTCAGATATCTTCAAGGAACAGTTGAGCTTGGATTGAAATACACCCATGGAAATGACATCAGGTCGAGTGGGTTCACCAACACTGATTGGGCTAGGAGTCCAGTAGATTGGAAAAGTACCAGTGGGTACTGTTTAAGTATTGGATCAGGAATGACCTCCTGGTGCAGCAGGAAATAGAAATTCGTGGCACTGAGGTCAGCAGAGGTAGAATATATGGCAGCTAGCACGGCTTCGTGTGAGGCCATATGGCTTCGAAAGCTGCTTGTGAACTTACTAAAGGAAAAGATGGAAGCGACCAATATTCTATGTCATAATCAGAGTTGCATTAAGCTCTCTGAAAATCTCGTGTTTCATGATCGGTTGAAGCACATTGACATCAGGTGTCATTTCATCAGACACTGTGTCCAACGAGGAGATGTACAGTTGCGGTACACTCCAATAGGAGAACAAGTGGCAGATATCCTCACGAAGGCTCTGGAGAAGACAAAGTTTGTCTATTTCAGAGAGAAGATGGGGATGATCAAGAATCCATTTCAGTAGCAGGAATGGATAGGATTAGGATTTAGAGGTAGCTACAGTACAGATGAGGCAGTGACAGTGGCAGTGTCATGGGTAGTAGTATAGAGGGCAACAATGCAACAGATGAGGGGAAACAACCAGAGATCAACAATGCAGAGGATGCTTCAAAGTAGGGCAGCATGCAACATGCATATTGCTAGAACACTTTCCTCGCTAAGAGGGAGTGTTGATTTTTGTAGCATCAGAAAGTATTCCAAGTCTCAAATTTTGTGAGGAGGCTTGGACATTAATATTCCAAAGAACCCAGAAACCGTTTGTGGAAATTCCACTCGGTTAATGTTTTATTAAAATAATTAATTATTTTAATGGAGACCGTAAGTCTAAACTTGAGGAAATTAAATAATTAATGGGTATTAATAAGACAGAGTGTGAATCTTCTAGAGAACGAAGATCAAGTCAGGTAGAGTGTGAATCTTCTAGAGAACGAAGATCAAGTCAGGTTTTAATTTAGCCATTGATTAGACTTTTAATTTGGGCCGTTGATTCATCAATGAGAAGATTATAAAAGAAAGCTTGAGGGTCATTTGGAAAACAAGCTGGGCACACACTCAGTAACCCGAAGGAGATCGATTTTGAAAGAATAGAATTCAATTTCAGGGGGAGAGTTGCAGGGCAGAGTTGCAGAGGCAGAAGGAGAAGAGGGAGTCAGTAGTGACTGAGTACGAGGATAGAGGGATGCAAAGGGCCATAAAAGGCAACGCAGAGCTGCAACGCAGTGTACCCACGTAGAGCCCACTCAAAGTGACGTAGTCCAGCGCAGAGAGGCACACAAAGAGACGCAGAGGGAGACAATGGGTCTTCTGGGTATCAAAAAATCTTCGTGAGGTTCCGAGAATTGTCTCAGGTGTTTTCTAAATGTATCTGCCATTGTATTCCTTGTAAAGAGTTCATTTGCTGAAGAATAAGATATAAACCCTCATCTGCTGCACCGATTTTCCCAGATTGGGTTTTTCCGGGGACAATTGTCCAAAAATAAGTCTGTACATGTGATTGTTTCTTACTGTTCCTTTCTCTGCATATGTAATCATGAATGTTGTAATAGTATTTATTTCGAAATTTATTGATATAATTCTGTAAATAACTTATCGAAGTAATAAGTAGGAGAAATAAATCTATCACTGCAACTGTATATTCTTGGATTGAATTTTTTACACTGCGTCACCTCCTTCTGCTGGATCTTCTGCTCGCTGGATGCTGATATTTCGCCCCTCCGGTCTTACACCCCGACACTCCGGCACTGGATCTGACTAATCCACAACAAAATGTCTGATCTCCTCAAGGCTACAACGCTGCCTTTGCATGGCACTGCACTGCCCAACATAGCCCCTACGCTGCCTCTTCTGGGTCCTCTTCTTTGCCTTCTCTACTAAGTATTCCCGGCTCAGGAAAATATCTTCCAATCTGAACTATCACTGCCCCTCACTGCAATCGAATCAACTCGATCAAATCCTCTGACTGCTCTGCGCTGCTCACTTGAGAAATTCGATCTCTAGACTCACTCAGTGTATTTTCCAAATGCCCATCAAAGTCATTCTTGTAATCTTCTCGTTGGATAGCCAACAACCTAGATTGAAACATAATCAACAACTTAGATCATATTGACTCGATCTCCGTCTTTTTATAGAAGTTTCACACACAGTTCTATTTATATACTTTAATTATTTTAATTCCCTAAGTTAAGACTTAGGTTCCCATTAAAAATAATTAATTATTTTAATAAAACCCTATCCGGGTGGAATTTCCCAAAACGCTTTATGGGTTTTTTGAAATACATGTTTCTAAGCCTCCCTATAAAATTTGAGACTTAGAACACATTCGATGCTACCAGAAATCAACACTCCCTCATAGCGAGGAATGTGCTCTAGTAATACTTTCTGCTGAAGCACTATACTGACTCTGTAACATCTCCCTCTGCGCTGCTGATGTCTGACATTGTTGTCCACCAACTACTGCGCTGCTGCATCTATGCTGCTGCTGACCCTGCATACTGCTGCCAACTGCATCTGCATTGCATTTCTATTGCTACTGCTGCAGCATAAAAACATCCAAAATTACTGAACTAAATGTTCAGCATGATGCATTTGATACTGAAGGTTTGACTGCTGCAAGTCTCTGCGCTGACCCTCTAAAGTTGCTGTGCTGTTGCTAACTCTGCGTTGTGCCTTGCTGCACTGCAACCAACCCTGCTTTGCACTGCTCAGACTCTGGCGCTCTCTAGCCATTGCGTTGTCAGTCTGACACTCCTCTGCACCAACTGACACAGGTCCATCCTGCTACTGCTGATTTGGGCTCCTGTAGCAAGGTATTGATCCAAGAGGTGGACTCCTTAGGGACCCTACCCAACTGTAGTTCTTTCGAACTACAACTCTAGATCACCCCAATTCTCCCTTGGAGATATGTGGGCAATCATGGCAAACTCCTCATCCTCGATCCTTGCAGTTGCAGCTTGCGGATCATGTTTCTTGTCCTTGTCCTTCTTCTTGAGAGGACACTAAGTAGCGTAGTGACCCATTTCACCACACCAAAAACACTTGATCTTTGAGACGTCCTTATTCCGCCTCCGCTGCTCCTGCTGTCCCTTAGATGCAAGGGCTGCATTCTCTTCCTTCTCCTTAGGCTTCGACCTGCTGCTTTTGCTGCCATCAAGTTTGCACTTGATCATATCTCGCCTCATCTCTTCCTGTTGAAAAGAGGTCCACATCTATTCCCAATCAGGAAACCTTTCTTTGCCCAGGATGCTCTGGACAAAGACTTGCCATTCATCTGATACAGAGTTTAGAGCCAATTTGAACATTTCGGTTGCCTGAGGTACAGATCCGACAGCTGCCAACTGATCTCTGGTTTCTTGAAGCTTTGCAAGGAATGGATCAATGCGTTCTCCCTTATGCATCTTCATAGATTGCATCTTCTCCTGCAAGTACATCTTCCACTGCTCGGAAGATCCTTGATACAACGTAGCTAAGGCATTCCACATCTCCTTAGCCGTCCCTTTGCCAACGATGTGACATACTACATGATCCCTCACTCAGTTGAGGATCAAACGCTTAGCCTTCGCCATATTCTTCTTGTAGGCTTTCAACGGATCTGCATCAACAACGACAGCTACCACATTCACGATAAATCCATTGAGATCATGCTCACCTAACAGACACGTGATTCTTGCCTGCCAGATCACATAGTTGGATGCACCATCCAACCGATCTTGATCTCTCAACCCGGTTGCTGCCATCTTTGTCGACTAAATAATGTCGAACTGCTCCCTCTCTCTTTGTTGCGCAGCTGCTAGGCTGGCCTATGCACTTCCTTGTTGGAGTTAGTAGATCCACTCCTCGCTATTGTTGCTCAACCACTAAGAATTAGAATTCCTTGGCTGGGAACTCACTAGGAAGAAAATTCCCTCAAAAGGTGTCCTTCTTCCTTCTTTTGGTGCTTTTCTTCCCACAAAAATGCCGCAGAAAACTACGTCCCACAGAAAATTGCTCTACGCTGCTCCCTTTGCCGCTGACAAATCATGAACCAGAAAGTCTTACCTCTTTGTCGACTCACTTAGAGAGAGACTTCCTCGCAAATCTTGCCCTCCTGGCCTGGACTGCGCAATCCCTTGGGGATTCGATCTGCTGCCTACGCAGCTATTCGATCTCCCTCCCCTTCAACGTTGAGTTTTCATGATCTGCTCTCTTGCTTCACCTGCACTGCTCTACAACCTTTGATACCATGTGAAAATTCCTAATCCCGGAATCCCTATTGCAACAAAATGATATTACTTCTCCTACATGATAAATTATACAAGTTATTTACTGTGTTCTACAAGTAAATATTGAAGCAAATACATTGCAACCTTCACTAAATAAACTGCGGAAATTAAATGCAGAAACAAGATCTGAGCAAGAAAATTACACACACATTACACCGTTATTTTTGGACTAAGTCCCCGGAAAACCCAATGCTGGAAAACCAGTGCAGCAGATGAGGGTTTGATATTATTTAGAAGAAGTTTTTGAATACAACTGGATGCCCAAATCTGGCTATCCACAGAGAATTTGGTTGACAAAGAACTAGTGAGGATTACCTCACACTGACACTGGAAATCCGGAAATGATCCAACACTGAACTGATGAGCCCCATGTTGCCTCTACGCAAATCTGCGTCACTTTGGCTGGGGACTGTGTCACCTCCTTCTGCTGCTGGATGCTGATCTTCTGCCCGTCCGGTCTCACACCCCGACACTCTGACACTAAATCTGACTGATCCACAACAAAATCTCGGATCTCCTCAAGGCTACAACGCGACCTCTATGTGGCACTGCGCTGCTCACCGTAGCCCCTACCCTGCCTCTTCTACGTTCTCTTCTCTGCCTTATGCTAAATGTTCCCGGCTCTGGAAAAGATCTTCCAACCGGAAATATCATTGCGATCGAATCAATTCGATTGAATCCTTAGGCTGCTCTGCGCTGCTCAGTTGAGAAATTCGATCTTCGGTGTATTTTCCAAATGCCCATCAAGGTCCTTATAATCTTCTTGTTGGATAACCAATGACCCAGATTAAAACATAATCAACGAATTAGATCATATTTACTCAATTTGCGTCTTTTTCTAGAAGTTTCACACCCAGTTCTATTAATATAATTTAATTCCCTAAGTTTATACTTAGGCTCCCATTAAAAATAATTAATTATTTTAATAAAAGCCCATCCAGGTGGAATTTCCCAACACACTTTTTAGGTATTTTGGAATACATGTGTCTAAGCCTCCATGCAAAATTTGAGACTTAGAGCACATCCGATGCTACCATAAATCAACACTCGGCTCGATCTGGAGCCGTCCAAGCTGCCTCGGCGCAGTCACTGCGTCACTCTCGCGTAGGCTCTATGTCACTCAGCTCAGAATTGCATCACCTCAAGCTGTCTCGTCAGCTACTGTCTGAGACACTGACCCTCCTGGCCTCTGGAAACTCTGGCCAACTTCCGACACTGAATCACTGCTTCGCCTCCAGCAAATACGAATTGCCCATTGAAGCTACCGCGTTGCCATTGCATCAGCCTCACTATGGCTTCTTTGCCTCTCTACAAATGCACTCATTGGATCTGGAATGCCTCCTTCGACTTCACTATCTCTGCCCCTCTCTCACTACTTCGATCTCACTGAATCACTTCTGGCAACAAAACGCTGCTACTTTGGAAATCGATTTCCCAGTAAAATCGAATGCTCAAGTGTCTCAAGTGATTTCTCCAAGCCCCATCGACTTCTTCTTATAATCCTTCGTTGAGACTTCAACAACCAAGATTAGATCTTAATCAATGGCTAGGATTAACTAGAAATCGATCCATGTGACTTTCTAGAACATTCACACCATGAATTAATTAATTTTGATTAATTAATCATATTCCCTAAGTTTAGACTTAGAAAATAATTAAAAACTGTCTAATAATCTAATTAATTCGTCTCTAGGTGGAATTTCTAGAAATGATTTCTGGGTTTTGGAGAACTCGTATTCTAGCCTCTCCACAAAATTTCAAGGCCAGAACACATCCAATGCTACAAAAACTAACACAATACATGTTGGGCCCTCTAGGAGGTCTGATGAGGTCCATAAGTGCCATAATGATGAATGAGACTCTCAAAAGTGATGGAAAAGGGCATGGCCCCTTGTTCTCCAGACAATAAACCTATGGTGCTCCTAGTGGCTGTGGTGGCACACAGATAACCTCATGGGTCTCCAAGTAAGTCGAAGATGCATGTAGACCATCTATAACGACTCAGATGATGGAGTAAATGATGTCATATCAGTGTACAAGTCATGGGTCACCTGCCAAGTGTATGGTGCAACTGTGGGGCTGACTGGGCATGGTGTACTAGGTGCATCTCCCTCGTCCAATAGGTGGATATCGAGCAATCTCTGAACATCTTTGGGGATCCATGGAGTGTTGTATACTGCTGTGGAGGCCCATGGCTCTCTACACACATTCTACATGTGCCAATGTAGCCTTCTAGAGAGTTAGGACCCCGTATAGGGAGACCAAACCCAAAATGAAAACCATCTGCAATCCTGCATAAGATCCGATGCGTCCGCTAGCCCTCTAGCACATCAAGTCATTGAGGTAATCGAATAAAAGAGTTTACAAACCATGGACAACAAGTGGACACTTCATAATGGCATGCCCTTCCATAGTGGGCTCTGGCATGTGCTAATGTCTCTAAGCTCCAAAGGGGGTTAACCAAGTACCTTATTAGGTGTTTTCGTCCTTTAGAGGGGATAGTATGTGCAAGGTACATCCTTCAAATGGTGGTGGAATGTGATAAAGAGGTGGATGTAATAGGGAATGAAAGGGGCAATTTTGGGCCACATATCGGGGTATAAGGGTAGCCAGAACAAGGGAAGCCCACACTTGGGTATATAATGTATAGGAGGGAGCAATCGTGGTGCATGAGGTGCCTCGACCTTGACTTTTCCACTCTTCTTTATATGCCTTTTTCCTTTTATGATTTTTCTTTGATTAACTACTCGGGGCTCAAAGGATAAGAGCATGATGTGTAAGATATAACAGTGGATACCCCCTTAAGGTAAGGTGGTTCATTGCCCACCGGGGGTTGGGACAATCATGGGTTCCTAAATGATAAAGGAGGCTCATTTAGGGCCTATGGTACCAGGGTGATGGCCATGGGTATGGGGTAGAGCTTATGCATTGGCTTTTGCCCACGTGCTAAATATGTTTGTCCCAACCATATTTTACATCTTGTGGTTCATTTTCCCGTTGAATGTGGCCATTATGCTTTTACTTTTTCTTTTCAGTTGCTTCAACCTCCGAGGCATTGTTCCAAGCCTGACCCAAGGTGAGGGCAAGGGAAAGCGGAGGCTAACCCTATGTGGACCCAGTGAGGAAATGTGTACCCAAGTGGGAAAGCTTGTAGAAAATTCTAGTTTCCCACCCCGGTTTTCAGTTTTCACCATATTACTCCAAAATAATTAAATGCCCTTTCTCATATCCATACATTTAATAAACTGGAAAATAAATTTTGCTGAAAACACAAATTCTGGAAATTTTTCAGAATGCTGTAAATGCAGAAATAAAATAACAGCAGTAACAAACAGTCATTCAACACATCATAACTCAGAAATTTTTGGTCAAGGTGACCCTGGAAAAACCCCCTACAACTCTTTGGGAAAACCAGTTCGAAAGCTCCTTCTTATTTCTGAAAAAATGCTTTTTACAGTGAGAGAAATATTCAGCAAAAAAATCAGCAAGTAAACTTATACAACTTATCTCGTTTTCCGTGCTTAACCACCGCCTCGAAAAATATGCAAACAGCAAAACAGGAACAACAATAAATGCTGTACGGATTTCCTCGTTTTTTCGTGCCCAAAAATCTGCAATAAATGCAGCGGTACAGCCACCTCGAAATCTGTGCCAAAACAACAATAAATGCTGCTGTACGGACCTCGAAATTTGTGCCAAAAGACAACATAAACTTGATGTACGGAATCTGCCTCGATTTCCGTGCAACGGTACAGCCACTTGCTGTACGGCCTGCCTCGAAATTTGTGCCAAATAAAACAGCCCCTTTGCTGCCTCGAAATCTGTGCTGAAACTGCTGTACGGCCTCTTGGAAATCGTGCCAAAAGGCTGCTGTACGGCCTTCTAGAAAATCGTGCCAAAATCTGCCTTGGAATGTGTGCCAAACTCTGCTGTACGGACTTGCTGAACTGCTGTCTTGGAATGTGTGCCAAGCTGTTGTCTCCTTCTCCTCACTGCCCAGAAATTTCCCTTGCTCTCTTTCTCTCCTTCTCCCAATCTGCTCATGAAAGAATGAATGACCTTTTCCTCCTTTTCCTCCTTTAACCTAACCCTAAGTGACTTTTGGGGAATCCCTAAATCCAATGGCTGAGATAGATTGAGATCTAGGGCCGAGATTAAATGCTCATTTAAATCTCACTTTCTATTTTTTAATTCACCCCACTTTAATAAAGACCCACTTAGTCTTTTATTTCCAAAGTCACTTTTTCCTTTCTAATTTTATATTGACTTTATTAAAGTCACTTTAAAATTAGACTTTAGTAATTTTATCACTTAAAGTCACTTTTAAATTAGATTTGACTTTATAAAAATTATAAAGTCACTTTAGGAGAAAAATTAAATTCTTTTGGACACTTTTCCCTAGGCCAAAGATCAAAGCCTTAGGGAACCACCTGTCCTCCGGTACCAAATTTCAACACTCCCTCTTACCGAGGAAGGTGTCCCTCACCACACCCATCTTGTCTCTGAAGTAAACATGCTTGCCCCGTGGTAAGGCTTTGGTAAGAATATCTGCAACCTGCTCATCAGTGGGAATATACTCAAGCTTCACAGCTCCTTTCTGAACATAGTCTCTGATGAAGTGATATTTGATCCCGATATGCTTTGACCTGTCATGAAATACCGGATTCTCCGTGAGTTTAATGCAACTCTGATTATCACAGTAAATCACTGAAGGTCTCAACGGCTGACCAAATAAGCCAAACAACATCTTGCGAAGCCAGATGGCCTCACAACTAGCGAGACTGGCTGCCATATACTCTGCTTCCGCTGAACTCAATGCTACTGACTGCTGCTTTCGGCTGAACCATGACACAACTGCCGAACCCAACCCAAAACAGCACCCTGAAGTGCTCTTCCTATCAGAAGCACAACCTGCGCAATCAGAATCAGTGTAACCTGCCAATCTCACTCCATCCCCCTGCCTGTAGTCCAGACCATAATCCACTGTCCCCTGCAAGTATCGCAAAATGTGTTTTGCAGCCACCCAGTGAACCTTCCTAGGCTCACACATAAACTGACTCATCATGTTGACTGCAAAACAAATATCCGGTCTAGTGTTGACCAAATACATCAAGGAACCAATCAGCTGTCTGTACAATGTGGGATCCACCAACTCGGAATCCGAAGCATGAAGCTTCTTCCAGTTGGTGATCATCGGTGTCGACATGGGTCTACAATCCTCCATGTGGAATCTGCCAAGGATGTCCACAATATACTTCCCCTGTCCCAGGAAGAAATGCCCCTCCTCCAGCCACACCTCCAAACCCAAAAAGTAATGCATCAAGCCGATGTCCTTCATCTCAAACTCCGCCGCAAGATCTCTCTTGCAGTGCTCTATGAGTCTCTCTGCACCTGTAATGACTAAGTCATCCACATACAGCACCAGAATGAGAGGCTCCTCACCTATTACAATATAGTAAAGGTTCGGATCTGCCTCACTCTTTGTGAAACCCATCTTCTGCAAGTATCTATCCTGGAGTACCAAGCTCTGGGAGCTTGCTTCAGGCCATAAAGGGCCTTCTTCAGTCTGCACACATGGGACTCCTTCCCATGCACCTCAAAGCCCTGTGGCTGCTCAATGTACACCTCCTCCCGTATGAAGCCATTGAGAAATGCGGTCTTCACATCCATCTGGTGGATCTTCCAACCCATCTCTGCTGCTATCGATATAATGGAGCGAATCGAAGTATATCAAGCCACGGGAGCGAAGGTCTCCTCATAATCAACTCCCTCTACCTGGGAGAACCCTCTAGCCACAAATCTTGCTTTGAATTTCTCAATGCTGCCATCTGCAGCATGCTTTACCTTGTAAAGCCATCTGGAAGTAACCACGGATTTGCCCTCAGGCCTCGGCACCACCTCCCAAACATCATTCTTCATGATAGAAGAATACTCCTCCTGCATGGCCTCTCTCCAGACCTGCTGGCTAGCTGCCTCCTCATAGCTAGAAGGCTCAGAGTCAAGGATGCCGGTAGCCATTGCCATATAGCTACAAAACCTCTCAGGTGGTCTGCTCTCTCTGACCGGCCTCTTAGGCTCAGCAACAGATGTGGCATCTCTCAAGGTGTCCTGAAGCCACTTGGGCTTCCTCTTCCCTGAGTGCACTTCTCCCGTCGGAGAATAAAACTCCTCCTCCTCAACATCAGGAGCCTGAACTCCTGACTGTCTGTCTGCTGTCCTCCTGCCTGCACCTGAACCTGTAGATGCTGAGGTACCGTGTGAACTGTCCATTAGTGGACTCCCCAGTGAACTGCTCTGTGGACTGCTCTGCGTGCTGCCCATAGCACCACCCCTCTGACTCTGCGAGCCACTCCCCACTGACGGACCTGACATCGTCATAGATGTACCTCCTGATCCCTGCCCACTGGATCCCTGCGACTGACTCAACTGCTGCTGAGGGTCTGGCTGATCCAGATACTCTAACTCCCGTGACCTCCTAAAGGCCCTGTCCTCCTCGAACTTCACATCCCGCCTGACAACAACTTTCCTCTGCGCAAGAATGTAAATCCGAAAGGCCTTTGAGGTCTCACTGTAGCCCACAAAGATACCCTTCTCTGCGGTGGGCTCTAGTTTGGTCCTCTTCTCCTTGGGTATGTAGGAGTATGTAATGCACCCAAAGATACGAAGATGACCCATATCAGGCTTCTTCCCAGAAAAAGCCTCCTCCGGAGTCATGTGCCCCAAGGCACGATGCGGACTCCTGTTCTGCAAGTAAACAGCTGTGTTGCAGGCCTCTGCCCACAAAAACAATGGCAACCCCCGATCATGTAACATGGCTTTGGCAGCCCCTCCGATGGATCTGTTCTTCCTCTCCGCAACCCCGTTCTGCTGGGGGTTGTAAGGAACAGTGAGCTCCCTCCTAATGCCCGCCTCCGCACAATAGTCAACAAACTCTCCAAGGGTGTACTCTCCTCCATTGTCCGACCTCAGGGACTTGATCTTCCGACCTGTCTGTGTCTCCACAAGAGCTCTGAACTCCCGAAACCGCTTGAAGACCTCACTCTTGGTCTTCAAGAAATAAATCCAGGTCCTCCTGGAGTGATCATCAATGAATAACACATAGTACTCATATCCACTCAAGGAAACATGAGACATCCAACCGCTCACATCGGAATGAATCAAATCAAGTATCCCAGTCGCTCTGCTGTCACTGCTAGGATAAGGGGATTTGGCAAACTTGCCCATCGCACATCCTCTGCAAGTATCAAAGTGATCAGTACTGAAATCTGGCACACCTGTAGTGATCTCCCGCAAAGTCCTCAAGGCCCCATGATACATGTGCCCCATCCTGCGGTGCCAAATCTCACACTGCTCAGAACTGCTAGCTCTGCTGTCGGTACTGCTGCTCAATGCCAAAAGGGACTGAAATGCAAACTTGTACACCTTTGCATGGCGTATACCTATCACTCTAGCTGAATCAGCTGGAGTGCCCCTGGGATACATCAACACCTGTCCTCCCCTGAACAGTACCTCATATCCTCTATCCTCCAAAACTGAGACGGATATGAGGTTCTTCCTCATCCCTGGCACATAAAGAACATCTGACACCTTCAAGGGAGGTTTGGACTCCCTCTGAAATGTCAATGTTCCCACACCGATTGCTCTAACAACTCTGTCATCACCGAGTACTACCTCTACATCAGTGCCACTCTCTGAAAGCTCTGAGAAGTACTCACAGACTCCTGTCATGTGACGTGAAGCCCCACTGTCCACATACCAGATACCCGAAGATGCTCCGCTAATCGAGGGAAATGCATGCTCCCTCTGAACCTCTATGGCAGATAATCCCGCACTAGAAGACTCACACGCAGTGAACCCAAACTCCCGGTCAAAACGATCTGCAAAGTCCTCAACCTCTGCTGAAGCTGCCATACTCTGGTTCTTCCCCTTCTTCTTCTTCTTCTCCGGACACACAACTGCATAGTGTCCCATCTTCTGACAATTCCAACACTTCACTTTGGAATAGTCCTTCTGTGAGTTATCCCGTTTACCTTTACCTTTGCCTTTGCCCCCACCATTGCTTGTGGAAGCCTGCTTCTTCCCTTTGCCCTTCTTGCGTCCTGCCAACAGTGCTACATCCTCATCCTGCTCAACTGGCTTGGCTGCCCCAAGCTGACCTTTCCTGATCTTTGTCTGAATGCAATCATCCCAAAACCTCTCCCATGTGGGAAGGGTCTCACGTGCACAAACTCCATCAGCAAAGTTCATCCATGAACGGGGGAAGCCATTCACCGCAATCCGCACCAACTCAGTGGGTGGAATGGCCTCTCCAATCGCTGCCAACTCATCTCTCACATTAGTAATCTTTGTGAGATATCCAGCTGCACTATCATTGCCCATCTTAATGGTCTTCATCTTCTCCTTCAGGACCATCTTCCGGTTCTCATTGGTACTCTGGTAGAGATTGGACAATGCTGTCCACATCTCATGAGCATTTCTCTTTCCTCTTACATGAGGAATGCAATGGTCTTTGATTCCGTCTAGAATCAGCCTCTTACCCTTGTTGTTTTTTTTATTATATGCTGCCAACTGAGTAGCATTAGTAGGCACATTCACAGGGTTCTGTGTGGTATGCACCATAATGTCCCAGACTTCTGCCTCTTCAAAGATACTCTGCATTCTCTCCTTCCAAATGCTGTAGTTGGAATGCCCATCCAACCTATCCTCCACCCTCAGTCCCAATGACATCCTGCTGTCCTAAAACTGAAAAATAACACTGCTGTAGTAAAGGTAAAAATCTGCTGTTTGTGAAAAATCAGCGTGCTGGAATTTTCTGAGTGAAAAATCAGCAGGCTGTAATTTTCCTCCTTGCTGTCCCAAACTGCCCTTCAGCACTCAAGCTCTGATACCATGTAGAAAATTCTAGTTTCCCACCCCGTTTTTCAGTTTTCGCCTTATTACTCCAAAATAATTAAATGCCCTTTCCCATATCCATACATTTAATAAACTGGAAAATAAATTTTGCTGAAAACACAAATTCTGGAAATTTTTTCAGAATGCTGAAAATGCAGAAATAAAATAACAGCAGTAACAAACAGTCATTCAACACATCATAACTCAGAAATTTTTGGTCAAGGTCACTGTCCACATACCAGATACCCGAAGATGCTCCGCTAATCGAGGGAAATGCATGCTCCCTCTGAACCTCTATGGCAAATGATCCCGCACTAGAGGACTCACACGCAATGAACCCAAACTCCCGGTCAAAACGATCTGCAAAGTCCTCAACCTCTGCTGAAGCTGCCATGCTCTGGTTCTTCCCCTTCTTCTTCTTCTTCTCCGGACACACAACTGCATAGTGTCCCATCTTCTGACAATTACAACACTTCACCTTGGAATAGTTCTTCTGTGTGTTATCCTGTTTACCTTTACTTTTGCCTTTGCCCCCACCATTGCTTGTGGAATCCTGCTTCTTCCCTTTGCCTTTCTTGCGTCCTGCCAACAGTGCTACATCCTCATCCTGCTCAACTGGCTTGGCTGCCCCATGCTAACCTTTCCTGATCTCTGTCTGAATGCAATTAGCCCAAAACCTCTCCCATGTGGGAAGGGTCTCACGTGCACAAACCCCATCAGCAAAGTTCATCCATGAACGGGGGAGGCCATTCACTGCAATCCGCACCAACTCAGTGGGTGGAATGGCCTCTCCAATCGCTGCCAACTCATCTCTCACATTAGTAATCTTTGTGAGATATCCACCTGCACTATCATTACCCATCTTAATGGTCTTCAGCTTCTCCTTCAGACCCTCCCCACAATATTCTCATTGGTACTGGTAGAGATTGGTCAAATGTCGTCCACATCTCATGAGCATTTCTCTTTCCTCTCACATGAGGAATGCAATGGTCTTTGATTCCGCTTAGAATCAGTCTCTTCTACCCTTGTTTTTATTTTTATTATATGCCGCCAACTCATCAGACTGAGGCACATTTCATGTGGTTTTGTGCGTATGCACCATAATGTCCCGACTTCATTTCTCTCGAAGATACTCGCATTCTCTCCCTTGCAAATGTCAGAATTGGAATGCCCATCCACCTATCCTCCACCCTCGCTCCCAAAGACATCCCGTCCTAAAACTGAAAAATAGCACCGGCCAGAGTAAAGGTAAACCGCCAAGCTAGAAAACTGCCTTTGCTGGAATTTTCTCTCTGAAAGTGAAAAAATCGGGCAGGGCCGTACCTTTCTCCGTTGTCCCAAACTCGCTATTCAAGACTCAAGCTCTGATACCATGTAGAAATTTCTCATGTCCCACCCCGGTTTTCAGTTTTCACCTTATTACTCCAAAATAGTTAAATGCCCTTTCCCATATCCATACATTTAACAAACTGGAAAATAAATTTTGCTGAAAACACAAATTTTGGAAATTTTTCAGAATGCTGGAAAATGCAGAATTAAAAATTAGCAAGCATAAAAACAGTCATTCACACAATTTGACACAGATATTTTTGGTCAACATGACCCTGGAAAAACCCCCTACAACTCTTGGGGAAAACCAGTTCGAAAGCTCCTTCTTATTTCTGGAAAATGCTTTTTACAGTGAGAGAAATATTCAACAAAAAAATCAACAAGCAAAATTTTACAACTTATCTCGTTTTCCGTGCTTAACCACCGCCTCGGAAAATGTGCAAACAACAAAACAGGAACATCAATAAATGCTGTACGGATTTCCTTGATTTTTGTGCCTAGAAATCTGCAATAAATGCAGCTGTACGACCACCTCGATTTCTGTGCAAAACAGCAATAAATGCTGCTGTACATATTTCAATTTTTGTGCCAAAAGGACAGCAGAAACTTGCTGTATGGATTCTGCCTCGATTTTCGTGCAAAAGGACAGCCACTTGCTGTACGGCCTGCCTAGAAATTCGTGCCAAATAGAACAGCTCCATGCTGCCTCGAAAACTGAGACAAACTGCTGTACAACCTCTTGGAAATCATGCCAAAAGGCTGCTGTACGGTCTTCTAGAAAATCGTGCCAAAAACTGCCTTGGAATGTGTGCCAAACTCTGCTGTACGGACTTGCTGAAACGCTGCCTTGGAATGTGTCCCAAGCTACTGCCTCCTTCTCCTCACTGCCCAGAAATCTCCCTTGCTCTCTTGCTCTCCTTCTCTCAATCTGCTCATGAAAGAATGAATGATCTTTTCCTCCTTTTCCTCCTTTAACCTAACCCTAAGTGACTTTTGGGGAATTCCTAAATCCAATGGTTGAAATAGATTGAGATCTAGGGCTGAGATTAAATGCTCATTTAAATCTCACTTTCTATTTTTTAATTCACCCCACTTTAATAAAGACCCACTTAGTCATTTATTTCCAAAGTCACTTTTCCTTTCTAATTTTACATTGACTTTATAAAAGTCACTTTAAAATTAGACTTTAGTAACTTTATCACTTAAAGTCACTTTTAAATTAGATTTGACTTTATAACTTTATAAAGTCACTTTAGTAACTTTATCACTTAAAGTCACTTTAAAATTAGATTTGACTTTATAAAAATTATAAAGTCACTTTAGGAGAAAAAATAAATTCTTTTGGACACTTTTCCCTAGGCCAAAGATCAAAGCCTTAGGGAACCACCTGTCCTCCGGTACCAAATTTCAACACATCACAGCGGAGAGAGAGGGAGACTGCATCAGAGGCAGAGCTTGGAAAAACAACATCCTTGCATCGGGACCTAGAACCATTGTCTTGGGGCCCTTTGGCAAGTGGGTAAAATTTCTTCTCCATATCAAATGTTTAATAAGAAGAGGCCTAGAGCCATCGTTTGCATTATTATCGTTTTGACTCTCTTCAATAGATTCTGTATATTTGTGTTTTAGTTTTTAGTTTAATTTGAGCATACATTTGCATACTTTTTCCTCTAGATTGTATGCTTTTGAGCTCCACCAATTTCCACCTGTTACCAATAGTTTATAGGGGTAGACCACACTCCTTAAATTGGTGCGATTTCATACACTCGTGTGTCAAATCCACCACAACACCACCATGTTTCCCAACCTCCTTATTATTCATATCCGCAGCCTAGTGCTCCACCTCCTCCATGTAAATTTATGTAGATGTTCTATTCTTGATGTAACTTTACTTTCCACTACAGCAATCGCATAAAAAATCAAGTAAAATGCTGGTAGAACATACTAGTGGATCTACAGAAGACAAACCAGAAACATAATAGTGTGGTGGTGCGTTACGACGATCAACATGATGCTTCAACCAGAAAAGTCTCCTTGGTCAGCCAACCCAGCATGTGTCACAACAACCCTCAAAATAGCCACACGGTCAACTCAAAGTCAACCCCAGAGTAGTCAACGCTGCCTAGAAAATTCAATGTAGAATAGTAGCAATAAAGTCAACGCAGCTCGGTCTTTGGTCAAACTTTTGACCTCGGTTCTTGTGCCGATATGTACAACCTTCCAAAATCGAAGTCTCCACCAAATTTCAGCCTCTTTGGACCATGCGTTGACCAAAGTCAACACTGGTCAAACTTGTGATGAAACCCTAGCTACAACAGTTTTCCTCTTCGTCATTATTTCCCACGTGTGAACCGAAACTGCCTTCAGGAGCTTGAACCAATCAGAAGAGGAGAGATGATGAGTGAGGATGAGATGAGTGAAATGTCCTCCAACGTTGACTCTATTTATATCAATCACTGAGGTGTGTGACACATTTGCTGGGGGTGTAAACCTTAAGGCCGACTTGCACATATTTTGAAAGTATTAAAAATAAATTCAAAATAAATGTTCTGCTCATCGGATCAAGATGATCTTTAGATCTATCTTGCACCTCTTCGAAAGAGGAACCCAATAAAAATATTGGTGTCTTCATCTGAGCATCAGAACATGGAGTTTGGACCTAGTTGTCCAATTTTAACACTCCCTCTCAACTAGGGAGAACTCCATCCACCAATGCAATCAAACATCGTGCGTCATCCCATCGTAACTTGATTTTTTGGCCTCTTTATTTCAAAACAGAAGTGGGTCAGTCACAAAGACATCATTCCCGACTGACAGATTCAGCCTAGAGGTCCGAAACCTCAATAGGACTCACAAAGAGTCTCATACCAACCCGGAGTTGGTTTATCTGACCCGAAGTGAGTAGGAGGTCCTAAACCTCACTTGGACTCAAGAGAGTCATATATACTAACCCAAAGTTAGTCTCATTGACCCGAAGTCAGTTGGAGGTCCAAAACCTCACATGGACTCAAGGAGTCACATACCAACCCAAAGTTGGTTTATCTGACCCGAAGTCAGTAGGAGGTCCGAAAGCTCACTATACTTGATCCCAGATCAAGTGGTTGGACACGTTTCATCCTAGATAGTGAGTATGACAATCTCTGATGCGTCCATCAATCTTTGCTACTAGTCGCTAGATTTTCCCATCTCATTGGCCAAATGAGAGGTACTTCCCATGAGTCCATAACTCAAATGGGTAGGATGCATACAGGGCACAGATCATGAGAGACGAACCAACTCAATCATCATAACAGTGGGGCCCAAGGACACTAACAAGGTTCGGCAAGCCTAGCCCTGTGGTTGCTTATAGCTCCGAGAAGCTGTCCCTAAAGCCCTCCAAAGCTCCCATAGCTCATCGTCCAACATGACCCTCAGAATAGGGTCGTTCCACGATACCAAGGTTCTCATAGAAGGTTAGGAACATGACCTTTCCCAAGGGCATTATAAGAATATCTGTGACCTGCTCATCAGTTCCTATATGATCAAGCCTTACGGCGCCTTGCTGTACCATATCTCGGATAAATTGGTACCAGCCATCAACATGCTTGGTTCGTTCGTGGAACACGGGATTCTATGACAAACAAATCACCCTCTAGTTATCACAAAGGATAACGGTGGCATATAACACATGCTCGAACAACTCACTAAAGAGCTTTCACAACCAAGTGACTTCACAACAGGCCATACATGTTACAATTTATTCGGCCTCAGCGGTGCTCAAGGCTACCGACTTCAGTTTCCTGCCCGAAGCATATCTACGTGTGAAGTAGCATCCAGATGTGCTCTTGCGATCCACCACACTGCCAGCCCAATCAGAATCAATATATCCATGGATTTTCATACTCCCGATAGTGTATCTCGGCCCATGGTCTATCGTGCCTCAAATATATCTCAATAGTTTCTTGGCACCAACCTAGTGAATGTTATGATCAACCATGTGTTGATTCAAAGTGTTCACTGCACAACATACGTCTGGATGGGTGTTCACTAAGAAAATCAGGTCCCCTACAAGTTGAAAATACTGAGTAGGATTTTCTAACACAGGCCCAGCAGCGCTGCCACTCAAATTCTTAATGTTGAGCTCCATCAGTGTTGACACAGACTTATAGTCCACCATACTAAATCTTTCTAGAAGCTTCACAATGTATTTTCCTTGAGAAAGGAAAATCCTGCCAGGTCTTTTCCAAACCTCCAGGCCTAGGAAGTAGTGCATCAGTCCTAGGTCTTTCATCTCAAACTCATCAGTGAGCTCCCTCTTGCACTGATGAATGAGAGGGTCAACACCTGTTAGGAAGAGGTCCTCCACATACAACACCAGAATGAGAGGCTTCTCTCTATCAACCTTGAAGTAAATATTTGGATCAACATTAATACGAGTGAAGCCCAACTTCATTAGGTAGCTGTTTGGTCAATTTAGTGTGTCCTAAATTGCTACATTTAATTTGTCAATCCGGGATTCGTAAACTGACGAAGTGTGGCGCACTATATGTGCAAGATAACCTATCTCTTACTTTTTTGTCATTTTTGGATTTTTGTGAAATTCTAAAAGACAAGTATGGAGACAAATATTCAAGACATCAATGTATTTCTAATGATTTTCCAAACTTCAAAATAATTTTAAAAACACACAATGACAAAATTAATTCTTCAAATAAAATGAAATTAAAGAAAATGAAATTGCATCACTACTCTAGTCAAACAAACAATGAACTACTGATCATGAAACTCATTATTCTTGCTGCTGTTCAAACATAAAAGAAACTATGCTGAAATAAATCCAAAAGTTGCAACAAAGTAAATCTAAATCAAATTACATCAACTTATCTTCTGATCCCTCATCATTAGTCCAACTATGATTTTCGGAGGTAACCATAAACAACTTGAGTAACCTGATATCTAACTTGCAGAAAGGAAACTAATATCAAACTACACATCCATAATTCAATCCCTCACCATCAGTCCAGCTGTGGCTTTCGGAGGCAACTGAAGATGTTATGAGCAATTTAATATATCTAACTTGCAGAAAGGAAACTAATATCAAAATACACATTTCATAATACAATCCCTCACCATCAGTCCAGCTGTGGCTTTCGGAGGTAACTGAAAATGACATGAGCAATTTAATATATCTAAATCTAACTACTGAAGCAAATGTGCAAGACTGAAATAAACAAAGCAGTACTGAAATTAAACAGAAACTAAGAAAAGTAAATTAGCAACAGAACAATATTGATTCCATGTCATTAGTCAAAAGATATGCAAATGCCCGGGCTTCCTATTTGTAATCTGAAACAAGAACACTGATCAGTTAACATAAAACATGAAAGATTATGGACAGAAGTAAAGTGTAAAGCATGAAAGATTATAAATAGAGATGAAGCATAAATACCATGAAAGATGCAATGTATAAACACATGAATGACTTATGGCACAATGAGCTTAAAGAAATAAAACAAGAACTATACAATAATGCACAAAACCTCAGCGTGTGCAGGGGCCCTCTACACCAGCCTTGGCAATAGACTTCAAGTACGAATTACGCTTGGAAACAGAGTCTTCTTATATATTAAAATGCAGTCATAACAGAAAGGTGATATTACGGCACAGTGGCAACGTAATTACATTACAGAGCTATCTGAAAGCTAATGGAGACTAATAAAAAACTAACTCTTATGCGTATGCAAATGCATTATTTATAACTGAAGGTGATGTAACTAATTTCCTAAAGTTTATGCTGATACAAAACACGTAAACCATTACGTCCAAAGATCTAGGATCATGGCCGCATTGAGGAGTAAATTTATGAGAAGTGGATGCTGGATTCGGATTATGGAGCCGTGTACAAGTGTTGATTTGTCTCCCGCAATTCAGAAACGGCCATATAAATCTCCACGTGACGAGAAACAGAGTCCTGTCACCGTCGGACTCTACGGTTGACTTCCACTTGGCCACCTTTGACCGCAGCCTCCCTAGATGAATTTGCTCGAGTCAATAGGACACGATCCATGTCCACATCATTTCTGACTTGCCCATGTGGCTCGTTTTTCCTGAAGACACCTGTAACATAGAGTTTCACAAAATGGCTGCGGAAAGTTGCAGCAGCTGCGGAAAGTGGCAAGATTCCGCAGCTAAATGAGCAAAATCTAAATCAAACAGCAGACACAAAAATTTAGTTAAAAACCATTTTAGATGCTCTTTTGTAATTAATATACAATGATATTGACAAATGGGAAGGTTCAAGTGAATGAAAAAGGTATAGAAAGGTGTATGGAAAAGATGCAGATTTGGGACTCAACATACCCCCACTGTGGGCTTCTTCATTAAGCACCTAAATTTGATAGTAACTAGTGCTCTGCTTAACTTCTGGCATTTCTTTTTCAATTTCTTGTTCTTCTTCTGCCATATTCCCAGATGTAGCATGGTATTATCATGAATGATTTTTTCCAATTTACTTTGTTCCTTCAATGTCTCATTTTCATTTTTAATGTGTTTATTTAAAAGCTTTAGCTCAAAGACTTCCTGTTTCAGTGATTGGACTAAATCATCCTGTACTGTGTGAGGCTGAATGAACGAAGTACTGGGACCTATCGCTGCTTTTTCTAAAGATTCTATATAATCATATACTTCCTACTGCTTGGGGTCTATATCAGGTGTCATTTTTATTGGGCTGTCTCCAAAATGCCGTGAAGGAGAGTTATCTTCAAAATCTGGCTGAGAAGGGCTTACATCAACATCTTGCTGAGAATGGGATGGACTATGTTCAATGTCTGACTGAGAATGAAATGAACCAGGTTCACTAACTGATTGAGAGTGAGATGGACTATGGTCAGCTGGGGATTGGTCAGATGTTTCTTCTCCCAAATCAATGAAATGGGGTCCTTTCATTTTCGTTTTCCTCAGTTTCCCCTTAAGTCTGGAACTTCTTCTCACACGTTGTGGACCACTGTCCTTTTGCTTTTGTTTTCCTTTCTCTTTCTTCTTGGCTATAGATAACTGTTCTTGAAGATGAACCAATCTTTCAGATAACACTTGATGATCTTCTTCTTCGGAAGAAGGGGTTTGATGTATGGCCTCAATACTTTTTTCTCTCTTTTGGTGTTATTGGCTTCTTACCCTTAGTTTCTTTCTTCTTCCTCTTTGACAGTCTCTCTTCCGTATCAGTTCTTTCAATTGTAGTGGTAGGAGTATTTTGAATTTCATCATTTGTTCTCTTTCTCCTACTCCTTCTTGATGTGTTACCTTCAGGAATTTCTTGAGTAGGAGTACTTTGAGTTTCATCATTTATTCTTTTTCTCCTACTCCTTCTTGATGTGCTACCTTCAGGAATTTCCTGAGGTTCCTCAAAGAAATTTCTAATCAAAAATTTTTCCCATGTGTCTTTCTTCTCCTTTAACTCTTTTTCAATCAAAATTTTTACAAGACCATGGTGATATAGATGTGGTTCTACATCTCCTAAATGCTTCTGAATAGTCACAGACATTTTCTTCAAACTATTTAATAGAAAATATGGGAGATTGAGAGTTTGATTATCTAGAAAATTCATCAGCAACCTGGTATGGTACATATACATGGACCCAAAACGGCCTTCACAGGTAATGAATTTTTGAACAACTAGCAACAAAGTAGCCCATTCCTCTTTCAATGCATGAACAAGAATTCCTCTTTTAAAAATAGTTATGTCCATACCTTGGTTTCGTAAGATTATCCTCCAGGCTTCATCACTAATGCTTTTATTCTTAAACCAACGCTCACCCTCTTGAGGAAGTTCCGTGGCAGTTGCTACAGATGCCTCGTTCACTGCAAACTTAAGGTCTCCAATCTCTACTTCCAGGCCATTGAACGACCTTGCAAATGCTTTTGTCACTTCTTTATGATAACCTCTGAACTTTTGGATAAACCGCAGCCACTTTGCTTTCTTCAATATATCCCTGACTTGAGGATATCCCTCCATGAATTTAAGTCCTTCTGATTCCGCTCTTAGCAATTTACCCATCCTTCTTTCTGCTCTTCAAAAATTTGCCTGCGTGAGGGTTCAATGGAAATAGAACGGATGAATGCACGGAGATGAGCACATTGACTGTAGGTAGATATCAAAGAGTGGATATACAGGCTGTAGCGTAACAAAGAACGAAATGGAGTGAGGCGGAACAGAGAGGGGTTTCGTGAGCACGACAGAGATACGGCTGTGAGATTAACAGAACAATAGGAGGATTATAACACATCCGACAGTGTTTTGAAATTTGGTGGCTGAAAAATAAATGTAAACATGTTTAAACAACGGCTATAGATTTATGCGGCTGTAAGAAGTCGTAGTCAAATCAACTACGTCTCATTGTCACCGGTGGAATATCGGAGTATGAGTGAAGATCGGGGGTTTAATTATGAACCGTTTGAGAATGAATGCGGGAGGATCATATGGAGATCGTGAAAGGGTTACAGAATTTTTCAATATAATCATTGCACATAATGGATGGATCTTATGGTTTAGAACTATATAAAAATGTGTTTTCAATGCTATTTGAAATGAATTTTACTCATACCTTGGAATCTTTGCCTTTTTCCTTGGTCTTCAATTTGTTGCTCCTCAGTGATATCTTGAATGCTCCATGTCTTCATTTTTGGTCCTCATACCTGCATTTTATTTCATGATTATGGAAATAACATCTGGCTGTACATTCTTTTGAAAACAGAGTGGTAGCTGTGGAAACTGGTGTCAGCTGCGGAAACAGATGTCAGCTGCGGAAACTGACACAGCTATTATTTTGGTGAATGGAAATGAACAGATGACAAATGACTAGATGGAAATGGTCATGAAAAAGAATTTTATTGGTGAAAATTGAATGAAATAGACAAAATGAAGTGGAATGAATTGAAATGAAGTGGAATGGAATGGAGTGGGTGGTCACAAAACTTGTGAAATGAAAGAGAGATTTTTTTTGGAAAATATAGTGTTAGGTGTTCCTGATTTTCACTCTATATTTTCTGTATAAGACTGCCAATCAGTGATTGGTTTTCAGGCTTATACAATTTTTTTTAATTTTTTTTTTAAACTGAAAAGAACAAAAGCTAGGTTGGTGGAGAAGAAGAATTCTTCTGTACCAACCTGATTGCAGAATTTTCTTGAAACATTTTGACAAAATCCTCTTTTAAGAGTGGCTTATGATAAACTTTCAATCTATGGCCATTCACAATAAGAGGAGTTTGAAACTCATCAATGGTTTTGATTCTTACTGCTCCATTGCTAAAGATCTTGTCAATCTCATATGGCCCAAGCCAATGAGTCTGAAATTTTCCTTGAAAATCTTTAAACTTGGAATCAAATAACAATGCTCAATCTCCTTCTTGAAACTTCTTCTCTTTGATGTACTTGTCATGCCATTTAGCTCTTTGATATTGAACTAGATCAGTTCTTAAAATTGCTTCTTGTCTGATCTCATCTAGCTCATTTAACTGCTCCATTCTATGCTTTTGGGCTTCTGATAAGTCCATCCCCAATTGAACTGCTATCTTGAAGGTCTTGACTTGGAACTCAATGGGGAGCAAGACTTCTTTCCCTCATTTCAGAGACATGGGCTTCTTCCCTATTTCTCTTTTCCATTTCTGATTAAGGACAATTTCTATTATAATTCCCAAGTTCATCATATCCAAAGCATCGTGATTTTAACATATTTATTCTTTTAATATGAGAACCAAACTTACCGAATCTTAAATTCTTCCTGGACATGGCTGCAAAGGCTTGATTCCCTTCACTTGATCCTGTAACAGCTTTGGCTTTCAATATTGTTTCCTCTATTTTACATAGATACCCTAAATCGTGCAATAGTGTGGCTTCTTTATTCTCGTATAAACCTGAAGTGAAGTTTCCCCATTCCTTTGGCAGAGCATTGAACACCACTGTAGTCATCTCAGTATCAGACTTAATTCTACTAGTTCCTATAGTTGATCAAAGAGATTGCTTCTCTTGTAGTACTCACAGAGAATAGCTCCACCAATTTCTCATATATTCATTTTGATGATTCTAGATTTGATACATCGGAGATGAGAGAGTATTTTATGGATTCTGTAAGAATCCTTTGGACTCTTATATCTCCCTTCATGTATTTGGCATGAATTCATTTTCCTAGTCTTCCATTCAAGAAATTTTTAAACCCTAACCAATTTGTTGCTTTCTTTGCAAAGAAGACATTTTGATAGATTCATATGAAGTCATAAAGGTACTTACTTGAGTAGATGATTTTCTTCTTCTAACAACTTCCTTGTTGAGGATGATGGCAGGAACTCCCTCTTAGATTGATTTCAAAGTAGGTGATATTGGATCCTTGATGATTAAGGATTACTTCAGAATGAAGATGTCTTCAATATCAAGGATCTTTGATGTCAAAGATTACCTCCTCGATGCGTAGATTCTTTGCCAGAAGCAACGTTTCGGCGTAATGGTCCCTTGGGGATCTTGGGATGAACCTTTGCCTTAGGTTGAAGGATCTGTAAAGGACCATTGGTTGTCGAAAGAGGCTCTATGGAACCTAAATAAGGGGGCTCGGGGGTAGGCATAGCGGGAGTCTTGTTGTATTGACGGGATGGAGTCTGAAGGTTGAGGTCAATGGTAATGGGTTTGTTAGAGTTCATCATGAGAATATGATAATCAGAGGTACTAGATGGAGGAGGTTGAGTGGCCGCGTGACCTTCAGGGGGTTGGGTAGCCATGAATCCTTGCTGGGGGAAAGGATTGGTAAACACAACAGGCTGGATAGGTGCAACATTGGGAGGAAACGAAGGGTAGGCTTGCTATCCTCGTGATGCTGCTTGAGTCTCCCACATCTGATGCATCTGAGGAAAAAGAGGACAATTGTGGGTGTAGTGACCATAGACACCGCAACAAGAACAAGGATTATTCATGTGAACATGCCTGTCCTGCTTGGGTTGAGTGCCTTGTTGCTGGTTAGCAGTGTTAGGTGCATTCCCTTGGGGATTAGGTCTTGGATTACTTGGGGCAGATTTTTTTTGGGTGTCTGTCCTCTTCTTTTTGGAAGTAGGAGGATTAGTCATGCCCTGCTGTGCATACACCTACCCCTGGGGGGGTGGTGGCTGCTATTGCGAGGGTTGAGAAGGTAATGGAGGAGGGGGTGCTAATGCTAGAGGAGTTGGAGCACCAGGCTGTGGATATGGATAATAAGGAGATTGGGAAACATTGTGGTAAACAGGTTGGGAAAAAGGAGGAGGCATGCCGTATCTTGAATACATGCTACAGGGAGGGGGAAAAATGCTGGAGGAGCTGGCCCCACCCTGAGGGAAACCATAACCCATGGGAGGATGAGTATATGGATGAGAAAGAGCTCCAACGATACCGTCGATGACATGAGATGCCCCCGGTGCGTTGCCACCAACGGGTCTAGGGAGATCAGGTAAGATGGTATAAACATAACCAGACTGAGTGTAGATCAGGTCATATTTCAACGCAATCTGGAGGGCGGCTTCTTTGATATGAGGGAAATGAGATGCGACATCTTTATCGATAGCAGACAAAAGGGATCTGAGAAACCAGTCCATGTAGACACGATCTTCAAAGGTAGGGTCTTGACATAGGCTTTTTCTTCTCCACCATTCCTGGACATGATCGGATAGGCGGCTCGCAGATGATTGACGGAAAGAGGTCAAAAGTTTGGTACAAGTGTCATAACGAAGGGGAAAATGGAAGTAAGACAGAAAATCCATGGCAAGAGTCTCACAGGTAGTATGAGAGGAGGAGGCATGGTCAACATACCACTTAGAAGCGTCTCTGGTAAGCATATGTTGGAACAACTGAAGATGGACAGATTCATCGGTGATAGAGTTAGATGAACACCACATGTGGAAAGATCGAACATGGTTTGTAGGATCTTCTCTAGCAATACCTTTAAACTTGGGGATGTTGGAAGCTAGCTTGGTTGGCATAGCAAACCAACTAGGATCATGGTGTATGGGGTCATTGATCAACTGGTTAAAATCAGGAAGACTGAGGCCTACCATATAAGGGAGTAGCCGAGATAGTTCTTGTTGCGGTACCACTAGTAGTATTCCCAGCATTAGGGCTAGGGCTACCACCAGCATTAGGTCCTGAACCAAACATGGTGAAGGTGACAGGAGGAGATCCGGGGATAGAACCGGAAGGGGAACCTAATGAACCAAAAGCGAAGTCAGAATGGGGACTCGGTGGAGGACTAACTCGAATCCTATGCAGAGGAGTAAGTCTTCATAATGAAAACTGAGGATGAAGGCCAAGAAGTCTTTGGGATAAACGCCTTAGGGGTGCAATGATGGAAGAAAAAACACGGATCAAAAAAAGGAAGAGAGATCAACAAGGGCAAGGAGGTGCAGGATCAAATGATTACAATGTCGAAACAAGGGCAGAGAGGTGCAGGATCAAATTATTACAATGTTATAGTCTTTTCCTGGCATTGTAAACCAGGTGCTCTTCACTTAGGGTGTGTGTGTTAAGTGTGTTAATTTTAATTTTTAAACCTAGACATGTGTAGAGAAAAAGAAAAAAAGTGTGATGTATAACTGTAAATAAATCTGCAAATAATAGTAAAGTAAATTGAATATAACAGAAAATAAACAGCTAAAGATGCATAAATCTAAACCCAAGGAGGTGGACTTCCTAACAACTAGTCTAGTCAAAATACACCAAAATAGCCAATGGATCTAAAGTCGGGAGAGACAATGATTTAAAGGTCAGATCTGCTGGAAATAGGTGTAGAAAACAACAAAAAACTAGAGGGAAAAAAGCTGCAAATGAGGTGGAGAAAGGCTACAACCTAAAGGGAAACGGAGGGGACCCTAGAGGAGGACCAAAAAAACTGAAAAGAGATGTTTTGGATGGATGAATAACCAACCTGAAATGGATCTGAAGGTACAGGATCAGATCTGAAAAATGGCTGAACACATTGAAATCTTGGATGATCTGCTTCAATTAAACTCCTCCTAGAAAGGTGGAAGCGTACTGAAGCCCTAGGGGGCTAGGTTCCTACTTCGACGAGTTAAAAAAAGCAAGTGTTGAAATTTGGTACCGGAGGAGAGGTGGTTCCCTAAGGCTTTGATATTTGGCCTAGGGAAAAGTGTCCAAAAGAATTTAATTTTTCTCCTAAAGTGACTTTATAATTTTTATAAAGTCAAATCTAATTTAAAAGTGACTTTAAGTGATAAAGTTACTAAAGTCTAATTTTAAAGTGACTTTAACAAAGTCAATGTGAAATTAGAAAGTGAAAAGTGACTTTGGAAATAAATGACTAAGTGGGTCTTTATTAAAGTGGGGTGAATTAAAAAATAGAAAGTGAGATTTAAATGAGCATTTAATCTCAGCCCTAGATCTCAATCTATCTCAGCCATTGGATTTAGGGATTCCCAAAAAGTCACTTAGGGTTAGGTTAAAGGAGGAAAAGGAGGAAAAGGTCATTCATTCTTTCATGAGCAGATTGGGAGAAGGAGAGCAAGAGAGCAAGGGAGATTTCTGGGCAGTGAGGAGAAGGAGGCAGCAGCTTGGCACACATTCCAAAGCAGTATTTCAGCAAGACATTTCAGCAAGACAAGTTCAGCAGAATTAACAAACAGCAGGCAGATTTGTTGAGCACGATTTTCGAGAAAAGGAGGCCGTACAGCAAGGTTGGGCACAGATTTCGAGGCAACAAAGGCGCTATTTTATTTGGCACGTTTTTCTAGGCAAGCCGTACAACAAGTGGCTGTACCTTTGCACGAAAATCGAGGCAGATTTCATACAACAAGTTTTCGCTGTCTTTTGGCACAAATTTCGAGGTCCGTACAACAACATTTATTTCTATTTTGGCACAGATTTCGAGGTGGTCGTACAACTGCATTTGTTGCAGATTTCTGGGCACGCAAATCGAGAAATACATACAACATTTATTGCTGTTCCTATTTTGCTGTTTGTACATTTTCCGAGGCGGTGGTTAAGCACGGAAAAAGAGATAAGTTGTAAAAGTCTGTTTGCTGATTTTTATTTTGCTGAATATTTCTCTCACTGTAAAAAGCATTTTCCAGAAATAAGAAGGAGCTTTCGAACTGGTTTTCCCCAAGAGTTGTAGGGGGTTTTTCCAGGGTCACCTTGACCAAAAATTACTGTGTTATGATGTGTTGAATGGCTGCTTGTTACTGCTGTTTTTATTTTTGCATTTTCCAGCATTCTGAAAAATTTCCAGAATTTGTGTTTTCAGCAAAATTTATTTTCCAGTTTGTTAAATGTATGGATATGGGAAAGGGCATTTAACTATTTTGGAGTAATAAGGTGAAAACTGAAAACCAGGGTGGGAAACTATAAATTTCTACATGGTATCAGAGCTTGAGTGCTGAAGATCAGTTTGGGACAGCAAGGAGGAAAATTACAGCCTGCTGATTTTTCACTCAGAAAATTCCAGCAAGCTGATTTTTCACAAACAACAGTTTTATCTTTACCACAGCAGTGCTATTTTTCAGTTTTAGGACAGCAGGATGTCTTTGGGACTGAGGGTGGAGGATAGGTTGGATGAGCATTCAAATTACAGCATTTGGAAGGAGAGAATGCAGAGTATCTTTGAGGAGGCAGAAGTCTGGGACATTATGGTGCATACCACACAGAACCCTGTGAATGTGCCCACTGATGCTACTCAGTTGGCAGCATATAATAAAAAGAACAACAAGGGTAAGAGACTGATTCTAGATGGAATCAAAGACCATTGCATTCCTCATGTGAGAGGAAAGAGAAATGCTCATGAGATGTGGACAGCATTGACCAACCTCTACCAGAGTACCAATGAGAACCGGAAAATGGTCCTGAAGGAGAAGCTGAAGAACATTAATATGGGTAAGACTGATAGTGCAGCTGGATATCTCACAAAGATTAATAATGTGAGAGATGAGTTGGCAGCGATTAGAGAGGCCATTCCACCCACTGAGTTGGTGCGGATTGCAGTGAATGGCCTCCCCAGTTCATGGATGAACTTTGCTGATGGGGTTTGTGCACGTGAGACCCTTCCCACATGGGAGAGGTTTTGGGATGATTGCATTCAGACAGAGATCAAGAAAGGTCAGCTTGGGGCAGCCAAGCCAGTTGAGCAGGATGAGGATGTAGCACTGTTGGCAGGATGCAAGAAAGGCAAAGGGAAGAAGCAGGCTTCCACAAGCAATGGTGGGGGCAAAGGAAAAGGTAAAGGTAAACATGATAACACACAGAAGGACTATTCCAAGGTGAAGTGTTGGAATTGTCAGAAGATGGGACACTATGCAGTTGTGTGTCCGGAGAAGAAGAAGAAGAAGGGGAAGAACCAGAGCATGTCAGCTTCAGCAGAGGTTGAGGAATTTGGAGATCGTTTTGACCGGGAGTTTGGGTTCACTGCATGTGAGTCCTCTAGTGCAGGATTATCTGCCATAGAGGTTCAGAGGGATCATGCATTTCCCTCGATTAGCGGAGCATCTTCGGGTATCTGGTATGTGGAAAGTGGGGCTTCACGTCACATGACAGGAGTCCGTGAGTACTTCTCAGAGCTTTCAGAGAGTGGCACTGATGTAGAGGTAGTACTCGGTGATGACAGAGTTGTTAGAGCAGCCGGTGTGGGAACATTGACATTTCAGAGGGAGTCCAAACCTCCCTTGAAGGTGTCAGATGTTCTTTATGTGCCAGGGATGAGGAAGAACCTCATATCCGTCTCAGCTTTGGAGGATAGAGGATATGAGGTACTGTTCAGGGGAGGACAGGTGTTGATGTACCCCAGGGGCACTCCAGCTGATTCAGCTAGAGTGATAGGTGTACGCCATGCAAAGGTGTACAAGTTTGCATTTCAGTCCCTTTTGGCATTGAGCAGTAGTACCAACAGCAGAGCTAGCAGTTTCGAGTTGTGTGAGATTTGGCACCGCAGGATGGGGCACATGTATCATGGAGCCTTGAGGACTTTGCGGGAGATCACTACAGGTGTGCCAGATTTCAGTACTGATCACTTTGATACTTGTAGAGGATGTGCGATGGGCAAGTTTGCAAAATCCCCTTTTCCCAGCAGTGACAGCAGAGCGACTGAGATACTTGATTTGATTCATTCCGATGTGAGCGGTCAGATGTCTCATGTTTCCTTGAGTGGATATGAGTACTATGTGTTATTCATTGATGATCACTCCAGGAGGACCTGGATTTATTTCTTGAAGACCAAGAGTGAGGTCTTCAAGCGGTTTCAGGAGTTCAGAGCTCTTGTGGAGACACAGACAGGTCGGAAGATCAAGTCCCCGAGGTCGGACAATGGGGGAGAGTACACCCTTGGAGAGTTTGTTGACTATTGTGCGGAGGCAGGCATTAGGAGGGAGCTCACTGTTCCTTACAACCCCCAGCAGAACGGGGTTGCGGAGAGGAAGAACAGATCCATCGGAGGGGCCGCCAAAGCCATGTTACATGATCAGGGGTTGCCATTGTTTTTGTGGGCAGAGGCCTGCAACACAGCTGTTTACTTGCAGAACAGGAGTCCGCATCGTGCCTTGGGGCACATGACTCCGGAGGAGGCTTTTTCTGGGAAGAAGCCCGATATGGGTCATCTTCGTATCTTTGGGTGCATGACATACTCCTATATACCCAAGGAGAAGAGGACCAAACTAGAGCCCACCGCAGAGAAGGGTATCTTTGTGGGCTACAGTGAGACCTCCAAGGCCTTTCGGATTTACATTCCCGCGCAGAGGAAAGTTGTTGTCAGACGGGATGTGAAGTTCGAGGAGGATAGGGCCTTTAGGAGGTCACGGGAGTTAGAGTATCTGGATCAGCCAGACCCTCAGCAGCAGTTGAGTCAGTCACAGGGATCCAGTGGGCAGGGATCAAGAGGATCCGGAGGTACATCTATGACGATGTCAGGTCCGTCAGTGGGGAGTGGCTCGCAGAGTCAGAGGGGTGGTGCTATGGGCAGCACGCAGAGCAGTCCACAGAGCAGTTCACTGGGGAGTCCACTGATGGAAAGTTCACACGGTACCTCAGCATCTACAGGTTCAGGTGCAGGCAGGAGGACAGCAGACAGACAGTCAGGAGTTCAGGCTCCTGATGTTGAGGAGGAGGAGTTTTATTCTCCAGCGGGAGAAGTGTGCTCATGGAAGAGGAAGCCCAAGTGGCTTCAGGACACCTTGAGAGATGCCACATCTGTTGCTGAGCCTAAGAGGCCGGTCAGAGAGAGCAGACCACCTGAGAGGTTTTGTAGCTATATGGAAATGGCTACCAACATCCTTGACTCTGAGCCTTCTAGCTATGAGGAGGCAGCTAGCCAGCAGGTCTGGAGAGAGGCCATGTAGGAGGAGTATTCTTCTATCATGAAGAATGATGTTTGGGAGGTGGTGCCTAGGCCTGAGGGCAAATCCGTGGTTACTTCCAGATGGCTTTACAAGGTAAAGCATGCTGCAGATGGCAGCATTGAGAAATTCAAAGCGAGGTTTGTGGCTAGAGGGTTCTCCTAGGTAGAGGGAGTAGATTATGAGGAGACCTTCGCTCCCGTGGCTCGATATACTTCGATTCGCTCCATTATATCGATAGCAGCAGAGATGGGTTGGAAGATCCACCAGATGGATGTGAAGACCGCATTTCTCACTGGCTTCATACAGGAGGAGGTGTACATTGAGCAGCCACAGGGCTTTGAGGTGCATGGGAAGGAGTCCCATGTGTGCAGACTGAAGAAGGCCCTTTATGGCCTGAAGCAAGCTCCCAGAGCTTGGTACTCCAGGATAGATACTTACTTGCAGAAGATGGGTTTCACAAAGAGTGAGGCAGATCCGAACCTTACTATATTGTGATAGGTGAGGAGCCTCTCATTCTGGTGCTGTATGTGGATGACTTAGTCATTACAGGTGCAGAGAGACTCATAGAGCACTGCAAGAGAGATCTTGCGGCGGAGTTTGAGATGAAGGACATCGGCTTGATGCATTACTTTTTGGGTTTGGAGGTGTGTGGCAGGAGGAGGGGCATTTCTTCCTGGGACAGGGGAAGTATATTGTGGACATCCTTGGCAGATTCCACATGGAGGATTGTAGACCCATGTCGACACCGATGATCACCAACTGGAAGAAGCTTCATGCTTCGGATTCCGAGTTGGTGGATCCCACATTTTACAGACAGCTGATTGGTTCCTTGATGTATTTGGTCAACACTAGGCCAGATATTTGTTTTGCAGTCAACACAATGAGTCAGTTTATGTGTGAGCCTAGGAAGGTTCACTGGGTGGCTGCAAAACACATTTTGCGGTACTTGCAGGGGACAGTGGATTATGGTCTGGACTACAGGCAGGGGGATGGAGTGAGATTGGTAGGTTACACTGATTCTAATTGGGCAGGTTGTGCTTCTGATAGGAAGAGCACTTCAGGGTGCTGTTTTGGGTTGGGTTCGGTAGTGGTGTCATGGTTCAGCCGGAAGCAGCAGTCAATAGCATTGAGTTCAGCGGAAGCAGAGTATATGGCAGCCAGTCTAGCTAGTTGTGAGGCCATCTGGCTTCGCAAGATGTTGTTTGGCTTATTTGGTCAGCCGTTGAGACCTTCAGTGATTTACTGTGATAATCATAGTTGCATTAAACTCACGGAGAATCCAGTATTTCATGACAGGTCAAAGCATATCGGGATCAAATATCACTTCACAGAGACTATGTTCAGAAGGGAGCTGTGAAGCTTGAGTATATTCCCACCGATGAGCAGGTTGCAGATATTCTTACCAAAGCCTTACCACGGGGCAAGCATGTCTACTTCAGAGACAAGATGGGTGTGGTGAGGAACACCTTCTCGGTAAGAGGGAGTGTTGAAATTTGGTACGGAGGACAGGTGGTTCCCTAAGGCTTTGATCTTTGGCCTAGGGAAAAGTGTCCAAAACAATTTAATTTTTCTCCTAAAGTGACTTTATAATTTTTGTAAAGTCAAATCTAATTTAAAAGTGACTTTAAGTGATAAAGTAACTAAAGTCTAATTTTAAAGTGACTTTTAATAAAGTCAATGTAAAATTAGAAAGGAAAAAGTGACTTTGGAAATAAATGACTAAGTGGGTCTTTATTAAAGTGGGGTGAATTAAAAATAGAAAGTGAGATTTAAATGAGCATTTAATCTCAGCCCTAGATCTCAATCTATTTCAACCATTGGATTTAGGGATTCCCCAAAAGTCACTTAGGGTTAGGTTAAAGGAGGAAAAGGAGGAAAAGGTCATTCATTCTTTCATGAGCAGATTGGGAGAAGGAGAGCAAGAGAGCAAGGGATATTTCTGGGCAGTGAGGAGAAGGAGGCAGCAGCTTGGCACGCATTCCAAGGCAGCATTTCAGCAAGACAAGTTCAACAGATTTAGCAAACAGCAGGCAGATTTGTTGAGCACGGTTTTCGAGAAAAGGAGGCCATACAACAGGGCCGTACAGCAGGGCCGTACAACAAGGCCGTACAACAAGGTTGGGCACAGATTTCAAGGCAGCAAAGGGGCTGTTTTATTTGGCACGTTTTTCTAGGCAGGCCGTACAACAAGTCGCTGTACCTTTGCACAAAAATCGAGGCAGATTTCGTACAGCAAGTTTTTTCTGTCTTTTGGCATGAATTTCGAGGTCCGTACAGCAACATTTATTGCTGTTTTGGCACAAATTTCGAGGTGGCCATACAACTGCATTTATTGCAGATTTATGGGCACGCAAATCAAGAAATCCGTACAACATTTATTGCTGTTCCTGTTTTGCTGTTTGTACATTTTTCGAGGCGGTGGTTAAGCACGGAAAAAGAGATAAGTTGTAAAAGTCTGTTTGCTGATTTTTATTTTGCTGAATATTTCTCTCACTATAAAAAGCATTTTTCCAGAAATAAGAAGGAGCTTTCGAACTGGTTTTCCCCAAGAGTTGTAGGGGGTTTTTCTAGGGTCACCTTGACCAAAAATTACTGTGTTATGATGTGTTGAATGGCTGTTTGTTACTGCTGTTTTTATTTCTGCATTTTCCAGCATTCTGAAAAATTTCCAGAATTTGTGTTTTCAGCAAAATTTATTTTCCAGTTTATTAAATGTATGGATATGGGAAAGGGAATTTAACTATTTTGGAGTAATAAGGTGAAAACTGAAAACCGGGGTGGGAAACTATAAATTTCTACAGCAAGTAAAAGTCCAAAATGGGTAGAGACGAAGGTCAGACAACCCTGAACAATAGCCCAGAAAAACCCAGAAAAATCACAGAAAAATTCTCGCAAAAAGTACACGTCTCATTTTCTGACCTGATTTTTGCAGAGGTCGGAGGTTTGAAGGTTTTTTTTTGCGTCCTAAAGGTTGAGGTCACAGGTTTTGGCCCAAAAGGTGCAACCTGCACTTCCAGCACTCTCGGGTGCAGGTTTCAGAAAAAAGTGTTGTCTCACCTGCGACTGATGCTTGTCACCTGCGCAATAGGTCCAGAAACACACGGAAGTTTGAATTTTTACTGTTTTAGGGTTTTATAGGTTAAAAAAAACATCAAGAAAAGAAAAGCAAGAAGCTAAAGAAAAACCCTAGGGTTTGAAATAGCTGGTCATGCAGGGATCTGAAAAATGACAGAGGTCATAATCGTAAACCCTTGTGGAGTCATCAGTTGTTAGTGTGAATTCTAATTGCAAGCGTACGAAAAAAATCCACTTTAGCTATGCATAACAAACAACCCTAACATCAAATATGGATACCAATTTATTTAGATCTGCAGTTAGTTGACCAAGATAAATGCTACAAAATCTTGATCTATGAAGTAAAAGACATTAAGCAGTAAATAAAAGCAAGAGTTGCTCCATGCATCCAATAGATAAGACAAGAATATTTATAAAGAATTTTTGTATTTATGACACATGGGAAGGGAACATAGAAAGATGTTACCATTCCCCTTCAATGTTATGGGTTCTTGCATGTCCTCAACACTTCAGATCTAAGATCTCTCTCTCTTGATGGTGTAGAAAACTTAGACAAAAAATGGAACTCAAAGGGAGCTCACAAGAAAAATGGTAGCAAAATATGATAATGATGGAGGATCAAAGTCAGACCAAAAGTATAGATCCAAAGTGATATTTAGGAAAGAAAATATAGTGAATGAATGGAAAAACCCTTCTATTTATAACAAAATATTGAGTTAGTCTAGATATTGGTGCATAATTAAAATTATTAACCAAATCTAGATCCAAATTTTATGGAATATTTTACTATATTTGTTGGAGGGAAAAATAATTTGAATTTGGTCAAATCCCTTTATTTGTAAATAATAAATAAATAAATGATTTATTTATTATTTTAAGAATGTGTTTGATTAATAATTAAATAAATAATGATTTATCCGATTATTTGTAAATGATTTAGTCAAATTTAACAAGCAATATTATTTAAATAATGTTTTAAATAATCATTCCTGGAAAATAATAAGATAAATAATGATTTATCTAATAAATTTCATGTTTTGGGTTAAATATGACCAGGAGTATTAATTACATTGTTGTTTAATTAATTATTCCTTGAGGAAAAAAAATGTGGATTTATTCAATATTTCCTCATGGGGTTTCCTGTTTAGACCATAAACAACTTAAAAAATTATTGATTACTAAGTTATTTTTCATAGTGAAAGCAATTTTACTTGGAGTAAAATTGGTGTTACATGGTGTACTTTGGTCCATCTAATAGTAACAGGTTAGATGACCAAAAATTGGTGTAACAACCCATAATTAGACCCTTGACCTATTTATGCATCCAAGACCTTGTCCTTACTTCTTTAATGTCCTTTAGCTGAATCTTAAGATTTACTTTCCTCCTTTATTTCACTTTCAAACTACTTCTTCTTTTCAGACCACTAACAACTTCAGCTTTTCTTAGTCTGCAAATTATATTTGGACAAACATATACTTCAAGATGATATCATGCTCATGTTCATGAACTTAATAGATCCACACTTCAACAGTATTGTTGCACTAGAACAGATCCACACTTCAGCATAGAAACAAATCCGTATTTCAATGTATAAATGTTTTTCTTGATATAACCCTTTTTTGATGTAAGTTGTTCAGTATGGTACGCACTTCATCTAGTGGAAAATCCACACTCTTATTTCAGTCATTCGTGGCACTTATTACAGTGAGATGTCACAAGAATATATATCTCTTAAGTATGCTTGTAACTTGCCAAAGATCCACATTAAAGCTTGTCCAAAGATTCACACTAAACTTGTCTTGTTATCCGCATGCTCCTTCAGAGATGTGCTCCGCAATAAACTTGTCTTCTTAACCGCATGCTACTTCAGAGATGTGTTCCACAATACACTCACCCTATTATCCGCATGCTGCTTCAAAGATGTGCTCCACACTACACTTCGGCAAACTGTGTCAAAGATTATCAAATATTGTCTCCACAAAAATGACCGCATATCTCTTCTCCTTAATCTTCATCAATATCTACATGAACCCAAGACATATCCACACTTCACTTTGTATAATAATCTTCACTTTATACTGTTCGAATCACAGAGAAATCCGCATATTTCAGTCTTGCAAATGATGCGTAGCTTGTGTATATATAGGTGCATGTTCACTAATTTAGGCCGACCATACCTCTTACTAGTAGGCCGACTTGTCAATTGTAGGGAGGCCAACTTGATACATTAATATAGCTTCTCTTCTAGCGTTTGAGTGAGAGATATTCTTCCACAGTTTCTGAACTTGGCCTTGGAGCATTTCTAGATCCTTCATATATGACGCTTATTACATTTATATCTAGAAGACAAAATCCTAGATAGACATCAAGAATAAGTCTATTTAACCTATCATAAAATATTTCTCATGAAACCCATGAAGTAAGTACAAATACATTTTATTATCTTTGTATTCTTCTTTACATAAAATACATAATTACATAGTCAATATGAAGACCAAACTAGTTACACTTTTCAACAACCCTCAGAAGGAAATAAGGATGAAGAGAAGGATTCAAAGGGTAGTGGAGGAAAGCCTCATCCATCTCCACCATCCTCATTATCCTCCTCATCATCTCCATCAGCATCATCTTCCACTTCCACCACAAAAACCACCCAAACTCATTCAAAAACCTGAAAAGGAAAAACTCCCTTACTCAAATTGGACAATAAGTTTGAACTTCCCATGTACAATGGCGAAGTAAATGTAGAGCCGTTGGACAATTGGATCCATCAATTGGAGGTTTATTGTAGAATTCAGAACCTACAAGAATATGACATAAAGATCTAGTTGGCTTCATTGAGCCTAGAAGGAGTAGTACTAGTCTGGTGGGAAGCAAAGACTCAAGAGGAAATGCGAATCCATGGTAAGATATCCATTTATTGGGTTTATTTTATTTATTCAATTAAAATATATTTTTATTCCTTATCTTACATGCAAAAATCCATTATGAGTTGGAAAAACTTTAGGCAACTCAAGGGCCAAACAATTCAAGAATATACTCAGGAGTTTAGGAAAAGGGCGTTGTTGTTAGGAATAAACTTGAATTCCCAAGACACACTCTTGAAATACATCGGGGGTTTACACTCATATTTGAGACATACTATCCTTATGTTTAACCCAAGCAATTTAGATGAAGTTTGTGTGCAAGCCACACATCTTGAAGCAAGGGGAAAGAACATTAAGGACGAGCGTAGTAAGAAAAATCCATTCAAGGGTAAGGGAAAAGAGAAGGGAAATAAGAATGCAAGTGTTAATAAATAATGGGAGAAAACTACATGCAAACATTGTTCCAAAGAGGGGCATGATGAAGCCCACTATTGGAAATTACATCCCAAACTAAGGCCTAAGAAACCAAACAACAAGGGGAAACAAAATAAGACTGCCACCACACAACATGACCTTGGATCCAATTCCGGTGAAGAGAATAAGATTATAGACATGGTCAAAAAGGGAAAAGAAGCCATAGAAAGCTATAGTTCCTCAAATTTTCACAAAAAACACTCTAAATGAAGAAACAAGGATAGAGTTGTTCCATGTAAGGGTGATTTCAAATCATAAAAATATTGATGCATTATTTGATAGTGGGTCACAAGCGAACTTGATTTCAGAAGACTTGGTCAAAAATACTAACCTTGAAACTGTACCACATCATAAGCCATATCCTTTGGGTTGGATAGTCAAGAATTCCAATTTACAGGTTACAAGGAAATGCATATTCCGGTTTGCCATTACTACAAACTTTTTTGATGAAGTCGAGTTAGAAGTGGTTTCACTTGACATTTCAGGAATTATCTTGGGAAGTCCATATTTGTATGACAGGAAAGCGGTATTTTATCACTATGAGAACAAATATCATCTACTCAAGGATGGGGTGGAGTATATTGTGAGAGCTCATCACAAAAGGCTGAATATTTCTTTAGTTAATGCAGAGTAGATCTAAGAGATTAGTTAATGCAAGTAAAAAAATTGTGCTTCTCATGATCAAGAAAAAGGATGATATAGAATATGAATATTTTGAATGTTTTGATGATAAATTAAAATCTGTTTCGTTTGATGTGGTAAGTCAGCATGGCGAGATGTTTCAGAAACCAAATGGGTTACCTCCCAAGAGGGGAATTCAGCATGAGATTAAGCTGCAACAAGATTTTTCACTTCCAAACATTGGCATGTATCGCATGTCAATCATGGAGAGTATGGAAATCAAGAATAAAATCCAAGAATTGCTGAACAAAGGTATCATACACCCATCTACTTCACCATGTGGTTCACCGATTGTTCTGGTACCAAAGTAGGACGAGACTTGGCGCATGTGAGTGGATTTCCATGCATTGAATAAAATCACGGTAAATAATTGCTATCGACTCCCAAGAATTGATGTTTTGCTTTATCAGTTAAGGTATTCAAAATATTTCACTAAGCTAGACTTACAAAGTGGTTATCATCAAGTTAGAATAGTTGAAGAGAACATTTGGAAAACTGCATTTTAAACTAGACAAGGATTGTTTGAGTGGCTAGTTATGCCATTCGTTCTAACTTGTTATTAACAATAAAATTTCATTTTGGTTAGGAAGGTCATTTGGTATAGGTTTTATTGTGTTGGTAAATTAATTCATGAAATTGATTAAATTTTATGAATTAGGTTATAATCCTAAGATTTTTAGAGTCCCACATGTCATGTCATCATGGCCATATCAATAAAAATATATCAAAAATCCGCATGCATTGGTTCAAATTCAGTTTTAGCCACCTGTCTACCTTTTCTTGAGTCTGTAGCAAAATTTATGGAAAACAAGTTTTTTTTCGCTATGGAATCACCTGACAAGTCTGTAGCGAATCTGCCAAGCTCATAACAGAAAACACTACGAACTTGTGTTTTTTTGCACCGAAAAGGTAATGGGTGATGTGTCAAGTTTCAAATGGATAGAGGTCAGTATGACGTCATGTGATTAGGTGTTTGTAGTTGTGGAGCACATGTGATCATCATTGTCATCCCATCATTCTATTTAGCCTTCCTTATTTGTCTTCATCCCTCTCACATTCGAACTTAACTTTTTTAAAATTATCCTTGTGAGCTATTGTCCTCCAAGTATAGCTATTGCTGGTAGCTTTAGAAAGGTTCATAATTTTTCTGCAAGCTCCTTGATGTGCGTAATTGTTCTATGTAGGTGTCATATTACCAAACAGGCCAGCATTGTGTTGAGAGGAATGGACATGGGTTAGATATGAGTCAATGGATTTAAAATTGGTTAATGAAGATCCAAGTTTTGCAGTAGCCTTCACCAGTGCTGGTTGCATGAGGTTTTTCTAGAAGTTGTAGGGTTATCATGCCCAAGTTTCTAAGGACTTTGCAGTGAATTTTGTTGGCACTGCATCAAAGGCGGGTGTGATAAGTTTCGTGGTTTCTCTTGAAAAATTTTCCCAAGCTACAAAGATTCCAAGGACAGGGGAAGAGTGGTTTAAAGCCACCAAATTCAAATTGCAGAACTGTGATGAGTTTCTGAAGCTTGAGCACATTCGAGTGGACATGACATCAGGGATCCCAAGAATATGCCTTAAAGAAAATTACTCCAAACTCCTCCTGTGATTTAGAATTATTTCAAATGTGAAGGGAGGTTTCACATGATATATCAATATTGCTTTAGGCATTTTCTACATTTCATTGGTAAGCAACTTTTGGACCTTCCATTTTTGTTATTCAGAAGCCTAGGAAAAATGTCAGATAAAGTCCAAGCTAGGCCTGAGAGTAGTAAAACTTTAATCTTTCATCATGGATTAATCAAGCTACTGGTTTTGGAAGAGTTGAAAATTTTAAATAGAGACTGGGCTACATTTTTGTTTCTTAGTGGTTATGAAGTGGATGTATTAACTCCTAAGAAAACACCTAAATCAAATACCAACCCTTAAAGTAATAATGATGAGCCTATAGCTGAAGCAGAGGGTGGACATGAAGGAGAAATGCAGCCAATTACAGAGCCCATGGAGATTGAAATAGGACATGTATAGGAAACAGAGGTACCTTAGCCTAAGCCTACAAGTAGCAAGCCAAAACCTAGCAAAAAGAGTCATGGGAGAATCACTAGGAGCCAGACAGTGGGAAAATGTAATCATGAGGACATTTTACAAGCAATAGATATTGAAGAAACTTGTGTGGTCAAAGTTGTGGATTTCAAAGGAGGTAAGAAGAAAAAAAAAGGCCTGCCTCACTACCAAGAAACTTGAATTTTCAAGTGAAGATGTAGGTTTTGTATTTAAACCAAGGAAACCTCTCACTAGATTAAAACTAGCCAAAGGTATCAAGGTTGAAAAAAATACTGAAGTGATAGAAAAAGGAAAGCAACCTATGGTAGAAGACATCATTGAGCTATCCCCAACAAAGGAAGAAATCATTAAGCAGAGAAAAGGCAAGGAGAAGGTCATTGAAAAATATGAAGTAGAGATTTTAAAGGAACAATTGAGGGAAGCTAGGGAGGAATTCATTGAAACAAAGCTGGAGTTGGAAGAGGCTAAGCTAGAAAGAGAAATGCTAGAGGAGTTCAAGGAGAAAGTGAATGAGTAGATCAATCATTATGATGAAGCCTTAACAAATGATAAGAAATTGCTGAAGAGAACCCTTCCTCTACACAAAGTGATGAAACACACAAGGAAAAGGAACATATGGCTGCAGGCAGAAAGAAATAAGCTCAAAGGTCAAGTGAAAGAGTTGGAGGTGCATATGGAAATGAGACAAACATAAATCAAGAAAAAGGGCTTAAAGATGACAGTCATAAATGAACCTGTTGAGACTGAAGCCACTGTTGCCAAGGGTGAAGCTTCTATTGTTTGAAAGGGGGTAAAAAACCTTTGAACATATTTTTTTTCCTCATTTTTAGTTTATCATTTATAGAGCCATGGGTAATTTTTAAGAATAAATCCAGAATTTTCAAGTCTGTTGTCAATTAGGAAAGTTCATAGTGTGTCTCAAGCTTGAAGCCGAGAAAACACTACAAACTCACTGAAGATTTTTTTTTGTTATATATGTCAGGTTTTGTCATGGAAAAGGAAGGTAAAGACATGTATTTAATTGTTTTGACTCACTAGACAATCTCAAATTAGAAAAGAGATCAAATAGTTTGTAGAAATGGTCAAAATTGAAAACACAACGAACTCTAGCTACGGACTTGCCTAAAAGTCCCCTATTTCTGCAGTGAAGAGGATTTTGGATATTGTTTAAGCCTTGATTGTGTTTTTGGGACAAGTGAGACACCTAGAAAGGTCATAAGTCATCGGTTGAATGTTTGTATGAAGACACAATCCTCGATAAAGTTGTTCAAGTTGCCATCTCATCATGGAAGCCACATCAACAATTATGACACCACCTCCTCAAATTTTGAAAGACAGGTCTCCTGAATTGGTGGGAGTATTTATGGTTCATTCATGGTCAGTGCCACCTTAGAAACTTGACCTTTTTGATGTAAATATGAAGCTTTTAGATTTTGTTAATGTAATAAAGAGTTTTAGAATCCTATTAGGTTTCTAAGTCCTAAAAATAGTAGATGTCTGTTTCCTCTCCTTGTAATCTACTTTTCGTTAGTCTAGGTGTCGTTAGAAGTATTCAAAGGCCTGGTCTTGCTGGCAGACTTATTGTAAAGATGCCTAAAGTTATAAATAGGGAGATGATTGATGGAGAGCGGGTTGATTGTGGTTTTTACTACAAACTACTATTGTAAGAGATTTTATCAATAATATGTAGTGGCAACTTAATTCTCTTTACCTGAGATTCATTGATATTCTTATGAGTATTTTTATTTTATGTTATGCAATTATATCTTCAGTATTCTAGTGTTTGATTACTTAGAATTCATGGCTTACATGCTCTAACTTCCTTCAAAAACTTAGTTTGTTGTAAATGTTATGTTTTCACTGGAATATATATGCCTAAGATTCCATGAGAGGAGTTTCACATGTCATTGAGTTGTTATACTAACTCCATATGCCCAATGGTAGTAATTTGTCTACATATTTCACCTGCACAAAAACACATTTAAAACCAAATTTCAGAGTTAGCCATCTGTTGAGCTTCATTTACATAATATCATCTTTATCCTTGAGAGAGTCCTCTTAAGCTGGAAAGGCTAAGTTTCAGCTAAAAGTAGGTTTGAAATAGTTACTCTAGGTTGACTATTGAAGTATCTCATCAATATCAATTTAGTTATAACATTTTGGTGCGCCTGCTAGGAGTCTGAAGACATATTTCCTGAATTTTTGTGCTCAAACAGAAATACTAAACTCTTGGAGATAGTAGGAGCTCAAAATCATTCGAGGCTGCATTCTACCTTGGTGACTCCACTAAAAATTTTCATGTTTAAAGGTGGCTTTGAAAAAGATACATACAAGGAGCAATCTAGATCCTAACCCACCTGCAATTGTGGATAATACAGAATTAATTCTTAGAGGCATTGGAAGCTCTTCAAATCAGGCATTCCATCCTATTCAAGAGTTTTATCTTTCTCCTCTGAGGTTGTTCAACGTCCTCAAGATAAACAGTTTTATGAAAAGATAGAAGAGGTCATGTTTAGGTCTAAAACTGAGAATGAATTCACTGATATAATATTAGACCTACAAAGATTAGGAATTGATACATCTTCCCTTTTGGATGACTTAATGGTCCCAGGTATAGTATAAATCCTAAGATTTATTTACTAGCCTTCAGCAACATTCTGAACCTCTTCCAAGTCATCAAAATATCAAACCAGAGTTGTTGCACTTCTGTTAAGGACATTTACTGTATTTTTGGGTTATTTGTTGCGTTTTTGTGTTTGGAGATTTTTCACTGCATTGTAAATGGTAAATGTCAATTAGGTTGATGTAAATAGTTGTTACATGATTTTATCCAATTTAAATGGTTTTGGTTATTGGTTATTATGGTAAAGAATCTTGTAATTAATGCATTTAGAGATAAGCTCAATCATTTATCTGAAAAAGGGGAAAGTTGTTTCTAACTTACCTAGGATTTGGCAATGAGTAAATAGGTGCATGAATCAGTTCCTATGAAGCAAGATTCGACCCCTTAGAGGGGAAGTGTTGTCATTCATCTATATGTACTTAGATACAAGACAAAGGGAAAGGTTGGAGACTTGAAGTTCACAATTTTTTGGAATTGGTGTACTTGACTCTTTGCAGAAATAATATACACACAGTTGCAGCTATTTTTATGGGATTCATTACTTGTGGTCAGTGGCATTTTTTTCTCTAGTTTTTCTTATGAATTTGATTATTAAATGTTTATAACATCCATTTACATTTCTCCTTGTGTTAATATCCTAAGTTTTAAACATATTTCATTTACCTATAATTCTCTATTTTTTTTGAGATTATGTTATAGTTGTTTTTATCTTCTAACAAGTGAATTCATGCATTTATGCTCACTTAGTTTTTTATATGATTTCCACATCACCATACTAAAATGAAAAATCTATTTTGTGTCACTGATTACACCAAACTTGCCTCATTCTATGTCTGTAAATAATCTTTAGGAATACTTGGCCTAGTTCCTAAATCTCGTGCTTCTTATCCAACAAACCCTAATAAAAAATCTATTGAGTTGATAAATACCATAAAACCCTAATATTCTCTAGTCATTTCCATTGGCTGTGAGGTTGATTTTGAGAGAGACCTCTCTAATTTGGTAGGGCTAGATACCAAGTCAAAATTTGGTCTGTGGTTACCTCAATATTTTCCTCTCTCAGCCTTGGGAACTAAGGAGCTATAACAGTTCAGAGGCATGTAGCTGCCACATCTCTTCTCAGAGATAAGCTACCATTGCCCAAGTTATTTTATTTCCATTTTGTTAGTAATCATATTTTAGTTCTTTGATAGTAATGAAATGAAGTTTTATTTATACTGCACTTCTATATTTTTGTTTATATATGTATTATATGGCGTTCCTGCATAAGTTCAGATCAGTGGTATTAAAGTGGTCTGCTATTTCTCGGTTTTTATTTGCATGTCCCCAACGAGGTCAGGGTATAATGAGTTAGAGCTCGATCTGGTTGAACATTTGCAAGATCAGCCTCACAAACCTCGACGACCTCCCATGGTAAAAGAAAAGAAAGATGTGGGAGCAGGAGATCCTTTTAAAATATTAATCGAGGAGGCCCCCGACAAATAAAGGAACATGATGATGGATAAATTTTCCCAAATCCTTCGACGACTACCCATAGGTGAAACATATTCATATGGAAACCAATTTGGATGTGCCACTCCTTTTAAGGTACAAGTTAACTTTGACATTCCCGTATTTGAAGGACAAATAGATACAAATGTCATAGATAAATGGTCAAATATGTTGGAAAGATATTTTTTAGTTCATGACTTTTCCAACTAGGAAAATATTACTTTTGCACTCTTGAAAGGCGCACCCTATGTCAAGGATTGGAGGGAAACCTACTGTGAGAAAAAGGATGAGGGGGAACCCTCACTGTTTTTAGCTGCACCCACTTGGAATTATTTCCGAGATGTCGTAAAGGAACAATACTACCCCGTTAGTAGCTATGAAGATAAATACATAAAGTAGATCAAGCTGCAGTAGGGAAGAGACCAAGATGTGTCAGACTTCACAAATGGTTTTCATGCCCTTCACACGAACCTGGGTATCAAGGATTATAAGAGGAATTTGATACTGAAGTACCACGATTTTTTTCATAAGTACATCCAAGATGAAATGGAGTTCCTGGAAATCTCCTCGCTCAATGTCTCTTATCGATATGTGGTCAAGATCGAGCAGAAGTTTGAACAAAAGAAGCGATAATTTGGATCTACGAATCCGAAGCAAGGGAAAGGCACCGCCAAAATGCAGAACAAAGGATAAAGCCAAGGTGGGGTGACCTAGGAAAACCCATCAAAGCCAAAAGTAAATAAAAACACCACGAAGAAAAATAAGGACAAGGGAAAGTATTGTGAGTTCCATAAGAGCTCCACTCACAACATGGGTGAATGCTAAGCCAAGAAGTCACTAATGGCCGAGCTGAAGGCTTCCAAATCATATGCATGCTCTAACTCTTGGTTAGAGCCCAATAAGGGGAATGAAAAAGGGAACCAAATTATTGACGCGAAGCCCAGTGCCAACGTTGCCACCACCAAGATCTATAAGGATGAGCCCGAATATCTGGAGGAGGGGGAGTGCCTCTTCCACCCACAGATGTGGGTGAAGGGTTCTCTATTGCAGTTAATTGTCAACAATGAGAGTTTTTGTCGCACAGAATGTCTAGGCACCACGACAACAACTCAGATTGGGGGCTGTCACACTGATCCCCAATCTCTCTATTTAAGTTTTTTTCTTATAGCAGACTAAGGGGGGTAGACCCTATGGAAATGGAATGAAGGACAACCAGTTGGAAACCAAACAGTTCAGGAGACACAGTTAAACGACCAAATACTTGTAAAAGGTCTAGAAAGATTAAATGATTCGATTTAATTGGAAATATTGATACTAGTGCTTTATGGAGTCAACTATCCTTCTAAGGAAATTACAACCAAGTGCTTGATGAGAAATTGCTACTATGCAATGTTAATTTAGAATGCAGAATGCAAGGAAAACGATTTGAAGAAGGAGCGAGATAAAGCAAGCTTCGAAGATGAGAGTTAATGTCAAAAAGCCTAAAGCACTTACATTATAAATAATCTGATCTAACCACTAAGTACTTAAGCGAGAGTGTCAATTATGAAGATGCAAAAATTACTCGATTAAAAGATGTACAGATCCATAACAGAGCTCTCCAAATCAGATATCAATCACACTTGAAAAGATGTCCCAAACATTAGTATTCAATAAACATCTAATAATTCAAGTAAATGAAACAAAAGTTAATAAACATTAGGCAATTTTAATTGATAGAACACATTCCAAAACTTAGATGCCAATGATTATCAAGCCCAACTGAAACACATGAAATTTACTAGCACTTAAATATCATTAATTATTCATCCAGATATATCATGAAAGAATAATGCTAATAAAACCACTTCATAAAGAAATTTATGGATTAAATGATGTTCTTAAAAATGAAAATCCAAAAATTAAATTTTCTCCTATAGTCAAACTTGGGATATATTTTTCAGCAAGATTTCAGATCTAAAATATAAATTACAGTAGTAATTGAAACCATAGATCAGCAAATAAACGATACCGGCACAAATGCCCAAAATGACTAAAAATAGTAAAAATTATTGAACTTGAAGAAAAATCAAATTTTAAGGCTTGATTAAGAGAAATTTTAGTTCTGATATTTTTATTTCAGCAGTGAAACAATGAGAGATCAACAAGATAAAATTGCCCAAAATAGCTGCCAAATACTTCCAGAAATAACAAAAATATATTAAAACCCGAAAATTTCAATTTTAAGGCTTTAAGAGAGTTTGACTCAGTAATTTTCAGAACGGATAAGTTTGTAACAATAGTAAATTGGTAACAGATCAACAAATTGAAAATATTGAAAATGATCCCCACTATGTCTAAAAATTGTAAGTTTTGCCGAAAAAATTGAAAATTGAAAATTTTTAGACCTTATTTAGGATATGCATCAGAAATGTTCAGATCTGATTTTTCATAGCTATGTAGTAATTTCCAACAAGCTTTAAAGTCAGATCTAGGCAAAATTAAAGATGCCCAAATGGAAAAAAATTTCTGAAAATGAAGATTTTGTAATTCGAAACAATTTTGACCATATAAAATGTGTTTTTAGGGCCTAATTATTTTTGATTTGCTTGCTATAATAAAATTTGCAGAAAATAAGGGTTTAGAGATCAAACCCTTAGCCCAAGGCTTTGAAGATCCCACTGTTGAAAATTCTTGAAATTTTGGGATAATGTTGCCACTTGAAAATTAGAATTTTGGAGGCTAAAATTATGTTAAAATAGCCTTAAAAGCCTATACGTCCTCAAGGGTGTAGATCTGGTTTAGATCTGAAGATTTCCTTGGTTGATTTTTCATATCTATGCCCGCAAACAAATATTGAGTTGAGATCTTGCCCTCTAGGGTCTAGATCTGGCTCAGATTTGAAGATTTCTTTGGCTGATTTTTCAGATCTATTCCTGCAAACAAATATTGAGCCCAGATCTTGCCCTCTAGGGTCTAGATTTGGCTCAGATATGAAGATTACCTTGGCTGATTTTTTAGAGCTATTCTTACACAAGTGAAAATAAAAAAACCAAATACTCAATATGTACAATAATAGAGAAAATTCTAAAAACCCAAATGTTAGAATTCAAAATTATGTTACAAAACTTTAGATCTACACATTTAATTACAAATTTATACAAATATATTTACAGGTCTATGCACAAGAGTTGTAGATCTGTCAGATTTGAGAAGCATAAGTCTGACTTCGCTCACAGATCTGAAGATCTAAGGCTCTTACTAGTCAGATCTAAATTTAAATTAAAAAAAATTAAGATAATATTTTTTTATTTAGGCACAAGCTCTAGAAAGACCCTGCAAAAAATATTCCGTAAGATAACCTACGAAATTAGGAAACAATGGGATTTTTCAAATCTTCTGAAATTTGAGAGTCAGTTGATCTAACTGAAGATTTCCTTAAACGCTCAAATCTTGAATAATGATTTTTGCACACTTAGATCTGAATTTTAGATTGATAGAGATTTAAAAAATAGCCATGAGACCTTTTAGAAATATAGATAACTGATATTTCTGTCAAATCAAAATGCAATTTAAGAAAACCCAGAAAACTGTACAAGATACCTGTATGCAGATCAATCCATAAAGGCCATCAACCATCAAATGCTAATAAAAGTAGCAGAGTTTAGAGACAATATTACCACATAGATCTAAAAAAGGAACACCAAAGTTTGTAACCCCAAAGTCTTTATGCTTTATTGATAAAAAAATTACAAGAGCTTCTGAGAACAAGTGCACGATCTAAAGATCGGATGCAAATGACATACAAAGACCTCTAATTTATAAGATAAAATCTCCAACAACTAGTTCGATTGATTCTTGCCAAAATAATCTCGATTGTTGAAAAATGTTTAATTATCTTTTAATCTGGACCGTCGAAATTATAATTTTGAGGAAATTCGAATTTATCATTTAATTCTGTTTTAATTAACTCAAAAATAATATTTTTGAGTTAATTACCTCAAAATTTTGACTTTGACTTAACCACCAAGGTCCAAGGGTCCAAAATTTATTGAAATTCTCAATATTCCCTTGGCATGAGACCTTTAAAAATTTATTTTTTAAGGACCCAAGAATTTTCCATATGAAGAATTTTAAACCTAGGACTTAAAATTAATTAAATTTCTGGCTTAGGATTTTTAATTTAAATTAGCCAGAAAATTTAATTAATTGACTGAGAGGGGATTTAATTGTTTTTCCAACCCTCATTACATAAGATAAATACATTTAGACACAAAGGAGAAATATCCATTCGCAATAGACCCTCAAATAGCTACCCAATTCTGCGACTCAAAACGTGATCTAGTAGACTAAATAGCTTGTAATAAAATAATCTAGCCAATTAGCTAAGATTATTCCCAAACTACTTTTACAAAGAATCGATAGAAAACACTAGGAATCACTTAGCATCTTGATGACAAAATCTACCCTAGCTTTGAGGTGAGGCTGGAGGGGAAAACTTTGCGGATCACTTGTGTCGAGAAACACAAATGAATCAGTGAGACAAAAAACTTCATAAGATAGAAATCATCAGCAAAATACTAGGCTTACCTCGGTTGTTACATACATAGTGGTCTTACTTATATCGTTTACATCATAAACATGCAGAATGGGTTTACATAATTTATAAAAATGTCAACTGATGATGAAATCTGAATGGTGTGAACACGTCAAACATGATGAATCCCATTTGAAAAAATGGGGGTGTACTGCTATGGGGTCATTAACAAAGTGTGGTCAACATCTGGCTCTACTTGGGGACACGTTGTTTCACCAAAGGAATGTGAGAATCTAGAATCTGTATCCAAGAAACATACAAAATTGCATAAGTAGCGTCCATCCAAATATCATCATATAACATTAAGCACATGAAAAAATAGAAGCTCTTCTTTCATTTATTATTCTACTTAACATGAAAAGTAAATCTACTCTAACTAAAAAATGAAATGCTGAAATAACAAGGTGTAAGGTTAGAGATACAATACAACGGATGCCCTGTGGCATCAGATGTGTTCAATATAGTGCATACTGAGCATTTGCCTACTTTCAGGCAAGTCTGTAGGCTGCTTTTTAGATGTGCCATGTGAAATCTTGCATACGGTAGGACTTTGTCTTATCCAAAAATCGAGCTTCTCGCGGCCATCAGATGCATCAAAGTGCTTCCTTATTCTTTTTATCTTTCGCTTCAATATTTTCTTCATGGTAGACTACATTTTTGATGATGTGGAACATTGTGCTTGTGAAATTTCAGACGAAGTATTCAAGATATGTGTGACATGCCTCTCTTCATTCTGCATCTGTTTTAGATCCTTTCCAATTTCTTCATTAATGTGACCAGCCACTTTCTTGGGACATTCACAACAAGACGAGAACTACTTCAATGGATTGAGAGAGTTATGATTTGTTGAAATCTCCTTGTTTTTCTTCCATCTATCATCTAGATCAGGCTGAAACTTTTGTACATGTGATTTCCTTTCTTCTAACTTCTTATGCATGGAACTCATTTCTCTGGCATGCCTTACTATTAATTTTGCTTGATTGAGCTCAGTTTTTACGAATCTGTCTTGCAGGGTGATATTATTTTCCTTCATAATTTTCATTTCTCGAGTGTGCTTTGCTTCCATTTCAATCATATGTTTCTGAATAATGGATATTTGATTAGCATGATTAACTTCTATTACCTTTAATATGTTTTCAATGGTATCCATTTCTTCCATATTTATAACATGGTGCTTGTTTATTCTTTATGGCCAATAATCTACTCTGAAGATATTTTTGATCAACTTCCATGTCGCTTATAATTTTATCATTTTTCTCATTCATGCCCATGAAGCTATTTTGCATATAGTTTATCTCTCTCTTATGATTTGCTTGCATGGTGGCTAACTAATTATTGTGATCAAATTCCATGATGACCATTTCTTCATCATGTCTTTCTTCCATGGCATTCATTTGATTGGAGTGATTGAATTCCATGATTGTTGTCTTTTCCTCTAAGGCCAATAACTTGCTCTGCATAGAACCAATTTCCCTAGCGTGATCATCTATTAAGTTTTCTTGATTAAGTTCCATATTCTCAATGATTTGAGCCTGGTTGGCCTCCATGTTCTTGATTACCTGAGCTTGATTTAGTTGTATATCATTAACCATCTAAATCAATTCGCTAACAAGATGTTTATCGTTGTCAACACTGATTTGACAACTTATTTCTGCTTCACCACTATCATGGATTTGTGCTGTCGTGGTATAAGGGGATTCATCTTGAGAATTGTCTTGAAATTTCTTGTTGATATTTGAGTTCTCTACAAGATCACTTTCATTCCTTTGCATAGTATTGGGGGCACAAGGCAAGCCACCTTGTTTAATATATTCATATTTAAAAGCATCGACGATACTTTGCAAAGAATCAATATAATCCTTAGGCCAATTACTCAACCAATTCATAGCATCACCATTTAAGGAACAAGCAAAGAGACATATCTTGACATCTTCATGATTATCTTGTGAAGGAAGAAAATATCTATTTATTATATGAGTAACCGTTAAGAGATGATTTCGAGCAGTGGTTGAATCACCACCCGAGAAAGCAAGCATTTTTCGAATGGCCTCTTTTGGCATGTCATGAAAATGATCACCCATGATGACTTACTTAAATGGAAAAAAACCAAATGGATGCTAGATAAAGAGATCCTTGTTCAAGAAAATTCAAGAGATCCACAAGAAGCGAGCTTCTTAGCATAAATTCTTGTAAAAAATGAAATAATTGGAGTCGCCACTTGAACATGAATCTAATTCTAAAACCGAAAAATTAGTCGAGAGAAGCAGATGGATATCAGGGAGGGATTCTTGTCTGGGATTAAATAGATGAATAATTGGAGTTGCCACCCAAACAAGAAGCCAACCGAAGTGTCCAGTTGCAAAGGTACAAATTATGAAAGGATTAGTGATATGACGAAAGATACGATGATGAAAAGTTGAAGGGATGAAATGATGCCAGAAAATGTTATGCCGTGTGATAGGTTAATGAATTGATCCAAATGGAAAATGGCATCCACCCATAGTATTTATAAATGGAAAATGGCATCCACCCATGGTATTCATCCACCCATGTTATCCATTTGGATCGAATGGCGAGGAAAGATTTAAAATATTAGAAAATGTCGTTAAGACCAAGGACAGAAAAACTCTATCCTCGGCAACGACGCCAAAATTTTTTGTTGCACATAATGTCTAGACACCGCGACAACGACTCAGATTGGGGGCTGTTACCCTGATCCCCAATCTCTATATTTAAGTTGTCTCCTTATAGCAGACTAAGGGGGGTAGACCCTATGGAAATAGAATGAAGGAGAACTAGTTGGAAACCAACCAGTTCAGGAGACATAGTTAAACAACCAAATACTTGTGAAAGATCTAGCAAGATTAAATGATTCGATTGAATTGGAAAGATTGATACCAGTGCCTTATGGAGTCAACTATCCTGCTAAGGAAATTACAACCAAGTACTTGATGAGAAACTGCTGCTATGCAATGTTAATTTAGAATGCAGAATGCAAGGAAAATGATTTGAAGAAGGAGCGAGATGAAGCAAGTCTCGAAGATGAGAGTTAATGTTAAAAATCCTAAAGCGCTTAGATTATAAATAATCTGAACTAACCATTAAGTACTTAAGCGAGAGTGTCAATTATGAAGATGCCAAAATTACTCGATTAAAAGATATACAGATCCACAATAGAGCTCTCAAAATCAGATATCAATCACACTTGAAAAGATTTCCCCAACATTAGTATTCAATAAACATCCAATAATTCAAGTAAATGAAACAAAAGTTAATTAAACATTAGGAAATTTTAATTGATAGAACACGTTCCAAAAATCAGATGCCAATGATCATCAAACCCAACTAAAACATTTGAAATTTACTAGCACTTAAATCTCAATAATTATTCATCCAGATATACCATGAAAGTATAATGCTAATAAAACCACTTCATTAAACAATTTATGGATTAAATGATGTTCTTAAAAATGCAAATCCAAAAATTAAATTTTCTCCTATAGTCAAACTTAGGATATATTTTTCAGCAAGATTTCAGTTCTGAAATATAAATTACAATAGTAATTTAAACCACAGATCAACAAACAAACGATACTGGCACCTATGACTAAAAATAGTAAAAATGGTTAAACTTGAAGAAAAATCAATTTTTAGGGTTTGATTAAGAGAAATTTTAGATCTGATATTTTTATTTCAGCAATGAAACAATGACAGATCAACAAGATAAAACTGCCCAAAATAGCTGCCAAATACTTTAAAAATAGTAAAAATATATTAAAACCTGAAAATTTTAATTTTAAGGCTTTAAGAGAGTTTGACTCAGTAATTTTCAGAACTGATAAGTTTGTAACAACAGTAAATTGATAGCAGATCAACAAACTGAAAATACTGAAAATTATCCCCACTATGTCTAAAAATAGCAAGTTTTGCTGAAAAAACTGAAAATTCAAATTTTTTTAGACCTTATTTAGGATATGCATAAAAAATGTTTAGATCTGATTTTTCACAGTTATGCAGTAATTTCCAGCAAGCTTTAAAGTCAGAGCTAGGCAAAATTAAAGATGCACAAATGGCCAAAAGTTCTATAAATGAAGATTTTGCAATTCTAAACAATTTTGACTATATAAAATGCGTTTTTAGGGCCTAATTATTTGTGATTTGTTTGTTGTAATAAAATTTGCAAAAAAAATGGTTTAGGGATCAAACCCTTAGCCCAAGGATTTGAAAATCCCATCGTTGAAAATCCTTGAAATTTTGGGATAATGTTGCCACTTGAAAATTAGAATTTTGGAGACCAAAATCGTATAAAAATAGACTTAAAAACCTATACGTTCTCAAGGGTCTAGATCTGGCTCAGATCTGAAGAATTCCTTGGATGATTTTTCAGATCTATGTCTGCAAACAAATATTGAGCTCAGATCTTGCCCTCCAGGGTCTAGATATTGCTAAGATCTGAATATTTCTTTCGCTGATTTTTCAGATCTATTCCTGCAAACAAATATTGAGCCCAAATCTTGCCCTATAGGGTCTAGATATTGCTCAGATCTGAAGATTTCCTTGGCTGATTTTTCAAATCTATTCCTGCAAAAGTGAAAAAAGAAAAACCAAATACCCAATATGTACAATAATAGATAAAATCCTAAAACCCAAATGTTAGAATTCAAAATTATGTTACAAAACTTCAGATCTACACATGTAAATTATAGATCTATACAATATATTTATAGATCTATGAACAAGAGTTGTAGATCTGTCAGATCTGAGGAGCATAAGTCTAACTTTTCTCCCAGATTTGAAGACCTAAGGTTCTTACTAGCCAGATCTAACTTTAAATTCAAAAAAATTAAGATAATTTTATTATTATTATTTAGGCACAAGCTCTAGAAAGACCCTACAAAAAATATTCCGTGAGATAACCTTAGAAATTAGGAAACAATGGGCTTTTTCAGATTTTATGAAATCTGAGAGTCGACTGATCTAACTGAAGAGTTTCCCAAACGCTCAAATATTGAATAATGATCTCTGCACACTTAGATATGAATTTTAGATTGATAGAGATTTAAAAAATAGCCATGAGACCTTTTAGAAATATAGATAACTGATATTTCTGTCAAATCAAAATGCAATTTAAGAAAACCCAGAAAATTGCACAAGATACCTATATGCAGATCAATCCATAAAGGCCATTAAGCATCAAATGCCAATAAAAGTAGCAGAGTTTAGAGAAAATATCGCCACATAGATATGGAAAAGGAACACCAAAGTTTGTAACCCCAAAGTCTTTATGTTTTATTGATCAAAAAATTACAAGAGCTTCTGAGAACAAGTGCACGATCCAAAGATCGGATGCAAATGACATACAAAGACCTCTAATTTATAAGATAAAATCTTTAACGGCTAGTTCGGTTGATCCTTGTCAAAATAATCTCGACCGTAAAAAAATGTTGAATTATCTTTTAATCTGGACCGTCAAATTTATAATTTTTAGGAAATTTTGAATTTATCATTTAATTCCATTTTAATTAACTCAAAAATAATATTTTTGAGTTAATTACCTCAAAATTTTGACTTTGACTTAACCACCAAGGCCCAAGGGTCCAAAATTTATTGAAATTCTCAATATTCCCTTGGCATGGGACCTTTAAAATTTTGTTTTTTAAGGACCCAAGAATTTTGCCTATGAAGAATTTTAACTCACATAGGACTTAAAATTAATTAAATTTCTGGCTTAGGATTTTTAATTGAAATTAGCTAGAAAATTTAATTAATTGACTGATAGGGGATTTGATTATTTTTCCAACCCTCTTTACATAAGATAAATACATTTAAACACATAAAGGTGGAATACCCATTCGCGATAGACCCTCAAATAGCTACCCAATTCTGCCACTCAAAACGTGATCTAGTAGACCAAGTAGCTTGTAATAAAATAATCTAGCCAATTAACTAAGATTATTCCCAAACTACTTTTACAAAGACTAGATAGAAAACACTAGGACTCACTTAGCATCTTGATGACAAAATCCACCCTAGATTTGGGGTGAGGCTGGAGGGGAAAACTCTGTCGATCACTTGTGTCGAGAAACACAAATGAATCAGTGAGACAAAAAACCTCCTAGGATAGAAATCATCACCAAAATACTAGGCTTACCTAGGTTGTTACATACATAGTGGTCGTACTGAGATCATTTACATCATAAACATGCAGAATGGGTTTACATCATTTATAAAATTGTTGACTAATGATGAAATCTGAATGGCGTGAACACGTCGAACATGATAAATTCCATTTGAAAAATGGGGGTGTACTGCTATTGGGTTGTTGAAAAATTGTGGTCGATAGGAGTCAAAAGAACCTCATATCAGCATAGGTTGTGAAGAGGTTAGGGATATTGACCACAACACACCTGCAACCATACAACATCGGGTGGCTTCACCAAGGACAAGATCTCTACATCAACCAGTAATGCCTTCTCCCCTACAACATGAAGCCCTTCACAAATGAGGTATTGCGTGATTTTTCTCCTCTTGAAGTTTGTGATGTATTATTAGTCTAACCATACTTGTGGAAGCAACATGTTGTGTATGAATCTAGGCCTTGCACTGTTATTATTACTTTGGGAAATAAGTTGTACATGATATGAGAGGTAGCACTGCCTACAACCATCTCTCTGATCACTACGAAACAATGCAGTAAGATCATATCCCAGAGCAGTAAATTTGTTTTCCTTATGAGTCACCCTCAGGGCCAGAATAATATTGTGGACACGAGCTCCAAACAGTCTCCTCTGCACGACAACAAAATATGTACATGGTCATGGAGGAGTATATGGACATCTTTACCTCTCCTAGAGTGGTACCTCTACATTGTTATATCAAGCACTCCATCGATATGACCCCGAGCGTGCCGCTACCCAATGGATCGATCTATTGACGTTATGTTCTGGAGAACAATGAAATCAAGAGGCGTATTCAAGAAATTTTGCAGAAAGGGCACATTAGGCCAATTTCATCACCCTGCGGGAGCCCTAAGGATAGGCCCTGGAGACTCGGTATTGACTATTGATTTTTGAACAAGGTCATTGTTCTAAATATGTATCTAATTCTGTAGATTGATGACCTGTTGGACCAACTCAAGGGGTCTAAATATTTCAGCAAGATTGACTTGAAGTCCAGTTATCACTAGGTACTAATCAAACCCTCTGATGTATGGTATACTGCCTTAAAATCCAAGGAGGGAATTTTCGAATGGTTGGCCATGCATTTCGTGTTGATGAATGCCCCAAAAACCTTCATCACACTGATGGAAGACATCTTCCGACCCTTCACTAACTCATTCGTGGTGGTGTACTTGCATGACATCCTGATTGTCAGCCAGAGTTGGGAATAGCACCTCCACCACATTCGACAGGTCCTCAAAACACCACGAAAACATAATTTGTGTGCCAATTTGGAGAAATTCACTTTTGGCATGACCTAGGTTCAATATCTAGGGTACATCATTAATGAGAGGGATGTGCATGTGGAACCAACCAAGATACATTTCATTTAGTATTGGCCAACCCCAACCTCTCTAATAGAGAACCATAGATTTTTGGGTCTTGCCAACCTCTATCACAGGTTCATGTTGGGCTTCTGTCATATCACTGGGCCTTTGAGTTAAGTCACCAAGGGAGGGGCAAAAGCTAAGTTATTTTGGTCTGAATCCCAACAGAAGGTGTTCATCAAGTTGAGGCATTGAATCCGCTCTGCACCAGTGCTCACATTCCCAGACCTGAAAAAACCATTTGAGATCGAGACTATGCTATTGGTGAAGTTCTTACTCTGTAGGGAAATCTAGTGGCATACCATAGTGAGAAATTTCAGACACGGTCCGAAAGTATCCCACCAATGAAAAAGAGATGTATTCCATTGTGTAAGCCTACCGACAATGGAGGCATTATATTCTGTGGAAGGAAACAATCATCCACACAGATCATTGACTCCTGTAGTTCATATATACATAAGGGAGGTGGCAGAATTATCATCATCAAAAGTGGTCCACATACTTACAACAGTTCCATCAGAACATTAAGTACAAGAATAGAAGTCCCAACAAAGTTATAGACCACCTCAACCGATCACTTTTCATGGCATTGACCACCGTGCTTGACTCTTGCAGGCACGAGACTTCGGGGTGGAAAAATATTTACAAGAGTGATCCAGAATTCAACAACACATATCAGACACTCATGAAAGGCAAGAAAGTTCCAAATTATCACCTCTAAGGTGCACTATTATGCCACTCGAAACACCTTTGTGTTCCTTCAAGCAAGTGTGCCAAGATGATTTGGGAAGTGAACTACAGTTGGGTCGCTAGACATTTCGAGGTAGAGAATATAGTGGCAGTACTGCAGAATTATTTTTATTGGCTGAAACCTAAACAAGATGTTGGGAAGTACATAATATATTTCACTGCTTGCGCCATTTCCAAACCGACCATAAAGAATCAAGGCCTATATACTCCTCTGCCTACTCCTATACAACCTTGGGAATCCAGCTCCATGGATTACATGTCGGACCTTCCTTCTACTAAGCATGGCAACGACCACATTTTCATGGTCGTCGAAGGATTTTCTAAGATGGCCATTCTGGAGGCCTGCAAGAAGATTATCACAATAGAATCCACCATTAAACTCTTCTTTGAATGAGTGTGGGTTCACTTTGGGATCCTAGAGTCCATTATCTTAGGTAGGGACAACACGTTCCTAAGCACATTTTGGTCAGGTCTCTAGTCAATGTTGGATATCAAGCTCACTAAGTCCATGGCTTTACACCCCAAAATTGATGTACAATATTCATCTAGAGTCTACATCTCACCACTTGAAATTACCATATATCTCTTTAGTTTGCACATGTATTCTAGTTCCATAGGGTATGACATAATCCTAGAGCATTGATCTTAGGTTGCAAGAGAGATATTTATCATTCATAACATTATTTTTTTTTATCCTTGAACATATTTGAAAATTCGAGGGGAATTTGTTAACTCTTGATCAATATTCACCATCTAAATCTAAATCGTTCATAACATTCCTTTATCTATCTTCATTTCAAAGTATCCTCCTCTATGAGAGCTTGTTTGTCTTGATATGTTTTTCCAATGAAATCTAGACTATTTGCAGCATTCCCTTTTATCTCCTCCAAACCTTTTCCCATGTGTTATAATAAGATACATGCCATGATATCCTTTCCCTAAAATAATATAGAATATTCATGGCAGGAGTGTTATTCTCCCTCCATATTATTTTCATAAGATGTGGATCAGTAGTCTAGATCCATTGATTTAACTTGGTTTGTTTATGACAATGAATATTCAACACCCCTTTATTTTCTATTCCTTCACGCCTTCTCTCTCTTAGATCCCTTGCAAAATCTTGTGGACCTATTTATCAAATTTAATATATTTTATCCTCATTTCTTGTGGAAATACAAGACTTCCTCCTCCCAAAATACTTAGAGTTGCACTAAAGGATCTAAACCATTGATCATAATTTGTGGACACAATCCTATCCATTTGTGGTAATAGCCTCTCTCAATAATATGCATGCACATCAAGTGCAACAATTCACCTCCATGATTGATCTCCATCAAGCATGTCCATTGATTTCTCCTAAGGCCAATTGGATGATCCCCCTTTTACCTTTTTCCTAACACTCAAAATTTCATTAAATATAGGCTATGGATGGATAAACTCAACTATATTTGAACTTAGTGCACCCCAGTCACTTATATTTGGTTTGGAGTCAACCATGAACCTCTTGAATTTATAATAAGCCCACTTTTAATGTTGAATTTATAACTATGGCCGGTCTTCATAATGTACTTTTGGTCCCTTGATGTAATTAAATTTATCATTGTAAATTATATTTATAAATGCTTGAGTCAAAGGAAATTTTATTTTGAGTTAGAGTCCCATTGCAACTTTTAAAATATGTAAAATTTGAAATTTTGAAATGTAATTTTTTGGCTTCAAAAGTGACAAGTCGACTTCCCTCTAAGTCAAGTTGGCCCTAGCCATGAGACATGTCCATTCACCCTAGACAGACCAATAAATAAAGGAAGTTCGAGTCCCTGATTTGGCACCTTCGCATATCTCACTCAAGACAGTTTCGGGGCAAAGGCAACGAAGGACAAGAAGGAATAAAAAGGAGGACAAAATCTTCTCTCTCTCTCTCTCTCTCTATGATTCACATATTTCTAGGGAAATTGTTGTTTAGGAGCCAAAATTTTCTGGGTTAGTAGGTAGTTACCGGGGGCCAAAATTCAGGGCTACTGGATAGTTGTTGGGAGGCCAACATTTTTGGAGAAGACATGCATAACACAGTGCATGATAAATTTGGATGACTTGACTTGGAGGAGAAGACCAGGTTTGACCATAGTTCTAGGTGTGTCTCATATTGAATAGGAGGAATTTATGTATTGAAAAGGTTGTTGGGTTTTCCTTGTAGTGGGTTTTCCTTGGGTAAATTGTGTTTCTCTTTTTTGCATTGTGACCTCTATTGTTCTATTTTTATTTATTCTTGAATTTATGAATTATAATTTTTCAATGATATATATTGGAATAAGTTAAAAGAATATCTACATGAAAAGTAATTATCGGAATTTCAAAAAATATTGTGTTATTGACGAGTGCTCGAAATCCTTCAACTAAGGGGGTCTCCCTGATATGTGGTCCCAATTAGACCTCACACAGTTTGGGATAGGAGCTCCATCTGAAATACGACTCTATTACCATTTTCTTAGAGTTTTTCCTTGGGTCTAACTATAAGCAAGATAGAGGAATGCATGTGTGCCTTCGAAAAGTGAGTGTGCCTAGTGAATGTTCAATTTTAGTTGTGTCAAAGTTCTTATACTATGGAGGGGAATAAAAGTGAGCCCCCTAAGATAGAGGTAATAGTACCACCGTAGTAGAGACACACATAAACAAGAAGGATTCGTCTAATATCCAGTGGAATAGTTCACAAAGATGTGGGGGTCATTACAACCAACACAAACAAGGAAGATATGTATAACATCTAGTGGAATATTCCACAAGGATGCGACAATCATAGAAACCATTACAACACATTCTCAATATGATAAGCTCTAAAATAACTGAAACATTTCAAGTACATTAATATAGGTGAAAAAAAAAGGAATTACAAACACTCACAAAACAATCTTAAAAATATTCATAATCCATGCATGAAGAATGTGTTGGACATTAGGCTTTAGATATTAAGTAAAATTCCTGAGAGACATGTATGCAGCGAACACCACTAGCTCCAATAGTGGAGCTTTGGAGCCACTACTTTCTTCACAAAAGAACTAGCTTATTTCTCCAATTCCTTGTGGGAGGAGCCAAGGTGAAATTCCTTTGCTCATAGAATGAGGGTGTATATATAACCAATGTGGAGGTGATTCTTCACCTTCCTTGTGACTCTTTGACTACCCTCATGAATATTTGATTTCCCATGACTTTTTGACTTTACATGACTCTTCAATTTTTTATGCCATTTGGACTTCCACTTTACAATACATTTTCGAATAGAAATTTACATAATCCACACAAATGGTATGGCACATGGTGACTCATGACTGGACATGAAACTCATGACATGGACTGCATCATGATGTGGCAGAGCCAAGCTGTCCTTATTGTTGCTTTCTATTCATTAAAGATGTGTTTTTTTCTTCATATCTACCCTCCAAAGGGTTATGAATCAGATGGAGTCTTCATGTGGCCTTGATATTTGGTCTTCTGTTGTAATCAAGTGTTCCTTCATATTATTTCCTAATGATCATCTTATCTCCTCAGCTCCTTAGGTGTCTTCTAGCATTTTCTACTTCTCCATCTCCTTCATCATCATCCTATCATGACATAATCAAATACATGTGAATGAAATCCACCAATGATAATATGCAATCAGTTTGATAAATCCCTAGCCTAAGACTCTTCATGAAATCATTTGTTAGGACTAGAACTGGTGATTTTTTGAGTGACTGACTCAAGGATTTCACATTCCAAAGGCCAAGGTCTGTAACTAAGGCTTGAGACTGCACAATGCATAGTTTAGGTTGGCCATGGATAAATGAATGTGTAATTTAGGGACTAATGCACTCAGGCTGGAGGTTGGAGGCATGAGACTTGAGACTACATAATGCACAGTTCTAGAGGCCTGGACAGAGGGAATACATAGTTGAGGGATTCAAGGGCTCAAGCTCCTATACTGAGCCTTGAGTTTGAGCAATGCATAGTTCAGGCTTGGAATGAGCGAAAATATTGTGCAGTTGGGGAGCACAGGGACCTAGCCTGAGGGATTGAGCATTTATTTGGCCCACTATGTAGTTACGAAAGGCAAAGAAACACATGCGATTGCGTAATTGTGAACTTCAAGAGCTCAAGGGATGGGATTGAGGACTGAGACTGCATAATGCATAGTTCAGGCCTAGCTGGAGAGAAGTATTGCACAATTTTGGAGCTTAGGGGGGCATGATTCAACACTGTGATTACATAGTGCACAGTCCTGGAAGCCAGGAACTATGAATTGTGCTATTACAAGAGGAAATTTTTCATATTGATGGCTGACACTACGTAATGTGCAGTTCAGAAGGGTTGGATGAGGCTAGTTTTTTCGGTTGAGAAGTTTTCCAAATTTGAGTAAGTGTTGGATCCATGCAACTAATGTAAATAGTGAAAATACTTGATTATGATCACACATTTATAGCACTTGATGACACAACATATATCATCCATAACACATGAGAAACATACTTCCCTCAGTGCAATGATTTTGCAACAACTTATGACAAGTGTGACGACTTTGCAACAACTTATGACAACTGCGACACCAAAGATACACTTTGCAACGACCGTGAAAACACTTGTGCGATAGTACTTGAAACTTTGGGAATGAGTGTGATACATGTTTACATGATAATATAACTCATTAACGTAAATATTACCCCTTGAAACACACAAAAACTAGCTTTCGTGCTCTGTGCGACACTCCACATGCCAAAAGATGAAATTTCCTATATGAAGAGAAAATGATGAAAAACACTTGAGATACGTGAACATCAGTGAAAGTGACACATTCCAAAGCGAAGATAACATGAAAACAACACTAATTAAGGTGAAATCAAGCAAAATATATAGTTGAAAGCATGAAAATGACACTTGAAAAAGTGACAGATTGAAAAACTCACCAAAATAGAAGTACAAACACGACCCAAAGTGAGGAACTATGAATAAAAATGCGCACTAACTATCGACATGGGTTGAGCACAGGATATACATTGTCTTGATGGATTATTCTATGCTTTTTCAAGCTTGCGTAAAAGAATGTGCTCATGAAATTGTTGCAAACTGAGCATGTGTGAGCAAGTGACTTCGATTGATCAAGAAGTGACCACGGAACGAATGATCCCAAGATCCATAGTTGAATCCAAAATTCAAGTGTAGGTAAAATTTTGGAGGGTTTTTGTCGTAGCGAAAAAACTTGGTGACACACTGGTAGAGCCCCAGATTATTTTCCTTGGTAAATTCTTTTGTGCAGGGTCTAGCTCTTTAGAGAGTATTGATTCATCATTCGGATTACCATGACCTCCCTACTTACTCTACACATAAACATAGTCCCCTTCATTCCTTTACTTAGTTATATACAAACACAAGGTCAACGATAACATAATGTTTCGAACCAGGAAAGGGAAATGAATTTTATAAGGTTTAGGTTTTCATAGTATTTTTTTTCATATCTAGTGTTGCTCTGCCACTAGCAAAAAGGCCCGCATAGTATCCCGATAGACTCACTTCAGGGACACAAAAGTTACTCCACTACTAGCAGGCCAGGAAGGTACCCTGACGGAGTTTCTTGCTTCACCTCTCTGCGCAGGAAGAATTTCTCTTATTTTTCCTTTATTTATTTATTCTATATAGGAATGTGCATCGACACTTATTTATTTCGTGGGAGGAAGAGGGGTCCCAACATATTGAGAGAAAAATAAGTTGTCCCTTCAGAGAAGCATATATAAGACCTATGATATTGGTATTCTCATTTAGATTTTCCCCTTGTCCTTCTCTACTTGATTGGACTATTTTGAAAACACTAAAACATAAAGACCCGAGTGTAGGCATGAATTTTCCATAATAGACATGGATATGATGGTTTGAAACAAGGCTTTCCATATGCAAGGATCGTATTTTTTGTCAGAAAATAATAAACTAAAACATTTAGCCAAATGTTGCAATGTCATAACTCCTTTCCAATTTTTCCACATTTCCTTTCGAGCCCACATCAGACATCCTTGATGCAAAGTATCATTAAAAAAATCATAAAAGACAAAACACAAGAAGGGGACAAAACTAAGAGGAAAAAAAAAATAGGAGGCTAACCAAAAATAGGATGCAAGACAAAAGTTATAAAACACAAGAGAAGCTATGGGAAATGATTTCAGGATGAATGTGCAATGGAAACTAACATATGACTATACCTACTCATAAACTAACTAGTTAGAAGGTTGGGGTCATGTGTAATGAAATTTCCAATGTAGCCAATGGAGTTGTTCCCAACCTGCAATACAAAATATATGATCGATTAAAACTGAGATAAAAAAATGTGCAATGGAGAAGATAAGAGCTTGAAGAACTTGCAAAAAAAAAATAAGGTCTTTCCTGTCGGTGGAAATATGTGTCACAACCAGTATTTATAATCAGTTTTCATTCTTACTTTTTCGATGAAGACTAAAGTTAAACAAACCTTGGAAGATTCTTGTGAATGTATCCTCATCTGCACTGTACTTCTTAAAAATCATGAGGAAATATTGAAACCTTTTTATTCACGACAGGGCTTTTCAGGTAATATTGCTCCAATCATTCAATGATAGGATCACAAAACTGGAAACAATCTTCTTGAGAGTCCTAAAATATTTGAAAATAGGAATTTGCAATTAAAAGCACAGGATCAAGATGAGAATCTTGTGAGGGAAAATGGATATGATAATATTCAACAAGTATTCCAAAGGAGTGAGGCCCTGACACAACCATCAACGAAGGTTGAAGAGCCTCAACTAATTAACAAGTATCTGAATAGTGAGGAAAACCATAAAAATTAACTGATGTGAAACAACTATCATTCGATATACTTGTGGGAAAGTGATACATTGAATGGAAGTCAATATCATGATTAGATGGATTATTTATGACATGAGATTATCAGTTCAAATATGAATCAATTCGAACATATTTATGAATTCCTTGAACAAATGAATCATCTTCCCCGCATGATAGATATGACAACATGTTTTCTTGTAACTGATAACATACTACACTAGCATTGTAATCATTGAAAGAAGTGAAAATGAATGTTAGTACATCCAACACATGAAACCATTCAGGATATGATGAGTGAAGAAGAATTTGATTCACAAGCTAACTCGTGCATTCAATATCACTCAAGAGGATTTCAGGTGTGATTAAGGTAAAGATTTTCATTATAAAATTCGCAAGGAAAACCAGGATCTCGCTATTAAGAAACAAATCTAATGGGCATGATTACTTCGACCAGAGATAATTTTTGAAAGGATCAACTTTGTGATTCCATGAATCTATGAGATAAAGACATTCTAAACCTAAGTTAAGTACATGAGCCTTACATGAGGTGAATCATGTGAAATAGAATCTTGAATTCGATCTGAAACGTAATCTCAAAAGTTTGAAATATTATACCCAAAATACCAAACATATTAAAAAAAAAATTACATCAAGTGAAACCATACAAAGAGAAGGATTGTGTGAGAGAAACTAGATCTGACTTAGTTCAGGGGGCTTAACAGAGTTGCAATATATTGACATAACCATCAACGAAAGCTGAAGCTCCTCGACTTCCTGACAAGCCTCGAAACATTCAATGATTGTAAAATCACATTCTAAAGATTGAATCAGATCACACATGGTGTGAAGAAAATTGATTCCTCTTATCCCAAAGGGACCACTACTGACCGGATTCAAGCCATATCTATTACTTATTTGAATGAATTTTATGAATTCAACAACTAGATTACTCAAATTGAAATATTCCTCTGATTCCAAATTTGGATATGTATGAATCGGGAAAATTTCATGAGAAAGTTGATTTGAACAGTTGTCTTCATGAAAAACAAGAGATGATGAGGGATGGAAAGAATACTCAATGATTCGATTATTTCCTTTCATTTCATGGATAACCTCACTACCTTGTGTCAATTGGGAATTTAAATCATCAGATAGAGAACTTGAAAAACATGAAGCATATTCATCTTAAGTAGATGCATTGCAAACAGTAGAGCATAAGGGATAATGATATGAAGAGGAAGTTTTGATAGGAACATATTCTTTGACCGAAACAGATTCTAGATCTAAATTAAAATATTCATGAGAAATTTAAATATCAATTGATTAACCTAGGCATTCATGATCACATACATCAATAGAGTCATCATCATCGGAACAATTGTTTCCTAAGGCTACAGATTGATTGGGAGAATTTATTATATTTGATTCAGTATCAAGATTAGCATATTGAAAATCATCCAAGAATGGAAGCGCATCATCTTGACATGGGGGAATTTGAAAAAAGGAAGAGAGATGAAAAGTATATTCACTTTCCTCTTCCTCTACCAATGTTATGTGATTTCCTTGTATCTGATCGAAATTTGCACCAAAAACTCAAAAACCAAGAGAGAATGAAGAGCTAGTTGGTGGAGCAGATTGATCAAGCAAATCATGATACACAAAGTCATGGCATGTAGCTGATAGAGGATGACATATGTCCCTTGAATAAGTAACACTTTCAATGGAACCAGATTCAAGATTGATGTTAAGAGTGCTAATGTCATCTTGAGGAATTAAAGGATTAGCGTTCACCGTAGGGTCCATGAGCCATTTCAGGGTTTCTTTCATTATATCTAAATGATGAAAATTTGAAGGCGGATGAAGATATGGATTAGGAATTTGATTTGAAAATTTACCAACTTTATTATCATTGCAAGGAGGCACCCACATTCAAGACTGGAAAAGGAGGAGGACAAGGAACAAAAGGAATAATATGTTCCTCCTATGAAATTAGAGGTGTCTCATGATTTATAAGAGTTGGGGAAGAAGAAACATCAAGTGGTTTGGATTCACCATGCGAAGAAATATGAACCAAATGCTTAAAATTTTGTCTCAAGAAATCTCAATCCATATCTTACTCAGGAAATTCATAACAAAGGTGAAGGAATCGATTAGAGAGAATCCTTGACTAATTCATAAGGATTCATTTTAAGCTGATTTATTCTTTTAATAACATCTTGGTAATCATACCTATCAAAGAATTGATAAATATCCTTGAGGAAATGATGAAAAAAATGGAAGGAAGCATATGGTAAGGTGTGACACCATCAATTAGCACGACCTTCAAGGGTGAGGAAGAAAAGCACACAAGAAAAATATTCATCATCGATTTTTTAAGATTCACAAAACTTAAGAAAATTATAAATGTGCTCGGTTATGGATGTTCCATCCTCACCGTCAAACTTCTATTGAGAAAAGTAATAAAGAGGCTTATCAGGGAATGAAATTTGACTAGGGGATAGGTTAGGAAAACACCCCGAGAGTATGATTGGAGGATGAGACATTTACAATAGGAGATTCAAAACAGACTTAATGGGCACAAATTGTCATATGGACCTCTTTCTAGCACCATTTTTTGAGGGGTGTTGGAAATCTGTCAACCAAGGGGGTCTGCTCGATATGTGGTCCCAATTAGACCTCACATTGTTTGGGATAGTATCCCCATATAGGATACGACTCGGTTACCATTTTATTAGAGGTGTTCCTTGGCTCTAACTGCTAGAAAGAGAGAGTAATGCATATGTTCCTTCAAAAAACAAGTGAGTGTTCCAGGTGAGTGTTCAATTTTAGGCGAGTCAAGGTTATTCTAATGTGGAGGGGATGAAAAGTGATCCCCTAAGAGAGAGGTAATAGTACCACCCTACTAGAGACACACCCAAAAAAGAAGGATTCATCTAATATCTAGTGGAATAGTCCACAAATATGCAACATACATTGCAACCAACACAAACAAGGAAGATTTTTCTAACATCCATCGGAATAGTCCACAAGGATGTGATATACATAGAAACCATTACAACACATTCTCAAAATGATAAGCACTAAAATAACTAAAATAGTTCAACTACTTTAGTACAAGTGAAAACAAACATGAATTACAAACATTCACAAAACAACCTTACAAATATTCATAATCCATGCATGAAAAATGTATTTTCCATCAGGCTTCAATTATTAAGTAAAATTCATGAGACACATGTATGCAGCAGACACCAATAGCTCTAATAGTGGGGCGTTGGAGCCACTACTTTCTCTGCAAAAGAACTAGCTTATTTATCTAATGCATTGCAGAAGGAGCCAAGGTGAAATTTCTTTGCTCATATAATGAGGGTGTATATAGAACCAATGGGGAGGCGATTCTTCACCTTCCTTGGGACTCTTTGAATACCCTCATGACTATTTTACTTCCCATTACTTTTCAAATTTACATGACTCTTCAAATTTTGTACATGTCCTTTGGACTTCCACTTTACAATACATTTTCGAATAGAAATTTACATAATCCACAAAAATGGTACGGAACATGGTGACTTATGACCAGACATGACAATGATAACATGGACTCCATGATTATGTGGCAGTGCCAAATTTTCCTTCTTGATGATTTTTATTCATCAGAGATATGATTTGTTCTTCATATATACCCTCTAAAGGATTATGAATCAGATGGAGTTTTCATGTGGTCCTGATCTTTGGTATTCTGTTGTAATTCACCGTTCCTTCGTCTTTTTTGTTCATGATCATCTTATCTCATCAACTCCTTAGGTGTATTCTAGCATGGTATCCTTCATCATCATCCTATCATGAAATAATAGAATACCTATGACTGCAATCCACCATGACAAGACAACATCAGTCCAATAAACCCTTATCCTAAAATGCTTCATGAAATCACTTTTTAGGATTGGAATTGGTGATTCGTTGAGTGATTGACTCAGGGATTGTGTAGTTCCATAAGCCAAGGTCTAGAAATGAGGCATGAGACTACATAATGTGTAGTTTAGGATGGGCAAGGTTAAATGATTGTGTGATTGAGGGACTCAAGCACTCAGGCTAGAGGCTTGAGCCTTGAGACTACACAATGCGTAGTTCTGGAGGCTTGGACAGAGGGACTGCATAGTTAAGGGTATCAAGGGATCAATCTCATGGACTAATCCTTGATACTTCGCAATGTGCAGTTCAGGTTTGGACTGAGAAAAAATATTGTTCAGTTGGGGAGCTCAAGGAGCCAAGCTGAGGGCTTGAGAACTGATTTAGCCCATTACGTATTTCTATAAGGAAGAGGAACCTAAATGATTGAATAATTTTGCAGTTCAAGAGCTCAATGGTTGGGATTAAGGGCTGAGACTGCACATGTGTAGTTTAGGCTTGGTTGGAGAGAAGGATTATGCAGTTTTGGAGCTAAGGGGGTCAGGCTTCAACACTGTGATTTCATAATGAAAATTCCTAAAGGGTAGAAACTATGCATTTTGTAGTGCCAAGAGGCAGGGTTGAATATTGAGGGTTGAGACTGCACAATGTGCAGTTTAGGAAGGCTGGATGAGGCTAGGTTGTCTGGTCAGGAGGTTTTCCAAATTTGACTAAGTGTTGGATCCATGCAACTGATGTGAATAGTGAAATACTTTATTGTGATCACACACTTAAAACAATTGATGACATAACATAGATCATCCAGAACACATGAGAAACATACTTCCCTCAATGCGATGGCTTTGCAACAACTTACGACAAGTGTGACACCAAAGATACACTTTTTGACGACCGTGACAACACTTGTGCAATAGTGCTTGAAATTTTGGGAATGAGTATGATAAATTTTTACATGGTAATTATAACTCATTAACACAAATATTTCCCTTTTAAAAATACCTAAACTAGCTTTCGCGTTCTGTGTGACACTCCACATGTCAAAAGATGACTTTTCCTATATGAAGAGAAAATGGTGAATGATACTTGTGATGCACGAACGACAATGAAAGTGACACATACCAGAGCAAAGATAAAATGAAAATGACACTAATTAAAGAGAAAGAAAGAAAAAGCGACAATCGAAAGCATGAAAAATGGAACTCATGAAAGCGAAGGTGCACAAAAGCGCCAGTTTAAAAAACTCACCAAAATAGAATTAGAAACATAGCCAAAAGTGAAGGACTGTCAATAAAATTGTGCACTGACTGTCGATGTAGGGACCATCCCTATGCTTTACCTTTTTTTTTTTTTGAATAATACAATAAACTAGGAATAAAACCATAAGCTTACAACATTGGAAACTTAGAAATATTAATCACTTATATCAAACATATATAAATTTAACTTCATTGCACATACATATATTTTACATGTTAATTATAGGCACAATGAGGTCATAAAAAAAAATTTATAAATAACATAGGTACCATTCATCCGGAGACGAGATTCAATCTTGACTTTTGGCTAATAGCACTTCCTTGTTGTCGTATGCCTCCAAGTGTGAACGTTGACGTGCTTAATCCGAATGTAGTGACTCACCGGTTGACCTCCCAGCATACTCCTTGGGTACTCTCCTTCCCCGTGGACCCACGAGATGCAATGGGGTTGTACAATGAAGGAAGTGTGCTAGCTGATAGAGGTAAGCACTCCTTGGCTCAAGAGTCCCCTCTCTACAGTCCTCTACCTCAACAAACTCAACTATATCTCGTAGCCACTCACAATGAAATAATCTCCTCCATCTAGCAATAGGGTAAGCAAACAGTCCCTTCTCCCATGGCTTCCCCCTTATTTTATAAGGGGCTTCATAGTTGACACTTGGAATTTCATGCATAATTAATTATTTTTATTAATCCATAAGTTTGATTATTCACTCACCCATGTGTCACCCTCTCACCTAGACTCTCTAAAATCATTTACTTAAATATTAATTTAAAATAGTATTTTTCTCACCCCAACAAGGCTTCCTATTTCTTCTCCTAGTTGTCTCTTTATCCCCCCTTTTCCTACTCCTTAATTTGTGTTTATCACTGAAGTTAACTGATGAGTCTCAGATTTGGTCCCCTAACTACCTCCTAATTTAACTCAATTTGTCTCTTAGATGGATATTCTTATGTTGGATCTTGCCACATGGAGGTTCTCTAAATTTCTCCAATTTTAATTTATTAATATTATTTTAATTCACCACCCTCTTCTCTTAATGAAGTTTTTAACCATTTTATGATTAATTTTTATACTTAACTCTATGTTCATCTTTCCCTGTTTTGCCAAATTAAGTTACTTATGTACATTATCCACTTAATATTTTTCAGCATGGAAAGGGGTAGAGTTTTCAGGGTAAAATATTTTATTTCTTCATATTCTTCCCTTACCCTAAGTTTTATTCTTGATTTAATTTCTTTTGTTCTAACATCATTTACCACTTGACATGACTTAGTAGGTTATTCATATCTTGATTATATTTATTAGTTTATTTTTACTGATGTCAAGGGTGCCAAGTTGGTCATTCCCTTCGAAGTTCCAAGGGTGCCATGCCTAAAATTTATTTGTGATGCCAAGGGTGCCAAATCGGCTGTGCCCTTCAAGAACTTATCTTGAAGTCCCAAGGGTGCCACACCACTTGCCCTTCAAGCATCTAGTGGCTATGAGGGGAAAGTATATGCGCAATGATAGAGACTGTTGTCATCTCGTATGTCGCATGCTATAATGAGACTAATGGTGCTGGGGATCAAGGAATCCTCATTGATGCGCGCTCGCCAGTAAAATCCTTGTGAGCGACACAAATTTGGGACCTGCCCCCACAACATCGTGATCTTCAAGGCGAAGGTGTTTCGACCTTTCCAGCCCAAGTCACGGCGAGAGTGCTTATGGGTGATATCAGGGACACTGTCCCACCCATCCCATGCAGTTCCATCCAATTGTACAACCCCATCACCCATGTGTGAGTCATTCGGCCAAGAAGCTAAACTGTGCCTGCAACAACTAACATCTCATTAGAATTTGTAGCAAGGTTCAAAATGAAATTTAAAATTTCAAATACAAAATATTAATTTCCATCAAACCAGATGTCACCGAATCCTCACATGCAAGTGCATCTGGTAGCTTCCTGTCATACTTGATAATCATCAGTAACATTGGTTTCACAATGTTAGTCATTGTCATAAAATAATCATCGACATGACATAGTCATCCACATCATTGTTTATCATGAACTATAAGTAATTTAAGTATCAAACATAAGGAACACATTCATCACAACTGTCATCATCATAACATCAATAGAAAAATACATATCCATCAAATCCACCATCATCCTAACACTGACTACGAAATAAGCACATCCACTAATAGTATATTCAAGTGTTTGGATCCTCAATCTGAGGTCCTCAAAGCATAATGTGTGATCCTTAAGGCTAAATCAATGTTAATGTCATATCAAGGTCAGAAATTTAGAGTGGGGCACTACATACATCCCCCCTTAAATTAAACTTCGTCCCGAAGTTTCAAAACAAGGAACTGATGACATATCCCACCCTATCGTCCATAGAAATGGAATTGGGACTATGTTCCTCTACTTTAATTACAAATCATCTTACTAAATGATAATGGGTTTACAATTATAAAATATAATTATCTTGTGAAAAATTTCCCTTATCAGAATTCATGATGACTCAAGTAGTACCAATAGAAGGGTCTAATATAATTTGTCTGAATAAGTATATGAAAATGATCAAGTTGTCTCTTTCACCCTTCTATCATTCTATATAATTCATCCATCTTCATTTTATTGCATTTAACCTGAATTTGGTTTGCGACATACACAAGGTCACTTGTTAATATGTATCAATGACTCAATCATGTTTTCTATTGTCATACCCATATCAATATACCTTAATGTGCACACATACACACATATATATTACCACAATAAGCTACTTATTATCCACAACTCATCCACAATTCAACTCATCCTAATAATAATGCTACAACAAAATTTAATTTAGATGAGTTCTATGCATAATGATACTTAATACACGTGTGTAAATCTCTGGACTACTTTTTTTTTTTTAAACTATATTAATTTATAGAGAGAGTTATTTGATTTTATCTAAGTCATGAATTTCATTGCAATATATTCCTCTCACTACTTTCACTATGGGGGAGAGAGAGGTTTTAAAAGTTACGTCCATTACTTAGAAAGGTGAGAGAGATATAAATTACAAAACTCTTAAGATATTTTTTGAATCATATTTTACTAAAATGTCATGACTTAATATCCATATTATGTAATACATTATATAAACATTCAATTATATTTGAATAAAATAAACATATATTACTATTAAAATAAGAATACTATGACATGCTCATCTAATCACCCCATTAGGATTCACAAGAAAGTTTCACATAGCTTAAAATATAATAATGTTAAATGTACTATACTATTTTAAATCCACACAAAAAATTGGCAATATAATTTAGTGACACATACACAAATCAATTGGTTAGACTATGAACTAAATATTCCTCAACCTATTATTCATATATGCAACTCATTCTACAATACTTTCCTCCCCCAATTAATGCAACAAAGTTTATGCCATAGAAGAATAGGTGAGTTCGACTAGTGTTCAAAATATTTGTATGATATGAAATTCTATTTTATAGAATTGATAAATAGAGTTGAGTTCCTTGGGTTAAAACATTTTGTGGTTTTTTCTGAAGCCTACTAAGGGAAATAAAATTTGCAAAACTATCATAATTCATCTCAAGCTTTCATATATATATATATATATATTAGGTTGAATGCTCTTTAAGCCTATTTTTATAGATGAAAGATATTGTATGTGGTGACCCCATTATGTAATTGAATTTTTATAGCTGAGCAATAATTAAACAACACTTCATTACAATATCCCTTATATGCACTAAGTTAATTATTTATGATACTCATTATGTGCTAGTTAACTAGTATTTTTTTTTTCACCAAGTGTGTAGAGCCTTATAAGTTACACTTTGATGTGATATTGGTTTAGATATAGATGTGAAAATTATGCTTTTGAACTTATAGTTAAATCTTTTCCTGATAAATATATTGAATCAATTGAAATCATAATGATATTTAAAATTTCAAAATCTTAATTATATACCTATTATATGGAATTTAATTATTCATCATTGTTTATATATATATATATATATATATATATATATATATATGAATAAGATTTTCACACTATGCTATTTATTTAACTCAATTAGTTATATGACACGTACTTAAACTTAAGAAAATAATATACATGTAATACACATGAAGTAATTGTTACCCATATATGTAAGGATCAATGAGACATTCCCATATTGTGGACAATATAATATGTTTATTTTTTTCATGTAGTATGTAGTTATTTAAATATTAATGGCTTGTACATTTAATCCTTTTTTTTACAAACTTCCCTTTCCTTATAAGCATTTCTATTAATTATTTGTATATAGGTAGGTATGAACAACTCATTTCTATACAATATATACATAAATGTGCTAACATATATATACTCATCTTTAGATTTTGTACTATCCATAAGTTAAATATAATATAATTGAAATATGTAATAACTAAAGTTGTTAGTTATGTGATAAAATCAAAATTTGGAAACTCACAAAGTTAATGTAAATGTCTTGATTATTCCTAGATCCAATTTCAAGATCTTCTGGCTTAGTGTTTTTTTTCTTTCTTTGCACTATTATAGTCTTAATAACACCCAAATATTTTATTGTACCTTATTTAGGGAATGCAATTATTTCTTTATCAATACATGCAAATTGCTTATCTAAATCTACATATTTCCTTCTACTAAATTTTGTCTAGTTGCATAAATTTTTAGTAGGCCATGGTAATTCAACATTTTTACTCTATTACTTCTACCTACATTTATGCATTTTTACTCTTACCTAAATTTAAACGAAATTTCACCATAAATTATGGTGAATACTACCTACATTTATGCATTTTTAAAATATTATTTGCCATCTTATTTACCTGAATGTTTGGTTAACAAATATTATTTACCATCTTATTTACTTGAATGTTTAGTTAACATCTCTTGACATTTTACCAGCTAATTACTTACAATTTTATAGTCAATACTTTCCATTCTCTTGTTAAATAATTTCAGCTACCCATTTTTATGAGTAGTCACGATAAAATAATGTATAATCTCTAATTCTTGTTATATATATATATATATATATATATATATATATATATATATATAGCAAAGTTGAATGCCTAAATGATATAGGAAGAAACATGACCTTCAACTATACATAAATGTCTAATGATACAAGACAAGACAATGCTATTTTTACTAATTAAATTAATTATTTAATGTATGCAAGTATCTTATCTAGCTCCACAATTTATTATTAATTCCATATTTTTGCAAATTGTCACCCAAATCTTAACAACAAGAAGTTTGATGGATTATTATCATTATTATTATTATTAAATGAATAATTTACACATGGATTAAAACTTGATAGAATAAATTGACTTGTAAATAAAATATTATTCTCCTTATGAAATGCCAATAAATTGTAGTTTGACTTATATCAAGACACTTTTTATTTATTTATTTTAATCAAACCTTGCAACAATTAAACTATCAACTGAATTGTTAGCAGTCAGCTGAAAGGGATAGCCTAAGTTATTTACACAATTGAAGTGTGTTGTTACTTTCATTGATCATATATCTAAATTTCACCTCAAAATTTTTACAGAAATGCAACACAATTGAATTGAAATGTGCTATTATTTCCATTGGCCATATATCTAGATTGCACCTCAAAAATTTTACAAGAATGAAAAAATATAATAATACTTCAAGGATAAAAAAACAAAGAATTGATTGGTTTTAACTAGAATTGGCTGGAATTGAACGATCATCAAGTACCTTGATTTACCGATTTACCCTATCCAACGATTTAACCAAATCATATTCACTCGGAGATGAATTAAATTTAATTAAATTTAATTTTTGTTACATAATTTTTAGAGTATCATAGTACATCAAGTATTAGTACATCAAGTATTGGGTTTGAACTAAAATTTCTTAAACAAAAAGGCTCTTCAAACTATATAGAGTCATAGATCCTTAGTAGCACTAGTTTCATTTCCATTCATGTAGTTTTCATTTAATTTACTGTATTTGGTATTGAATTGTGAAATCAAGTTTTTTCACGTCCACATAATCATTAAAATTGTCTATTAAGACATGATTATAAGCTTATGAAGAATTTAAAACATGATTATAAGATTATGAAGAATTTTACTTTACGAACAATTTTAATTATGTTAACGCCTTGCTCAAAAATTAAATTTGGAGAATTATTAATGTTCCTTCCATGTTAACAATCTAGTTAACGTAAACTTATGATTATCCTATGGAGGTGTAAGTCCACTGCCCATTATCTTAATGGTATGAATGGTATGACTAGTTCATGATCAACCTTGTTAACATGAATATGAACAACATCAAAATAAATCTGGGATAGTCATCCAAAATAAACACATAGTCATCCAAAATAAACACAAAAGTCATAGCCTTCCATCAGGCTGAAAGATATTATGACAAGCCTAATTAGAGATCAAATGTTCCATAGATTACCAAGCTGCCATGCACAAGCATGAGTTCTACCTTCAATCGCTGGCCATAAAGATTCTATGGATCAAATCTGAATCTCTCCTTTGACTTGCCCACTTCATATCATTCATTTTCATGAATGGTTAAGGTAAACACACTTGTAAAAAATAGGAGGTAGCCTTATTATTTATTATTCTCAATTTACATATGTCCAGATTTTAATGATTTCATTATACAAAACGTTAAGATACTAGTTGATTTGGTATGTAACTTAAGTAGATTACATGTTTTTCTTTTACAGGCCCCAAACAATGATATTCTAAGAATGATAGATGGTTTAGCATAACGGTTCTTCGATTCATAGTTTTAGTTATGCAAGAGGTGATTTTGTGGTACAATAGCCTGAGAATCAATACTAGGTTGCAACATGTTCTTCAATGAATTGAGGAAGACCACAATGACACCCAGCATATTATATTATAAAGGAAGATTCCTTATATCCCAACGGTTTCATGTTGCATTGTGGTAGATTATTATATTATAGAATATTTATAAGGAAGTAATTTTCGTTGTAAATCATATAAAGTCATGCTTCCTTGATCTTATAATAAAATTCTCTGACACATTTAAGGAATTCCGTAACATTTAATGCATGTTTAGAGAAGCACGTAACTGCATTGCAACTTATCTAGGGTGGTTGCCTCCTTGTGATTGCCTTTGGCCTATAGTTTTCACAATACTTAAGGATAATCAACTTCAACATAACCCGTTCACAATACTTGAGGATAATCAACTTCAACATAACAAATCAATAAATAGTGAGAGTTAAACAGTGAATGTATAACTATTTCCCAATTTTGTCAATAACCAGCCAGTGATAGTGGATAGTTTGGAATATAATAGTGGATAGTCAGTGAAAAACTATATATTACATTCTCAGTAAAGTTTCTTGTCGTCAATTTTTTTTTTTACGACCTTAAATTGATAATTTTGATAATAGTGAGTTAATTCAAGATCATAGATATTTTAGTGTTGCACCATCTTGATTTTAAGAATTAGATTTGTTTTAATAGATTCGAAATGCATTTGATAAAAAGAATGAAAAACAATACCCACATCTAAGTTAAGTTTTCACCTCCAATATTCTATTAAAACATAAGTTATTGAATGTTATTGACTAGTTGAAACGTGGCAATGCCTCTACGCTATAATCGATCTGCTATCTGATTTAGCTTTCAACTATCGAATCAGTAAGTCAAAAAATTTTAATAACTACGAGAGTTTATTATTATTATTTATTATTATCCAAATCATATTTATTTTACTTCAGTTCTTGATCCATTCAATCAGCTATCTGATTTAGCTTTCAACTACCAAATCAGTAAGTCAACAAATTTTAATAACTACGAGATTTATTATTATTATTGTAGAAATCATATTTGTTTTACTTCAGTTCTTGATCCATTCAATCAATTGATTGCTGATTAACGAGTTCCAATATTCAATGCAATTTATAACGGAATGAATTAAATTCCTTGATATTCCTGCAGTTATTCCTAATTATCTTTGGCACTTAGGAAATAGGTTACGCCTTAAGTCTTCCCTCCACCTCCCATGCATTCATTTGTGTTCAATGGCATAAATAGGGGCGTCAGATTATTGTAACAGTTGAATGTACTCATAAATTGTAAATATATACCACTATGTATTTTACCCTATGGTTTTGCAATTGATTGTCAAAGTTTTCTTATTAGAAGGCAGATGGTTAAGACCTTGAAAGACTTACATAGTTACAAACTTTTACCAGGATTTTCATTGTTTGAAATTAAATGCATTTATGCGAGGTGAGGCCAAGTTGGGAATTTTGTCCTCATGTCCTTATCATAGGTTTTTCTGCACAGAGAGCAGTGGCATTGGCATGGGAATTTGTGGAGGTGTGTGTCCTTGTGACAAGAATGAAAAACATAGTGGTATGTGTGCAGGTGATCCCATTACAGACTGAGCATTGTGAGATTTCTAAAGTCGTTTTTTTTTTTTTTCCATTGACAAACAAGGTGTGCACACATAAATGTATGATACAAAATAAAATGGAGTAATAAAGCCAAAGATCTTATATATATGGTCAGAAACGCATAACATAGGTTCTTGTTACAATTTTTTTTTTTTTTAAAACCAACATGCATACATATACATTTTACTTTGTAAGGGGATTTTTTTTTTTCTCCAACAGATTTGTATATATTCGTTGCTTGAGTTGTTCAAAACCCTGATCTTCTGGTCTTTTCTTACTTCAAAATTTACAACAATTGCTCATTACTATACCCTGATTCCTCAGACAACCTAATGCAAGGGGATTATTCAACATCTGAGTAATGACAGCTTAGTGCAAGTCAACAGAAATCTCATGGCAAGGAAAATATTGCCATTGCGTGAAAGCATAAAATGTATAGGAGAAGGCAGGGAAAATTTATCTCAAAGGAATTCTTCTCCATGGTGTCCCTGCAAAAATCTAATCTTGTTATTGTAAAATCTTTTTATGTTTTTCAGATAGTGAAAAAAAAAACCCAGAAACTTGTGGTAAAATTTGATGGAGTGAAAAACTTATGAAACACCCTTGGTAAGAATGGTAAGAATGGACATAATGATAGATAATAGTAGTTATACATTAGGGAAGATTTTGAATGATGATTACGCCCATTGGGAAGAAACAAAAAGGTGTAGAGGTTCCCTCAAACTATCAAGGTCATCCGTGGTACAGAGTGGAATAACTCGGAGGTTAAGGTGGATTTTACTTAATATGAATGGTCATAATAAGAATTGTTTTCAGAACCAAGCATTACAAAAATAGACACAAACAATAAATTTTCCTTTGAGTCTATTTATTCGTGAAATAATTACTATACGTAATGAACTAATCACACGTCACAAGGCACTGAAGATGGAAATAGCTAGGAAGTGAATGGCTGATAGCCATGGACAAAGTCGTACATACAAATTTCATACCGGTTTAATAATTGAATACTCAATGTGATCACTGTAAATTATACAGTTTACGACAAAACAATAATATATCTTGATTAGACATAAACGTCTGGGCCCATAGGCCTCAAAGGTTCAAACTTGCTCTGATACCAAGTGGAGGGACCATCCCTATGCTTTACCCTCTTTTTTTGTGTGAATAATACAGTAAACTAGGAATAAAACCATAAGCATACAACATTGGAAACTTAGAAATATTAATCACTTATATCAAACATATATAAATTTAACTTCATTGCACATACCTATATTTTACATGTTAATTATAGGCACAATGAGGTCATAAAAAAACATTATAAATAACATAGGTACCATTCACTCGGAGATGAGATTCAATCTTGACTTTTGGCTAATAGCACTTCCTTGTTGTCATATGCCTCCAAGTGTGAATGTTGACATGCTTAATCTAAATGTAGTGACTCACCGGTTGACCTCCCAGCCTACTCCCTGGGTACTCTCCTTCCCCGCGGACCCCCAAGCTACAATGGGGTTGTACAATGAAGGAAGTGTGATAGCTGATAGCGGTAAACGCTCCTTGGCTCAAGAGTCCCTTCTCTACAGTCCTCTACCTCACCAAACTCAACTATAGCTCATAGCCACTCACAATGAAATAATCACCTCCATCCAATAATAGGGCAAGCAAAAAGTACCTTCTCCCATGGCTTCCCCCTTATTTTATAAGGGGCTTCATAGTTGACACTTAGATTTTCATGCATAATTAATTATTTTTATTAATCCAAAAGTTTGATTATTCACTCACCCATGTGTCACCCTCTCACCCAGATTCTCTAAAATCATTTACTTAAATATTAATTTAAAATAGTATTTTCCTCACCCCAACAAGGCTTCCTATTTCTCCTCCTAGTTGTCTCTTTATCCCCCCTTTTCCTACTCCTTAATTTGTGTGTATCAGTGAAGTTAACTGATGAGTCTCAGATTTGGTCCCCTAACTACCTCCTAATTTAACTCAATTTTTCTCTTAGATGGATATTATTATGTTGGATCTTGCCACATGGAGGTTCTCTAAATTTCTCCAATTTTAATTTATTAATATTATTTTAATTCACCACCCTCTTCTCTTAATGAAGTTTTTAACCATTTTATGATTAATTTTTATACTTAACTCTATGTTCATCTTTCCCTGTTTTTCCAAATTAAGTTACTTATGTACATTATCCACTTAATATTTTCAACATGGAAAGGGGTAGAGTTCTCAGGGTAAAATATTTTATTTCTTCATATTCTTCCCTTACCCTAAGTTTTATTCTTGATTTAATTTCTTTGGTTCTAACATCATTTACCACTTGACATGACTTAGTAGGTTTTTCATATCTTGATTATATTTATTAGTTTATTTTTACTGATGTCGAGGGTGCCAAGTTGGTCATTCCCTTCAAGAAATTCCCTTCGAAGTTCCAAGGGTGCCATGCCTAAAATTTATTTGTGACGCCAAGGGTGCCAAGTCGGCCGTGCCCTTCAAGAACTTATCTTGAAGTTCCAAGGGTGCCATGCCACTTGCCCTTCAAGCATCTAGTGGCTACGAGGGTAAAGTATATGCGCAATGATAGATACCATTGTCATCTCATATGTCGCATGCTATAGTGAGACTAATGGTGCTGGGGATCAAGGAATTCTCCTTGATGCGCGCCCCCCAGTAAAATCCTTGTGAGCGACACAAATTTGGGACCTGCCCCCACAACATCGTGATCTTCAAGGCGAAGGTGTTTTGACCTTTCTAGCCCAAGTCATGGCGGGAGTGCTTATGGGTGAGATCAGGGACACTGTCCCACCCCTCCCATGCAGTTCCATCCAATTGTACAACCCCATCACCCATGTGTGAGTCATTCGGCCAAGTAGCTAACTTGTGCCTGCAACAACTAACATCTCATTAGAATTTATAGCAAGGTTCAAACTGAACTTTAAAATTTCAAATACAAAATATTAATTTCCATCAAACTAGATGTCACTGAATCCTCACATGCGAGTGCATCTGGTAGCTTCCTGTCATACTTGATAATCATCAGTAACATGGTTTCACAATGTTATTCATTGTCATAAAAAAATCATCGACATGACATAGTCATCCACATCATTGTTTATCGTGAACTATAAGTAATGTAAGTAGCGAACATAAGGAACACATTCATCACAACTATCATCATCATAACATCAATAGAAAAATACATATCCATAAAAGCCACCATCATCCTAACACTGACTACGAAATAAGAACATCCACTAATAGTAGATTGAAGTGTTTGGATCCTCAACCTAAGGTCCTCAAAGCATAATGTGTGATCCTTAAGGCTAAATCAATGTTAATGTCATATCAAGGTCAGAAATTTAGGGTGGGGCACTACAGTCGACATGGGTTGAACACCATACATACACTGTTTTGATGGATTGTGCTATGCTTTTTCAAGCTTATGTAAAATAATTCACTCATGAACTTGTTAAAAATTGAGCATGTGCGAGCAAGTGACTTCGATTGATTAAGAAGTGACCATAGAACGACCGGTTGCAAGGTCTAGAGTATGCTCCAAAATTCAAGTGTAGGTAACACTTTCGAGGGTATTTTTTTTAGTGAAAACATGCGCTAACCCTAATTTCACTAGAAAATAAACATGGTATCATAGCCTTGGTGAAGGAACGAAGATATATTGAGATAAATTTTGCAAAAACTCTAGAGAGACGATTTTATTAAATTCCTTCATGTACATTGGCATCTATGGCCTCCTCCATGAAATCCAAAAAAAAACTGTAGGGAGCATCAAACTTTAGAGCTTGGAAAGGAAAAATAAATCTTATACTTTCCAAGAACAATGTGTTGTATATTGTGAAAAGAAAGACTACTGAACCATATAATGCAGGTGTAAAATAGAATTTCAAAGAGGATAATGTTATTGTCATGAGTCTAACAGTAAAATCCATTAAATATCATCTCATCCCCTATATCAGAAAGCATGACACCTCTAAGAAGATGTATGATGCCCTAATAAATCTGTACACTATTATGAATGTTGATCAATCAATGAGTTTAAATAATGAGCTTTTAAATACAAGGATGACTAATGAAAACATTGTGGCTTCATAATTTGTTTGTATATCAAAAAAAAAATATATCAAATTTGAGCAATTGGAGAAACTATCTTCACTCAAGAACTTGTGACTACAACAATCAATGGTCTCCCTAGATCATGGGATGCATTTGTAGCAAGCATAAGAAATTAGAAATAAGCTCCTTCATTTGAGTAATTATGGAAATCATGTTCTCGAGAATAATCAAGATTAATGTCTAGATATCGTCAAGATGAAGAAGTTGAAACCCTTACAACTCACTTCAGGAACAAGGGAAAGAAGAAGTTTGGATATCAACATAAGAAATTAGGAAATGGACATTCTTAATCTAAGAAGAAGAAATAATTATCAAATATGCAATGCTATGGTTGTTAAGAATATGAAAATTTCAAGAGAGATTGTCCTAACATGGTTAACAAGAAAAGAAAAGGGAAACAACATGCTTCTGCAGTAGAAGTTGAAGAAGATGAAAACCCAAAGAAAACCAAAGGTGACAAATATTTCTTCTATTGTTCTTCTTTGAAATCTTCCTTTGTAGATGATGATTATATGTGGTTGTTCGATAGTGGAGCATCAAGGCACATGACCAGAGAGCATATGAATCTTTCAAGAATGACAAAAAATAAGTTGGCTCGAATAGTAGAATTGGGAAACAACAACAACTATGCAGTCAAAGGATTCAGAAAAGGCATCCATAGAGCTAGAATCTTGTAACAACATTCATTTCAACAATGTCCTTTATGTACCCGGTTTGGAAAATAATCTTGTATTTTTTTCTTGTTTAGAAGATAAAGGAGATATCGTTTCTTTTGTGGATGGAAAAATACTTGTTTGGTAAAAGGGTTGTAGTATAGATGATGTTAGGGTTATTGGGATTTATGATGGAAGACTGTATAGACTTTTGAGTTAACCAAATCAAGCGCTAGTACATGATGAAATAGATCCAAGTGAATTGAAGGTATGGACATCTTCATTTTAGAGCATTGCCTGAATTAAGTGAGATAGTTTCAGGGGTTCCTGAACTACATATAAGGAACAATGGTGTATACAGAGGTTGTGCTCTAGGGAATAACATCAATGAATCATTTCCAAACAGTGTCAACAGATCTAAGGAAGTTTTGGACCTAATTCATTCTGACTTAAGTGGTACGATTCTTGTTAAATCACTCAGTGATTCATTGTACTATGTGACATTCATTGATGACTTATCCCTGTCCATGAAGGTGGACCAAGGTATAAGGATGTTCAGTTTGTTGAGAGAATTTCCCACTATAAGTTTAATGAGGCCATGGTGAGCTAGGTGTTGATATTTTCTCTTCCTCATTCTCTGGCTCATGTCTCTGATTGAATGTAGGAGGAATTATGAAATGTTTAGTCTCTTCTCTAGTGGAAAATATCCTTTGGATCTAAGCTCATGTAATAATATGAAGTGGTATCCATAAACCACACTGAGTCTCCGATCAAAGGAAATATATTTCATGATGTGATATGCTACCTCATCCCATTGGTAAGGGAGAATTTTCCTTCTTAGTGCATTATTATCCTCAATGTACTCTTCATTAGGCAAGAAGAAGCTCTTATTAGAGGCTGTTATATAGACTCTATCCTCTTTGTTCCACCCTACTCCTAGAGGCAAGGTTGTAACTCTGCTAATGAGCTTAGTAATTATATTAATGGCTAGCCTTCTAACCATTGTGGTGGCCCTATTATCTGCTTGGGAGTGCAAGGCCACTACAAATTCCCTAGCCACTTCATTATCAAAGCCATTGAGGAGCTCTAACAATCCCAAACACTGGTGATTTCTAAAAATTTCAACCATGGGAGGGTGTAGTCTAATTATTTTAATGTCTATGGGTTCCCTTCTATTAAAATCTCCCCCCATATTTTGATTTTGTTAGAAATATGGATGGCTGTCTTTTTTCTTAAGACACTGGTGATATGGGACATCAAAGGCTTCAATTTAACACAAACTGAGATTTTCTTACCCATACTTCTCTTAAAAACTTCCTAAATTTATGAATTATGGCTTTGACTATGTATACTTTTTCATGAAAAATTCTACAATTTGGTGGGGTGATATCCACTTACCTCTGCACTTTAATGTTTTCTTTCTTGGAAGATGGTGGTGTTGGGGATCAATACACTATGAGGGTGGTTTTCATGGCATTTTATATCATTGTGCAACCTTCCTGTAAACTTCCTGTAGCACCAACAGACTTCCTGTAGCATGGGCTTGCATGCAGAACTTGACCTTGGTTTGAATTCGTCGATGGCTCATGTCTCTTTCTTGTTGTAACTAATCTCGAAATGCACAATGGAATGAGGGAGAATTACCCAAAGTACACATTTTATTCCAATTTGAGCGGACTTGGAGAATAGTGATGATTTGGATTTGGCACAGGGTTTCCTCATTTGGACCATTGGTCCTGCTCGAGCCAATCATTCCCATCTTCCTTAGAATCACCTCTAACTCATCGTGATCTCTCCCTTAACTGATGTGACAACCCATGTGGCATGGAAAATTCCACTTCCTCTTTAATTTAACTTTACAAGGGTGGCCAAATTAACTCACCACCTTTTTTCCTATTAAACTCTCTATTCTCGACATTAACTCATTTTAGCCAAATGATGCATAGCGAGAGGGTGAGGGAGCCATACCTGAGCCTAATTGATGCTGATGAGTGGAAGGATACTCTAATGTAGGGATATGGAGCATGAACATCAATGATTTTTCCTTCTCTATGTTATTTATTTATTTATTTATTTTTTATTTATCTGAGTGAGCAACTTATTTGTGAGTGAGCTACTTATTGATTTTTTTTGTTGATTCTTCTTGCAGGTGTTGCATGGAGATCCTTAGGTGCTGTTTCTGGTGTGGCTTTCCTTATTGAGTACTTTGGTGATCATATGGATCTGTCTCCATCAACTAACTCTTTCCTATTTGACTTGCTGTTGCATGTAAAAAATTTCTACATGGAGTGATCATCTTCCTATAACAATCCCTTTTCTGCTTTGGAGCTCCATTGAGCTGAGGAATGAAGAGAAGTAGTGCAAGAGTGCTAGGGATGGAGTTAGAAAGTGAATGGAGTGGTTAAGTGGAGGAGGATATGAGAGGAGAGGCCCTATGTAAAGGTTTAACTAAACTAGCTCCCAATGGAGAAAGAGAGGGTTTAGTGAGTGAATATTTATGCATGGAGTGGATTGATGCTTAGGAGTGGTAGGTATAGGTAAAAAAATTATTTTCATGTCTTCTTGAGGGTTAGGTTCCCTTATGTGAGATTTTTCCATCTCGAATGACTTTACTGTAGCATCACAGGGTGTCCTGTAGCACTACAGGAAATGCTGTAGTAGCCTAGGACATCCTGTAGAATTGTAGAGTGTAAGAAAAACATGGGGTTTTTGTTCACCTGGAGGGATAAATGGATGGAAGGATGCATATTGGGATTGGTTATGGAGTGGGTAGGTAGAGGAGGGAGAGAAAGAGAGAAAGGATGTTTCTCCCCTTTGTCCAAATTATCCTTTATCAACAACCTGTAAAATGGGAACAAGTTAGTGCATAGGTGATGTTTCATTCCATTTTTATTTTTAATCTCTCTCTCTTTTTTTTTTTTGGAAGACATGTGAGCTGCCTCATCAAATGTTTTCAACCCAAAAGCCTGCCCTGGGCACCTCAAAGAGGTTTTCACCCAAGGATCTTTTATATCTATGTTTTTATTTTCTTTTTTTTGCTCCAAGATCACCTCATGAAGGTTTTCAACCCAAGAGTTGGCCTTCGATGCCTTAGAGAGGTTTTCACCCATGCCTCTTTATTTTTCTTTTTCTTTTTTCTTTCTATAGGAAGGTGAGGAGCTGGAAACTATGGAGCTTCCAATGAAATTAACCTCCATGTTTATTGAATTGATAAACTCAGCCCTATATAGGGGGTTCTTGTACATTTTTAGCCTGTAACCATTGAAAATCAGAGGGATCCCCTCCTCATATATGGTTCTGATATGAATAGACCCATTTTCATGGAATTTTTCCACTTGATAAGGTCCTAGCCACCTGATCATTAGTTTTCCCTTAAAGTATTGAATCTGGAGTCATAGATCAATGCCCAATCTCCTTCTTGAAATGTATTTTCTTTGATGTTATTGTCATGCCAAACTTTCCTCTACAACTGGATTAATTCTGTGTGAAGGAGGTCCTACATCCTAAACTCATCCAAACCATTTAGTTGCAACAACCTTTCTTGGTGTGCCTTTGAGATGTCAAAGTTCAACTGGGCTGCCATTCTCAGGGTGTTATACTCAAACTCAAGGGAAAGAAAATATTTCTTCCCATAAACTAGATCATATGGAGTAAACCATGTGGTTGTCTTACAAGTGGTATTGTAAGCCCAAGTGCCTTCCACCAATATTTATTCCCAATATTTTCTACCGATGCTCACAACCCTGGTGAGGATGTTCTCCAAGGCTCTATTTGTCACTTCCACTTGGCCATTTGCTTCAGGATGATAGTTAGTGGAAGTCTTGTGCTACCTCATGAGGTTCTCTATGAGATGAGATGTAAATTGAGCCCCTTGATAAGTGACTACCTCTCTGGGGTATCCAAACTTGTAGAAAATATTATCTCTCAGAAAATTAGTTACCTTCTCTTATGTTTCTACCTTCACAACCCTTGTTTCAACCCACTTGGTCAAGTAATCAGTGCAGACTAGAATATACATATTTTGCCCAGATGGTGGATTGATGGGTCCAATGAAGTCCATGCCCCACTTGTCAAATGTATCTAAAGCCACCTGAGGGTGCAAGGGAATTTCATCCCTCGGTGTAGGTCTCCCCATCCTTTGGCACTGATCACATCTACTGGTGTATCTCTTAGCATCTTGATGGAGGGTAGTCTAATAGTAAACTACTTGCAAATATTTGAAGGCTTTCCTCTTAGTAGGAAAGTGGCCCCCACAGGGACCATCATGACATGCCAAAAGGATTTCAAAAACCTCCTCTCCCCTCACACATATTCTAAGAATTTGTTCATGACCCAACTTGAAGAGATTGCCACCAATCTAAGTGAAAGGGGCACTTTTCTTGATAATATTGCTCTTTCCTTTGGATGAAAGGTTTGGAGGAAATCTATCAGCAACCAGGTAGTTCACTAGAAAACCAAGGAGAGAGTGTTGAGATAGCAAACATGTGTTAATCTAGAAGCTGATCAGCCACCATTCCTTCCTCATCTACAAGTAGAGTTATTCTAGATAAGAAACCCGCAACAACTTTTTCCTTTCCTGGTTTATCCACAATTGTCAAATCAAACTATTGTAATAATAACCATCTAATGATTATAGCATTAACATCTGGTTTATTCATTAAGTACTTGATGGCTGCATGGATAGTATGTACAAAGGTCTGATAACCAGTAATGTAATTCTTAAAGTTTTTTAAGGAATGGACAATGGCTAAGAGCTCCTTTTCAGTGACAGTATAGTTAAGTTCAACTTTGGACAGATTCTTGCTAATGAAATAAATTTCATAGGGTAATTTGTCTTCTAACCACCCCAAGGTTACCCCCATAGCTTTATCTGATGCATCTATGTGGATGTGGAAGGGTAGAGCCCAGTTGGGACCTCGAAGAATGGGGGTAGTGGTTAGCTTTTCTTTGATGAGATCAAAAGCCTTCTGACAGAGAATAAACCAGGAAAACTTAGATATTTTGGCCAACAATCTGAATAATGGTGAACCCACGTTGCTGAAGTCCTTAATGAACCTTCTGCAGTAGCCAACCAAACCTAGGAAACTTCTGACATCTATCTGCTTTTGAGGAACAAGCACCCTTTTTATGAGGGTGATTTTTTTTGGGTCTACCTATATTCCTGCTTGTGATATTGAGTGGCCTAGGACTATCCATGCTCTTTTTAAAAATTCACACTTTTATGGACTCTGGGAGAGATGAATTTCAATGCACTTCCGCAACACTTTTGGATAGATCCTCCTGGAAATCATACCCATAAGGCGTGAAATCGTCCATGTAGATTTCTACAGGGTCATGGACTAGTTCCGAAAAAATGCTCAAGACAGCTCTCTAGAAAGTAGCAGGGGCATGGCACAAACCAAAGGGAAGGACTCTGTAAGTGAAAGTGACCCAAGTACATGTGAAATTGGTCTTGTACTAGTCCTCAGGGATAATTTGGATCTGGTTATACCCACTGAACCCATCTAAGAAAGATAAAAATATCTTCCTTGCAAGGCCATCTAGGAATTAATCTATGATGGGAAAGGGGAAATGGTCCTTCTTAGTGGCTTTTTTTAACTCACAGTAGTTGTTGGCTTGATGGGTCCTGACCTAGGTTTGGAGTTTATGGATAAACCAACAAACCCTCCAACTACTGGCCCTTTCGGCAATGATCTTCTTGTGCAGGCCAAAGTCTCATCTCAAGTAGTATGGGGGGGAAGGGTGATGGAACCAGGTTTCTGCACCTTGAGAGAGAATTTAATGAAGTGGTCCTCAGAAATACCCAATCTTAACTTATACATATGCACAAAAAAATATAAAACAAACTTTAAAGAGAATGCACAGTTATCAACAGAACAACCCATAATTACTTTAGCACAACTTGGTTCAATGTTGCATCATACAAAACCTAAAAGATCTTATTCTCTTTTACACGCATTGGGTCTGACGAGCCAGAGTGTTGCATAGTGCGCAACTTCGCACATATTCTCTTCAAATTCATGGAATTGTGTGTTTTCAAGGGTTCTCCATCCAATAAGTGCAATCAGTAAGAGAAGCCACACATATTGGAAAGGATTTCCTTCCTCCTAGACCTCGTGCACATTTTCAAGAAATTCCTTGCACAGGTACCCACACCAGTTTAATATGACTCCCTTCTCACATCTTTCGGCCAGCACAATCACATGCGCAGGCACCTCCTTGGGTCGGCACTTGCGCATAATCTTGCAGGCCAAGATGAGTGTGAAAAAATGGATAACATTGTCGTTAATCTCCTCCACGACGAACCCCTAGGATTTGCGAGTAACATTGTATTTATTCTTAATCTGATCTGCCACTACTTTCTCCTTTGCTTTGCCTCTAAATTCTGCAAGAGGGTCAGAGCCCGTATTCGGCAAACATGTGAGTTGATGAATCAATTTTGCATCAATCGGGATGTGCTCTCCCAACCAGAGCACATCATCATGGACCAACACCAGCAATTTCTTGACGCATATATCATTAATGGGGTTGCGCCCAAAATGAGGGATCTGCAAAAAATGAAGCAGACCTTCCTTGTGTGGACCTAACATTCCCCTCTTCATCTAGAGGTGCACCACGCCTCCCTCATAGGTTATTTGGTCTAGATAGAGCTCTGGCATGAGCTCGGGAAACTTTTCGACATCTGTGATGTATTAGTCATCAAACCATAGTTTTGGGATTTTTGCAAGCATATCCCCTTCCGTTGGGACATTCTCCAAGATTAGAGGCACTTGGATAATTGCACACACCTTAGCCAAGTTCTTTAGTGCTTTGAAAGTAGGTTTGTGCGGCGCAATATAACTTCGTAGCCACGAGAATGGGGCTACTTCCACAACTTCTTCATCATCTTCCTCAATAGTCTCTAGAACCTCTACCATGGGCCTCTTCATTTTCTCTCCTACGGAATGGCACGGTCTTGGGGTATTTTCTCTGAGAGATCTACAAGTTCCATAGGTTTGGCCCTTTTTTTTTATGGCGCATGTGTTTCTACAATGGGGAATTCTGGTGTCGTAGGGTCATCCCTTGGTCTTATGGCTGTCATCTTTTTCTGAATTACATACCTTAGCCCAGCTCGACGCAATGCGTCCTCAAATACTGGATCCAAACTAGACATAGACGTAGCAAATGCAATGGCAAAATCAGAGCTCAAAGCATATAAATCACTTGGAACGCAAAGAGAAATATTGCGACCCCAAGGTCATATTTATACTTGTGGCACATCTGCAACAACTCCTTATGCATTAATCATTAGGGGAATTTTGAGGTCTAAAATGGGCCTCCTAAGGAAAATATAAAATAATAGTGGAAATAATAAAATAAGATTTGATTACATCATCCAATTTTAGAGGGAAAAAATAAAAAAATACTTTTTCAACTTGTATTTTCAACTTATCTCCCAAATTTTATACTCAAATTTTGAGCAGGAGTGCTCGTTCGATGAAAAATTTAATTCCTCATCAATTACTATGATGCATAATTTAGATTGATCCTTATTACATTACACGAAAAATGAAATACATGAAAACGTGATTACGATCACGTTTTTCATGTATTTATCATTTTTCATGTAACGAGGTTTCATCAAAAGTATGCAACTATTGGACCCTTGGTTAAATTGAGAGGCGGGGGGGTGAATCAGTTTAATGCCATCATGTTCTTATTATTCTTTCTTTTATACTCATTCACATCATCATTTTGTGATCAACTTAATATACAATGCAACAACAATCTTAATAAAATATCAGCAGGTATTAAGCAGAATAAATACAGAGTATCAACACATAATCATCATGCATATAGAAAACAGATATACATGGAAACCCATAAGGGAGAAAACCACATCTTATTATTGTTGTGATGCAAAGGCAAGCTCCAACTCATCTCACCACTGATTTTCTATAGGCACCAACCTACAAGCGGCTCCTACCTCAATTCTGCAAGCTACAACTTGCGAGGAAGCTCCAACTCCCATCTATTTTAAACGATCTACAACCTACGAGGCTCTACCTCGACCCGGCTACAAGCGACATCATCGGCTACAAATTGATATGGTATCACTAACTTCTCCTCTCTCTTTCATAAACAACACATCTTTGATTTACACGGATATCCCGGTTCTATTGCATTCCTTTTCTTATTTGTTCACTAGCCTTCCATATCACCTTATATCATCTATGAATATTCACAGCTTCTCTATCTGCTCCTCCATTTTCTTACCCTCTCTACCTCATTTCTCAATTCTCTAACCTCTCTATGCATATATATGTAATATAATTTATAGAGTTCACCTCATGACTTTTTGTATTCCATAGGAAATTCGAAGTGAATAGCCATGACTCTTTTCCTTCCACCTTCTCATTTATTTTTCATCTCGTTCAAAAAATATAGTGATATGTACATATTTCAAATTTTCAGTGGATTTTTGTTTGCCTATGGAGACTTGCCTTTTCATCACAAACAATATGAAATCAATTAAAACATTTACATTTACATTTGCAACTGATATATCTCATTCAACCCTTTAAGTTCTTGGCTCACAGTGTGCTTGTATTTTCTGCTGCTGTAGTGTAACCATTCTACATACTCTCCTGCTTTCTATGCATTTAAAATGCAGTTCCCAAATTATGTTCTAAATCTGGCAGCTTTCTTCAACCTTCATGGTTCCAACCATAGCCAAAATCTACTTTGCAGAAACTCTGTCTTCACCTTTCTGCAACCATAATTCTGTAATCATGAATTTAAAATAAGATTTAAAGTTATTTTACTTGCAAGATCCCTGAATGATATTTTTATTTTGCTCATCAGTTATGTAAGTCTCTGTTCACTACCATTGAGTATATGCTGCATATATAACTGCTTTACAAGTTTAACCCCAAATAATTTTAAATCTGGGCAATGTCACAATAATAATGCGAAAGCTTAATTCACTTATGGTTATAAAACCCCAATCTCCACTATGCATAAAAATGCACACACTCAGTTTGTCTCCATTTGTTTTCTGATCTGGAAATCTGAATAAATATGAAATATTTCTACAAATAAAGGCTATAAAACCATATGTTGAAACCTCCTCTATCCAAGGTTTCCTTCTTTGGCTTATTTATAGGTGAGTGCACCTTTCAAAGGGCATTACCATAAACTGTTGGTTAATAACCCATATTTCAACAACAAGATTTTCACATGCAGAACTGTTCTTTTCCTTACTTTGCAAGATTACAAACTATAGGCTAAAACCCACTTTATGAAGTATATCAGATTAATACTTGACTTACAATACAGTCTAGGTATGATGACCATAGCTTTAACAACTCCGCACTTCCCTCTTTGATTAAATAACCAACCTGCGGTTATATGAACCTTCACCATGGTATATTAATGTATTCTCTAATCATAGGGTTCTTACCTTATTATAATCTCTTCCATCACATTTCAATCATACCATTCAAGCTTTATAAACCTTGATTTTAAACCAAACCCCACAAATATATGAATGCCTGTCTGATGATCATCGTGCTCCATACATATTAAAGTTTGATGAGTATCCAAATATCAACGAATATTAAAAAGCCTCCGACCTTTTGGATCAAATATCTGGGCCCACCATCAATGAGAATTATAAATAATCACTCATAATACAACAATCCATACTATACTTATTCGAATTAATATTTGAATATTACAATGAAACCATGTTATAAGTGTTGGCATATAACTCAGGCTTTGTAAATCTACCTCAAGGCCATCGTAGTCTATTTTATGACTCTCACTATTCTCATTTACTAAGAAGTATTAATAGCAGAGACTTATTTATTTCTATTTTCACAGTATCATGACTTTGATAAAACCATAGTCTCAACGTGGCATCGCATTATATAGTAAGGTTTGAAGCGCATGAAATATTTGAAACCCATATTACATAACCTTTAATTCTAGTAGTTTATTAACACTTAGGCTATAAAATAAACTATCGCATCAAATATAACGCAACCGGGCCCACACCTTCCTTAACCATCGAATAGATCGGACGATCAACTGCTTCTTGCGTTCCAAAATTCATTTGAACACTCATCTGATGGATCTCGCTCAATTAAACTGCACACTCCTTAATTTCTTAAAATCGCTTGATAAGAATAGTTTTTATAAACCACTCTTTGCCACGTGTCAAACGGTTTGTGATATCGCGTTTTTTTTTTCAAAATACATTTACCACTTTAGAACCTACATGATACTGCTTGTTTCAATTTTCAAAACCGCCTCCAGAGTTTGTTGATTGGTCACGGTTAGCTCCTTTCCCTACTTGGAGTTTGGCCTCCCTTGACCTATTTGATTCATTCTTCGCTCGATTTATGAACACGACCCGGGTTTTCATTCCAATTTGAAACATTACGGGAATTCGATTACGAATACCACGCCCCTTATGCGGGTTTATATATTCAATGTTAGAGATTTACCTCGAATTGCATCCCTCATTAAAAAGGTCCATTAACCCTTCTCTCCTTGACCTCCGTGCAATCCAGCGTTCAACAACGCCCGATTAACTCGAAACACGGAAATTGATTTTAATTTTATTTAGGTGGATTCAATGTTTGTTCCTTAGCACATTCCCTGTACATCGGTTTCCTTAGCTTTCAACTACCAGTCGGTCCGGTCCCCTATAACCATATTCTTTCACACGAGTTAAATGCGTTCAATAGTCAATGATTTCTGTATGATGGCTCCATATAGAATCGATATCGATTTACCCAAATTGATACTCCTCAAGATTACTTTACACAGATTCACAATTATACCAAATGGCTTCCACAAAGATTAATTCGTTCCACACAGAGGCTATGCAAAACATGTGACTCCATAAAGTTCGAAGGAACCAAAATTGTTCTCACACAAAGGATAATAACTGAAATTCCTCCTCAATATAATAACTCAGGAAGTAAGAAGAATCGAACCCTCTCTCAACTATACGGTTATATACGCTGATCTTCGGTTTGATGGCCCTTTCAACCTTACTACTCATCCCCCGGATCCCTCAGGTCTTTTTCTCTACGCTTCATGTCTAATGTTCTCCTTTCCTCTCTTTTGCTATCACTCTACTTCTTTGTTGCCTCTGCTACCTCTCTGCTCCTTTCTTCTCCTTTGCCATCAATGACAATATTTCCAACAGTATCCCCCTTTGGCATTGATGGCAATACTTTAATACTCTTCTTTTGCTTGCTTTTCCTCCCCCTTTGACATCATTGGCAAAGGGTTGCACATTTCCTAGTGTGGTTTCCAAATCTTGTCCATAATACTCTGGCCTTGAGGACCTATTCCATGCACTGCTCAATAGCTCTGGCTCTTTTGTGACAATATTTGTTGACTGATCTTCCCCTAGAATGATGCTTTCTTTTCATGTTAGAGAGTAACATGTGCAAACACTACCCGTAGCTTGTCTCTTAGATATTCGAATGGCTCTTTAGAAAGAGGTTTTGTGAATATGTCTGCTTTTTGTTCCTTTGTTGGTACATATTCCAACTTCACTACTTTCTGTGCTACTTGTTCTCTGAGGAAGTGGTACTTTATTCGGATGTGCTTTGTTTTTGAGTGAAGTACAGGATTTTTTGATATACTTATTGCACTCTTATTGTCACATTTGATAGAAATAGTTTCATCAGTTCTTACCTTCATGTCTTGGAGAGTTTGTTTCATCCATATTACTTGTGTGCAACATGCTGCTGCTGCCATGTATTCTGCTTCTGCTATAGATAGAGAGATAGAAGTTTGCTTCTTTCTTAGCCATGCCACTAGACGTTTTCCCAAATAGAATTCACCTCCACTTGTGCTTTTCCTGTCATCCACATAGCTGGCCCAATCTACATTTGTATATGGTGTCAAAGTGAAGCTTTTTCTTTTTGGATACCATAGCCCATAATGTGCAATTCCTTGTAGATATATGAATATTCTCTTGATTTCTAGTAAGTGATTTTGTTTTGGTGCTGCTTGATACCTTTCCGCAAGTCCTACTACCAAAATAATGTCTGGTCTAGAGGCAGTTAGGTACAGCAGACTTCCTACCATGGATCTGTAAAGTCTTTCATATACATCTGCAAATCCATCATTAGCACATAGCTTGCATCCAGTGATCATGGGAGTTGACACAGGTTTGCAGTCTTCCATTTGGAAGATTTTTAACATCTCTTTTAAGTATTTTTCTTGTGAGATGAATGTTCCTGTGTTCTTTTGTTGAAATTGAAGTCCTAAATAGAAGGTGAGCTCTCCAATCATAGACATCTCAAATTCTGATTTCATTTCTTCAGCAAATTCTTTTGTTACCTTCTCTTTGTTTCTACCAAACATGATGTCATCTACATATACTACTACAATCAGGAGTTTATTTTCTTTAGCCTTTATGTACAAATTGTTGTCTACTCCTCCTTTCTTAAAACCTTGTTTTTGCAAGTATTTGTCCAGCCTTGAGTACCATGCACGAGGAGCTTGTTTCAGCCCATATAAGGCTTTCTTTAATCTGCACACATAGTCTTATTTATCTATTAATGAGAATCCTTCAGGTTGTTCTATGTAGACTTCTTCTTCTAGATCTCCATTCAGGAAGGCAGACTTCACATCCATTTGATATACCTTGAAATCATGATAACATGCAAAGGCCAAAAACATTCTGATTGCTTCCATTCTGGCTACAGGGGCAAATGTTTCATCATAATAAAGACCTTCAATTTGTGAATATCCCTTGCATACAAGTTTGTCTTTATTTCTAATTACCTGCCCTTGTTCATTCATCTTATTCTTGAATATCCGTTTTGTGCCAATGATATTTTTCCCAGTGGGTCTTGGAATTAATTCCCATATATTGTTCTTTTCAATTTGGTCCAGTTCTTCATTCATAGCATTTACCCAGTTTTTGTCTTTGCTGGCTTCTTCGAACTTCTTTGGCTCTATTTGAGATAGCATGGCTAGGTGTACTTCTTCTGTTTGTTCAGCAAGCTATATTCTTGTCTGGACTCCCACACTCTTGTCCTCAATGATTTGGTTTTCTGGATGATTCTTTTGAGTGTGTCTTGAGGGAACTTTTGAGTTTAATTCAGCCCCTTCTATTGTCTTGCTCTGTTCATCATTATCTTGGTTCTCTTCTTCATGATCTTCTAGAGGATTGCTGCATCTTATACTTCTTATTCTGTTTGGTAGATCTTCATCAAATTTTACATCAATGCTTTCCACAATTTTGTGTAGTGTTTTGTAGTAGCACCTATAACCCTTACTCTTGGATGCATATCCTAAAAATATTCCTTCATCAGCTCTTGCATCAAACTTCCCCACTTTTTCATCATTATTTTTTATGAAACACTTTCTTCCAAAGACTCTAAAGTGCTTGATTGAAGCTGGTTTACCATGCCATAATTCGTAAGGGGTGTTGTCAATGTTTGGTCTTAAATGAGCTTTGTTAAGAATGTGAACAACTGTGTGTACTGCTTCTGCCCAGAAGGTTTGGGGAATGTTACTTTCTTGCATCATTGCTCTGGAAATCTGTTGTACAGACCTGTTTTGTCTCTCTTCCACACCATTCTGTTGAGGTGTACCTTCAATTGTAAACTGTTGTTTTATCCCATGCTCATTGCATAGGTCTACAAAATCATAGTCTGTGAATTCACCTCCTCTATCTGATCTGATGCACTTTAGCTTGCATCCTGTTTTATTTTCTGCCAATGCCTTGAATATCTTGAATTTCTCAAGTGCTTCAGATTTATATTTGAGAAATTCTACCCACGTCATTCTAGAAAAATCATCTATTATCAGCATAAAATAAGATTCTCCACTTGGTGCTTTAGTTCTTGAAGGTCCACACAGGTCCATGTACACTAGCTAAAGTGGCCTACTTGTTGATATTTCATCTTTGGTTTTAAAGGATGTGTGGGTCTCTTTTCCCAATTGGAAAGATTTACATATGGTGTTTGAAGGCTTCTTTATTGTTGGCATATCTCTGACTGCTTTCTTCTTGCTCAGACTGATGATGTAGTCAAAGTTAAGGTGTCCCAATCTTCTATGCCATAACCATGATTCATCAAGTTAGATTAGGTGGCATGCTTCATTCTCTTCTTTCACTATATAAAAATTACTTTCTGTTCGAATACCTTTGATCAAGGTCTTTCCTGTGGTGCTTGATCTTACTTCACAGTCTTGTGCTCTAAAAAGAACTTCACAACCTTTATTACACATTTGACTGATAATAAGCATATTTTCTTTCAGCCCATCCACAAATAGTACATCTTGGGCCTTTCCTCTTCCATTTTCCAGACTGACTGAGCCTTTTCCTTTGATTTTCCCTGCTTTATCATTTCCAAAAGTTACATTTCCATATTTCTTTTCATCAAAGGTTATAAACTTTCTTCTATCTCCAGTCATATGCTTTGAGCATCCACTATCCAAATACAATTGGCTTTTCTGATCTTAGGCTATTAGAGCCAGATCACACTTATTCATCTTCTTTTTCCACTGCAGGTAGCTATTTTTTTGGCACCTTTTATGAGAATATGGACCATATTATTTGAGAGGACATTGGGAAGACATATGTCCAATTTTATGACATACACAACATTTGATCATATTTTTAGCAGAATTATGAGTATGAGTGAAATCTCCATATTTCATAAATCTCTTTGAGGTTTTGAACATTAGTCTTAATCCATATGTTCTGCACTCCTTGGCTTTATGGCCGAATTCCTTACAGTAAAAACAATACCCATAGAAACAATTAGCGTACTTGATGAAGGGTTGTCTTCTCCATTTATTAGCTTGAGGTAGTCTTTTCATTTTTTGCATCCTTCGTTGGTTGGAATCAATTCTTATTTTATGAAAATATGCTGCAATATGTCCTAGATTGTGGCAGGCATAACAAGTGACTTATTTCATAGGGGGGAAGAATCTCCTTTGATAGCTTCCAAATTTTATATATTCAAGAGTGTATGAGCCTTTTTCAGTTGACTGTTTATTAATTTCTTTCTTTGTCATTTGAGGTTCCTTCTTGTTTCTGTTTACTTCATTGCAGGCTGCTACTTTTGTAGGAACCTTATGATCTGCTTCATTTTCCTTAACAAATTTAAAAAAAATGATATTCTTGTTATCTTTTTCTTTGGCTTTACTTGTTTCTCCTTTATAACCTATTCCAGTTTTTATCAATGGAGATCTTTGAGCATCTATTATGTTATTCAACTTATCAGAGATTGTCATTTGAGAAATGTTTATTGACAATTTCCTTTAGGTGTTTTCTAATTTCTTCCTCAAGCATACTAATTCTTCTTCCAATTTCTCTTGCTTCTAAATTTTATCCTCAATTTGCTTAAGTAGAGTGTCTTCTACCTTCTTGGATTCTTCAAGATCTACTTTCAACTAAATGTGGTCTTCTAAATTTTGTTCTTCTCTTACATATTTGAGGAGAATGTCTTTATGTTTTCTTCATTTTAGTTTAAGTCTGTCTATTTCCTCTAGGGCACTTCTTAGCTCCCCCTCAAGATCTACTTCACCTTCTTCCTCATCTTCTAGAAGGAATCCTTCAAGTTCTTCCTTGGCCATCAATACAAATTTAGCGGTTCCCTCTTCATTGGAGGAATCATCTGAGCTTTCATATGCACTATTGTCTTTCTGAGCATAAAATAATTTTCTATTGAATATTTCCCCTTTCTGCTAGTTCTTTGACATGGTTTTCTCTAATTCTTGAGTCTGATTCTTTGTCTTCTTATGAGGACACTTAGAAGCATAGTGCCCAACTCTTCCACAGTTAAAAAATTTAAATAGAATTTTACCTTTGTACTTGCCTGAGCCTCTATCTAATCTTCTGATAAATTTGGCCTCTTCTTCATCAGAGCAGGAGAAAGTATCTTATTTTTCTTCTTTTTTCTTCTCTGTCTTAAAGGCTGCCTCCCTCACACTTGACTTCCTTTGTGGCAGTCTCATCTCATAGGCTATCAAGTTTCCAAGTAATTGGTTCATGGTCAAAGTTTCCCAATCAGCTATTTCTTCTATGGAAGAAACCTTGGGGTTAAAGCTGGATGGTAATGATCTTAGAATATTTTGAAAAATTACACATTCTTTTATGGTTTCTCCTAGAGCTTTCATGTTATTCACAATTTCTTCAACCCTTAAAGAGAAGTTGGCAATGTCTTCATCATCATTCATTTTTATATTTTCAAACTGAGCTCTATAGACTTGAAGTTTGGCTATCTTCACCTTTTTGTCTCCCTTATGAATGTTTTCTAGTGTATCCCATATTTCTTTGGCAGTCTTGTTGTGCATTACTTTGATAAATTATGCCTCACAGAGTCCACTTAAGAGTGCATTCGTGGATTTTGCATTATCTACAAAGTCTTGTTTGGCATCTTTCTCTCAGTCAGAATCCTTTGGGGCATATCCCAATTCCACAGCAGCGCAAACTTCTATTCCTAGAGACATTATGTAAGTCCTCATTCTTATTTTCCAGAAGGCATAATTTGTACCGGTGAACAAAGGGGCTTTATTTGTTGAGCAACCTTCTAGACTAGCCATCCTGGGGACCTACGATCTCCTTACAGTTGTTAAACTGATATAGAAGGAACCGACTCTGACACCAATTGTTGGACCATTGGTTAAACTGATAGGGGGGGGTGAATTATTTTAATGCAGTCATGTTCTTATTATTATTATTATTATTTTCTCATTCACATCATCATTTTGTGATCAACTTAATGTACAATGGAACAACAATATTAATAAATGAGTAGTACGTATTAAGCAGAATAAATACAGGGTATCAACACATAATCATCATGCATACAGACAACAGATATAAGTGGAAACCCATAAGGGATAAAACCACATCTTATTATTGTTGTGATGCAAAGGCAAGCTCTAACTCCCTCTCACCACTAATTTTCTGTAGGCACCAACCTACAGGAGGCTCCTACCTCAATTCTGCAAGCTACAACTTACAAGGAAGCTCCAACTCCCATCTATTTTCTGCAAGCTACAACCTACAGGAGGCTCCTACCACAGCCAGCTACAACTTGATATGGAAGCACCAAATTTCTCACTCTTTCATAAAAGACACATGCTAATTTACCTGGATATCAACTCTGTTATGTTCCTTCTTTTCTGTTGTCCACCTGTCTTATATCTGCCTTATATCATTTTTGAATCTTCATAGCTTCTCTATCTTCTCCTTCTTCTTCTTACCTCTCTGTCTCATTTCTCCATTCTCTAACCTCTCTATGCATATCTATGTGATATCATTTATAGAGTTCACCTCTTGACTGTTTGTATTCCACAGGGAATTCAAAGTGAATAGCCATGACTCGTTGACTTCTGCCTTGTCATTTCTTTGTCCAACTCATTTAGAAAAATATAACAATATGTACAAATTTCAATGTTACATTGAAGATTTTTTTGCCTATGGAGACTTGCATTTGCATCACAAACAATATAAAATGAATTAAAACATTTACATTTACATTTGTAACCGATATATTTCATTCAACCCTTTCAGTTCTTGGATCATTGTGTGTTTGTCTTTTCTATTGTTGTCACTGTCTTTTTTAGTTTCTGCATACTCTTATGTTTTCCATGCATGTAGAATGCATTTCCAAAATCATGTTCTAAATCTGGCAGTTATTGTCATGTAACAATTCTGCATACTCTCATGTTTACTGCAATTGTGTATCAAGTTCTCATGCATATAAAAATTCCTCTCCATTCATTTTCCCTCCACTGGAAATTTAAATAAATGTATGCGAAAGCTTTTCTTAACCAAGGGTTATAAACCCCATATACAAACATACACGGGAGAATTTCTTTTCCTTAAAACCCTGCGGTTATAAATCATAAAATAGAAACTAATTGTGGAAGTTTCTTATTTCAAAATATATGGTTAAAACCATAGAAATAAACCCACAACGCATGTAAATGCTCTTCCCCTTTTATACACCAACCAACCCTTATATCCAGAATCATATTTATAATCGGTGCCTTTCCTTCTATCGAACCTTTGGTTAAAACGATAATCAATACTCAACATGCATATTAAAGTTCATTCGATTCCCATAGCAAATTCAACTTATTTAATAATCCATTACAAATCAAAGGGTCAACTTTGAATTAAAACACCGGTGCCAACATATATTTAACTGTTGGGCCCCACCATCTCTCAACTCACCTCAACCATATTAATATATATTACGCCCTCTATTAAAATGTTAAGAGTCATTATAAATAAACCCTTGGCTTTGGATTTATAGCCCAACACTAATACATATGATCCCATGCGACCATAGCATTTTAAAGTTCGATTTCAGCACATGTTAAAACGACTTTCTTGAGCCCACTAATCAACTTACCTCGTTTAACTTCCCCACAACTTCACTTCTGATCCAATGATCAATCCACTCTCGTGCTCCAATCGAACCTTGGGCGCACATCCGATGGATGTCGCGAAATATTGTGCAAATTAGATGCACGACGCTTAATTCTAAAAAATTATGCGATGAAAGTGGTAATTGAATACCACTTTAGGACACGTGTCGAACGGCGACCTAATGGCATTTTTTTTTCACAAAATCTCCTTACCAGTTTTTAACTGCACGACACTGTCAGTTTTGAATTCTGAAACCATCATTATTGTTTAGGTCATTTTTCTACCTTTTCAATTAATGTTCAAGCCCAATTATCAAACAAAATCCCCACTTGTGTAACTTACCAACCCTTGACTTTAGCATGTCCAACGCACTTATGCATGTATTAACACTAAATTTGATTTAAACCAAAACACCAGCATATAATATTATTCGGGCCCACAATCTCTATTAACATACCTCTCATTCTCCATCCATCGAATCGACGGTGTTCGCACCGTCGCTCTACCAATTGAATGATCTAACAGATATCACACTTTTTAAAGAACCAAACTTTAGCACGAAAATAAAATGTGAAACGGGTGGTAAATGAATACCACTTAAGCCACGTGTCAAGCAAAGAGCATTATCTCATTATTTTTCAGAATTCCGCTTACCACTTTTTAAAAGTGTGAATACCACAGATTTTTATCTCTGAACCCACCTTTACTATCCTGCTGGTTCCATTGCTCAAGGCTCCATCGCTATTATTAACACTATCCATATATTAACCTTTGTTCCTCAAAATTTTAACACGGAACTTTCGCATGTTATAATGCATTGCTCCATCAGACTTATGCTACACATTCAAGGTTCCATCAACCCCAGAATTACCAGGCTTCAAGCTTCGGCTCTCACCTTTTTCAGTTTTGGATTCCACTATGCCTTAGTTCTCATCGGACTCCTCTCAATTGGGCTACGCCTTCAACATTCCAGATAGGTTTTATCAAACCCCAACCATCTACACAACGCATGTATAGATCGCTATGTTTGAGCTTTGGATTGATTATACAGGATAAAATAGATAGTAAACCCCAACATTCGTATTTAGCTGCACCATTAACTTTAGTAAGGGATCTTCGCCCATTTCCATCGAACCCAATCTTTGGTGATTGGTTCCACACACATTGTCACCACATATGTATGTCCATTCATATATAACCTTGACTTCATTAAAAATCAAACGCCAACAATAAACAACACTTTATGGATTCGATACTCATATAAGTACAGATTCTTTCATATATACAATGAATTTACTTACAAAGCCTCCTTCTTTTTTTCCCTTTCAACCTCACTACTCTGCCTCTAGTTCCTCTGCTGCTTCTGTTGCCTTGGCTACCTCTTACCTGTCTCCTTTGCCTATTTGTTGGTTCTTCTTTCTTCTCTTTTGCCATACTGATAGTTCAGGTGCTGCTCCTTTCCTACTGTTGCCTTTCTTACTTTGCTTCTCTCTTTGCCATCAATGACAATATTTCCTACAGAAGGATGGAAATGGAATACCATATACTTTCAAAAGCTTTATTGAAAAAATTATGTTAGAAAACATGAGAAAGAAGCGTCTTATGAATGTTTAACTTGATCCTACTCTTAATCATTACATTTGGAATGGGATTGACATTATCCAATATCAAATAATACAAGGTGACTGTGAAGACATTGCATCACTAATACCTAAAAGGGAATATGCCCTATTTATTGTAGATATTCCTCATGGTTTCAATTTCCCAGACATTGAATATGATAGAGAACCATATACTTATCAAGCTTTTAGTAAAGTGGTTACGGGTTTTCAAGAAGTGACAACATCACCAATTTGGCGATTTGTGACATTTCATTCAGACACACAGTTTCCAATTTTATTAGCAAGCTTCAAGGTTAAAGCAAACTCAAGGATGCAACTTACATGGTAAGACTTTGAAATTGTATGTTTGATTACTCCTAAATTTTTTTATTGATTTAAAATTTAATTGAACTTTTACTATGTTATATTACAGGCATAAGTCGAATATTGTTTCTTCCAAATATCAGCCTATTATAAATGATTGTGAGTTCATCCATGTTGAATGTTGGACAAAAGAGGATAGCTATAAATGTATTCTTATGAATCGAGTAGATGGGAAGAGTCATAGTCAAGTATTGGTTCATGATGCAGTTTTAAGAAAACTAACATATGAGGATAAAGATGTAAAAGGATATATAGTTAACATTGATTAAAAACCAAAAGCATTGATTAACTATATTATAGATCTATGTTCAAATGAAGGAGATTGAGTTTTGGATTTATTCTCAGGTTCATGTAACTTTTATTATACAAATTTAATTTTTACTTTTTATGTCTTCATACTAATTTTCTTACTTATTTCTTTTGTGCTTGATGATTAGGTAGAACACTAGCATGTTGTCTACTAAAAGGAATAAATTGCATTGCCATTGAGGAAGACCTAATGCAATGAAAATTTATTCAACAAATAATTAACGTTGTTGAATTCCTTCTAGATGTGAAGCAAGAAGTTGGTTTGAGGAAAGGGGATTTTAATGAATCACGTGTGGCAAAAAAAGAAAAGGAGCCTCAACCACCATTATATGGAATGATTGGAATATTTGCAGACATGAAAGATCCATTAGAAGATGACAATGACCAAAATGAAGAAGAAAATGTTGCGAAAGAAGCCATCAATGATGTTCTAGATGATGTTGAACATGTATTAGTTGATATTGTTGATGATGTTTAAGTTATGCTTGCAAACAAAGCTCATTTTTTAGATCTATTAATCAGTTTTACTTGTAATGTTTAGACTTTGATATTTTATGAGAAGAACTATTATTTTTTGTAAAAAACATGTGATTACTATTATGTTTTGACATAAAATTCAATGAAAATGCTATTTTCTTAATTTTTTTCGGTTAAGATTGTCCCAAAAATTTAGTTTATTTAACATGTTTTTTTCAACAAAAAGTCTCTAAAAGTGTATTTTTTGCATTCTATTTATATTGAAAATTTGTATTTTTTTTGTCATATGGTTCATAATGTTGGTCTTTTAGCGACAATTATTTGATGTGCATTAAAAAATTAATTAACAATACATAAACATGTATAAAATATAAACTTTAGAATATTGACCCTTTTTCCATTTTTTAGCTATGTGAAAAAGTGAAGATATCGTTACAAATTTTTATTTCTTAAAAAAAATATTTTATTTTTATTTTTAAAAGAAAGTACATAAATGCACTTAAAAATAAACATCTCACGGAAGAAGAAGAGATTAGAAAATCTATAGTGTCAAAATCAATCCTCTAAAAAAACGTTGGTGATGATACACCACCACTATTCAAAATCGACATAAAACACATCACATAAAAAAAAAAAAAAAAAAAACGAAAAATAAAAACTTAAAGTGCCAAAAACATGCTCCAATTTTTTTTTTTTTTGATTCTGCATCACCACTTTTCAAAATCGGGTGTTTTTCTTGCTACCTCAAAAAGTAGGTACCAGTGCAGTTACCTATTTCATCCGTAATAGTGTTTTATATAATATTTCAGAGGTGCATCAATTAATGCCTTACTGAAAAATGCTATGGGAGCCTCCTGTCCTTTCATATTTTTCTTTAGTGAGACAACAACAATTGTATGTTTTGATGCAAAGGAAAATATGAAGAAATATTTGGTAAAATCAGGGTTGATCAGAACCGGGGTTTGTGTAAGCGCTTTTTTTACCAAATCTAAATATTGCTTTGCTTCTATGGTCCATTTAACTCATATTTCTCTTTTCAGCATATTAGTGATGTTTCTTAGGATTTTTGCAAGGTTTGGTATGAACCTTGTTAAGAAATTTATCTTCCTAATGAAATATTGCAACTCTTTGATGTTTCTTGGATGACTGATTTGCAATATTCCCTCAATCCTTTTTGGGTCAATATTAATCCCTTATTCAGATGTGATGTGGCCTGAAATTTTCCCCTCTTGAACGCCAAATAGAGTTTTCTTGGGATTCAAAGACAAACCACATTTTTTACATTTTTAAAAGACCTTTATTAAGTGAGCTAGGTGTTCTTTATCAGTTTTTGAGTAGACAGTAATGTCATCAAGATAAATCACAATGAAGTAACTTATTTCTTCTGAGAAAGAAATATCCATTACTCTTTGGAAAGTAGCTCCAACATTCATTAAGCCAAAAAACATTTTGACATACATGAAAGTGCCCCAAGGTGTGGTGAAAGTTGTCTTTTGTTAATCATTTGGATGTACCAGTAGCTGATTATATCCTGAAAATCCATCAAGAAAATATACTCTTTTGGAGCCCACTACCGTTTGCAACATGTGATCCATTTTTGGTAAAGGGTAGTTGTCTTTTAGGGAGGCTTTGTTTAAATTTATGAAGTCTATGCATAGCCTAATTTCTCATGTTTTATTCCTCACTGATACAAGATTTGAAACCCATTCTGAGTATCTCAGAGGGACTTTTATTCCAGAATCATACATTTTCTTAATTTTTTTCTCAACTAGTGGCAGTTGCACAAGGTTTATTCTACGCAATTTCTGTTTGAAGGGCTTCTGGTTTTCTTTGAGAGGGATCTTGTGTTGAATTATCTCAATATCATATGATTTTAAATCTTCATAGCTCCAAGAAAACACATCAGTAAAAGCTTTGAAAAGCTCAAGATATCTCTGTTTTATATGATTTGGAAATCTTTTGGACAATTTTATCATTTTGGGTTCTTGTTCACTGCCTATATTTAATTCTTTTATTTCGGCTTCAGTGGGTTCCATCTTTGGCTTCCTAGAAACATCATGAAAGTCCAACAGTTCTTCTAGAGGAACCAGTCCCTTTGGCAAATTATCATCTTTGGATTGCAACACTTCAAAGTCTTCTTTCTTTGATTCTGCATACAGTTCTCTCTTATGTGGGTGTTCTTTTTCTAACCAATTTATATCAGCATTATCAGGAGGTTCTTCTTTGTACGTTTGTTCCTTAGGAGAGTAGTCTTCCTCATGATCTAAGTCTGAATTTGGCATTTCAAACCCATTTCTGGACTATAGGAAATCTTCTATCCGTTTATCTCCCTCAAAAAATTGCCAATATTTTATATTATCAGGGACTACTAGTCTGTATTTGACTTGCACTGTGTATTTCTTATTATGATAAGGTTTTTGACAAGTACTGGCTGCAAATGCTAGACTGTTAGAAAGGGTGTTTTGATTTCTTGGGACAAAGGTAAGATCATATTCTTTAAAAAAATTTAAGAGTTCAAGGGAATCATCCCTATATGCTTTTAATCTAGGATGCTTAGCTGAATATTTTTCCTTAATCTGCCTAATGACTACCTCATAATCCCATGGACAGTTATCCTTTTGGCTCCTAATTTATTGAGTAGTTGTAGTCCTAGAAGGAATGTTTCGTATTTTGCTATGTTATTAGTGCATTGAAAATTTAGCTTATATGAGTGGCCTTCTTCATGATTTTTTTCTGTGTTGTGTACCCAAAAACCTGCTCCTGAACTAGTTTTACCACAAGAACCACCAAAGTGCATACTCCAAAGAGGTTCGATTTCAGATTTATCATTGGGTTGATCATTTTGGCTGCCATTATGTTTGTCATTGTGTTGTTATTTATAGTCCCCATTATGTTGGTTATTTTCCGTTTGCCCCAACTGTTCTGACTGTTCCTTCTCATTTCGAGATATTTTTTTCATTTTCTGCCACTTGTTCATTAATGTTTTCATCATTGTAAAGGATAAATGAATCAAGGTTTGTGTGAATAGAATAAAGAGGGGATTTTTTTAGCTTTTCTTGATTATTGACCATGTATTTCATTTGAGTCTCCCTATATAATCTTCTTGTTTGACTGAAGATAGGTATGGTAGCATAGGTCATGTACATTTGGAGGGTGCCTAGGAGTTTAGCTCCCCCTGAACGTGAAAGGAGAATGCCATATTTAGGAGGAATATCGGCCACTACAATATCCATTACTAGGCTCTTGGCTGGTATTTCTGCTAAATTAACACATATATATTTGATTAGGCTTAGACATTTAACTCTACTGGAATCAAAGGCATATAAACCTTTGTATGGTCTAGTTATCTCAAGGCCTAGTCTTTCCATTACTACCTTTGGCATGAGGTTTTGTGAAGTTCCTGAGTCTAACATGGCATTGTGGAGAATTTTATCATGGATGTTTAAACTGAAGTAAAATGGAGGAACACCTCCCTCTTGGAATTTACCTTCTACTTTTGGTCCAAACAAAAGTTCAGGTCTGTCATCATTTAAATTTACCAAATCAGGATTTTCTCCTATGTTTAAAGATTTCAATACTTGGGATCTATTTATATCTTGAGAAACTAATTCAGTAAGAGGTATGGAGATTTTAATCTTGGCAATCTCATTCTCAATACTAAAAGGTGTCTGTGTTTTTTGAAAGGTTCAAATCAGTATTATCATTCAAAGGTTGATTTTTATTTAGAGTGTCATTTAAAATAGTTTTTCTAGGGCTAGTAGCTGGATTACTAGTGCTGCTTGGGTCACCCATGTGTTGGCTATTTTTGTTTTTACTTTTATCAGAACATTCAACCACTATGTTTGGGTGTTCTGTTGCCTTTTTAGGAATATTTTCAGGGATCTTCCGGTAGAAATTTCAGAGTTCTTTCTCTTGGGAGTATCTTGGTTTTTCTTTCTTCTGAGGTCATACTGTCTATGTACTTCCATGATGGCATTTGAAAGCCATGTTTATAGTCTACAGATTATAGTCTTTCTTCTTCAAATTGAGTTGGTGAAAACATGCCTTGCTCTTCCTCAGTGAGGAAAACAATATCCTGATTATTTAATCCCATTAAATTGATATGACTTTCCTATGTTTATTCAATGACCCCCTCATCCTCATCAACATAGTTTTCTTGGAAAGGAGGTTTGATTTGCTGATCAGGACCTCTCTGTCTTATTTGAGGGGGAGTTCTTCTAAAGTTTTGGTTTTGGTTCTGATTTTGATTTCTGTTTTGAGGATTTGTTTGGTTTTCTCTGGGGTAATCTCTCTCATTCACATTCATCCTCTCCATCGTCCTTTCCATGGTTTTAACTAAGTTATCAATCTTTGTATTAGATGTGGAAGCTACAGTGTCTTCCCTATATGTGACTCTTTTTCCATTTTTCATTCTAGCTCATTTGGAAATTGGATTGGCTTCTACACTTACTGCTCCCCTTTGCATGTCTTCTAATGTAAGGGGTTATCTTTCTCTTAGTTGGTAAGCCATTTCGGGGTCCAACCCATCAGAAAATTCCATTAGAGCTAGAACTTGTGGAGGTTTCATGTGTGTAGAGAGGGCATTGTATATAGTATTAAACCTAGTGCAGTATTATTGGACACCCTCTCGAACAATCCTTTAAATATTTTCATACTCTAATAATATTTGGAGATGGTTCTTCTTGACTTCCCATTTGTTTAATAATAATTGATGAAAATTAAGGAGGTCATTTATGTTGTTAGGGGTTAAGCCTTTAAGCCATTTTATTTCTTCTCCCCCTATGCTTTGAGCAAACATTCTGAGTCGAACATTTTAATCATCTATTTCTTGTGTGTCAAAATAGTCATTCATTCTTTCCACATGTTGTTGAGTAGTAGTAGAACTACTTGCATCATATCAGGGGATATTGGACTGGTAATCATTTCGTAGGACAAATAATGGAAATGGTAGAACTAGTGGACCATACAATGTTTCCATGATTTGTGGTTGGGGAAACAAAGGAGGGTTAATAAGCGGAGGATTGACAAAGGGCGGTAAAGGGTTAAATGGAGGAAGGTGGATAGTGGGATATGAGGTTAGTGAAATAGGATTTTTCTGTAAGATGGATGGGTCTAAGAATATCTATATCCAACTCTGAGATATAGTTCTAGAAAAGCTTTGTTCTAGGGGTGAGCCAGAGAGGATATTCTGCAAGTCTTCAAGGTTTTTAGGTAGAGAATTTTCTTTGTGGATAGGTCTGCTAAAAGTTGAAATTTTGGATTTAGGGGATTTCCTAAGGATGATTTCAGTATTTTCAACTATTGTAGGAGGGTTTGGGTCTAGATGATATCTGGTATAGATTCCTCTAGAAGCTAGAATTTGAACCCAAAGTTCAGAGAGGTTGAGGGTTTTATAACAATTTGAAAAATAAACCAATCTGTAAAAGAGATAGTTAATCCACAAAATATTCTTGACTGGGTTTTGTTGAGGTTTAATGATATCAGGATTTCTCAATAATTCCCTAGTGGAGTCTGTAGAAAACTAGTGGAGTCAGCAGACCTACTGAAAACCAGTGGAGGCACTAGGTGGAGGATTTTTAATTGTTTTGACGATGGCCGTTGTCGACCATTAGCAACTAGATACCAATCTTGGCTAGTACTTGATTCATCTGTGTTTCAAAGAGGTTTTCAGAGTTGTTGAGGTAATATTAAGCTATTTAAAAACTTAATTCCATAGTATGGTCGCCACGATGTTGGTTCCCTATGATTTGTAAGATTGGCAAGAACAACTCTATAGGGAACCACATCAAACCACTTTGGAGTCCAAGGAACTAGTCTTCCTGGAATCAGACAGGGCTCTCTCTATGTATGTGTTTGTAAATGCTACATATTTATGCTTTTGTTTTCTGATTTTAGGCTATGTATGAAGTTCTAGGTCCGTTTGTTTTTTTTGGTTGATTAATTGATTGTGTGATTAAGTGATTGAGTGTTTCAGTTGAATAGATAGACTATTGGAAGCATTTATCCATTGGGCTATGGAGTCATAAAATGATTTATTTTTCATCAACTCTACAAGGGTTTTCATAGGGAAAGATAACTATATCAAGTGGATCTCTTACATTAGATGAAATATGAAATGACAGTAAGTTGTGAAATCAGTAAAGCCAAAGGGAAATTAAGATTCCTTTAACTCTACTTCAACAAGAAAAACATTTTATGTAACAGTTTAAGACAAACCAAAGGACATGACAAACCATAGAGTTCTTTGGAAAAATTCTACTAGGTAAACCTTTAAGACAACAATCCAGCAATCTTGGAGATCAATTAAGAATTATCTAGCTATTGCTTTCAGACAAAGAAAAAATTCAAGTTAAAAATGAGTAAAACTAAAGAGGAAGATACACCTAACTTCTTTAATCAAACTACTAAAAGACCTTCAAAGAAACAGTTTAAGACAAACCAAATAATAGGGTGAACCATAGACTTCTTCGGTTGTACTCTACTAAGTAAACTTAAAAGGAGGCCTCAAAAATAACATTTTAGGGAATAAAGCTAGGTGGAACTAGAGAGAAATTAAGAATTCTCTAATCAGACCTTGTAAAGGAAAACATTACGATGAAAAAAGCAGACAGAGTTAAGGTGCCAAGACAACATATCTTAATCTAAATTTTCTATTCTTTTATCAGATAAATGATGGACAGTATGGAAAATAGAAGGGAGAACATTGACAAAGATGGATAACTTCACGATTAACATAGCTCAAGAATCCTATGAACGTGCTTCTATTACTGATGTCGAAAACAGTTACATTACTCCTATGCAATATTATTTGTAGCTCAGAGTTTTATCAAATTATCAACCAACATTAAAAATGAATAATACATGTAGTATTTATCTGCAAAATGAGGAGGTTACCCTAAGCTAGGGTTTCAGATTTGTATTTATTACAGAGTTAATGTAATTTTACCTTTGAGACCATGAAAGGCTCAAGGAAAAATATCTTTCACTGACTCACTGTAATAATAACTTCTAACTTAACTGTTGAGCTAATTTTAGGAAATGTTTGACTTTTAAGGCTTTTTACTAACTTCACAATAACATCTGAGTAGCTGGGAAATATCTCTGAATGTTTTAATAAATGTTGCCGCATTTATTGAAGTGAAATGAGGTTTTAGGTGTCCAAAGTGTTTATGAGAATTAATTTTCATTTTGCTTTAGCATTCAGATCTGTCTTCTATCTTAATTTACCTTTGATTTGTCCTTTAAGCTCTATTTAGTATTTTTAAAACTTGGATTTGTCTCTTGTTGTTTTCTCTTTTATTCTACCTTTTATCTCTAATATTTATCTTTTAACCCTGCTTTCCTTATCATTAACCTTTGATTTAATCTTTAATCTTTTGATTAACCTCTAATACATTGTCTTTCATTGTCACAGTCTCTTTGACTATGTTCTTCCTTTGCCCTTTATCTCTGCATTATTGAAACATTTCTTGCTACTTTGGTGTGTTTTGAATGACCATAAATGGTCATGATCCATCCATGTTCATGATTTAATCCGACGCTCCTGGTCCTCTTGATGAATAGACTTGCTGGATCGTTACCTAGGGAGACTCTTTGGAAAAGTTTGGGACCTAAAAGATGCAATTTATGCATTGATACCTCGGCCACCTACACATTAAAAACAATTGTTAATTTAAAATATTGCCTTTGTTTGGGCTTATCGATGCACATGTCTGTAGGGTTTATCTCAAAGGCGCAGGCCTATGGAATGTTTAAATGGAGCATTGGTTTTAAGTTGTGGAGGGAAGGCAGTGTGGTGGTTTTCACATGAAGTGGGGGCAGTAAATGGTATTGGAGGAGAGCGTGCGATGTCATAGGATGAGAACTGCATGGAAACGTGTACAAGGGATAATACCTTCCCTTTCACATATTTTGGAGGTGCTAAGTGTCAGGTGGTTGAGGGCACGATAACGATCGTAGACCGTTGGATGCGAGGGGCGAGATCTGACGTTGGTCGGGGTTAGATGTAGCAGCAGGTAAGTTAGCAGGTGGTTCCCAGGGGTATATGTGGAGGAGGGTTTAGTGTATAGTGGCAGCCAGGGTTAAATAATAAGTAGAGGCACTTATTATTAATGTTAGGGTGAAGACCATATGGGAATGGGAAGGTTAATGTTGTGGGACCCGAGAATGTTTTTAAGCGAAGGTGCTTAATATGTTTAAAGGGTCAAGGTTATATGGCCGTGAGGGGTTAAAAAATTTAGAGCGGGGGGCTCTAAAATATAAATGGGTTGGGTTTTTAAATAACAAATGAATTTTATGAAAAGGGAGGCCTGAATAGTATTACTTTTCAAAAACAATGCAAAAAGAATTTTTGCATAGTTTTGAAGGGAAAAGGGTGAAATGAGTGCAGAGGGAGGGGTTTAAATGGGTTTTTAGAAAATAGGAAAAGGTAGAAATGAAGGATTTTTAAGAAGGGGAAGAAGTGAATATGAGGGGATTTAAGCCCAAACATGAGTTTTTCAGAGCAGGATGGTAATTTAGAGAAGGAAAAATGAGATATAGTGAATTAGTAAAAATAGAGATAATGAAGGTAGTGAGATATCTAAGAATAGATGATAGTCAAGGAATGCTATTTTCAGCAAAATGTAGAAAATCCATAGTCACCTAGTGATACTATGAATACAGGATGATAGTAGTGTCCACAGATCTTATTTTACTTAGGTACGTTTGAGCTTATGTGTAACATTTTATGCTCTTTTTTAAACATAATTTACATTCAACAAGTTTATGCCCAAATTCATTTCATGCATAACAATAGCCATGGAAATTATTTGTGTACCCGGTGAAAGATTGTCCTTTCCATTTTCTTGCTTGAGGGGGTCTTCTCATTTGCTGCATCTTTTGCTAGTTAAACCTGATTTGGTTTTTCTTACAATGCACTGCTATATGTCTAGGTCTATGGTAGGTAAGACATGTAATAGTTCTCAGAGGAGGAAATAACCTCCCTTGAGATCTTCCAAACTTGTTCAATTCATCTTTCGAAACAATTGAGCTTTTGGCAACTGTTTGGTCCTTCTTCCCATTCTTTGTTACTTGATGTTTTTGTGTGTTTCTGTTTGTTTCTTTACACATCAAGTTCTTGTTGGTTTCTGCTTCTATAGATCCTTTTTTAGTTTCTTAATCATCCCTTTCAATGTCTTCCTTCTTTGAGTTCTACATGGAGTCAATCTCATCTTCCAGCTGCTTACACAACCTGCTCCTTTCTTCTATCAGTCTTCTAGCTAAAATAATATCAAATTGATGAGAGTTATCATTTTCCTTTATTACAAATTTCAAAAAAGTAATAATTTTCTTATCCTCTGCCTTCGACTTGCTAGATTCTCCTTCATATCCTATCCCAACCTTTACAAGAGTATATCTTTGTGCATTCAATATCGTGTCCAATTTTTCAGCACCTTTTAATTGCTGAATGTTCATTGTTATATCAGTTTGAGCCTTTTCTAATTTCTTCGTCAGACTTACCACCTCTTCTTCCAATATTCCACATTCCTGGCTTTTCTCTCTTATTTGATGTAGCATAATTTATTCTACTTTCATTGCTTCTTGTATATCAATCTTAAACTTAATAAAGTCTTCAGATTTTGGTTCTTCTTTAACATATTTCAGAAGGATTTCCTTCTGTTTTCTTGTCTTGAGCTTGAGCCTATCTTTAGGGCACTCACCAACTCCCCCTCAAGGTGTTCCTCACCTTCTTCTTCATATTCTAGGAGATCATCTTCAAGATCATCCATACCCATTAGTGCAAATTCTGAGATTCCACCTTCATCTGGGGATTCATCTGAGTTTTCAGATGCATTGATATCTCGCTGGGAAAAAAATGATTCTCTCTTAAATTTCTCCCCTGTCTACATATTATAGGAGCTTCTTCTCTCTTTCCCTTCACACTGATTCTCTGTTATCTGATTGGGACACTTTTAGGCACAGTGGCCCACTCTTCCAAAATTAAAGTACTTGAATGGAAGTTTACCTTTGTACTTGCTTGTTCCTCTATCCAATATTTTGAAAAATTTGCCTTCTTCTTCATTAGAGCATGAGCACATACCTTTATTCTCTTCTATGCATTTTTTTGTCTTAAAGGTAGCCTCCCTAATGTTTGACTTCCCTTTAGGAAGTCTCATCTCATATGCTATTAGGTTCCCAAGTAATTGGTTTTTGGTTAAGGTTTCCCAGTTTGTTGTTTCTTCTATGGCAGAAACCTTAGGATTAAACCTGGATGGTCGAGATATCAATATTTTCTGGACTACACCACTTTCTTTAATTTCTTCTCCTAGGCCTATCATGATATTCACAACTTCTGCAACTCTTAAGAAGAATGCAGTTATATATTCATCTTCATTCATTTTTAAGTTTTCAAATTAAGTTCTATGTGGTTGCAGTTTGGTCATATTCACCTTTGTATCTACCTCATGAATATTTTCTAATGTATCCCAGATTTCTTTGGTAGTCTTACTGTGCATTAATTTGATAAATTTTTACTCACTTAGACCGCTCAAGTGTGCATTCATTGCTTTTTCATTAGCTATGAAATTTTGTTTGACTTATTTCTTAGCATCTGTATCCTTTGGTGCATATTTTTCTTCCACAGAAACCCATGCTTCTACTCCAAAAGAAATTAAATATATCCTCATTCTTATTTTCCAAAAAGCATAGTTTTTGCAAATAAATAGAGGGGCCTTATTTGTAGACCATCCTTCTAAGCTAGCCATTTTTGGGATTGAGGACCTCCTTCTGGTGGTTAAACCGTTAAATAAGGAAATGGATTTAACACTACTTGATGAACCCTTAGCTAAACTGGGAGGGGCAGTGAATCAGTTTAGTACATTCATGGACATTTAAAACTATTTTCTTTATACTTATTAAATACTTAATTTTATAAGAAGCTTAATACATAATGAAGCAACAGACTGAATGTGTGGAAAACATGTAATTGAGCATATTAAAACATCACATCAACACATGATCACCAAGCACATAGACAACAGATATAAGTGGAAAACCATAAGGGAGAAAACCACATCTTATTATTGTTGTGATGCAATGGGAAGCTCCAACACCCTCTAACCACTAATTTTTTATAGGCTCCAACCTACAGGAGGCTACCACTTCAAATTCTGGAAGCTACAACTTGCAAGGTAGCTCCAACCCACATCTATTTTTGGCAGGCTACAGCCCACAGGAGGCTCCTACCTTAACCAACTCCAACTTGACATTTATGAAGCTAAAACATGAAACAGAAGCACCAAATCCCATATATTTTCTATAGGGTACAACCCACAGGAGGATCCTACCTCACCCAGCTCCAACTGGAAATTTATCAAGCTACAACTTGAAAGGAGACTACAATCCCCTCACTCAACATGAAACTAAAATGCTCATTTACCTGGATACCAGCTCTGTTATACTCATTCTCCACTGCTGCCTCTTCAACCTTCATATCTACTTCATATTAGCTCGTGATGTGCACAACATCTATATCGACTCTCTTTGATTCTTCCACTCTCTAACCTATTTATACACACTAATATTACATCTTTTATATAGGTAAATTATGACTATTTGTATTCTACAGGGAATATGAAGTGAAGATGCCTCTCTCTCTGCCTTCCACCCATTTGATTCCTTACACTTCAGTTCAGGTTATTACATAAAAAAATAATCATTACAACACTCATTGGAGTTTTCCTATGCCTACGGAGACTTGCCTTTTCATCACATAGAATACAAAATAGTTAATTCATTTAAATCTACAGTTACAAAAAGTATATTTCACTCATCCCTTTCAACTCTTGGCTCGCTATGCATTTGTCGTTTCTACTGCTGTCACTATGTCACATATTACACCACTAAAAAAAAAAAAAATTGTTACCATGCAAAAGAAAAATCTTTACGTTCTACTTGCCTTCACTAATTACATTTGTCAATCCCCAAATCAACATTCATTGCAAAAATAATTAATATGATATTACGGGCAGTACAAGGCATTAATCTAGTTCTGCGTTAATTTATGTACAGTACAGATTCCAAAGGTTATATATATAATTTTAATTTCCGCCAACTCAATTTAAATGCTCTTAATGTACTCAATGCACCACACATATCCAGCGTAGGTTTCAAATACATTAAAGTCTGGATGTAATATATGTATGGTTTGAACGTCCAAGAATATTTCCTTACGGTTAACTTACACCTGGCTCGACGTGCACAATTTAATTTTTGATCTTGAACGCGGATCTCTTGGGATATTCAAGGTGCCACTTGTCAGCCCATCTGATCCAACCGTCCGGATGGCAGTGCTGTTTATTCCCAGCAGACTTGGCTTTCCTGCCAGGTATAGCTGTGCCTAACCCTCAGATTCTCAAACCCTCTGGCACTTTCTGTTTGCGGACTGAGAGTTGAACGATGTTTGGCTCCTTTGATTACTTCTCGGCTCCCTCGGCGTTCTTTCATGCTTTTGTGCCCATGCGTAGTAGACTCCGCCTTGACGCTTATAACAGGTCTAGGCCTCCAGGTATTTTCTATCCTTGGTGCTGTGGTTTAGTTTCACGTTTTTCTTCTTTGCAAGTTCTTCGCTTATCAATTGACCCTAATGATTTGCTCATACAGGGTACACTCTCAGGTTTGCTACCCGCGTTGTAGCATTAGCCAACTTCAAACCAAGTTTACACTTCGGTGTCCAGTTCCTTCAGGGAATTTGTAAGTATATTATTCTTCCACAGACTTTCTTGGTTGTTTGGGGTTAAACACGGTAAAACCCTCGTTCCTTTTGTGTTGCTTGAACAGCATGATTCTAAACTTCGTTTCCCCACTGTTCCAGTAGGTGACCACGTCGGATTCGACCCCTTACCAGGTAAGATTCCCCTCTGGAATTCAAGCGGAGTTGTTTTTTTATTATTATTATTAATGTGACGTTCTCAATAACTTCTACAATGGACTTATCCCTTTGTGTCATGATTGTTTATTTTGAGGAAGGTATGAAGGATCTTATCCTACAACGTTGGTTTTCCTCAGATGATTTACCCAAGTGATGTCACGGCTAACTGAACGTTCTTCCGAACAGGTATTTAACCCTTTCAAGGGTACCTACCCTCTCCAAATTACTCTGTCGAGGGTTACAAGGTTTCGAATTCTGGCTGCAAGTCGTCTTTTGCTAAGGACTTGGGCCGCTCGAGCTAGGGTTCTTGCGGCTTTCCGCGTACTCTTGTATAGGTGGCAATAATGTATACATACATGTTAGTTTCGATTGGGGTTTTTACCCGGGGTTGTATCTTGTAAATAATTCTGAACTGAATGCTTTCTGCATGTTTCAAGTATGGGTTCGATATCTAAGTTCGTCCCATGAACAATATTGAGAACAGAGATAGTGCATATGCATTCTATACGTTTGGCTACTTGTTTGTTGTGACTGTGTTTACCATTTGAGGTTTCTAGTCATGATGTGAAGAATTCTGGAACTGAACCACTCTGCATGTAAACCTGTTCATGGTTTCCCTTTAATGCTTTTTAGTTTTTCATTAGATAATCGCTCGATATGCTCTGTTCATATTCTACATTTCCGTTTTCGGTTCTTTCCTGTAACTTCCACACTGGTTCAAGGGATTTTCTTCATTCGTTTTATTTGCTTAATGAGTGAAGGTGAATAAAGTGTTGCAATACTTCAGAAAAGTTTCGGTTATGAGGATACAAATCCTCCCACTATGGAAAATTGCTTAGTTATGCTTGTTTTTCTTAAAATGCTATAGTAGCATATGGTTTCCTCCAATGTTCGGTGTTTCAAGTAGACTGGCTACTAAATTTCCATCATATTTTCCCGCTTCTCGCAGGCTACCAATACAATGCCATTATAAGTTGAAATGTTGTTTTCTTTTTAGTTTCTTCAGTTCTTGTCTTTATTTCCTCTTATTCAAGAGGTGGGAATAAGCTTCCTACTGCAGATTACGTTACTTGCATACTTACACAACCCCAAAAGGTGTACTTGTAGAACATCACTGCAGAAGTTTGATTTACTAGTATTTTAGAAACTCAGTAATAGGGAAATATTAAAATAAATACTCAGTAAACTCGTTTAGATTTTTAACAGAAACTGCCCAGAATACTTTTCCGATTTAACAGTAATAACCAGGTACTTTTATCTAATTTAACAGTATACTCATAATCATTATCTGGTTAAGTCGTACACTTAGAAGCATTTATCTGGTTAAACAATAACATTCAGTACGTATATCTGGTTAGCAGTAACACTCAAGAACATATATCTGGTTAACAGTAATACTTAGAAACATATATCTGGTTAACGGTAACATTCAGAAATATTTGTCTGGTTAACAAACATACTTAGTGAATACTTATCTAAGTCTTAAGAAATATTTTTCCAGCTATTGTCCTCCCAACCATCAAGGGAGGCTATTACATCCTCCACTTGCACCCTAGCTCCAGAATCTGGACGGTGCCACGAGTTAACAGTGGATATTCCTCTGCTGTGACCTCTGGATGGCCAATCCAGTCACAAACAAGATATCTGGTCACACAAGGGATTCAGTAAGCTAATTTCCACTGGACCTTCACCAGCTCAATAAAATTCTTCTCCCTCCTTTCCAAAGTTCACAGAACCCCCACCCCTTTCCAGGATTCCCTTTTTATCCCCAACGGGTGGGTTACTGTATCTCCAATTGTCCCCAACTACCTCCTATTCTTAGAAAAATTTTACCAACAGCTTAAAGATTTTCTTTTCATTTGCTAATCCTCCTATTTTAATAATTTCATTAAAATAATTGATTTTCTTGTTTTTATCCAAAATACGGTCTGAAGTATTTTTACAAAAAGTAAAATAATAATTGTCTTTTAACTAGTACATACTACTTAATCTTAATGAGGCTGTTACATCTCCCCCCTCTGAGATTAACACCGTCCTCGATGTTTTTAGCCCATCTCTGCAAAGAGCTCCGGGTAGGCCTCCTACATGAATTTTTCATCCTCCCAAGTAGCTTCGTCTGGTCCAAAGTGCTTCCACTGCACTTTCACCTGGATAACTACTCTTTTGCGGAGTTCTATCTCTCTTCGATCAAGTATGCATTGCGGCTCGACTAGAAACTCTCCGTCCGGTTCTACCTGAAAAAAACAAAAGTGTTTTCTATCAGTATTCTTATATTTAATCAAATTTCCAGTTAGTACTTTATTTCCTACTTTTCCTCCTACCTGAACATTCTGCCAATGAATTACATGTTTTTCATCATGTACATATCGCTTTAACAATGATACATGGAACACATTGTGTACTTGGATATGGCTGGGCAAAGCCAATCTATAGGCTACCGGTCCCACTCTTTCCATTATTTGGAAAGGTCCACAGTATCGAGGAGCTAGTTTGGCACAAGAGGTCCACCTCAAAGTGCTTCTTTTCGGCTTAATTCTTACATATACATGGTCCCCTGCCCTGAACTCATGGTAGGACCTTTTCTTGTCTGCAAAAGTCTTTTGTCTACCTTGGCAGCCTTCAGATTCTACCTTATTCGTTTTACCTTAGCTTTCATTTCAGTCGACATTTCGGGTCCCAATAATAATTTTGTCTTGGGACTGCTCCAGTTTATAGGTGTACGCCATTGCCTTCCATATAACGCTTCAAAGGGACTCATTTTCAGATATTCTTGATATCCGTTGTTATAAGAGAATTCCACAAGATGCAGGTAATCTTCCCACTTGACTGGCTGCTGGATCACATACATGCGCAGCATGTCTTCCAGAACCTGATTTACCCGCTCTGTTTTCCCATCCGTTTGAGGGTGATAGGTAGTGCTAAAGTGTATCTGTGTTCCCAATCCAGAAAACAAGGTTTTCCAAAATGCGGATGTAAACTTGACATCTCGATCTGAAATCACAGTCTTTGGCATGCCATGCAGCCTGAAAATTTCCTTCATGAATATATCAGTAATCTGCACCGTCTTGTAAGTGGATTGCATGGGCATGAAATGGGCAGATTTACTTAAGCTGTCCACCACTACCATAATTGAATCATTCTGCCTCTTTGTCTGGGGTAGACCCGTGATGAAGTCTAGGGAGATGACTTCCCACTTCCACTCAGGAATGGGTATAGGCTGCAATAGCCCTATAGGGTGCTGATGCTCCACCTTAACCTGCTGGAATTCCAAACATTTGCTTAGATATTCTGCAATATTCTTACGCATACCTAGCCAATAATATACCTTTCTTATTGCAGTGAGCATCTTTTGATATCCTGGATAACCAGCGTATTGCTGCGATGGAATTCATTAAGGATTAACTCCTTAAGATTCACACGATTTGGCACATAGATTCTTCCACGGAAGGTCATCACCTGATCTTCATTCTTTCCCCATTCTAATGTTTTGCCTTGCTTCCTATCATCCTCCATTTTCTGCCACAGGAATTTGTATTCAGGGTCCTTCTGGGCTTCTTCCCTTAGTTGATCTGACAGTTGGCTTTCTGATTGACTGAAATACATTGCATAAATACCATGCAATTTTCTGCTCAACGCATCTGCAACTCGATTTTACTTACCCTTAACATGTTGTATATCCATGTCAAATTCACTCAAAAAGGCATTCAATCTTGCCTTTCGAGAGTTTAAATCTACTTGCTTGAAATAATTAGTCAAGCTTCTATGGTCGGTTTTAAGTACAAATCTTTTACCCAGCAGATAATGCCTCCATCCTTGGAGGGCATGCACTACTGCGGTAAGTTCTAAGTCATAAGCAGAATATTTTTGTTCATATTCTTTCAGCTTCCTATACTCATAAGCTATCACTTTACCTTCTTGAGTTAATACTGCACCAACTCCTTCCTTACTGGCATCAGTACACACCACATAGTCTTTACTAGGGTCAGCTATCTTCAGTACTGGTGCTGTGGTTAGGAGTTGTTTCATCTTTTCAAAGTTGTTCTGGCATTCGTTCATCCATTTGAAAGGCTTGCCTCTCTTTTTCAAGGACGTAATAGGATAGGAAATCTTAGAAAACCCTTCAATAAATCTTCTGTAATATCCAGCTAGACCCATAAATGATCTAATGTCTGCCACATTCTGAGGGACTTGCCATTCCATAATGGTTTTAATCTTTTCAGGATCAATAGCTATTCCTTCGGCTGTCACAACATGTCCCAATTATTGGATTTCTGATTTAAAGAAATCACACTTGCTGAACTTAGCGTATAGCTGATGTTTCCTCAACACTTCCAATACTATTCTCAGATGTTCCTTATGTTCTTCCTCACTTTTTGAGTATATCAGAATGTCATCTATGAAGATCAGTACAAAGTTATCTAAAAACTGATGAAAAATGCCATTCATCAACCTCATAAAGTTTGCTGGCGCATTTTTCAGTCCGAAGGGCAGTACCACGAACTCATAATGCCCATATCTAGTGCAGAACACTGTTTTGCAAACATCCTCATCCTTAATTAGAATCTGATGATATCCGGACCTCAAATCTATTTTAGAGAACACCTTAGCCCCTCTCACCTGATCAAATAAATCATCAATTCTGGGTAAAGGGTATTTGTTCTTCACAGTTAGCTTGTTGAGTTGCCAGTAGTCCATACACATGTGTAAGGTTCCGTCCTTTTTTCTAAAAAAAAGAACTGGTGCTCCCTAAGGAGACACACTTGGGCGGATATAGCCTTTTTCTAACAGTTCTTGTAGCTGTATCTTCAACTCTGTTAATTCTGGTATGCTCATTCTATAAGGAGCTCTTTACACCGGAGAGGCCTTGGGCAGTAATTCAATGGTGAAGTCAATATCCCTTTTGGGTGGCAAACCAGGGATGTTTTCTGGAAAAACATCCAAAAATTCCTGTACTACAGGAATATCCTCCATATTTGGAGCCTTTCCCTTGGGTTCTGCATATCCTACTTGAATTGCGTACAACTGACATCCTTTTCTGATACACTTGCCCATTTGAGATGCTGTTATGGGGCGTAATTTTACAGGCTTTTTAATTCCTTTAATTTCTTTACGCATGCCGTCTTGCATTCTGTAATAAATTTTCTTTTCTTTTCAGTCCACTAGGGTCCAGTGTTTCTCCAACCAGTCCATTCCCAATAACACATCATAAGACCCTAATGGTAAAATATTTAAATGTGCTTGCAACTGCTGTTCTGCCACTTCCATTGTACAATTAGGAATTTTGCAGTTACCTTGTGTTTTTCCCCGGTAGCTAATTGAACTAACCATGCGTTCTTAAATTTATTTTCTTTTAATTTGCATAATTCCACTATTTTAGGACTCACATAACTTAAACTTGCTCCAGGATCTATTAAAATCAAAACAGGTTTAGTTAGTATAGTACCTTCCAATTCAATCATAGTGGGTTGGAAATCAGCCTGTCGATCCTCCAAAGCTGCATTTATACGAGGAATATTTTGTGCCACGTCACCCACGGTAGATGCCTCTTGCAAATTTGCCACAACTTCATTTTTGTGTTGTTGGGGATAGTTTTTATAATAATGAGCCTCCCCATAGCCCCATCACTGTAGGGGAGGTTTTGAGTTCTGTCCCTGCTCCGGCTTGCTGGAAGCCTCAGCGGGTTTCTCCTCCGTTGGCCACTTGATCCTTTGATGATTTTTACCAAAATTATTGCCAACAGAATTCCGTGTCGAGCCTTTAATGTCGCTGCTTTTACTGTTTTTGAAAGTGGAGCTACTTTTCTGATGTTTCCTTGGCTGCCAGCTTTTCCCTCCATCACCCTTGGCCTTGTTCTAGTGGTAGCACATTCGTCCTTTACGAATTACCTCATCCATGGTCTGTGGGTTGAAAAATTCTATCCGCTCCCTCATTGGGGCAAGTAAACTGCTTAAGAACCTTTGCACCTTGGCTTTTTCCTCTCGAAGGTAAGGAACGTAACGTAACAGGGAGGTAAATTTTGTAACATATTCGTCCATGGTCATTTTCCCTAGCCGAAGATCATGGAATTCCTTCACTTTGTCATCATAAAACCTCTCCGTTAAGTACTTGTCCTTAAAGTATTGCTGAAACTGTTCCCACGTGATATCTCGTTCATCAATGCTGCGTACATTTTTCAACTCCTCTGACCACAGGGTGGCTTTTTATCGCAGCTGATAAATAGCCAATCTGGCCTTCAAATTGTTGTTGTATTCATATACCTGAAAATACTTGTTTATATTGATTAACCAAGCTTCGTCCACCTCCTCCGCCTCACCGTCAAAGGTTGGTGGCATAATTTTACGAAATTCTCCTTGCAGTTCCACTTTCTGCCTCTTATGATCTTGCTAGTCGGACAGGTTGCCCGATTCTTCCTCGTTATAATTTCTGCTTTTACTCTTTTGAGAGGGACTCTTTTCATTTCTGCCAGTAGTATCGTTTCTGGTTTGTTGTTCTTCTTATTCTGTGGATAATTCCTTTTCCGCACTGGGGTGTCCCATCTCTTGGTTTTGTTTATCAGATAAACTTTTCAGGATCTTTTCTTGATCCTGTAACAACCTCTCGTTGTCCCTTCGGACTCTTATCATTTCTTCTTGCAGGTGTTGTACTGTACTTAGAAAAAATGCAGTTTGATGCTGCTGTTCCTCCAACAATTGACTCATTTTCTAGTGCTATTCCACAGTTAATTGAACCCACATTTCCGGATTCATGACTGTAGGGACTGGGGCTTCCTCTGGTTGTGACTGAGATGCTGCAACTTCTCTCATTTCACTCGCTTCCCCTTGGTGCACTAATCACATACACAACTTCATTGTTAGTAGACCCCTTAGGATCCCAGTGTAGCAACTAGCTCTGATACCACTTGTCACATATTACACCACTAAAAAAAAAAAAATTTGTTACCATGCAAAATAATTATCTTTATGTTCTACTTGCCTTCACTAATTACATTTGTCAATCCCCAAATCAACGTTCATTGCAAAAATAATTAATATGATATCACGGGCAGTACAAGGCATTAATCTAGTTCTGCGTTAATTTATGTACATTACAGATTCCAAAGGTTATATATATAATTTTAATTTCCGCCAACTCAATTTATATGCTCTTAATGTACTCAATGCACCACACATATCCAGCACAAGTTTCAAATACATTAAATTATGGATGTAATATATGTATGGTTTGAATGTCCAGGAAGATTTCCTTACAGTTAACTTACACCTGGCTCGGAGCGCACAATTTAATTTTTGATCTTGAACTCGGATCTCTTGGGATATGCAAGGCGCCACTTGGAATCCGATCCGATCCAACCGTCCGGATGGTAGTGTTGTTTACTCCCGGTAGACTTGGCTTTCCCACCAGGTATATCTGTGCCTAACCCTCAGATTCTCAAACCCTCTGGCACTTTCTATCTGTGGACTGAGAGTTGAACGATGTTTGGCTCCTTTGATTACTGCTCGGCTCCCTCGGCATTCTTTCATGCTTTGGTGCCCATGCATAGCAAACTCTGTCCTGGTGCTTATAACAGGTATAGGCCTCCAGGTATTTGCTATCCTTCGCATTGTGGTTTAGTTTCATGTTTTTCTGCTTTGCAACTTCTTCGTTTATCAATTGACCTTAATTATTTGCTCATACAGGGTACACTCTCAGGTTTTCTACCCGCGTTACAGCATTAGCCAGCTTCAAAGCAAGTTTACACTTCGACGTCCAGCTCCTTCAGGGAATTTATAAGTATATTATTCTTCCACGGACTTTCTTGGTTGTTCGGGGTTAAACATGGTAAAACCCTCGTTCCTTTTGTGTTTCTTGAACAACATGATTCTAAACTTCGTTTCCCCACTGTTCCAGTAGGCGATCGCGTCGGATTCGACCCCTTACCAGGTAAGATTCCCCTCTGGAATTCAAGCGGAGTTGTTTTTCTTTTTCTTTTCTTGTTTTAATGCGAAGTTCTCAATAACTTCCACAATGGACTTATCCCTTTGTGTCATGATTGTTTATTCTGAGGCAGGTATGAAGGATCTTATCCTACAATGTTGGTTTTCCTCGGATGATTTACCCAAGCGATGTCACGGCTAACTGAACGTTCTTCCAAACAGGTATTTAACCCTTTCAAGGGTACCTACCCTCTCCAAATTACTTTTTCGAGGGTTACAAGGTTTCAAATTCCGGCTACAAGTCGTCTTTTGCTAAGGACTTGGGCCGCTCGAGCTAGGGTTCTTGCGACTTTCTGCGTACTCTTATCTAGGTGGAAATAATGTATACATATACATGTTAGTTTCAATTGGGGTTTTTACCCGGGGTTGTATCATGTAAATAATTCTGAACTGAATGCTTTCTGCATGTTTCAAGTATGGGTCAGATATCTAAGTTTGGCCCTTGAACAATATTGAGAATAGAGATAGTGCATAGGCGTTCTATACGTTTGGCTACTTGTTTGTTGCGACTGTGTTTACCATTTGAGGTTTCTAGTTATGATGTGAAGAATTCTGGAACTGAACCACTCTGCATGTAAACTTGTTCATGGTTTCCCTTTAATGCATTTCAGTTTTTCATTAGACAATTGCTCGATATGCTCTGTTCATGTTCTACATTTCCGTTTTCGGTTCTTTCCTGTAACTTCCACACTGGTTCAAGGGATTTTCTTCGTTCGTTTTATTCGCTTAATGAGTGAAGGTGAATACAGTGTTGCAATACTTCGCTAAAGTTCTGGTTATGACGATACAAATCCTCCCACTGTAGAAAATTGCTTAGTTATGCTTGTTTTTCTTAAAATGCTATAGTAGCATATGGTTTCCTCCAATGTTCGGTGTTTCAAGTAGACTCGCTACTAAATTTCCATCATATTTTCCCGCTTCTCGCAGGCTACCAATACACCGCCATTATAAGTTGAAATGTTGTTTTCTTTTCAATTTCTTCAGTGCTTGTCTTTATTTCCTGTTATTCAAGAGGTGGGCAGAAGCTTCCTACTGCAGATTACGTTACTTGCATACTTACACAACTCCAAAAGGCGTACTTGTAGAACATCACAGCAAAAGTTTGATTTACTAGGATTTTAGAAACTCAGTAATAGGGAAATATTAAAATAAATACTCAGTAAAATCGTTTAGATTTTTAACGGAAACTGCCCATAATACTTTTCCGATTTAACAGTAATAACCAGGTACTTTTATCTAATTTAACAGTATACTCAGAATCATTATCTGGTTAAGCAGTACACTTAGAAGCATTTATCTGGTTAAACAATAACATTCAGTACGTTTATCTGGTTAGAAGTAACACTCACGAACATATATCTGGTTAACAGTAATACTCAGAAACATATATCTGGTTAACAGTAACATTCAGAAATATTTTTTTGGTTAACAAACATACTTAGTGAATACTTATCTAAGTCTTAAGAAATCTTTTTCCAGCTGTTGTCCTCCCAACCATCAAGTGAGGCTATTACGTCCTCCACTTGCCCCCTAGCTCCAGAATCTGGACGGTGCCACGGGTTAACAGTGGAGATTCCTCTGCTATGACCTCTGGATGGCCAATCCAGTCACAAACATGATATCTCGTCACACAAGGGATTCAGTAAGCTAATTTTCACTGGACCTTCACCAACTTAAGAAAATGCTTCTCCCTCCTTTCCCAAGTTCGCAGAACCCCCACCCCTTTCCAGGATTCCCTTTTTATCCCCAAGGGGCGGGTAACTGTATCTCCAACTGTCCCCAACCACCTCCTATTCTTAGAAAACTTTTACCAACAACTTAAAGATTTTCTTTTCATTTGCTAATCCTCCTATTTTAATAATTTCATTAAAATAATTGATTTTCTTGTTTTCATCCAAAATAAGGTTTGAAGTCTTTTTATCATAAGTAAAATAATAATTGTCTTTTAACTAGTACATACTAGTTAATCTTAATGAGGTTGTTACATCTTTTCTATTTCTGCAGTTATATCATAACATTTCTGCACAAATGCTTTTTTCCCGACTCGACCTAGCTAGCACGTTTGCAACACTACCACCATATCTCCTTTTGCCTGACTCTGCATCTTCTGCTCATGCCTATAGCGTTCAGCCTTCACCTTTCTCTCAACACCCGACTCTGCCTGGAGTGTTGCTAAGCCTGACTCAACCCATTGTGTCTATCTCTTTTTTACCACTACGTTAAACTTACTTTTCCCTTTGCTCTGTGTTGGGTCACTTACTCGAGTCTACCGCCCGCATTCATATTTTTGTTCTATTATCAAGGCATAACCGATGATTATCTCTGCACGTATTGTCAATTTGTTTCACCCGAGTCTCCTCCAGTGTTCATACTTTTCTTTATAAACCGTTGTAAGACCTGGACCTCAAATATGTTACCATGGAACTCGAACAAAATCTCATCTGGCATCCTTTATCACATTTCAGTGTTTCAGCCATTTCTCTTATTCTTCGTTTATATATTGCTCTTCGATTCTCCGATGCGATTTCTCAAAGGGAAACTTTATAACTCGGGATTTGAAATCCTTTAGACTTTTTCTTTGAAACTACAATGCATCTGGTACTCTTATCGCATTTTGGCGATCCTATGTATTATATGTTATCGATGCCTTTCATTATCCCGATGCGATTTCTTAAGGAAATACACCTAACCTCGGACCTGAAATATATTAGAATTTACCTTTGAAAATTCATCGCGTCCTTTCTCAAATTGCATTTTGCATTTCTGGGATTCAACCTTGTTCTTATGATCTTCACACCTCTGATATTGCAATTTGTGATATGCGAATGGGTTCCGTGCTAGAATTTAAAATCTTTAGTATTTAAATTCTGAGAGGTATTGCATCCGAGATCTTATCGCATTTCGCATTTTGGCGATTCAACCTTGTTCTTATGATCTTCAATTTTTTGATCTTGCAATTTGCGATATGCGAATGGGTCCCATGCTGGACTTTAAAAATTTTAGTATTTAAAATTTGAGAGGTATCACTTCTCGGTTCTTATCGCACTTCCAATTTCAGCGTTTCAATGTGATTCATGAGTGTTATCCCTTCTGAGCTTGCGATGTGCGATATGCGATTGGGTTTAGGTGCCACCGGGGGTGCCACATCAGTACCACGTCATCATGCCATGACATCACCTTGCCACGTCATCAAGATTTTTTTGCGATCTATGAGGTCGGGGCCACGTCACCTACCACGTTAGCTTGCCACGTCACTACCTACATCACCGCGAGATCATCTATCCACATCACCATATCGCACTTTTCAGTTTCTGTGATTTGTGTGTTTCTGCAATTTTTACGATCATCCTTCTGCTTGAGATTGCGATATGCGATTAAGCCGCTGAACACTATTTTGCACACATTTCTTCTGGAAATTATCCAACTCAACATGCTGAACTGCACACACACACTGTTATTAATGCATTTCAGCCCGACCTGCTCCTTTGTCTTTTGTGATCATTCTGATGCTCCTCTTTGCCTCTTTGCTGCTCCTTTCTACTCTGTTACCTTAGATAATGATTCTAATGCTTCTCCTTTCCTTTTTGCTGCACATTGCTACTCCTTGCCTCTTTTATGCACATTGTTGCTCCTTGTCTCTTTGCTGAACATTGCTTCTCCTTGCCTCTTTTCTACATAATGCTACTCTCTGCTCCTTTGTCCTCAATGATAATTTTGGTATTGCTCTTTTCTGTTCCTTTTCCATCAATGACAATATTTCCAACAGACATTATAACATATCTTCAGAGATCATTACAATCGAACGCAATTGAATGAGCATCAAAGGTTGAGATTTAATTCGTAGAGAATTTTGACACTTCCCTCTTATCTCTCCTTTTATTTTTCCTTGTGCCTCCCTTTATACCTTGATCTTTTTGATATAGTCCAACTTAGCTTCTTCATTCACTTGATAAGTTCAACTTTTAACTTTTTAAAGAGATCAAAGGCACCTCATACTTGCTTAATTTGTAGGTTTTGAGGCTCCAACTAACTTTGTTGGCTATACATTTTTCCCTCTTTATTTCAGATTCCTATCGAATTATCCATTTGGGATGACTTATCTTTGGCTTCCACTTCCTTCCTTTCATTACTTCATTTTCCCATCTGATATTATCTATTTTCAATGGCATTATTTCAACCAAAATCTATTCAAAAAATAAAAAGCCCAACACATATAATATATAAGATTCTTACCATAATTAAATTAGATTTAATACACTTCATTAAATTTTTACATATTATCAATTCTTTTAAACAAAAATTCCATATAATCCTTCTTTCCTTCTTTTCTTTTTCCATTTTGTATTATCTATTTTCAACAGCTATATTTCACCCAAAATCTATTAAAAAAATGAAAACACCAACCCATAAAATCTATAAAATTCTTGGCATAATTAGATTGGATTTAATACACTTCATTAAATTATTACATATTATCAAATTCTTTTGAACAAGATTTTCATATAATATTAAAAAGATATAAAATTATTATTTTAAAGAGTTATTTTTCTAAACCATTATAAATTATACGAGTATCGGTTTCCATTTATAGTATATATGAGATATCTGTCAAATTAGTTAAGAGATATGGTTGTAACTTATGCTTTCAATCATTAGGAAATACACTGTAACGGATGCCAATACTATCTTGGCGTAATGTTACTGGCAGTTAGGAAAGGGTTTTTGTATTTTTTGCATGAAAATTTCCATGTCCTTGTTTCAAAGAGAATAAAAGTTACATCAACATTTTTCCAACGCTCTGAGCGTAAATGTCAGTATTTTGTCTTATTTTTCTACACAGCTTTTATGTTAGATTTGTTTATAAATGAGTTATGAGTGTTTGTATATTGAAAATTTCTATTAAATATAATATTTATTATTAGTATTATAATTTTTTTATTATATTATATTAATAAATGAGATTGATATATTTAAAAGGTATTATTTTCCTTCAATTTTTACTAATCAATTTTCATAAATAAAATCAATAAGCATAATTTAATATATTTATTAATATTAATATTATTTATGTTAAAAATGTTAATTTCATTGATAATATTAATAATTTCATTAATAATTTCACATTAATATTCATATTAGTATTAAAATCAATCTTTAATAATATCAATATTAAACTTAATGTTTATTATTAAGTAATAATAATATTGTTATAAAAAAAATAAAAAAAATCAACTATTATTAAAACATTGATGTAATCCAACTTTCAATAGCCACACAAAATAAACTTGAAGAAACCAAATGCCAAATCCACATTTCATAATTAATTTTTTAATAAATTACAAATATACTCACTTTTCACAAATGATTAGAGAATAAATTAAAGAGAATAACACATTTAAGACATTGAAAAACAATTAGCATACTTTTCATATTGTCTATTACATCTGTGTATTAGACTAAAAATCCCTGCTTGGCTTGCAATCTTAATCATTCATTTTATTGAAAATATAAATTCCTGGAATCCAATTTCAATATATACGAAGTTTTTTACCTAATTATAACTAGCACAAAAACATTAAAAAATGTGGTTGAGATATGTGTAAAGCGTCATTTTATATTATTTATATGCCACTTAGTTTTTATAAACTCAATTTAATATATTTATTAATATTAATATTATTTATATTAAAAAATTTAATTTCATGAATAATGCTACATCTAAGAATTTTGTGATCCATAATGTAGCTAAAAATACTTTTGGATAAATCACATCATTAGGATTAGGTCATCCTAAAATACTTCTATCTTCATAAATAATATTTATAATTTTATTAATAATTTCATATTAATATTTTAATTAACATTAAAATCAATGTTGAATAATATTAATATTAAAGATATTATTTATTATTGTTATTATTATTATAAAGTTGAGCCCAAGTTTCAATAGCCACCCCAAATGAACCAAATCTACAGCAAATGCCAATGCCACTTTTCATAATTAATTTTTAATAAATTACAAGATAGTAACTTTTCACAAATCACTATATAGTAAATCAAAGAGAGAAAGAGACTTAAAAATTTGAAAAATCAATGTCATATTTTTCATATTGTCCATTAAATAGTGTATTAGACAAAGAATATTGTTTGGATTTCAATCTCAACCATTCATTTTATTGAAAATATAAATTTCTCAAACCCAATTCTAATATTGACCATGCTTTCGACCTAATTAAAAATATTGATTTCATTAATAATTTCGTATTAATATTAACATCCATCTCCCACATACTCTTATTCACATTAGTTCTCAATTTCCTACCACTTCTAGTCTTGTTGACCTATTAAGCCAACCCGCCTATAGAGATCTTGGAGCAGTTATTTCCCTTTTATTTAACCATAGAAACAAGATTCCTTCTTTCTCATTTCTTAAGGTCGAATAGACCACATTTTGTGTTAAGTGTGTTAACTGACAATAACCATCATCATTGTTAATTAATATTAATAATATTACTATAAACATGAAATAATAAAAAACAACTATTATTAAAAATAATGATCTAGCCAAGCTTCAATAACCAGACCAATACCAAAGCCAAGTTTCATAATTAAGATTTTAATAAATTAAAAGGATACCCACTTTTCACAAATGATTTTATAATAAATGAAAGAGAAAATAACACTCAATAAACTGAAAATTGTTGAAGAATTATTATATTGTCCATTGTCAATTTTGCAATCTCAACAATTAATATTACTGAATATATAAATTCGTCAAGATCAATTCTAATATAAATCATGTTTTTAGAATAATAAAATATATACTAATGAAAGTATAATATTAATAATGAATATCATATTATTAATTATTTATACAAAATATTATTATTTTTTCAAAATTTTAAATTTATCTATAAATAAGATAAAAATATTTAAATACCAAAAATTATCCATTAAATATAATATTAATTATTATTATTATTATTATATTGTTTAAATTAAAAATCATATCATATACCGTATAATAAATATTATGATAAAAAAATATATATTAATAACTAATATCATATTCTTAATTCTTAATTATTGACACAAAATATTATTATTTCACCTAAAAACCATAGTCGTTGGTGTAACTTTGACCAAATAGTTTTTTCCCCTAATTCCAACCAAAAACTCTACAGCCCTCTCAATAGTACTAACACCATGTGCGCAATGCCAGTTTGTTTTGTATTCTCACCCTGGCATTCTCTGTCCAGTTTCAGCTTGCACGTTATTTACAAGATGCATTGAAATAATTATTACGATGAAAAAACATTTCAGACAAAAATAATCGTTTGGGTTGATTTACACAGTATGAATTTGCAAATACCGACAAAACAAGAACGGTTTCAATGTTCACATTTTAAATCAATTGTTTTTAACCCTTTTATGTAATTCCGTTTGTCCATGACAATATTCGTCTGAAATTACTGGGTTGGCTGAGTGTCAGAAAACGTCTTTCATTGTCAATCAATTATCGCATAGAATATTTTGCCGTAGTCTAAAAAAGTAAGAGAATGACTTACATAATAGTTTATAATCTGATAGAGATTTTTGTTGAAATATTAAAGTCACCTGCCAACCTTTGGGCAGGAAGAACAAAGTGCAGCAGTAGCAGCAGCAGCGCAGAGTTTTGAGTGCACAGCACTCTGTATTAAAGAAGAATAAAGAACGTAAGGAGAAGAATTTACTGATGATGGGCCGCAGCCAAGTATGACAGCAGAGGAATTAATTTTGTTATGGGCGAGAAGTTACTTCAGCAGAAGAAATGAAGATTTTGTCTACGGAGGAGCAGATTCATTTAAAAACAGTCAAGTCGGGCGTAAAAGCCCTCAACAACTAAAAATGAATGAAATTGATTGAACAGGCGGAAGTCACTTATGAAGCGGAAGGACAAGTGGTCCCTACCACTTAAGCGCAAAAGCACAAAATCGCAGATCGCAAGTTTGAAGTTTCAAGTGTCTTGTTGATATGGAAATCTGCGATGTGCGATGTGCGATCATCGCAACATCGCAACATCGCAATGTCGCAATCGCCCTCCGCCCATTCCATTGTATTGATCGCAAACATTGAAATTTGCGATATGCGATATGCACTGTCGCAATATCGCATATCACATATTTCAAAGTTGTCATCGCTCTCTGCCATCGCAAGTTAGTTTGTTGCGATGTGCGATCGTCGCGCCATCGCAAGATCGCACAATCGCATATCGCAAAGTTGTTCCGACATATATATATATGTGTGTGTGTGTGTGTGTGTGTGTGTGTGTTGATCGCAAATGTTGAAAGTTGCGATGTGCGCCCGTCGCACCATCGCAATGTCGCAATATCGCAATATCGCATTTCCATTGTCCGTTCTGCCATATCGCATATCGCAATAGTGTCAATTGCGATGGCCGACTACATTGTGGTCCCCACTCGTACGTCGCGCCAATATCAAAGTTTTATGTTTTGCGAAAGTTTTCCTTTGTAATTGTTTTTATTGTTGTTTTACGTATTTTGTTTCCGCCGCGCTATATAAAGTGAAAAAGGCCCGAGAGCCAAGTGAATGAATGAATGTAATGTATTGTTATTGTAACCGCTGTGTGTGAGCTCGCAGGCGAAGAAAAACACAGTAAGAAGAACTGAGCACTGCTTGTGCATTTTTAAGAGACAGAGAGAGAAGATTTTTTTTGTGGAGCACTGCATCTGTAGCAGTCCCAGTCTTACTTTGATGAATCCCTCCGTTGAGGAAGAAATCTGTAATAGCTTTTTTTTTTCAGTTTGTTTAATGAAAGAAGAAAGCAATTTCATGCCATCTCTGTCTGCAATCAAAATTTATGTTTTTAAAGTTCTCTGTGTTAAGAGGAGAGCGTCATTCTCTCCACTGTTTGCTTGGAATTTCACCAAAAATTCAAACATGGCATCCGAGCTCGTTCAGGCTCTTTGAAGGTTTCAAAGAAGCTGAAGAAGAAGAAGACTTGTTGCAGCGTTTTCTCCAGCAGCGTGAAAAGCTCGACATAAGTCAAAAGTCACGTATTTCTCAAAAAAATCAGAGTTGTTGTTTTTGATTAGAAGAGTTTGTTCTTTCAAAAAGGAAAGACAGTTTATTTAAGCTTAGAGTTCAGTTTGAAGCAATCGCTGGACCAAGCATTGGTACGAGTCTTGGAAATGTTCAACTTCCACAGTTTAATGGAAAGAACTATGATTATTGGGCCATTAACATGAGAGCCCTGTTTGTATCACAAGACTTATGGGAATTAGTAGAAGATGGTTTTACAGAACCAGCTGATGAGCAGGCTTTTAATGCCTTAACTCAAGCAGAGAAGGATGTGTTGAAGAATAATAGGAAGAAAGACTCTAAAGCTCTCTTCTTATTGTATCAAGCTGTTAATGAGAGTGTGTTTCCAAGGATAGCAGCAGCTAAGAAATCCAAGGAGGCATGGGAAACTCTGAAATTAGCCTATCAAGGTATGGAGAAAGTTAAGACGACAAAACTTCAGTTGCTGAGAAGAGATTTTGAAACTCTTTGCATGAAAGAGTCAGATAATGTAGACACATTTTTTACACATGTGATTGGGATTGTAAATCAGATAAGATCCCATGGAGAAACTCTTGAAGAAAGAAGGATAGTGGAGAAACTTTTGAGATGCTTACCCTCAAAGTTTGATGTAATTGTTACCACCATAGAAGAGACCAAAGATCTCTCACAGTTCATAGTTGATGAACTTCATGCCTTGTTGATAACTCATGAATAGAGATTGAGCAGAGATGAACACTCATCTCTTGAGCACGCCTTTAAGACCCAGATGCCTTCAGGAAGAAGAAGAGGTCAAGGTAAAGGAAGAGGAAGAGGCAGAAGCCAAAATAGAGGTGGAAGGAACAACCCTTCACATTCACATGGAAGGAGCAGCAGTCAAAGTCAGAGCCACGGCCAATGCAACAGCCAGCAAGGTGGACATCAACACCAACATGCTTATGGACAGAGGTATGACAAATCCAATGTCCAATGTCATTATTGCAAGAAATATGGGCACTATGCCAATGAATGTAGAAAGAAGCAAAATGACATGAAAAATAGGAAAAATGCTAATGTATCAAAAGAAGAAAAGAACCCAAGTAATGTGCTATTAGCTTGTAATGTAGCACAGGATAGGGAAGATGATGTTTGGTTCTTAGATTCTGGATGTAGTAATCATATGACTGGCAACAAAGCAATGTTTTCCAATCTAGATGAAGAAGTTAAATCTGAAGTGACCACAGGGACTGATACTAAGATCTCTGTCAAAGGAAAAGGCAGAGTTAGTATTCGAGCAAGAAATGGGGAGCAGAAATTTGTCCCTGATGTATATTATGTTCCAGGTCTGAAATGTAATCTTTTGAGCGTTGGGCAACTCATAAACAAAGGTTACAATGTAATCTTTAAAGATGATGTGTGCACCATAAAAGATATTCCTCCAAGCAAGAAAATAATTGCTGAAATACAAATGACCAGCAATAGAATGTTTCCGCTCAAGCTCAACATTGACTTGAAAGGAAAAGGAAAGAATGTAGCAGCTGTAACACAAGAAGCCTTCCAGAAGGAAGAGAAAGATGTAAATTGGTTATGGCACTTGAGATTTGGACATCTCAATTTCGGAGGATTAAATTTGCTGCACAGAAAATGAATGGTAAGAGGATTGCCATTGATTGAAAAACCTGACAGCCTATGTGAAGGCTGCATCTTGGGAAAACAACACAGAGAAAATTTTCCTTCAGGGAAAAGCATAAGGGAGAAAGCACCCTTAGAAATCATTCATTCAGATTTATGTGGGTCGATGCAGACAGCATTTGTTTCAGGCAACAATTACATGCTGACCTTCATAGATGATTTCACAAGAAAAGTGTGGGTTTATTTTGTGAAATATAAAAGTGAAGTTTTTCAGAAATTTTGCCACTTTAAAGCTCTTGTAGAGAAACAAAGTGGGCAATATACTAAAGTCCTCAGAACCGACAGAGGAGGAGAATACATATCAAAGGAGTTTCTGCGTTTTTGCAGAGAGAATGGCATACACAAGCAGTTTACCACAAGGTACACACTGCAACAGAATGGAGTTGTTGAAAGGAAGAATCGAGCCATAATGGAAATGGTGAGAAGTATGCTGAAGGCAAAGCATTTGCCGAATGAGTATTGGGCAGAAGCAGCAAATTGTGCTGCGTATATTTTAAATAGATGCCCCACAAAATCAGTGATGAACAAAGTTCCAGAAGAAGCGTGGAGTGGCAGAAAACAGGGAGTCACCCACATGAGAGTTTTTGGATGTGTGGCATATGTACACATTCCAGACAAGTTGAGAAAGAAGTTGGATAGTAAGGGGGAGAAGTGCATTTTCCTTGGATATTGTGAAGATTCCAAAGGATATAGATTGTATAACCCATCTACAAAGAATTTTGTGATAAGCAGAGATGTGCAATTCATTGAAGAGGAAGCATGGGATGGGAGCATAGAGAAAACAGTAAATGTTAAAAACTGTTTATCTCATGATGAAGAAGAAGGAGATGTGGTTGAGATTAAGAACCCATTCGTTGCACAACCTCCACCAGCGCAAGGAAAGCAAGGGACGCCTCAAACGGCAGCGAGAACACCCTTGAGAAGAAGCAGGAGTGCATCTCCAAGCAAACCACATGGAGCAGAATTGAGTGCTTCATCAAGCACAACTACACTAAGTGAAAGCGGAACAAGGTTCAGAAGCCTCAGAGAAATCTATGAGCAAGGAGAAGCAGATGAAGGTATGAATTCCTTATTTGCTTTGTATTGTCAAGTTGATGATCCTATTCATTTTGAAGATGATATTAAAGATAGAAAATGGATAGAAGCTATGGATGATGAAATTAAAGCCATAGAGAAGAACAAAACATGGGAGCTGGTTGATCTCCCAGAAGGTAAAGAAGTCATTGGAGTTAAATGGTTCTATAAGACCAACATCAATGCTGAAGGAAAAATAGAGAGACAGAAGGCCAGACTTGTTGTCAAGGGATACAAGCAGAAGCAAGGAATTGATTATGAAGAAACTTTTGCACCAGTTGCAAGAATGGAAACCGTGAGAGAAGTGCTGTCCATAGCAGCACAAAACAAATGGAAAGTATACCAGATGGATGTAAAATCTGCATTTTTAAATGGAGTTTTAATGGAAGAGGTATATGTGGAGCAAGCTCTCGGATATGAAAAGAAAGGCCAAGAGCATAAGGTCTGCAGATTGAAGAAAGCTCTTTATGGGCTGAAACAAGCACCAAGAGCATGGTACCGTAGGATAGACTCCTATCTACTGGAAAATGGATTTGAGAAGTGTGAGGGAGAACCCACCTTCTACATCAAAAAAAAGGATGGTAAGATGTTAATTGTTGTTTTATATGTTGATGATTTAATTTTTACAGGTAATGATGATTACCTTGTTGAAAATTTTAAAACAGTCATGAAAAATGAATTTGAAATGACTGACATGGGTTTGTTGAGATACTTCTTGGGAATAGAAGTAGAGCAAAATGAGAAAGGGATTTTTATTTCTCAAGCAAAGTATGTAAATCAAGTTTTAGAAAGATTTAATATGCAGGAGTGCAAAGCTGCAATTACTCACACAGTAATGGGATTGAAGTTGAGAAAAGATGACAGCAGCAAGGATTTTGATCCAAGTCTGTATAAAAGCATAGTTGGCAGCCTCATGTATTTGACTGCAACTAGGCCGGATATTATGCATGTTGTTAGTTTAATTTCCAGATTTATGGAGAAGCCAAAAGAAGCACATTGGCAAGCAGCAAAAAGAATTCTGAGGTATGTGAAAGGAACAAAAGGATTTGGTATTTTGTATACAGCTTCAGAAAATTCAGAATTAGTTGGATACACTGACAGTGATTGGGCTGGAAGTGTAGATGATCGAAAGAGCACTTCCGGTTATGTTTTTCATATGGGTTCAGGAGCCATTTCATGGGCTTCCAAGAAACAGCATATTGTAACATTGTCTACAGCAGAGGCAGAATATGTGGCAGCTACAGCAGCAGCGTGTCAAGCAATTTGGATGAGAAGAATGTTGAGAAGTTTGTGCCAAGAACAAGTAAAGGGCACTGTGATTTATTTTGACAATAGCTCAGCTATTGCATTATCAAAGAATTATGTGTTTCATAAGAGAACAAATCACATAGACACAAAATTTCATTATATCAGAGAATTGGTGAACAATGGAGAAGTTGTTTTACAGCATTGTAAAACAGAGGAGCAATATGCAGATATTTTGACAAAGCCATTGGCACAGAAAACATTTGAATTTTTGAGAAAATGTATGGGTATGATGGATAACCCAACAGCTGACTTTAAGGGGGAGTGTTGAAATATTAAAGTCACCTGCCAGCCTTTGGGTAGGAAAAACAAAGTACAGCAGCAGCAGCAGCAGCGCAGAGTTTTGAGTGCACAGCACTCTGTATTAAAGAAGAATGAAGAACGTAAGCAGAAGAATTTACTGATGATGGGCCGCAGCCAAGTATGACAACAGAGGAATTAATTTTGTTATGGGCGAGAAGTTACTTCAGCAGAAGAAATGAAGATTTTGTCTACGGAGGAGCAGATTCATTTAAAAACAGTCAAGTCGGGCGTAAAAGCCCTCAACAACTAAAAATGAATGAAATTGATTGAACAGGCGGAAGTCACTTATGAAGCGGAAGGACAAGTGGTCCCTTCCACTTAAGTGCAAAAGCGCAAAATCGCAGATCGCAAGTTTGAAGTTTGAAGTGTCTTGTTGATATGGAAATCTGCGATGTGCGATGTGTGATCATTGCAACATCGCAACATCGCAATGTCGCAATCGCCCTCTGCCCATTCCATTGTATTGATCGCAAACATTGAAATTTGCGATATGCGATATGTGCCGTCGCAATATCCCATATCGCATATTTCAAAGTTGTCATCGCTCTTCGCCATCACAAGTTAGTTTGTTGCGATGTGCAATCATCACGCCATCGCAAGATCGCACAATCGCATATCGCAAAGTTGTTCCAACATATATATATGTGTTGATCGCAAATGTTGAAAGTTGCGATGTGCGCCCGTCGCACCATCGCAATGTCACAATATCGCAATATCGCATTTCCATTATCCGTTCCGCCATATCGCATATCGCAATACTGTCAATTGTGATGGCCGACTACGTTGTGGTCCCCACTCTTACGTCGCGCCAATATCAAAGTTTTATGTTTTGCGAAGGTTTTCCTTTGTAATTGTTTTTATTGTTGTTTTACGTATTTTGTTTCCGCCGCGCTATATAAAATGAAAAAGGCCCGAGAGCCAAGTGAATGAATGAATGTAATGTATTGTTATTGTAACCGCTGTGTGTGAGCTCGCAGGCGAAGAAAAACACAGTAAGAAGAACTGAGCACTGCTTCTGCATTTTTAAGAGACAGAGAGAGAAGATTTGTTTTGTGGAGCACTGCGTCTGTAGCAGTCCCAGTGTTACTTTGATGAATCCCTCCGTTGAGGAAGAAATCTCTAATAGCTTTTTTTTTTCAGTTTGTTTAATGAAAGAAGAAAGCAATTTCATGCCATCTCTGTCTGCAATCAAAATTTCTGTTTTTAAAGTTCTCTGTGTTAAGAGGAGAGCGTCATTCTCTCCACTGTTTGCTTGGAATTTCACCAAAAATTCCAACAATTTTGAAAAAAATTGGTAAAAATTTTAGAGTTGTTAAATTTCAGTATTTTGAGTGTCTTAAGAGTTTTTGATAGCGCTGAATCTATTTCCACTCTAAAAAAATAAATTCCAAACATTGCAACTACCTTATTTTTTAAATTTTACTAAACCAGATTCCTACAAAAACTTACCATCTAAACTATTCTGTTGCCTAAGTAGACAACTTCGAATATTTTTACTTTGTTTTGTATGCGTGTATTTTTCTGGAAGATCGTTCATAGCTTTTGGCAGCGTGAAGGACCTTTATGTCATTGTGGGCAGCATGTACCTTTTGGGGGTATTTTACGAGACCAGTCAGATTGCTATCTGGTCCATGAAGTTCTGCAGAGATGAGAGGGCATCAATTCCCGCTCGATGCTCTACACTTTCGACTTTTGTTTGTGGCACGAAAGTGGAGAAGGGAGGGATAAAATTCGATGAGTAAATTGCTTTAAAATTCCATTATGATGGTTAATTAAAAAAATATATAACTGAATTGTTTGGGCAGTTCAATTGGTAATTTGAGACAAGTGAAATAGTTGAAATTCAAGTTATTCAGGTTTAAATTCCCTGTCAGTTATGGGAGGAGGACAGATAACAGTCCCAGAAATTTACTGGTAATTACTTTTCAGTTTACTAAGAGTTCCTATGCCAGGCTGGTGATAGGTCTCTCTTTCTTTAAAAAATTAGGAGTTATAAAAAAGTAATGAAATAATAAAATGATATTTTATATAATTATGAAATCGCTGTCTTTTTAATTTGTAACTTACCGTCATAATTACCCAGTTTTGATATTTGAAATCAAATTCTATAGAATAAAATTCGATAATATACATTTTAAGATTGGGATATATATATATAGTTTGTTACAATAACAAATTTTACTTATTTTAAATATGATAATTTTAATTTCAAAAAATGTAAATATTACAATTATCAATTCTTTTGAAAAGTTATTTTCTTTTGAAAATTTAATCAACCACTCTTTATAGAATTAGTTAAATTTCATTAATTATATTCTTTTATTACTTAATAATTACTCAACTTTCACTCATTTTCTCTTTCTTTGATAATTTAAAAAATTTAAAATCCCATTAGATTAACATTTTTATCCAAAAGTTTTCTTCATTTCAAAACTTAAAACTTAATCAGTCACTGGGCAAATAGCAATTGCCACATTCTCCAAAACTTTTCTTCTTTTAAAACTTAATCAGTTACTTCTTATCAAATTAGTTAATTTTCACACTGATAAAATTAGTTAACTTTCACTAATTGTGATTTCTCCTACTTAATAATTAGTCCATTTTCACTAATTCTCCACAATTCCTTCTACACTTTCTCACTTTTAAATTAAAAATGAAATTAATAAATAAAAAATCTTCCAATCTAAATAGTCACCTCCATTTCCTTTCTCACGCATACAACTATAAGTCAACTTTCACTAATTGTGTTCTCTCCCTGCTTAAAAATTAGTCCATTTTCACCAATTCTCCTCACTTCTTTTTCCTCTTTCCAACCCTTTTTTTTTTCCTCTTTTCAACTTTTGGATCAAGTGAAATGAATAAATGAAAATTCTTCCAATTTAAATAATTACCTCTATTTCCTTTCTCATACATACATGCAACTATCTTTGCGTTCAATTTTCTCTAATTCTCTTCCTCCTTTCCTAATTTTAATAATGCCATTCAAAATAAATATATAACAATTATCACATTCAAAATAAATGTATAACAATTATCACTTTTCTCCGTAACTTCTCTTCTTTTCAAAACTTAATATCACAATTGCTAATTTTTTTTTTTTTAAACTTAACCAATCACTTCTTATAGAATTAGTCAATTTTCAAGCCGTCTTTTTAGGCAACGTTTTGGTCCAGAATCCGGCAAAGATTTTATGAGAATCATGTTTACAGTTGTTAAACTTTAGTATTTTGAGTGCCCTAAGGGTTTTTGGTAGTGCTGAATCCATTTCCACTATCAAAAATGGATTCCAAACACTAGAACTACCTGATTTCTTGAATTTTGGTTGGCTGAATTCCAGCAAAAAAACTGCCATCCAGGCTATTTCATTGCCCGGGTAGACAAGTCCAATTTTCAACCTTAGTCAACTAGTCAACCTTTCCTTTTCAGATTACTTTACATTTCCTTTTATCTATTCTATTTGTGTTCAGACCGGAACTGCCATTAACATCCTGTGTCCAAGAAATAACAGGCAGTTGGGATAAACTAAGAACCATGATTTTTTAAACTAACCGAACCAAATTTTACCAAATTCAAGAGAATTTCCTAACCATACTTTATATACTTCAAAACACAAATATTTGTAATTTTGAAAACTGAAATATTCAGTGTAATATAATAAGTCAACAGGCTTCTCAATGTTTCCTCATACTGTTCCGGTTATTGAAGTTGTGGTGCCTCTTACTGTCATGTTACTGAGGCTGTCGTAGTACTGCCTTAGGCTGAGCGTGTGAGTGACAACCATGATTTTGATGTTTGGGTTAGATTCTTCACTCAGACATGATACTACTATTTATCTGCTTTTCACGCGACCAAGATTTTCCCAGCTTGACAGTCCAGTACAAAAACTTTCGAGTACTCTCTACCTTTTCGAGCATATTTTTTTTGTTCTCTTATCTTTGGAATTGTTATGTACCTATAAACCAGGATTCTGCTCTGATTTTGCTTCGGAAAAAGATGACACGGACGTTGACTGTAACAATCCAGGGGTGTAAGTTGCAACATGGCTTCTGCAATCATAGCAAGCCATCAATCAGATCTGAGATAATCGTTGACTGGTCTCCATGGCGGAGTTATTAGCGTGAAGACAATAATCTCTTCCACACAGCATCACGTATTTTCCGTATACATCAATCAAAACATGCGCGATCAAAGAGCCCAATACACTTTCTCCATTCACTATCTTCGAAAGAAGTTTGAAAGCTGCACTGAAATTAAATGATAGGGAGGCTTTTTGTGATCAAATCAGAAAAATTAAACAGGAAATGATAGGAAGGCTTTTTGTGATCAAATCAGAAAAAACCAGGAGATAGGTTGTGATTAGATTAACTTTTGGCTTTAGGGTTTGTCTTTTGCTGCTTAAATAGAATCACAATCATGTGATTTGAATCTTGAATTTCTTAGTTTTCACATAATCATAGATTTTGAAATTTGTTAGTTTTCAAAATTTTCATATTACTTGATTGATTGAGATGCCATGAAATCAAACTATTATTATGTTAAATAATCAAATATAAATAATAATTATGATTTAGGCAATATAAGAGAAAGAGAAAGGTATTTAATTAGTGTAATTATTTAATTTAAATGAGTTGTAAATTTAGAGAGACATCAATTCATAATAAACATCAAAACACTTATTTCTTAACATATATTATAATGTTAAAATTAATTTTTTAATAAAAGTAAACAAGATTTGTGCTCTTTAACATAGAGATTCTTAATTTGCAAATACATTTCTTTACAATACCATGGTCTAATGCCCCCCCCCCCTCCCACACACACACATATATATAACATAACTCATTTAAAAAAAATATAACTCATTTTATATGACAATAGGTTATCACATTTTTTTAATTAATCCATTTGAGGAAAAAAACAAAAAAATATAGTTATTTTGGAGATAAATATCAACCTTGTATATCAACCCTTGATTTGTGTAAAGTAATAAGAATATTATAAAATATTTCAAAAAAATGGATGATGATGATGATGATGATGATGGTTAACGTCCACTGAGACAAATCCTTGGTCTATTGGTGCTAAAGAAAAGAGTTATTTAATTTGATTTAAGCTTTTATTCCTATGCTCAAAAAGCTTAGAGAGAAGCCTCCCGAGCTCACTATAATTTTGACATCTTAAAAGGCTAGGAAGGTCAGTATTGCAACAAATATTATGAAATTTAAATCTAATGTGGTTGTATGTAGGGCACTCTAAGAGGAAGTGATTTTCATCCTCGATGTTCATATTCTCACAGAGATGTTCCATCCATGGTGTTTTAGGAATTGTCCAATGACTTGTTTCACTATGGAGCTCATGAGAGTTTGTTCTAATCTTGGCTATATTAATTTTGTTCTTTGAGCTAGTTAAAACATAGAGATACTTTTGATCTTCTAAGGTGGGGTTGATGGCCTCCTTATAATACCTTAATTTTCTTTTAGCTACTAGATATTTCTAACACCACATTTTTCTTTGAACTTAGAAGTAACAATTTTTTTAATGTTATTGATGTATTGCAATGCAACATTCTCGTCAATCTCCCAATGGTTTAACCAGGCCCTGGTGTTTTTATACCAACCTCGTTTAAGCCTTAGGTGGTTTTGGCTGGAATTTAAAGCTAGCTTAGGAAGTCTATGGTCTCCTATGCTATTGAGCTTGTGCTTGTAGAATGGAAGTCTAGTCATAGCTAGGCTCTCGATAGGGGAAAGACCCACTTCGATAAGGAGAATATGATATGGTGTATTGCTTTTAATTTTAAGGTTATACATTATAAAACGCTTATGGATTTTCTCAATCTTTCTCCAGGATTCTCTAAAGATGCTGCAGCCCCAAACCTCACATCCATATAAGATAACAGGAGTGACAAAAGTTTCAAAGAGAAACTTATTTCTATCCCACATTACAAGATTTGTCGTTTTACAATTATTTTCAAGACCAAAATGAGCTTTCCACCCCCCATTAATCCTTTTCTGAATGTTATAGTTCCATTTGAGCGTGATGAATATCAATTCCTAGGTACTTGTAAGAAGACACTTCCTCCAAGTTACTATTGTCATACATAAAATTAGTGTAAGTGTCCTTCTTGGATTTTATAATCATAACTTTTGTTTTGTCATTGTTAACAGACATACCCATGGTAAGGTAGAAATCCTTAAGAAGTCTAAGTTTCTTATCAAGATCAGATGGGCACCTTGCGAGAAGAACAATATCGTCAGCATAGAGAAGAAGGATGATGACTATCCTAGCTAAGATTGTGCCAGCATCATGCTTCCTCTAAGCAACCTTATAGCCTGTCGATGTAAATGCCAAATAGGGTAGGGGAGAGGGGGAAACCTTGTTTGACTTCAATATTACACTTAATATCTTTTGACCACCCCTCATTGCTCTTTAACTTGGAAATTACATTCTCATATAACCTTATAGCGGCTGCTCTTAGCTCAAAAGGAACATTTAGCTCTTCTAATATATTCCATAGGTTATTTCTAGGAACCATATCGAAAGCCTTTCTAAAGTCCACAAAGCAACAAAAGAGATTGGATTTATCATTGCGGCATTCCTCCACAATGATCCTAAGTGTAACGAGGTGGTCGATTGTTGAGTGTTTCCTTATAAAACCTGCTTGGCCTTTAGCTTACTTACCTTCACTTTCAAGCCAAATGCTCAACTTATATTCCAAAATAATACCATATAACTTGGCTAAGAGAGGGCTGATCATAATTTTTCGATAATTAGAATGGTTATTTGTATCCCCACTTTTAAAAATAGGGATAATGAGGCTTTGAGTCCAAGGTTTAGGGGACCTTTGGTTGACAGCTTGGTTGAAAAGCTTGTGGATGTGGGGGATGAGGACAGGACCTCCAATTTTTAAGATTTTCGTCTGGTAACCTTCAAGGTCTTTAGCTTTCCCATTTGCCAGGCGTTTAACTCCAAAATCAATTTCTTGTAATGAGAAAACTTCTTTCGTTGTGAGCAGGGTTTCAAAATTCCTGGCATTTGGATATTCATAAAGCTTTTTAAGATAGGAATTCCAGTCGTGTAAAGAAATTCTATTATTCTTTAGTTTTCCTAGTTAGAATCTACCTATAAAATTTCTTAGGAGCCACCTTAGAGAGGTGTAAGAGATTCTCTTGTCTTTTACGAACATATTGCCTTTTTTTTTCCTTTTAGTTAGGGTTGTGTAGATTTTTATCTTGTTAATTTTGATAGATTCATCAAGAGCTTTTTTAATATCTCTCCTCGCACTTTTACAATCTTTGTCATACCATGGGTTGGTTTTGATATTTATTTTATTACTTGAGATTTCAATTGAGAACTTGTTAATAGAATATGAGAGGGTTGTAGTAAAATTATGATAGAGGTCATCTATGTTTTTTATACTAGATAAATGAAGCAAATTAGTTTTTAATTCATTTAGAAAGAGATCGTTTTTAGTTCTATCAAAGATTAAGTTCTTTTGACTATAAGGATTATCTTCTATGGGATCTCCATGCATGACAAAATTGAGAGTTATGAGTAAAGGCCTATGATCAGAGTCAGGCTCGTGGTCGTCTAAGATGTCAAAATTTATTATTTGTTGTATAAATGGAGATTGGAAATAACATAGTCTACCATGCTATTGCCAAGCCCATGCATGCAGGTCATCTTGATAGAATTGGGCCACTTCTTTAGACCATTGTAAATTATGAGATCCTGAGCACTACAAAGCTTGAATACCTCTGACCCAAAAAAATTATCCCTGAGGTCTTCAAAGCTCTTTTTGTACCGGTTAGCCAGAGTAGGGTCTTCGTCTAACTAAAGAGGATTGGGGTTGGAATGATTGCTTAGAAGAATAGCTTGGTTGCTTGAAGTTCGAGCATTAAAGTCACCCATTAAAAGGATATTACCTTCATACCTTAGGCTAGAAATATCATTCTATAAACCATTGTAAGGACTATTTTTAGCTAGATTCTTTTTCTTATAGCAGTTAGAATTAATGGGAGGAAAATAACAGATTGCTATGTAGGTCTTTTTATCATTAATGTCAGTAATCTCAATCCAACTATATTGGTTGTAAGAGTCGTTCTTATAAATCCTAGCATGGGGGGGGATGTTCTTCTTAATGTAGCAAGCTATGCTCCCAATGCCTCTACTGGAGGATCACTTGTTCCGGGTAGACCATAGTGCAAAGGCATCTATGTTAGGGACCTTAGATTCTTCGTGCTCTCAAGTTTCAACAAGCAATATAATATCAACATCATTTGAGATCCAACTTAGCTTGAGGCCTTTGTTCCATGGAAAGCCCCAACAGTTCCAAGAAAGAACTCGGAGCATGTTGAATTGCTATTTATTTCTATTTTTTTGGTTTCTATCTCGAATAACGACTTTTCTGTTTATTATTATTGCCCATTTTCCTTCCTTCCTAGCTTCTTTTACCTTTTGAACTCCATTTCTTAATTCTGCTTGATCTTCTGGAATGGGATCTTCGTTTATAAATATTCTAGTTCCTTTTAGACTTGAGGTTTTACTAAGTATGTCATACTTATGGTCAGTAAAGCTCACCTTTATTCGGATCAGCCTTCCTTTATTCTTATTTAATTTCCCTAACCTTGTTGCTTCTGTGAGATACGTGGTTTCAATTTGTAATCTATTATGTAATTGTGTTTGGGCTATGGCTAAAGTATCCTCATCTACCTCCTCTTTCAAAATGAAAATTATAAGGTTCAAGGCCTTTTAATTATGCTCATTGTCTAATTTGATTAATTTTTTCATTTCATCTTTAATTGGTTTGATATCTAATTTACTTGCCCCACTATTTAGGGTGAGATTGTTGTTAACTTTTTCTTCTAGTTCTTCAATCATGTCATTCATTTTAAGACACTCTATATTATAAGCATTTCCTTGCTAGGATGTTTGGTTCGTATCTTGATTTTGTTTTTCTATGACCTGCAACCTAGTTTCCATTGCCTCCATTTTATTCTCCAATAGTTCTATTTTATTTTCTATTTGTTTTTGGATCTTGTCTTCAAGAGATGTGAATTTGTTTTCCAGCATGGCTTCTAACTCAGTTTGTAGCTTGACTTCTCTTTCTTCTCTACATTTCTCTAAAGACTCTATATACTCATAAAGGCTTTGTGGAGTAACTGTACTAAGTCTACCTTTAGTAACCTTTGGTACCTTTGGTAATAAGTTTCTCCAAAAAATCTCTTAGGTTTCTACCATTCACTTAATAATTATTGATAATCAAATTAAAATTCTAAAATTAATATTCCAAAATAAAAATAATCTATCTGCATAATTATTAATATAAATATCTAAATTTATAATTAATAACAAATGATTTTTATATTAAAAATATTTTAAAGTATCATCACATATTAACTACATTTAATATTTAAAAATTATAAAAAATCTAATCAAATAACTTCATAATTTTTAAGAAACAAAAAAAGATATATATACATAGACAATGAAAATATACCTAACTTTGTGAATTATAATATTAGTATAATATCTCCTCGTTATTTCTCTATATGCGTACTCAAAAGCTTCATCCAGTCCAAATTCCAATTGGTTTATTTAATTTCTAAATGTAAAAAATGCTAGATTAAACCAATTTCTAAATATAAAAAAAAGCTAGATTCATATCAAATTTCATTTTATCAAAGGTAGAATACAATATTTTTTTCTTAACATTTAAAAAATATAAAGTTTTGTCTTTACATAAATTTATCACTAAAAATTTATAAATTAATATTTAGACCACCAAAAAAAGATTTAAATAGTTTTCACTAATATCGAAACTCGTCTTCACTAATATCGAAACACGTCAACTTAAAACTCATAAAAATCCATTTATGTACAATTTGCACAAATATATATTCAAATAATTTCCTTCACTATTACCAAAACGCATCAGCTAAACAATAGAGAAGCGATAAATATGATGATTGCAGTTTACAGTGTTGTAACCACACTTCACTCCTCCTCTCAAATTTAGTAGGCTTCAAGGCTCATCGTTGATAATACATGATTTTCACTGAAAAATAAATATAATGATTGCAGTTTACAATGTTGTAACCACGTGTCACTCTTCCTCTCGAATTTAGTAGGCTTCAAGGCTCATCGTTGATAATAGATGCTTTTCATTGCAAGATGTCTGAGTCAATGCCTTTAATATCTCACTTTCTATAAATTATTACATAGTTTATCTGCATAAATTGAATAACATTTTATTATTAATTTAGAGATTGTAAGTTTGTGAAATGCAAATAGTGTATCTACACAATTGGATTATTTGTAGTAAGATTTATCAAGAACACTTAATGCTTATTTTATGAAATCAATTACATAAAATGAAACACATCATATTTTATTTGTGAAAAGTAATATTTGATAAAATTTTAAAGCAACTTCAAAATAGAATGGAATTAGCCTTATTTTATCTATTCAACAAAAACTTACACAAAATGAAAATGAGGGCGGGGGAATCTATGCCTAGAGAATGGCTAACACAATTGTGCTCTTTTCGCGGATTCAAGAAGAATTTTTTTTTCTTTTTGTAAATTTCATAGTACCTTTCTATTTTCATATTTTTAAAGGGCAAATTGTCGTACAAATTGTATCATTTACAATGACCTCAACTTGCCTGAAGGAAACCAGGTCTGTTGGCCACTGTAACGAGTTAAAAGCAGACCAAAACCTAAATTGTTTTTTTCTTCTACTTACGGACTTGATTACTTCAGTATGTCCATAATATTTGCAACTAAAACATATAATAATACTAATATACACCAAAACCGTAGAGAAAAACTAAGCATCTAAGGAGAAATATCATCAAAAGAATCTACAGGTGTTGGGTCTTTGGCAGTAGTACCCAGAAGTTGTTCACTGCGTTGAATATTTTGAAGTTGTCTCTCTATATTTGCAATTATGTCATTTATCTGAAGTTGAGCTTTAAACATCTCATGCATGTCTTGTTTCATTTGTTGAAGTTCAAACAGAATTGAAGAATTGATATCCTTTTCTTTTTTGTTAGCCATTTCCTTTGTAAGAAGGCATTTCATTTGTCAGTATGTCTTCATTGATAGCTGAAAAAGGGATACACGACACCTGGTGCTTCCTAGATCTATTATGAAATCCATTTTTGAAATCTGTTCTACCATATCTTCATTCTCACTATCATTTTGTCGTTCCCAACCATGAATTTTGTTTTTGATTTGAACCAAGTTCCCAAATTCATACACCTGAGCAATATCCTGCAATACTTGCTCATTTTTCTTCCTTCCCCTTCGACTCCGTCCTGCTTCTTGAGTGCTTTGTCTAGGGCGATTAGCCCTGCCATCTTTCCCTTTAACCATGATGAGCAAACAAATATTTGCGTCCCTAATTATGAAAAAAGCCTGTGTTTAGAAATGAATCAGTAATCTGCCCCAATAAAAATGTGTATTTCACCTTTGGATTTGACCAAATCCCCTGAGCCTTTGCGTTTGTGCAGAGTATTACATAACATTCAACATTGTAATTTAACTCAACCACCTTACACCTGTTGAAAATTTGAGTGTTGCAGAGAAGAAAACAATTGAAATGGGAAAGACAGTTCTACCACATAATTAGATGAAAAAACCCTTGAACAGAATGACGCAGAAACAAGATGTCATCACCCCCTCTATGAAGATAAATATACCCATTAAATGTAGGCATTGTCCCCTGATTTTTTATTGCCATTCTGCCTCCAATACTAGTCCTCCAAGTTTCTGGTTCCCTCCACCTGTAGCTATCTTGAACCTACTACTCTATTCCCCGACTGCTATATTCCTGTAGGAGAGGTTCGGCCCCCCTCCCGAGGCCGCCGACATACAGTCGTCACAAATACAAAATCTATTGTTGCGTCCGCTCGGCTCTCTAGTTCAGCAAGCGCCAAACCCATTGTGCATCAATCGTTACAGTTCCCTGTGGTTTCTTGGAGCATCCTCTCACTCATCTTTGCTCTTTAACCACACATGCTTGAGATAAAAATTATTTTAAATCGAATTAAAGAGCATGGCTAACTTTAATCCAATTGGTTGATTAAGCATATATTAGGGTCTTTCCTAGTAGAAAACTTCCATTGTGGTGTCTTTATCCTACTCTTTTGGGTGCCTTGAATACTTGCAACAATACATTGTTGATTTATCAAGCATAATTTAATCCAACAAGGTTTAAGTTGGTTTCAAAATTAATGTTATTTAAATTAAAATAAATGTTTTTTTGTTATAAAGAAATAGAGATTAATATACACATACATAATAAAGTTTAAATAAATTTAGGAGAAACATTTACAAATAAATAATGTATAAGAAATGAGATTGGATGAAATAAATAAGATGATATAAAACGAAATTAAATGTCACAATGATTTATGTGGAGTGACCTCAATTTCCCCAAGAGCACAACTAGTCTTTCTATAGCATCATAAACTAAATAAAAACATACATCTAAAACAAGTGTAATAATCTATGTGAAAGGAAATATTAAGAAGTTTTATTCTATTCCATCATAAATTACATGCTCCGACTGTCCTCTCTTTACAATTAAGAAGTTATATTCTATTCCATCATAAATTGCACACTCCACGTGTCCTCTCTTTATAATGGAGACGACACTCTTATTTATAGAAAAACTTGTTTTGAAACTAAGATAAGAAATAATAATATAAAATCCACATATGTATCATGAGGTTACAACGATTTGTTAAAAAATAAAAAGGGAATATCTTTAATTATTTCTAAATATTTTCTCATGAATATCTCAAATATATTTGATAACGATTCTTCTGTTATTCTTATTTGTCTAAGATACTTGAGTGATTTTTCAAAATCCTCATCAAAATTTTGAAAGTGGAAGATTGGAAAGTACTAGCCTAATCTCACATGTAACCATAAAAATGGAGCAAAACAAGGTTATGGAATAGTGGAAAAGGGTAAAATTCAAGGGGAAGGTTATGAAAATATGGTAAAAAGGAAGTGAAAATATGGTAATTTTTACATCTCAACATTCCCCATGTAAAAAAATTTCATGTCCTCATGCAAACTTGCATCTGATTTTCTTGAACTTTGTGATGGTGTCATCCTTTTCAATAAATGATTTAAGTGGAAATTGGGTTTTTTTTTATTGTTTCTTGTGTGGAAATGAAAAGTTTGGTAAGTGGTGGTTATTGCGTAACAACACCTATTTCTTGGACTTGAATTTCAATTGATCATTTTCTGGTTGGTTCTTGTGTGAGAAGGAAAAATTTGTAAGTGTGAATTCTTGTGTGACAACATTTAGTTTTTATTATACTCCTTCCCACAACAAAAGGATATCATCCTTGTCTAATAAGATTGAAAATTAACTTCATATACATTCATTCATAACCCAACATTGTACATTTCAACCAAATTTCCAAATGAAAAACCAAAGCCTGCAAATAGCCCATAAATTATAAATCCAAATTGGGTGTTAATGATTTTTGTTGAGGATATTTATTTATTCATGATCTCCATACACATAAAAAAATAGGAAAACCCAATAAATGTATTTCAAGTTATGGAAAAATTACTTTATGCAGTTCCAAAAACATAAAAATTCTCTCTTGCCTATTGTGACCTGGAAAAATACATGCAAAACTTGTATATCTGGGTAAAAATGTGAAGTTAGGTTACACTTTTGTGAGAAACGCGTTCGAAAATTTCATTTTCCCAATAGTTAAAAGTTCAGTCGAACTTTTGTAATTAATTCAGCCAAACTATTTTTGCCGATAACATTGACGACGTGGGTAAATAGATTTTTGGCCAGAGATAGGAAAATCAACAACAAAAGTTCGGTCGATCTATTAGTTCAACTGGACTATTACTTCGGCTGAACTTTTTATTATAATTCAGTCAAACATTTTGTTATAAATATACCACCCCCCTGACCGCAACAATTTTTTGATCAATTTGTTACCATAAGAAAGCTTTGTGCTATGTTGCATTGTTGCAGAGCTCTTTATTAAGTTTTCGATCATTTTAGGTGTGTTGCGCTGTTGCACAGGCCGACAGGGGAGAAAGAAAAGGTGTGAAGGTAAGTTAGAGGTTGTAATTTTTTTTTTCTTTATGGTTTTTTTTGTTGTTTAAATCTAATTTTACTTTATTGTGTTTGCAGGTTTTGTGTAGGGTCGGCTCTGCATCCTTGTTGTGCTTTGCCTACTCTACGTCCTTGTCGTCTTCTCTGCCTGCTCTGCGTGCACTGTCTCATTGTCTCCTCGTCTGCCTCCTCGGCATGCAGTGTATATTTCCAAGTATGGCTCTTATGAGTTTATTCCAGAGATTGTACGAGGGAGGTCAGTGGTGTATAGAGGACATTTTTTTTTCAGTTGCATGTGAATTTCTCCCTATAGAAAGAGTTTTCCTATTTTTTTTATGTATGTTCAGTTATTAGTGAAATCTATCACTCATATTTTTTGTAAAGTAGGTAAATTTATTGCCACTTCCGCTAAAATTATGAATAAATCTGTCTCTATTTAATAAGTGGGTTAGTTCATTTCTTAAAATACCTTTGATAAGATAACTACTCCAATCAATCCCGTGATTTTAGTTATATAATTAATATACATTTTATAATTCAACTAAGAGTTATACATGATGTCACTTATATCAATTAGTGCGTAATAATGATTTTACTTCACACTTCATCTATTACTTATAATACAGGGTGTTGTACTACCTTATGTTTACCTTATATTATATTTACTTAGCTTACTACTAGTCATTTCTTTGATTACCTAGCTGGCTTCTGTCTATCTGTGAAAATGTACAGTTTGCTGTAATTCTTATCCATTGGTTGAAATATGTCTTTATTGTGTGGGTTACTTGAACAACTTCAAGGCCCTTTTCGTGGGGATAATTGATTTGTAAAATAATTATTTAGCTTACTACTACTTATTCCTTTGATTACCTAGCTCACTTCCATTTGTCTGTGAAAATGTACAGTATGTTGTAATTCTTATCCATTGGTTCAAATTTGTTTTTATTGTGTGGGTTCCTTGAGTAGCTTCAAGGCCCTTTTCCTGGGGATAATTGAGTTGTAAAAGAAACTATATTCTTCTCCTTGGCTTGTACAGAGATCCTAAGGTATTCTACCTATAAACTATCATGTTCCTTTGGCCTCTTATCCAACCCAACTATATTCTCTTTCTAGATGGAGACTTGGGCAACTTGATTTCTTAATTGGGCAGTATAACTTTCTTACCCTAATTTTCTCATGCCCTCACAATTTATTTCTTTGTTCTCTCTCAAGGTTCTTTACAGCTTAATCTTACTTTCATAGGTTGCTTTTATTGTTTCATTTCATTAGATTTTTCATGCCCTCACAATTACTTTCTCCGTTTTGTCCTAAGGTCCTTTAAAAATTTATCTTACTTTCATAGGCTTCTTTTCTTGTCTCATTTAATTAGGCATGATTGTAAGATTAATTCCTATAGGCATTGAAGCATCATTAAATCATTGAAATGTTTCATATATAATAGCTTTATCTTACTTTCATAGGTTTCTTTTATTGTTTCGTTTCGTAAGAGATTTCATGCCCTCACAATTGATTTTTGTGTTCTCTCTTAAGGTCCTTTACAACTTTATCTTAATTTCATAAGTTTATTTTAATATTTCATTTCATTAGGCCTTATGACTAATTGTAATATTAATTCCTCTAGGCATTGAAGCATGATTAAATACATCATGAACACTTCCTTAGCTTGAACCAGGTTTAATGGCAGAACCCTAAAACAATGTCCCGTTCCTCACTGCGGTTAAGGCTATGGATGGTCCTACGAAGACTTGACCTGAAATGATAGGCATGGTGGAAATCTATGGGGTTGACATGCAGGCGAACGGTTTCGGGGGGACACTCATTATCCTGTGACGTCTTCCACTTAGCACCTCACTATTTTCAGCACGCTAGTTTTTATACTCCTTATTTTCTGTGTCAGTGGTTTTTTTGGTCTTTTGGTTCTGGGTATTGCCTTCTCTTGTGGTTTTTTGGTGGGTAGTTCCATTTTATCCTTCTCTATCGGTGGTTCTTGAATCATTCACGGTTTCCCCGTAACGACGCTTTCTATATGCCTGGGAGTTTGGGATTTTGTCATGATTAGTGTTTTTCTCCCAGTTCGAATGGCTCACACCTGATGGAGGTAAGCTTATTTTGTAGTTTTAAGTTAGTCTCAGGGTTATTATTGAAGCTTGATGTCAAAGCTGTGTTGTTTCATTTAGTCTGTCAGTTGGGTTTTTTAATTTTGGTATTGTGTTTTGGGCGGTTTTGCTAGCCTTTTCCTACTATACATTACTTGTTTCGTACTTTTTTTATGTTTCATGTCCCGAGTCGCTTTTTGCTCTATCCTCCAGGGCTTCCGCAATGACTCTCAGGTCTTGTTATCTTGTTTTTTGTCTTGGAAGGGGGTTGGGTGGTTTGGTGGTTGTTGTTATTCATCTTTATGGGTAACGATAAGGAATATGTGGTTGTGGAACTAGAGGCCGAGGACATCCTATCTGTAGTACCCCAAATCTGGAATAGCACAGCAAGCCTGCAGAAATAACGCAATATTGGGAGATTAATGCACAGAAATGAGTTTATAGCCCTTGGATCCCTTATATCAGCAAATCTGGAGTCTAGATCCAAAAGGGGAGCAAAAGAAAATCAAACTAGGTGTGGTAAACAGATCTCCCACCACCTAGTCTAGTTGAAAAACACCCTACAAGAGGGGCTACAGCTATGCACAACAAAAAAATTCAAAAATAACGTAGTGTTGGACAGTATGAGCAGGAGGCCATCAAATATGATTAACTTATGAGTATATAGCAGAATATCATAATTACAATGAAGCTCTTTCAATATACAGTAGAATATAGTAGACCATAGAGCAAGAAATCTTCAGAAAAGAAGGCTGCAACACATATATAAACTACAAAATGGCTTAACATCATTATTTTGAGGAGCTGCAGTAGCTGAATATTACAACTTAGATCTAGGACAAATCTGTGGACAAAACATCAGATCCATTTCAGATCTGGAAACTAGATAGTCTTATTTATAAGATCCCCTTTGGGTTTTGACCAAATCATGCATAAATAAGAGTAGATCTAAGTTTTAAGTTGCATATCTGTAGAATGCTGCAGAAATTTCTGAAGATGAATTTTCATTACAATAGATCAGATATAAGCAGAACATGCATCAGCAAGCTAATCCATGGATCACCAAAGTGAAAGGCAAAGCCCAGCACCATAGATCTCTCATCAAAATTGGGATCAAAACACCCTACAGAACCTCTAATGAAAATAACGTAGTTCCTTAATGAAAACTGCGTTGTAGCTTAAATAACAATGGTGGCTTGATGCCAAGATACAAATATGAAGCTCAAACAGTAGAGGCACTCTTCCAAGAGGTTAAAAGACACACTCCATGAGAAGAGGTTCCAATACAAGCTAGATCTCTGCAGATCTAGAATCCCACTTGCTACAACAAACAAAAGCAAGAAAACTCTCACTGGATATACACTACAATTGGAAGTAGAGGTTGGCCCAAAGCCTGATAGTGGATAAAGTCAGCAAATACTCCTCCAAGAATCCTCAAGGGAAGAGGTGAAATCCCCGCATAGGAACTCCAAGTGCTATGTAGCACAATTCTCCACTAAACAACAGAGAATAGTATTTGTCTGAACAGACAAGATACTCAGAAATATAATCAATCAACAACCTTCTCTTGCGGCCTTCCCCTTCCTTTTATAAAATGAAAGCCTTTTCAAACCCTAAACCACCTTGATGAGTTAGCTCCTTTCACATGAGGGGCCTCCTTCTAGAACTGCGTTATCCCTTCATGAGATACATTGAACCTAGACAACATTGTAGATTTGGTCAAGGTTGACCCAGTCTCACAGTTCAAACCCCTTTCACACCTGCAAGTGATTTATTCACATGGCCCTGATTTGTCTTTGTTCACATGGACATTGATTTATTTAGTCTTTTCAGGAGTTTTAAATGTCCTCCTTTATTCTTTTATTCATGCACATAAATTAAAACAAAAATGAATATTCCTCTTAGCTTAGGCTAAGCAGGAATATTATAATCCTCCCCTCCAAAATGTTGCTTGTTCTCAAGAAACGGATAGGGTAAGAGTTGTAGTACTTCTCCTCCTCCATTGATGGCATCATCAAGGATCAAGTCCTCATCATAAGCCAAGTGCTCATCAAGCCAATACATCACGAATTTTCCCTCCAAGGTCAACATAAGATGTGCATAGTCCATCCCACCAGGAGTGAAAATCTCAACAAAAATAAACATAGCTGGAGCAATGCTCCATCAGAAACATGTATCATGATGTACAGGTCGAAGTTCCAAACCATGTGGTACATACAAACTGCCCATCCTCTCTCCATACAATCCCATAAAAAATACAAAAATATCATCCAAGTATGGAAGCAAGACTACATATATACAAATAGAAATCTGGACTTGAGGAGGTCGGTCAAAATCCCACATGTGATGCCAACGCAGTACACCAGCTACCTAAATTAGATCAAGGTGTGGTAAGTGGTATTCCCACCACACATTTGCTGCATGAGTCACCTTAACATGGCTGAAGGTGTTAGATAATTTTGGTGCCATTGGAAAGCACACATCAGGAGAAGGAATCTCCCTTTGCACAATAAGGGAGTGGCCAAGTCCAAATTCTCTATTGGCCCACCAAAAATCATGAGATCCACATGATCTCTCACTCCCTTTAGGAGTCATAGCCTGCAAAAACATGGCAAAGGAATCAGAAAATAAAAATTGCTTGGCATGATCAGATCCTTTACCATCATAGTCCTTCATACACATAGAGTGGTGCATGAGTGTTCCCCTCCTCCCAAGGTAAGGAAGAGTTGGTTGAGATGACTCTTGCAAAGATTCCATTGGCTGCCTCAATCCTCCATAGCTATTTCACTCTTCAAAGTGTTGATTTAATTCCTCTCTCATTCCTTCCTAATCAAAGCTCCTCATGATCAGGGTATAGATCTTCATTGAATGCATATGGCTGAGGAAGAATTATTTATGTTCCCCTTATAGCATCTTCTGCTTGAGCTTGGAAGCTCTAGCCAAGAATACCTTACCATGATAATAAATGACTCCTCCTTGGACTAAGTAGCCCTCTTCTCGCTACATGTCATCTAGTATCATACCTGTGTGAAGATATTTGGAATACTCTACAAGCAGTTGAGATTTTCAATTCAAATGCACACTGCTCAACAATGACAGCACTGGTGATACATCCATGGAAGTGCTTGTCATGTTGTTGATCTCATTTTTGACATTTCTCATCCCAAATTTCTATGTTGGAAGTTGATCCTCCCATTCCTCTCCTCCCACAGTGTAGATTCAGAAAAAAGAGACGGTGATAGTGATGCAGGAAGAAGATCCTCATCATTATTGAGCTGTCCCAAGCCCTCCACCGATGTAACTTGGTCTCTCATTTCTCCAATCCTCCTTGGATCTAGATTTGGAGTATCATTTTGTGAGGCCTTCCCCACAATATCTAAATCTGGTGGCATTCCAGGTGGCTTGCCACTAGATATGAACGTTCCTTGCAGCATTCTCATGAAGATGAGAGAAGGGACTATGAGATCCCTGCTTCCACTATGAAAATCCATCTATGTTATTTGTGTGGAAGTACTAGGTGAAGGATAAGTGTTCATGCCTTGAATAAATTGTGGTTTCCCACTCTTCAAGTCCACCCACTCCATCTACAAAGCTTTCCAATCAGTGGTTACCTTCCCCAAAGTAATCAACCACTGGACACCCAAAATGATATTGGTGTCTGGTATGTCAACCACAAAGAAGTGATCCACCAGAGTGTAGGATCCCATAGTGACAGAGAGTGAGGGAACATATTGCATGCATTGCATGGTCCTATCTCTTGGGACCAAAATAGAAAATACCCCAAAAGTGTCAGTGGGGATTGCTCTCCTTTGCATAAGATGAGCATCAATAATGTTTTGGGTTGCCCCACTGTCAATTAGGATAGATACTCTCTGATTCATGACTGAAACTTGTACTCTCAGGGTCAAGTACTTAGGCACTCCTCTCAAAGATGCAAGAGTCCCACTTATTGGCGAAAAGGCTCCCTTCCCATATCCGGATGGTGTTTTATCTTCCTCATCATTATCAGTGATATGACCCCTCCTAGGTTCATCATCTCCATCTTCCTCCTCAAAATATGAGAAGACTTCTATGTATTGTGCTTTCCTCGCAGCACATCTATGTCCCGGTGCCCATGACTCTTGGTAGGTGAAACACAATCTCTTCTTCCTCAACTCCCTCCTGAGTTGAATATCAAGAGGTTTCTTCAAAGAGCTCTCCTTGGGAGGACAAGATTTCCATTCCTTCCCCTTAGAAAAGTGAGGGGCCTTGCTCTGGAAAGTTTCATTTGCTTTTGGTAAGGCATCTTGGAGGTCTCTAGCCCTCTTAATGGCATCATGAAATGTGATGGGCTTGGTAGATTTAACCAACCCATGCAAAGGTTCCTCCAGGCCATCGATGAACATGTAGACCCTCCTTGCTATAGATAGATCAGAGACCATGACTGATAATCTCAGAAACTCAGAGATATAAGTCTTTGCATCCCTTGATTTCTTCAGCTTTACAAGGCTTATGAAGGGTGCTTCAGGATACTTCCTGTCAAACCTCTCCACCAGTCTTGTAGTAAACTCAAAATAGGTAGTCACATTGATATGTCCCAAGGTAGACAACCCATGGAACCACCAATTGTGTGCTTCACCTTCAAAGTGCAGTGCTACAATCTTGATGGCTTCAATCTCAGGGACTTTGTTCAGTTAAAAGTAAATATCTATCTTTTCTACCCATGCCTTGGCAGAACTGGAGGATGATCCATCAAATTTGGGCAAAAATAATCTGCCCATAGAGTGGTGTCTACCTTGATTATGAAAGAACCCACCATCTCTATATTGTTGCCTTGGTCTTCTTCTGTCCTTGAGGTGACAAAAATCTTGGAAACTCAAGTGGTCCTTGAATCTCTGACTTTGAGAATCATACTCCACAAAGTAATCTTCAAGGGAAGCTTGCTCTTGTGGTCCTTCATTCTCCGCGGCCAAGAATTTAGGCATAGTGGAGCATTGTGAAGCTTGTGGGACTTATGGCTGGTTCACTGGTTGAGCAGTATAGTGATGAGACATGTCAGAGATTTCCCCCGGATGAAATCTCCCAGTATATTCCCTCATTCTATCAATCCTCATCTCTTTGATCTCTTTGGCAATATATTGCATGGCCACCAAAATATTTCTTGCAAACTCTTCTCCTTCTTTGTAACTTGTAGTCTCAGGGGCTTAACCCTTGTCTTGATAATCAGTAGTATAATCATACCTCTTGTGAGTTATGTTCTGATACCTCTTCTCCCTCTCAGTAATAGGTTCATCTTCTTCTGAATGCAACATGGCTGTGATGCTCCAAGAAAAGCACAGGCTGTGCCAAGAAAGGAGCTTCGATACCACTGTAATATCCCAAATCTGGAATATCACAACAAGCCTGCTGAAATAACGCACTCTTGGGAGATTGATGCACAAAAATGAGTTTACAGCCCTTGGATCCCTTAGATCAGTAGATCTGGATTCTAGATCCAAAAGGGGAGAAAAAAAAATCAAACTAGGTGTGATAAACAGATCTCCCACCACCTAGTCTAGCTGAAAAACACCCTACAAGAGGGGCTGCAGCTATGCACAACAAACAGCTTCAGAAATAATGTAGTCTTGGAAATTATGAGTAGGAGGCCATAAAATATGATTAAATTATGATTATATAGTAGCAAATCAGAATTACAATGAAGCTCTTTTAATATACAGTAGAATACAGGAGACCATAGAGCAAGAAATCTTAAGAAAAGAAGGTTGCAACACATATATAAACTACAAAATGGCTTAACATCATTATTTTGAGGAGTTGTAGTAGCTGAATATTACAACTCAGATGTAGGAAAGATCTGTGGACAAAAAATCAGATCCATTTCAAATCTGGAAACTAGATAGTCTTATTTACAAGATCCCCTTGGGGTTTTGACCAAATCATGCATAAACAAGAGTAGATCTTAGTCTTAAGTTGTAGATATGTAGAATGCTGCAGAAATTTTTGAAGATGACTTTTCATTAAAATAGATCAAATATAAATAGAACATGGATCAACAATCTAATACATGGATCACCAAAGTGAAAGGAAAAGCCCGGCACCAGAGATCTCTCATCAAAATTGCGATCAAAACATCCTGCAAAACCTCTAATGAAAATAACGCAGTTCCTCAATGAAAACTATGTTGTAGCTTAAATAAAAATGATGGAATGATGCCAAGATACAAATCTGAAGCTCAAACAATACAGGCACTCCTCCAGGATGTTAAAATACACACTCCATGAGAAGAGGCTCCAATACAGGCTAGATCTCTGCAGATCTAGAATCCCACTTGCTACAGCATACAAAAGAAAGCAAACCCTCACTGGATCTGTGCTGCAATTAGAAGTAGAGCTTGGCCCAAAGCCTGCTAATGGATCAAATTAGTAAATACTCCTCCAATAATCCTCAAGGGGAGAGGTGAAATCCCTGGATAGGAACTCCAAGTGCTAAGCAGCACAATTCTGCACTAAACAACAAAGAATAGTATTTGTCTGAATATACCAGATACTCAGAAATATAATCAATAAACAACCTTCTCTTGATGCCTTCCCCTTCCTTTTATAAGATGAAAGCCTTTGCAAACCCTAAACCACCTTGATGAGTTATCTCCTTTCACATGAGGGGCCTCCTTCTAGAACTACGCTGTCCCTTCATGAGATACATTGAACCTATACAATGCTATAGATTTGGTCAAGGTTGACCCAGTCTCACAGCTCAAATCCCTTTCACACCTGCAAGTGATTTATTTGCATGGCCTTGATTTATCTTTGTTCACATGGGCATTGATTTATTCAGTCTTTTCAGGAGTTTTACATGTCCTCCTTTATTCATTTATTCATGCACAGAAAGTAAAACAAAAATGAATATTCCTCTTAGCTTAAGCTAAGTAGGAATATTACACTATCAATATGGGCCGATTTAGGCCCTACAAGCTCAAACCTAGTGAAAGTCTCACTTCCCTCTTGGTCACATGGAGATTTGGCTGGAGAGGAGAAATCTAAGTGGAACCCTGAGGTAGGGTTTGCTTCCCTTAAAAATGTTTATATGTCCATTTCACAACATCAGTCGGTGGAGCGGGTTAGGTTTGTCTTTAATCACAAGCCTCTGGATCCGGGTAGACCCACAGCCTCTACTAGTGCGCCCTTCATCTACCCTCTAGCCCTCGAGTGACTGGGCAGTCCCATGGGTGCATTTTCTCTTAGGGTTTGGAGGAAATCCTCATTTGGGTGGGGGTGGAAGGGAAAACGTCTGTTGGTTCTATATTTGGTAACAAATTCTTGCCTCCATGTGTGAATAAGATAGACATATGTGTTGTATATGTCCCTCTAGCCTTGTAGAATATGGGTTCATACCCAAAATCGGTGCTTGGGGGTCGGGGAACCATGGGTTAGAAGAGCTTAATAGGCCAAAGTGGGGCTCTTGTGTTGGTTTTGGTAGTTTCTCTCTGGGAGGTTTGAGTGGTGGTATTCTGTGCCTTATGGGTGCTTTTAGTGAAAGGGAGGCAAATATCCTATAGAATGGAAACCCCAAAATTTGGACGGGATTTAGCAAGGGCCCATCTTGGGCTGGTTTAAAAAATAGTCTCGGTCAGGAAGTGTTGGGGGTGGGGTTGGGACAATCTGAGAATGATGGCACCCTGACTGAGGAGGTTTGTTCCGGAGGTGGCGCATGGTCATCCAAGTTTTCTGTGAAGCTCGACAGACAGAACAGTGATAAAAGAAGGAAACGAAAAATTATTAAGGAGCACTCTAAATGCCTGAATCTAATTTTTAGGGTTAATCTACATTTCGATAGCGTGATGGCGGCTTCTCAACTAATCTTGGTGGGAAGGGCCATAGGGAAATTTTTCTCGGATGATTATATCACTGAATGGATTCAAACTAGCTAGTCGGCGGCCCCTCATAGGGATATAGAGGTCATAACACTATTAAAAGGTTTTATTATGGTGAATTTCAAAAATGCAGAAACTCTGGAATGGGTCTTGGCCTGGAAATGGGGTTTTGGCATTGCACCTATTCTCTTCAAATGATGGACTCCACTTTTTGATGCTAACAGAGAGAGGGTGGATGAGATCCCAATGTGATTTTGTCTCCTGGCTCTCCCGCCTCATTTTTGGATCTTGGAGGTTTTTAGGGCCATAAGAAACAATTTGGGGACCTTCCTGGAAGTAGACATATCTTTCTTGGAATCTAGATCTAGGAACACAGTGAGAATTATGATCAAGATGCCCCCTAGGGAAGGTTTGATTGGAAAAATTATTTTGAACATGGAAGGACACATTTTTGAGTAAGTGATTGACTATAAACACCTTCGTTTCCAGTTCCATATATGTCACACTCTGGAACACTTGGCCAGGGATTTCCCGTTGGGATTTAAAAAAATCCGCAAACAAAAACGGGGTTCCTCCCATCATGATAGATACAAACAGGAGATCCCAGTCTTGAAGGAGCTGGCCGAGGGGGATATCAGGGTGTAGGAGGATCATGTTATTATGCCGGGGCAGCATGCGACCTGGGTGTGGAATCAAGGCATCGAGGAGATAGAACATGATTTGGTGGTCGAAGCTCAGATGATTGATAACATAATATGTTATGATGAGGTGGTCCAAATGGAGGTGATGGACATGGTGGTGGAGCAGTTGCTACCTCCCCCTGTTGATCCTGCTTCAGATTTGGTGGGTACTTACCCTTGCCCCTCCTCTCCTATTTTAAACTCTTTTGATATTTTATTCAATAATTCGACTAAGCCTGGTCCCTCCAAGCTCACATACTCACCCTATCTATGTGTTAGTAACTTATCTATGGCTATGAATAATATTATTACCATAATTCCCAATCTATCCATTGACACTATCCCTTATAATTTGAGACTGAGAGAGAAAAAAATTATTGATAAGGAAATTTTTGGGGGTATGGGGAAACCACCCAATATCGAGAAAGTTGAAAAAATTAGGGGTAGGAAGTTTGACCTTTCTAAAGCCTAGGTCAATGCCATTATTGACATTGTTGATGGCAGAAAATTATCCCTTGAAGGGGCGCTTAGAGTGGTGAGTTCCCAGGACCTTGATTCCAAATTATTCTGCTCTAATTTAATTGTAGGGATTTAGCTAATGAGCCCAAAAAACTAGCCTTTAAAAACCTTTTTCATTTGCACCACCCAGACATCATCATGCTTCATAAAACCTTGGGTACTAGGGCACATATCACTCAATTTTTGTCTTCTTTTCTTCCAAATTGGACCTTTGTTTCTTCCGATGTCAGGGGTCGCTTTGGTGGACTTATGACCGGACTTAAGAACAATTCAGTAAATCTGATTAATTGTTGGACATTGGAATCATTGATTGGCGTGGAGGCCTACTCCATGGAACTGAGCTCAATATTTTTGGTGGTAAATATCTATGGTCCATGTGTGGAGAAAATTTCTTCCTGGGACAGTTTGACAAACAAATCCTTTATGAATGGCCCAAACCTAATTGTGGGGGCCACTTAAATTTTTCCTTGGGTTGTTCTGAAGCTTGGGGTCCTTGTGCTCAGATTGATCCTATGGCAGATTATTTCCTGAAAATGATGCAGGATGAGTTCCTTTTTTATCCCTCTCTTACGAAAATAACCCCTACTTGGAGAAAAAATAGAGTGGGTGAGGCCCGCATTTCCAAAAGACTAGACTGGTTCCTTTTAAGTGATGAATTTTCAAAAAATCCTATTGGCTTTCGGTAATTCTTTGGCTTTTGTGGGATCTAGGACCATTCCTCTATTCTCCTGGAGCTGGTTGGTCCATTCAAGAAGCCTTCTGCTCCCTTCAAATTCAACGTTGGTTGGCTCAAGGAGGCAAGTTATCACCAATTGGTGGTTTATCATTGGAGCTACCCTCGGTGGATGAGGGCTACTCAAATGCCCATGCTTTCATTGATAACATGAAAAATATTAAAAAATCCACCCTTAAATAGGCCAAAAATGAGGCCCAAAAAGATATGGAATCAATTAACATTATCAACGAGTCCTTGGACTACTTGTACAGTGATGGGGAGAAGGTTTTTGTAGATGAGGAGGCTTGGAATATGATCAAAGAGCTGGAAGCGAGAAGGAATAAAGTTCTTAAATACAAAGAAGAGCTTTGGAGCTTGAGAAGCAGGGCCATTTGGCTTGCAGTGGGAGATGAAAATACAATTTTTTTTCACAATTATGATAAGGGGAGGAAAAATACCAATACCATTTGGGAAATTGAAAATTCAGCTGGGATTAAGGTGAAGAATTTCAAAGATATTTCTTCTATGGGGAGAAATCACTTCAAAAGCCTTTATACTGCTTAGGAAGGGGTTAATACCAGGGAGGTTATTCAAGTTGCTCAGCTATTTCCTCGTTATGCTGACGAAGAAAGAAATAATTTACTCATGTCCCCTATGGAAAAGAAGGAGATTGAACATATTTTAAAAGCTATGCAAACCTACAAAAGCCCTAGGCCTAATGGTTGGACTGTGGAATTCTTTCAACATTTTTTTGACTTGATGGGAGAAGCCATTACAAATGTGGTGGAGGAATCTCGGTCACTAGGCCACATTCATGACGTCATCTAATCTACATTTTTGGCCCTCATTCCAAAAAAAATGCTTCGTCCTCTTTTGAGGACTTCTATCCTATATCCCTCTGTAATTTTATCTATAAGGTTATCTCTAAAACTATTGCTAATAGATTAAAGCCTATCCTCTCAAGATCCATATCAAAAGAAAAATTTGGCTTCCTGGATGGTAGGGAAATTCATGAAGCCATTGGGGTGGCACAAGACACTCTCCACATTATAAACTATCCCACAAAAGATGTATGGTTGTAAAGACTGATCTCTCTAAGGCATATGACAGAATTAATTGGTCATACCTTAGATGTCTATTAACCCATCTTGCATTCCATATTGATTTTATTAATTGGGTTATGAGCTGTATTACTAATATTTATTTTGTTTTATTATTAATGGATCAGGCTCATAATTATTTTCAAACCAAAGAGGCTTGAGATAGGGATGTCCATTGTAATTATTACTATTCCTTCTGGCTGTTGAAGGCCTTAGTCAACTCGTTCACTAGGCCATAAGATCGGGGACCCTTGGGGGTATTGAAGTGGCTTCTAATCTAATCATTACACATCTCCTTTTTTTGGATGGCATTATGTTATTCAACAGTAATAACAGGGTTGCAGTAAAAAAATTAAAGGAAATATTGGATCTTTTCATGAAGGCTACATGCCTAACCATCAATAGTCAGAATTCCTCCCTCGCACATGAGGGATTTTCCAAAGCTAATCCCTTATGGACTTCTAGCCTCCTTCCTTTTCTACAAATTCCTTTGGAAACATGCATTAATTACTTAGGCTTTTTGGTTAAGCCAGATGGGTATCGCAAACAGGATTGGTATTGGATGGTCTTGAAAATTGAAAAAAGAATTAATTCATGGAGTCAAAATTGGCTCTCTAGAGTGGGTAGATTAGTCCTTATAAAATCTATTTTATTAGCCATCCCAGTCTACTGGATCAGTTTGGTGTAGGTCCCTAATGGTATTCTCAATAAAATCAGAAGCATCTACAACACATTCCTTTGGTTGGGCAAGGAGGACAATAAAAGTGTTCCTTTGGGTGGTGTGGGATATGATTAAAAAACTTAAGGAATGGGGTGGCTGGGGTATCAAGAAAATAAAGCCTTTGCCTTGGCTCTGGCTACTAAATATATGTGAGGGATTATTTCTAAAAATATTTTATGGAACTTTGTGGTTAGAAGAAAATATATTGATGTTGTTCCTCTAGACGATTGGATTACAACACTGGATAAAGAAAATAAGAAAGTTTCCAACATTTGGAAAGCTACCATTCATGTTTTTGATTTGGTGGGACAAGGACTTGCATAGAATATTGGTAATGGGGAGCGCTCAAGGATTGGTCTGGGCCCTTGGGTTGGATGCAATGGTGACTATTTTCTCTCGAAGGGCATTAGGGTTTCTTTGCACCAGAAGGGCCTTATTACACCTGCCCAGATCAACACACCTGATCAGTCCACCATTTGGGCTCAAGCTTGGAGAAAAGCGGATGAGATTGGACTGGAAAATCAGTGGGTCAATAAATGGAAGGCCTACCTTCAAGAGCTGGAAAATACTCGTGTGTGCTTAAAGAGTCTCCTGATAGCTTTGTCTTTCTTCATTAAAAATATGGGATATACTCACCCAAGGCTGGATATTCCTATATTATGGCCACTAAGGAGGAAGGCAATAAGGAATGGTGGTACAAGGCTCTATGGGAGATCGGTTTCGCTGCAAAATCCAAGATATTCTTTTGGAACATTCTCTTCTGGAAAGTGCCGACGTGGGATTCTCTATAGAAACACTTCCTCAATGGTCCCAGGTGGTGTTCTCCCTGTAAAAAGGTGGAGGAAACTATTTACCACTTATTCATATTTTGTCCCTTCACTAGGAATTTTTGGGAATATACTCATACACTCTGTGATGTAGATTTTTTTGGGGTGGGAAATAATTGTAATGAAACTTGGAAGTCCTGGTGGGAGAGATGCAAAGATCCAGATCACAGATTTCTGCCACTGATTATTTCCTAGGGAATCTGGTTGTCTAGGAAAACGTGTTTTCAAAGACTCCCTTTCCTCCAAGGCAGTGGTGGCAAGTTGAAGTGTTGTAATATTCATGGCCTCCTCATCCACTTCCTCAAATGCTAATACTAGAAGGGTGCTAAATGAAATCATTCTGCCAGATATTCCTTGGTCCTATTTTGATGGAGCGGCTACTCAGGGGCTTTGTGGGGCTATCATACTCATTCACAAAAAATCATACATTTCTTTGGCGGCCTCTATCGGTCTTGGCATGGGGACAAACAACTTTGCAGAGCTACAAACCTTAAAACCCTTGTTGTGTTGGATACTTCACCAGGATATCACACCAATTCAAATATTTGGGGACTCATTGAATGTCATAAATTGGTTTAACACGTAGAGATATCCAAATTATTTATTGTTGCCTATTCTTGATGAGATTATTTTACTAAAAACACATTTTACATGGATTTCTGTTTGCCATATTTACAGGGAATGGAACCAACATGCTGAAAATTTGTCTAAGATAGGTCTTAGACAGGCTTAGGGCTCGTGGTCGATAGAAGAAAAGGATGGTATGGTGGTCTGTGTTGAAAACTAGACCATAATGATGGAGGGCCTTTCCTCAACATGTAGGTTCATGTTCTTATTAACTATTTTTTTTTCCCCAGCATTGCTCTATCTTTTGGAGCTACGTATATATGATGCCTAATTTTTCCTACAAACATATCGTTTTTTAATATATTTATGGAACTCACGGATTATATAACACATTATTATTTTTGAATTTGTCGGTCTCTTTGCTGTGGAGAGGCCAGCATTTGGATGGATTTATGCCATGGTTATATCTATTGGGTGTTTCTCCTTATTCAGAGGCTCGTAGTGATGACATGCTTATGGTTGCTATGCTATTTTACTACTTTAGCAGTTCTTCTGTCTAATATGGTCTCTGAATGATTTCTTGATTTCATAGATGGTACCTTCTCACCTATGGGTGTTGTTTGGCTGGCATTTTTTCCTTGTTCCCTTTGGGGAAAAGGAGTTATGGAATGCTATGCATCATGCGATGTAAATTTTTGTTTCTCATAATAGAAAGTTTAGTTTTTTCTTGGAAATTTTTTTTATTAAATACATCATTAAATAATCGATATGTTTTGTATATAATTTGAAGCTCCATGGAGAATTTGGATTCATAACTAAAAAAGATGCCAACAATTTCCGTATAGCAATGTTAGCAGTGTTCCGATGAGATAGAATTATGATTAGACTTAGAAGTCTTTCAATTTGATGAGTAAATGATTTTTAAAGTGATTTAAGTGTCAAAATTGCTTGGTTTATATATAATAAATAAAATATAGATATATTTTTATCTTATTTATATGCTCTCTATTGTATAAGGCTATGTGTATAGTCCTGTTATTTAATCTATGTGATTCTTATCTTATCTATATGCTATATATTGTATAAGGATGGGTGTATATTCCTATTATTTAATCTACATATTGAAACCTTATGAACTAGACATCTATTTGAAATGGATTTTCACAAAAGTATGTTGTAATTCTTATCCATTGGTTCAAATCTGTCTTTATTATGTGGGTTCCTTCAGCAGCTTCAAGGCCCTTTTCCTGGGGATAATTGAGTTGTAAAATAAAATATCTTCTGCTCCTTGGCTTGTATGAATATCCTGAGGCATTCTACCTAAAAGCTATCATGTTATTTTTGCCTCTTATCGAGCTCAACTATGCTCTCTTTCCAAATGGAAACTTGGGAAACTTGAATTCTTAACTGGGCAATATAGCCTTCTTATATTAGATTTTTCATGCCCTCACAGTTTCTTTCTCTTCTATGTCTTAAGGTTCTTTACAGCTTTATCTTACTTTCATATGTTGATTTTATTGTTTCATTTCATTATAGTTTTCATGCCCTTAGAATTTCTTTCTATGTTCTGCCTTAAGGTCCTTTACAATGTTATCTTACTTTCATAGGTTTCTTTTATTGTTTCATTTCATTAGTCTTGATAGTAAGATTAATTCCTCTAGGCATTGAAGAATCATTAAATACATCATTAAATCATCGAGATGTTTCATATATAATAGCTTTATCTCACTTTCATAGGTTTTTTTTATTGTTTCATTTCATTATAGTTTTCATGCCCTCAATTTTTTTTTCTCTGTTATGTCTTAAGGTCCTTTACAACTTTATCTTACTTTCATAGGCAGATTTTATTGTTTCATTTCATTAGGCCTGATTGTAAGCTTAATTCCTCTAGGCATTGAAGCATCATTAAATACAACATTAAATCATCGAGAACTTTCGTATATAATCTGAAGCTCCATAGAGAATTTGGATTCATAACTAAAAAAATATGCAAGCAATTTTCATATAGAAATGTGAGTAGCGTTCCGATGAGAAAGAATTCTAATTAGACTTAGTAATCTTTTGATTTGATGAGTCAATGATTTTGAAAGTGATTTAAGAGTCAATTATGCTTGGTTTATATATATATATAACACAGATGGTTTCTTATCTTATTTTTATGCTCTATATTGTATAATGTTGGGTGTATAGTCTTGTTATTTAATATCTGTGAAATCTGGCTCTGTCTTTTTGTCTGTATTAACATAATTTTGTATTAGAAAGAAATTTTTTTGAATTAAATAAATGCATTTGGAGTAGCTGCCAAGTTTATAGAATTTTTCTAATTTATCTGTATGTATGTATTTACATAATTTTGTATAAGAAAACAATGAATTTTTTTTTCCAATTAAAGAAATGAATTTTGAGTAGCTCTCAAGTCTATATAATGTTGAATCCTTAGTTAAACTGAGAAGGGGGGTGAATCAGTTTAACATATACATAAGCTTTTTAATTTTTCATCAACTAGTTTACAGCTTAATTTTATAACCAACCTTAATAAGTGAACAGTCTTAATATGTTGCAGCAAGTATTAGATTAATGTGACATCAAACTTATTATGAGAGCAACAAACATTAAGCAGATTTGGTAGATCATATCAACACATAGGCAACACACATAGAGACAACAGATATAAGTGGAAACCCATAAAGGGAGAAAACCACATGTTATTATTGTTGTGATGCAAAGGCAAGCTCCAACACCCTCTCACCACTATTTTTCTGGAGGCACCAACCTACAGGAGGCTCCAACCTCAGTTAGCTACAACTGACAACTATCAAGCTTCAACTTGATAGGGAAGCTCCAACTTCCTTACTTTATCAAAAGAAAATTTTGATGATTTACCTCAGATATCAGCTCTGTTCTATATCATCTCTTTATGCTCCTCTCTTCCTTATCTTCTCTGCCTCAATTTTCCTCACTCTCCATTCTCTGTCCTTATTCTCCCTAACCTCTATATGCATATCAGGGTGATATTACTTATAGAGATTTCCTAATGACTGTTTGTTTTCCTCTAGGAATTTGAAATGGATAGCCATACCTCTTAGTCTTCTAGTTCTCATTTCTTTTCTAGCTCACTCAAAAAAATATAACTGTATGTACTAATTTTAACATTACAGTGGGATAGTTGTTCTCTTCCGGAGACTTGCCAATGCATCAAAAATAATATAAATCAGTTAAACCATTTAAATTTAATTACAATGTGAATTCTAGCTCACCCATTCAGCCTCTTAGTTCACTGCGCATGTCTTTTCTGTGACTATGTTTTGTCCCTTTCGGCTCTGCTAGCTCTCTTGTTCTTTGCCGTGGTGTAACAGCTATGTATCTCTAACAACGCTTTTTATATATAATGCAATTTCAACTCTCGGCATAATTATACAGAATTTTAACATACAAACTGCCGAGTTATTTAACTCCGATACCTCTTAGAAATATAACAATAATGAATCATTTTAATACATAAAATTCCCTTTCGGGCCCACTTTCCAAGCTTGCATTATTCTCCGATGCGATGCGATCACTCCGATTTGATGCGATGCGATTACTAATTCCGATTGCGATTAATTGCAATCGCAACTTCCAGTTGCATGTTTCGATATTCCTATGCTCTGATGCTCCGATGCGATCAATTACTGTTCACTTTGATATGCTGATGCGATGAATTTCTTTTCGACTACTTCCGATTGTGATTAATCGCAATCACAACTTGTATTTGCATGTTTCGATGTTCTTCTCCTTCTCTGATGCGATGTAACACTATTTAACGGAACTCAAAAATATATGAATCATCGTTTAGACCATATCGGGTTCGGAACTCAATCGCAATCAAAAAATTTTGTTAACATGTGCCGCTGCCAAGTTTTCTCCGATGCGATTGGTGAGGGTCCCACAATATATTAACTCGAACAATAGAGCGCTACATATAAATGTATATGCTTTGGACCTTTGTATATAAGGTGCAACATATGTACCGCGTTGCATTATATATGCTTCCACTTCCGCTTTAATGTATCCTCCAGCTTCGGTAATGATTCTCGGAATTTTAATGTAAAGGGGGCTCCCACACTATATGTAAAATATTGTCTGTCAGCATAGTATTAAGTCTTTCGCTCAGATTTAGACCCAACACTAATGTATATATATTAATGCAACACATATATCATTTGTTGGTTCATGGGTCCCACGCTCTACTGTTCACCCTCGTCAGTCAAGCATATCCACATTATATGAATTGCTATAGGTCCACGCCCTTTGTATCATTTCATTCGAAGCATCAATAAACTTATAATTAAACCCAACACGACATTTTAACACAAAGCCATTCCATGGAGCCCGCTTGTGTTTGATAAGCTCTGCACTTTTAGTACGTTCCCAACTGACAGCACCCTTTGAACATAAATATATATAAGCCTAAGTCAATCTTTGACCATGGATTTAACCCTCGGCATATCATAATGTATTAACTTGCAACAAATAAATAATCCGCACATAACCCATTTCTATATGTGAACTCAACTTTAATATATATCCAATATTGCAATGAATATCAAACCTGATACATATTTTAACATACAAATGTTCGCGGGGCCCACCTCCATTAACACACCTCTTGAATCCAACGACTGACAGTTTATCGCATCCACTGCGATGATCCAATGGACGACGCACAATATCGTGCGACTTAAATGCTCGTTTAATAATTCTCCAAACTCACGCGAAAAAATTTGTTTTACAAAACTGCCTGAGGACATGTGTCCTTCAATGGCATATATCGCGTTCATTTTGGTAATACAGCTTACCACTTCAATTCTTGTGTGAACCCACTGGTTTTGTGCCCCTCCAGTTTTACTGTTTATGTTTGAGGTTCTGCTTATAGTCAAGGTTCTGTTCCATAAAGAATGTCGCGTCTTCATTATATACATATTCGTATAAGCTATGTTCAACCTATAATATATAAAAACCCTTCTTGATGTTGTTATATACCTTTCTTCAGCACTTTGATATATATGAACCCTGTTTCATTGCTATTTTAATATAACGCTATCATATGACCCCTGTTTCATTGCAAAACGCTTGGTTCCATTACCCTTAGCTTGGTTAACCGCTCTCCCTCTGCTGCTCGACCATTTCATCTCTCCCTCTGTATTCTCTGTCTCCACCTCTGCTGCTCTGCCTCCTCTAGTTCTGCCTCATTTCTCTGTCTCTGCATCCTCTGCTGCTCGACTGTTTGCATCCTCTTCTTCCACCTGTCTCCTTTGTCGTCTATGTTGTCTCCTTTGCTCTTCTTTGCTTCTCTGTCTGTCTCTATAAATAAGCTTTCCTTTTGTTCTTCGCATGCTCCCTATAAAATTTCCCTCTGTCTCTACCTCTGCTGCCTCCTTTGCCATCAATGACAACATTTCCAACATATAATTTTTCTAATTTGTTTGTTTGTCTGTATTTACATGATTTTGTATCAGAAAACAATAATTTTCTTTTCAATTAAAGAAATGCATTTGGAGTAGCTCTCAAGTCTATATAATTTTTCTAATTTGTCTGTCTGTCTACATTTACATAATTTTGTATCAAAAAACAATGATTTTTTTTTTCAATTAAATAAATTCATTTGGAGTAGCTCTCAAGTCTATATACTTTTTCTAATTTGTCTATCTATATTTACATAATTTTCTATCAGATTTTTTTTTTTTCAATTAAAGAAATGCATTTGGAGTAGCTCTCAAGTCTATATATTTTTTCTAATTTGTTTGTATATCTATATTTACATAATTTTGTTTCAGAAAAAACATTTTGTTTTCAACTAAAGAAATGCATTTGGAGTAGCTCTCAAGTCTATATAATTTTTCTAATTTGTTTGTCTGTCTGTATTTACATAATTTTGTATGAGAAAACAATGATATTTCTTTTTTCGATTAAATAAATGCAATTGGAGTCATTTATCCTATGAAATTTAAGGCATTTGCAATAAATGTTCATTTAATATATTTTTAAGGAAAATGCTCATGTTTTTGGAACCATGTAGATGTATTTTAATTTATAAACTTTGAGGCATTTCCTAGTGTTTACAGGAACCATGTACATGTCATTTCTCCCATAAACTTTAAGGAAAACCATGTACATGTCATTTGTTCCATAAAATTTAAGGCATTTTCTAGTGTTTTTGGGAACCATGTACATGTCATTTCCCCCATAAACTTTAAGGAAAACCATGGACATGCCATTTCTCCCATAAAATTTAAGGAAAACCATGTACATGTAATTTCTCCTATAAACTTTAAGGAAAACTTTAAGGCAAACCATGTACATGTCATTTCTCCCATAAAGTTTAAGGCAAACCATGTACATGTTATTTCGCCCTTAAAATTTATGGCATTTGTAATAAATGTTCATTTAATATATTTTTAAGGAAAATGCTAGTGTTTTTGGAAATCATGTACATGCCATTTCTCCCATAAAACTTTAAGGCATTTTCTAGTGTTTTTGGAAAGCATGTACATGTCATTTCTCCCATAAACTTTAATTTAAGATATTTTTAAGGAAAATGCTACTCTTTTTGGAAACCATGTACATGCCATTTCTGCCATAAATTTTAAGGCATTTTCTAGTGTTTTTGGGAACCATGTACATGTCATTTCTCACATAAATTTTAAGGCAAACCATGTACCTGTCATTTCTCCCATAAAATTTAAGGCAAACCATTTACATGTCATTTCTCCCATAAAATTTAAGGCAAACCATGTCCATCTCATTTATCCCATAAACTTTAAGGAATTTTCAATAAAATTTAAGGCATTTGCAATAAATTTTCATTTAATATATTTTTAAGGAAAGTGCCAGTGTTTTTAGAAACCATGTACATGCCATTTCTCCCATAAACATTAAGGCATCTTCTAGTGTTTTTGGGAACCATGTACATGTCATTTATCCCATAAAATTTAAGGCAAACCATGTGCATGTCATTTCTCCCATAAACTTTAAGGCATTTGCAATAAAATTGAAAGCATTCGCAATAAATATTCATTTGATATATTTGTAAGGAAAATGCTAGTGTTTTTGGAAACCATGTACATGCCATTTCTCCCATAAAATTTAAGGAATTTGATAGTGTTTTTTGGAACCATGTACATGTTATTTCTCCCATAAACTTTAAGGCAAGCCATGTACATGTCATTTCTCCCATAAATTTTAAGGAATTTGCAATAAATGTTCATTTAATATATTTGATTGAATTTGCTTTTTTTTTTTTTCAGGGATAAAAAATCCCACTAAACATGGTTGAAAAATGGACATTATGCATAGATGTTTCTTGATATCCCAATCTAGGGAAAGCAGTGATTACATATGTGCTGTTGAGGCTAACTTTTGTCTTTACTTCCTTACCTTATTTTCCACTTTTGGCCTAGCTTTTGACACATATACTTCCTTTTTCCTCTCCTAATCATTAATATGGCCAGACTTTGATCAATTGTGGTTAAAGGTAAAAGGAAGTACAAGGGTAATTTTTTTTACTATTCTATAGCTAGTTTCGTCACTTTTAGTAACATACTTATTTGTTAACTTACTATTATGGGAAGAATGATGGATTACATGCAGGACCTGTTTGATTAGCTCTTTGACTTGGATGAAAACCATGTTCCTTCAACCATCTTTCAGTTGATATTACATCATGCCTCAAGATAGAAGCTCTAGCTCAAAGCCCCAACTCAGCAAATTCAATGCTCCTTCCAGCACTTCGACAAAGTCAAGGATTAGTGAAGGACTAGTTGGCCACTCTACGAATAGTGGAATTCGGTTGACTAAAATTAGGACCCTTTTTCTTATAGCAGCATGTGGTTTTTAATAAAGAACTGATAGTGTGAAATTAGGACAATCAGCCTTGATTTTGTGGATCACCATATCCACGGTTTTCAACGTCCTACCTTGTAATACAACTGCTACTAATTCTGCAACTTAGAATGCCTATAAAGGCGGAGACATATGATTTGATTAAAATTTAATGTATTACGTGTTCAGCTGTCAATATAAACTATGATTTCATGGTCTAATAGAAAAAAAACCAAATTCAAATGTTGATGTGTTTTTGATTAACTGGGGATTGCTGTGGATTTGATGAATCTATGAGATAAATTGTTGTAGGTCTAAGTTAGTACTATAATCAAAGCTTTCTCGGGTGTGGCAAGGGACCACCACAACCAGTTTAGCCCAGTAGAACTAGCTAGAGGTAATTCATAGACACCATTTGATTTAAATCTCTGACTGCAAAAGTTAATTGTCTTTGGAAATCGATTTGTGTTTTGGCTTGATTCACATTGTTGTGGTTCCCAAGCATCATTGATTTAAATTCTCGATTGTAGAATAGTTGTCTTTGGAAATCAATTTGTGTCTTGGCTTGATTCAGTTGTTGTGGTTCATGAGTATAATTTGATTTAAATGCCAGATGGAAAAGTCATTTGTTTTCGAAAATCGATCTTGAGATTTGGTTTGATTCATATTGCTGTAGTGCCTAAGTATTAAATTCTCAATTGCATAGCTAGCATTTGTAGAAATCGATCTCAGCATTTGTTGAATGTTTTCGTAATGGAACAATTGTGTATCTCCAGGATCGAATTGGGAATATCCTTGTAGCTGTAAAAGAGTCTGATCCCTCCCATATGGATTGCGTTCCACCCTTCACCTTGTATGCATCATCCTGAATTGAGCTTTGCTCAAAAACAGAGCTTGAGTGAATATCCCATCAGCCCCTAGATAAACAGACTGCTGTGTGAACAGGAAAAGCCTGGTTTGTATACATTTAAATTTGATCCTTTTGCTGAATAGCTAGGCTGAAACATGTATGGCTAGATCGACTCCAGTAAAGAGAACATAGATTAGATTGCAAAGAGATTCGATGATTATTGCTTCTGTGTGTTGAATAGTCCCGTGCATTGAGTAATCAGTAGGTGTGCATAGCATAGATAGATGGCCACAGTTCAATTGTTATAACAGATGTATTTCATCATTGAGTAAATGATTTTGTTTGAATTCTTTGCACCTGGTTTGAAGAAGCATAGTTTCTGTTTGCATTTGAGTTTTGGCTTATTATCACTTAAGACCAACAAAGGAGTGTGAAGTTAGAACCATTAGAGAGTGACAGGGATAGATTATTTTGGGGTCTTAGCCGACAAGATACTAGGAGACCAGTGGGTTGATAAGGTAAAAGAGAGTAGATGATTCATAGAGTAATTCTGAGCGGAACATTTTCTCCATTTCTTTGGCATGATTAAATAGATGTCTGCAGTTTTACTTTGTCTTGAATTAGATTAGGGTTTGAAGTAGGAATTAAATTACATAGACTGATTGGAGCATTTAGGTCAAGTTGAATTAGCAAGATTTCTTGGTGTGACTGTGTATTTCCTTAAGGACAGAGTTTTAACCAGTAGCCCTCTTTGGATTGATGTTAGAAATGATGTGTTAGGGTTCATAGCTTGGTGTGAGTTTCACAATTCAAATCTACAAGAATGACAGTGATGAAATTATTAAACCCTTGCAGCTTGGTTCGAAAGTAACTATTCATTGAGGATTGAAATATTCTTGCAAGTTCCCGAGGATGATTAGATGATTTCCAGTGATAATGCATGTGAGCTGGTCAACTATGAATTTCAAATATTGAATCCATTTCTGTCTCTGTTTCTATGTCCAAATGTAGCATGTGTTGATTGAGTTGGTAACATTATCTTATTGTAGAAACTAGAGTGTCGAATACTATATAAATTGAGTAAATTTTCCAAAAGTGTAGTTGGTAGTTCGATGAAATACCACTAAGATTAAAACTGATCTCTAGAGTACAATGTGCATTTTGATAGTTTGAGTCTACTGGCATGAACTGTTGTCATCAGATTTAATTAGGGATACCTTTAGTAATTGCAATTTCACTGTGTGAGTATGGAATTAACTTCTAGGTTTACTCAGATTAAGTAATTTCTTTTAAGTGTGACCTCCAAAGATCAGAATTAGGGTTTTTGAGATTTTTTGCAACCAAGCGAGTCATTGAATTAAAGTTGTTGTTGATTGGTGATTTCAGACTTAATGTTGAGATATATTGAATCAAGGTTTCCAGTGTTCAAACCAGAATTTGCTGATTGTTTCTATTTTCATAAATTGATTTATTTATGATAGTGCGTGTTTATAGATGCTTGTGTGTGACTTAATTCTTAGACCAAACATCGTAAGGAATCATATAAACTTCAACTATAAAAGCTAAACCTTGATAGCGCAGTATAGCTCGTGTTTTATGAGCCCAAATTGATATACAAATATTGGTGAATTAATTCGACATTTATTTCAAACCACATTTTGGCGTCATTGTCGGGGTGCTGTAATTTCAAGATTCAGGTAATCATTATTGTTGAAGTTCAAATATCTTGCAGGGCTGTCAAAGGGCAGAGAGAGTATGGTAAAATGTGATTGAAGAGCCATGCATCCACTTTTGTGGGGTTGCTCCAAAGTCTGACTGATTACTACTTGTTCTCAACTTTATTCTTATTTCCTTATGCGTAGAAGTATACCTAGGGATAATAAAGGTAGATTTATTTCCAGTTTTCAATTTCCTGAAAATTTTGGTTCAGTAAAAACTCCATTAACTAACCCTGTTGATCGTTACACAGGTACTAAAAATGAAAAAGGAGTACTAGTGGAAATGAAATTTTGGAAGAAGAACTTGCAAGCCAAGAAGAAGTAAGGTTGTCCATTGGCTCTTTCTCCACCAACATCAGCACCAATATGGTGAACAACGAAGGTGAGAACAAAAACAACGAGGGGAATCATGAAGAAAAGGACCAACTTTCTTTTTGGAAACAAGAATGGCCAAAGGGGAGAAAACATTGAAGGGCCAAGGAAAGAGAACACTCATGGACCACGAGGAGGACCATATGACAATGACAAAGAAACTACCTTTGAGTTCCCTATCCTTGACATCACCAGGAACATCACAATGAGGAGCATTCCAATGACTTCCTTGCGGCTCTTTTATGGTAAGTCCTCCGAGGATCCTGATGCTTTTCTTTTTGAATTTGATATTCTGTGCAAAATATATAATTACTACGATGATGCACACAAAATGAAATTGTTCCCAGCCATCCTAAAATACACCGCACTTCGATGGTTTATGAGCTTAGGGGAAAACACCATATACACTTGGGATGACATGAAATCTATATTCCTTAAGAAATACTAGGATTTCTGCAAAACTAGAGACCTAAATGATATTCTAAGAATGCAACAACTAAATGACGAAATCCTGCAAGAATATCTTGAGCACTTCCTGTATCACTTTCACAAATCCTGAGGAGCCCATCTAGAGGAGAAAATGGTCAAAATAGTCTTTCTAAAAGGATTAAGAGAAAAATCCATCAAGACTCTAAACCTTTAAAGCGGTGGGGACATTTATAAAAAGTATTTTGTTGAAATAGCCGAAATTTTTCGAACCTATTCTAGAAGCCAGGCTAAAGTAGGTAGGAAGTTGCGTGATAGTCTCTGAGACACTACACCTAGAAACCACAAACATGTTTCTACTGTTGTCACTAAGGTCGAACTAGGGAACCTGCTGGAAGACTTTAAAAATGATATTTTAAACACCATTGGCAACCAACTGGACACAAGGAAACATAAGAAGAAACAGGAATATGAAAGGGCTGCTATGGAAATATTTTGTCCCAAATGTTGACAAAATCATATGGAAAGAGAGTGTCCCATCAATTTTATTGAGGTTTGTGGAATTTTCACCTTAGAACATGCCATGGGTAAATGCCCAAATCTTCTAGGCCTGCAGGCCATCTATAAAGGGAATGTTGAAACAAATGATCCATCGCAAGCAAGTAAAATGCCCTTTTGGAGAGGCCCCAATCAGAACATATTCTCAGAACCTAGTCCCCAAGGACATAGTCAAACTCAACCCTGGAATTTATAGCCATATTATTCTCCTTGGGCTGCTCCTCAAACTAAAAACACCCCATGGAACCAGAACTGGAGGGCAAACCCTTATACCAACCCTTATCTGCCACAGAGCCAGTTCTATGCGTCGTACCCGAATATGCTAAGAACCCCAACATATTAGCAAGGGTATAAGCCTCACACCTATCAAAGGTACAACCCAACCATGAAATCCTATCAACAAGGGTATAACCCTCACACATATCAACAACCATTGCTACCATCGCCTCCCTTGCATCAACTTTTACCTACACCATCTGACCCATCATCACCTTTGCAGGCACCTCAAAACCCACCTCACACTACATTATTTCCTGTGCAACCCCTACCTAACCTCAACCATAATAGACCACCTCAACCTGCATAGAAAATAAAAATCTAGCCTTTCCCTACATACATGATCACTACCATCCCCATGAACGAAATTCAATTATGATCGGGGAAGACAGTTAATAACGGGAAATTAGCTGTTATCATAGAGGAGGAGGTCCCATCCACATCATTCAAAAACCATATACAAAATGAAAAACAAAAACAAATACAAGAATAAGAATCAAATGAACCACCCTACCCAGAAGGACTACTTGTAAAGAAAGAAGAGACTCCTCTGGAATAAAACCTAGAAAATGAATTAAGGAATGTCTGCATCAAAATTCCACTCTTGAAAGCTATCAAAGACATCCCTATTTACAAAAAAATTGTGAAGGATCTCTGCCTTAAGAAGCTAGGTAGGAAAGGGCATAAGAACCAAAGTGTAAAAATCATGAGCCAAATGTCCACCATGATTTCTGAATTTCTTGCGAAGTATCAGGACCCTGGGAATCCCATTGTCACCATTAAAATAAACAGAGTACTTCTGTCAAACACACTTGTAGAATTAGAGGTGGAAATAAATGCCATGACATATGAGACTATGAAATATTTGTAGTTACCAGGGCCTAAACCCACCCCCATCATTCTATAAATGGCAGACAAATCCGTCATCAAATCAATAGGAACCCTAGAAGACATAGTGGTCAATATAGCTTCCTGGAAATACCCTATAGATTTTATCGTCGTTTTTCCAAAAACATCGAGACATAGATATCTTGTAGTTCTAGGATGCCCTTGGTTGGTAACTGTTGATGCCGTCATAGTGTGAAGAAATAGAGAAATGATCATTTCCAATGGTTCCCATAGCCAAGCCTTGTCTATTTTTCCCCCTGTCCAAACAGCTGCTGAAGTACCATTATGGCTCAAGAGCCCCTACAGAGATGAAGATTGTATGTTTCCTTTTTTGACATTAGAATAGTCTAGAGGTCTCCAGGAACAGTCCGATGAACATATCTTTCACTAGTTTTTATCTCATAGTTCTTGTATTGATTATCTGATTTCTTTTAATGGTTACCATCATGTTTTCAGTGATGAGCTCTAGGAAGCCTGCCATCCAACCATGTTCACGTCTTTTGCAGCAATAGAGGAAAGCCATGAACTCACCATAGAGCCTGCGGAAATCACTGAAGGAAGGACCTTACACATCGGTGCAGAATTGACCACGGAACAAAATCAACAGTTAATGGGTATGATCCGTGAGAAATATGGAGCATTTGCTTGGGATTATTTTGACATGCGGGGCATCCATCCAGACACTTGCATTCACCACATTTACACTAATGAAGAAATGACACCCGTTTGACAGCCACAAAGAGGAATGAACCTAGAATTGAAGGAGATTGTCAAGGAAGAGCTTCATAAACTCCTAGCTGCAGAATTCATCTATCCCATTTCAGACAATAGATGTGTGTCACCTCTAGTGGTGGTGCTGAAAAAGAATGACAAGTGGCATATCTACGTTGACTACAGAGAACTAAACAAGGCCACGTTGCGCGACTACTTTCCCCTGCCCTTCATCGATCAGGTACTCGACACACTCTTAGGTAAGAAATGCTTCTCTTTTCTAGATGGGTACAGTGGATATAATCAAATCCAGATAGCTAAAGAAGATCAGGAAAATACCACATTTACATACCCTTGGGGCACCTATGCATATAGAGTCCTCCCTTTTGGTCTTTGTAATTCCCTAGCTACGTTTCAAAGATATGTACTCGCCATTTTCTTTAATTTGGTCCATGACTGTGTAGAAGTCTATATGGATGACTTCACAGTCTATGGAGATGATTTCGGTCAAGCTTTGGCCAATTTAGAAAAAGTGTTGATTCGTTGTCAAGAAGCAAACCTGGCCGTTAGTAGTGATAAATGCAGAATGATGCAAACAAAGGGAACCATTCTGGGTCATCATGTGTCATTAGAAGGAATTAAAGTTGATCCAACAAAGATCGAGGTAATCTCACATATTCCTATTCCTAGTTCACAAAAAAAGGTAAGAAGTTTCCTGGGCCATGCAGGTTAAAATCGTTGTTTTATCGAAAATTTTACTAATATTGCAGCACCATTATTTAAGTTATTGACTAAAGATGCTGACTTTGTATGGAATTTCAACTGTCAATAGGCCTTTCAGATACTAAAGGACAGATTGTCTATCGCTTCGGTGTTGAGAGGACCAAACTGGTCTCTACCATTTCACATATGTATCGATGCTTCAAACACTACACTAGGAGTAATTTTGGGACAAAGGGAAGATCGCTACCCTTATGTTATATATTTTATTAGCAAAAATATTTCCCCTACTGAATTTAATTATACAGTTACTAAGAAATAATTGTTAGCAGTTGTGCATGCTATTGGGAAGTTTAGACATTACATTATCGGTTATGAGACTTTCGTCCATACCAATCATTCTGCCATTAGGTTTTTAATGAATAAACCAATTACAAATGGTAGAATAACTAGATGGTTGTTGCTTTTATAAGAATTTAATATAACTATAATCGATAGGCCCAGAAGGGATAACCTAGAAGCTAACTTTTTGTCTCGTTTGAATATTGGACAGGGAAGCACGACAACTTTGATACTTGATGAATTCCCAGATGAAGCACTATTTGCCATTTCTTCCATCACCCCCTAGTTCGATGATGTTGCAAACTATTTGGTATCAGGGAAATTACCTCAGAGTATGTCTGCTAGGGAAAAACATAAAATTGTACAATGCAGTGCTAATTATTCCTGGATCGAGGGAAACTTATTTTACACGGGACCAAACCTGATCATGAGGCGTGTGTGTGGGAAGGCGAAATGTACGATGTTTTGAGAGCCTCCCACAACAAGCCTTGCGGGGGGAATTTTGCTGACAAACGAACTGTATAAAAGGTTCTTCGCACTAGTTATTATTGGCTCTCGCTCTTTAAAGATGCCAAGAAATTCATCTCCAGTTGTGATGCTTGCCAGCGGATGGGGAGACAAGTTTCCTCCGACGAAATTCCCCTTCAGCCTTAGATAGCCATTGAACCATTTGAGAAATGGGAATTGGATTTCATAGGGCCCATCTCCCTAATGTCGAAGAAAAAGAAATACATTTTGGTATGCACCGATTACGTCACCAAGTGGGTGTAGGCAAAAGCCTTATACGCTACCATGGAAAAGGAAGTAGTAGATTTTTTGTTTGAATACATCTTCACGACCTTCTGTGTACCACGCAAGATTTTCACAGACCAAGGTACGCAATTCACATCAAAATTGGTCAAGGCACTCACTGAGCAATATCAGATTAAACACCGTAAATCGACCCCTTACCACCCTCAAGCTAATATGAAAGTAGAGTGCACAAACAAATTCTTGGAGTCTATCCTCACAAAAACCGTTCAGCTGCACCATAAGGACTGGGCAGAAAATTTATTGGAAGCATTATGGGCTTATAGGATTAACTGGAGAAATGTGACGGGACACACCCCGTACGAGCTAGTCTACAAGAAACAATTACTTTTTCCCATCGAGTTCCAAGTGAAGACATTTTAGACGGCTGCCCAATTGGGAATGAATCTGACTAAATTCCAAGAGCAGAGGTTGATGTAGTTGAATGAGCTCGATGAGATCCGATAGGACGCATATCATAGAACTTTTCTGGTATAAGATCAAAGAGCTCGATGGCATGATAAGTTCATCAAAAATAAAGTCTTCGGTGCAGGTGACTGGGCCCTGTTGTACAACAGTAAGTTCAAACACTTTAAAGGTAAGTTCTCTACTCGTTGGTTGGCACCTTATGAGGTAGTTGATATTTTTGACAATGGTTCAATTCATATTAGAACCATTGATGATGAGCAGACTTCCTTTGTGGTGAATGGCCATCGGTTAAAAGTTTACCATAAACCACTCTCACATGATTTGTTTTTACAGGACATTCAGAAGGATCCAGGACTACAGCTGGTTCATGGAAATGACCCACCTCTTGCTAGATCAGTCGATTGATTTTTCTTATCTTTTTTTTTTTTTTTATATATATATATATATATATATATATATATATATAAATATATATATATACATATATATATATATATATATATAAATATATATATATATATATATATATATATATATATTTATTTATTTATTTATTATTTATTTATTTATTTATTTATCTAGATTAACCAGTGGACTGTCAATTTCCATATATATAGGTGGTTCTCCCCACATCCATGTAGAATAAAGGAGAAATTCAGAAGGAGTGGATTTATTCCTTTATCCAGGCCTGCCAGATTACTTATGGAAAAGGAAAAGTTGGAGTCTTCTTTAGATGTCTTCAAACTCTCTAAAAATGAAGCTCTCGAGCACTGACTGATCCAGGCTCATAAAATTTATGGACGAGTGGAAGTTTAGGGATTCCTTGGGCATAGAATTATTCTTTTCTGGGCCCAAGGAAATAACTACGAAAAAGAAACTCCTTGGAGTCTTCTATGGGCAACTCAGACTCCCTAAATATGAATGCCCTGAGCAGAAACTACCTTAGGCTCGATAAAACAATAAGGTGTTGGTAGCCTAGGGATCTAATGGGCATTGAATTATTCTTTTCTAGGCCCACTAGAATAATTACAGAAAATAAACCCCCCTGGAGCCTTCTTTTAAAACATTTGAAGCTCCCTAAATAGAAATGCCCCAGGCAGTTATCATCTCAGGCCTGGTTAAAATCCATGATATGGTGAACAGGTTCCAGTGCCACATCACAAAGCTGAGTGGCACTTGGTCATAGAAGTTGGAGATTCTATGTTCTGTTCTTCACAAAAATCGGCTCTATACTTGAGTTACTTTGAATTTGTCATCTTTGTCATCTTTGTAACTGGACATTCTGGACCAAAATCTTCGTTTGGAAATCTATTGTCTAGAAGCTACAACATGGTCATGAACAATCTCTTGTACCAATAAACTATGCAAAGCTCTATTTTAAACAATAATACAATCTTGGAATTGCAACCTAGGCCTAAAAATATGATTGATCTAGATATCACTATTTGTTGCAAATTTTACTGTTTACCATGACCATCATTACAGCAAAAGCTACATCTCGAATAGAAAACTTGCTTCTATATTCGTAAGATATGATGCTATTTTCATTCCCAATATCATTTAAGTGACAATGGTATGTGCTTAATCTGCTTAATTTAGTAATAGGTAGTTTTAATGATTATTACAAGTGCATGATGTTTTACCATGTTCCCTATGCCTCTACTCTGATTTTTTTGCCTTCCAAACCAATTATAATCCTACATATTTGCTCCACTTCTAACCAGAAATGCCACAAGGTGAAATCCTTCCTTTAGTCATGAAGCTAGACCTTCAAAAAGACAGTTAGGAAAACAAAGAAGGAAAGCCTTGTCCCCTCCTGAAGAACTAATTGAAAATACCCCAACTCAACAAGGTCGCAAGCTCAGTTTGAGGAAGAAATCAACTCATGCTAGTAAATCTCTAGTTCCCACTTCTGAGACTGTCATACTAGAGAAGAGAAGAACTAGAAGAATGGGTAAATCCCCTTGCAACACTGTTGATTCCCAACACATTTTTGGGCCCTCATTCCCGTATTCTGCTACTCCCTCTCAATCATATTCTCCCCAATTTCCTTCATCACCCTCATTTTCCCACCAATTTCGTAATCTAGATAATATTGCCCAAGATGTACATGCTTCTACCCCTTCTCCTGCTTCCATAAGCCCATAACATTAGGGTCCTTTTCCAAAGCAGGGTATGGGCCACATGCCAGATGAAGGTCATCCCCAACAGTCAACAGTTCCAGCAAAGATATCAGTCCCTGATGAAGAAGAAAATTTCAAAATTAGAGCAGTAAGACTTCAGAGGAAAATTTCAAAATTAGAGCAGTAAGACTTCAGAAGAAAATCTCTAAGTTGAGGAACAAGGATCACAGGTTTAAAACATTGTTTCAATATGTAAGTAAGGTAATGATAAGCTAAGAGAAGAGAACCTCCAGTTACATGCAAATAAGGCAAGTGCTAGAGGATTGGCTGCACAGTTCACAAAATGCTTAGCCTCATTTAGGAAAAGTTTGGGAAAGTTGGCCCAAGCAAATGATTTTTGACTAGACAGTGATGACTTGGAGGCATGAGGGCATGCCTCAGCTCAAGTGTGGGGGAGATGTTGAGGCTAATTTTTGTCTTTACTTCCTTACCTTCTTTTCCCTTTTGGCCTAGTTTTTGACACATATATACTTCCTTTTGCCTCTCCTAATCCTTAATATGGCCAGACTTTCATCAATTATGGTTAAAGGTAAAAGGCAGTACAAGTATAATTTTTTTTACTATTATATAGCTAGTTTGGGCACTTTTAGTAACATGCTTATTTGTTAACTTACTATTATGGGCAGAATGATGGATTTATTGTAAGACCTATTTGATTAGCTCTTTGACTTGGAGGAAAACCATGTTTCTTCAACCATATTTCAGTTGATATGCCAACATGCCTCAATATAGAAGCTCCAGCTCAAAGCCCCAGCTCAGCAAATTCGATGCTCCTTCCAGCACTTCAACAAATTCAAGGATTGGTGAAGGACCACCTGGCCACTCTACGAATAATGGAATTTGGTTGACTAAAATTATGACCATTTTTCTTATAACAACATGTGGTCTTTAATAAATAACTGATAGTGTGAATTTAGGACAATCAACATTGATTTTGTTGATCACTATATCCACGATTTTCAACTTCCTACCTTGTAATAGAACTTCTACTAATTCTGCAACTTAGAATGCCTATAAAGGCAAAGACATATGATTTGATTAAAAGTTAATGTATTACATCTTCAACTATCAATATAAACTGTGATTTCGTGTTTTAAAAGAAAAAAAGTTGAATTCAAATGTTGATGCATTCTTGATTAACTGGGGATTGTCGTGGATTTGATGAATCTCTGAGATAAGTTGATGTATGTGTAAGTTAGTACTTTAATCAACGCTTTCCCGGGTGTGGCAAGGGCCCACCACAACCGTTTCAACCCAGTATAACTAGCTAGAGGTAATTCGTAGACATCATTTGATTTAAATATCTGATTGCAAAAGTTAATTGTCTTTGGAAATCGATTTTTGTTTTGGCTTGATTCATGTCGTTGTGGTTCCCAAGCATCGTTGATTTAAATTCCCGATTGCAGAATAGTTGTCTTTGGATATTTATTTGTGTGTTCGCTTGATTCAGTTGCTGTGGTTCATGAGTATCATTTGATTTAAATGTCGGATGGTAAAGCCAGTTGTTTTCAAAAATTGATCTTGAGATTTGGTTTGATTCGTATTGATGTAGGGCCTAAGTATTAAGTTCTCAATTTCATAGTTATCATTTGTAGAAATCGATCTGAGCATTTGTTGAATGTTTCCATAGTGGAACAATTGTCTATTTCCAGGATCGAATTGGGAATATCGTTGTAGCTGTAAAAGAGTCTGATCCCTCCCATATGGATTGCATTCCACCCTTCACCTTATCTGCATCGTCTTGAATTGAGCTTTGCTCAAAAATAGAGCTTGAGTGAATATCCCATTAGCCCCTAAATAAACAGAATTTTGTGTGAATAGGCATAACCTGGTTTGTATACATTTAAATTCGATCCTTTTGCTAAATAGCTAGGTTGAAACATGTATGGCTAGATGGACTCCGGTAAAGACAACATATATTATATTGCAAAGAGATTCGATGATTATTTTTTCTGCGTGTTGAATAATCTCATGCATTGAGTAATCAATAGGTGTCCATAGCTTAGATTGATTACCACAGTTCAATTATTATAATAGATGTATGGCATTGCCAAGTAAATGATTTTGTTTGAATTCTTTGCACCTGGTTTGAAGAAGTGGAGTTTCTATTTGCATTTGAGTTTTGGCTTATTATTACTTAAGACCAACATAGGAGTGTGAAGTTAGACCCATTAGGGAGTGATAGGGATAGATTGTTTTGGGGTATTAGCCGACAAGACACTAGGAGACCAGTGGGTTGATTAGGTAAAAGAGAGTAGATGATTCATAGAGTAATTCTGAGCAGAAAGTTTTCTCCATTTCTTTGGCATGATTAGATATATGTCTACAGTTTTACTTTGTCTTGAATGAGATTAGGGTTTGAAGTAGGAAGTCAATTACACAGACTGATTGGAGCATTTAGGTCAAGTTTAATTAGTAAGATTTCTTGGTGTGAGTTTGTATTCCCTTAAGGACGGAGTTTTAATCAGCATCCCTCTTTGGATTGATGTTGGAAATGGTGTGTTAGGGTTCATAGCTTGGTGTGAGTTTCAAAATTCCAATCTACAAGAATAACGGTGATGAAATGATTAAGCCCTTGCAACTTGGTTCAAAAGTAACTATTCATTGAGGATTGAAACATTCTTGCAAGTTCCCGAGGATGATTAGATGATTGATAATGATAATGCATGTGAGTTGGTCAACTGTGAATTTCAAATATTTAGTCCATTTCTGTCTTTATTTCTATGTCTAAATGCAACATGTGTTGATTGAGTTGGTAACATTATATTATTGCAGAAACCAGAGTGTAGAATACTGTAGAAATTGAGTAACTTTTCCAAAAGTGTAGTTGGTAGTTCGATGAAAGACCACTGATATTAAAATTGATCTCTAGAGTACACTGTGCATTTTGATAGTTTGAGTCTACTGGCATGAACTGTTGTCATCAGATTTAATTAGGAATACCTTTAGTAATTGCAAGTTCACTGTGTGAGTATGGAATCAACTTCTAGGTTTACTCAGATTAGATAATTTCTTTTAAGTGTGACCTCCAAAGATTAGAATTAGGGTTTTTGAGATTTTCTACAAACAAGTGAGTCATTGAATTAAAGTTGTTGTTGATTGGCGATTTCAGACATAATGTTGAGATAGATTGAATCAGGGTTTCTAGTGTTCAAACCAAAATTTGTTGATTGTTTCTATTTTCATAAATTGATTTATTTCTGACAGTGCATGTTTATATATGTTTGTGTGTGCCTTAATTCTTAAACCAAACATCATAAGGAATCATATAAAATTCAACTCTAAAAGTTGAACCTTGAGAGCGCAATACAACTTGTGTTTTATGAGCCTGGATTGGTATACAAATATTGGTGAATTAATTCGACATTTATTTCACAAAACATGTGGTTTGCAATACTGTGACTAACAAGGTCCTAAAAAAAATGAATATACTGGAACAAAAAAAACAAATGAAGCATATTATATTGCATTGGGAAAAACTAGGGAGTATGGATCAAATGGAATTGTATTTTTCACCAATTCTGAACTTGCGTGCAACCAAATGAAAGGCATCTACCAATTTAAGAAGGAGAGGCTAAAACAACTACATGGAAAAGCAAACAATATTGCTAGATAATTTCAATGTTTTAGCATAAGACATTGTGCAAATGTTAATAATATGCCGGGTGATCTATTGTGTAGGGAAATGCCAATTCAAGATTCATCTATCAAAGATGAATTAGTATTGTATGGGGCAATTCCAATTCAAGATTCATCTTTCAAAAATGAATTAGTGTTGAGATGCTCTCCATCAAAATTTATTGATGGAATTGTGGTATATCTTTGATATATGTGTGTTTTTTACTTATAAATGCGTCATTTTTAATGACCATGTGTTTTTTTTCAATTATATACCAAGTGTGCTCCCACCATGTAAGAAAAACTTGATGAAATTCATGTTTTACAAAATTAAAATTTTCAGGACTTCAACAAATTTTTGTTTAAAGTGAGTTTTACACATCAATTTGAGCTTTGGAAGTTTTGTGTACTAAATTACATCAATTTTTTCAATTATTTTGAATTTATTTTAAATAGTAATTTTAAAAATAAGTGTAAATGTCCACTATATATATATATATATAATGGAGGATGAAAGGAAAACATCAATAGAATCCCATACCTCTACGAGAGAGGGGGATCATGGATTGAGGGATGTTCATGGTATTTATATTAAATGTGCATGTTTTTGAATGACATTTGAATATATAATATTATCCCCATACATACATGTATACATGTGGAATTGGTTTTTTTATTGAATATATACAATTTTATCCCCATGTACATACATGTATACACATGTAATTGATTTTTTAATCAATTTTGTGATTTAAATTTTATTTTTTAAAATTTGAGAGGAAAGAGTATCTACTCCATCAATGGAGCCTAGCCATGGTTTACGCAATTGTGGTATGGTTCACGGAATTTAATCAATCATATGTATGTATGTATTTTTGAATTGATTACAAATTCATATTTTTTATGAGGCTTACCTCTCATCGCATTAGGGTGGTGGTGGTACACATTCCCATGGTGGCCAATCAATAGGTCATGGCCAATTGCGTGACGATGGTGGTATGCATTCCCTCGGTGGCCAATCAATGGGTGGTCATGTTGGTTCTCAACGAATGGGTGGTGGCCAACCAATTGGTGGTCATGTTGGTTCTCAATGATCTCAAGGTGGGCATGATGCTGCCCAACCATCTCTAGGTGGCCATCAATCTAAATTTTATTTTCATTCAATTATTAGTTTTTTTTAAATTAAATATTATAATTTTTTATGGTTAAAAATAAAATTTGTACAAACTTATTCACATGTTTTTTTATTTATACATGTAGTTTTATATATTGATGTACAAGGTGAAAATGTCGCTCAAAGAAGATGTAGGCCAGACCACGTTATTCAAGAATAAGGTTGTCACGGGGGCTTCACTCAATGAACTTTTGACTTCTCATGTGCATTCGTGGCATATTAGACAATACCCTTAATTTGACTATGTATTGGAAAATATATCTAAAAATCACATTATTTAACCCCCTACCAATACAAACCAAATACACCTTCCCAATTAAAAAAATCCCTACTTTCACTAGATATTGTAGGTATCCAATTTTTCAATAACATTTTTTATACCCCTTTATATTTTTTCATCAAATTTGAACTCTATTTTTTATACTTGCCAATATAAAAACCCTTTATACCCTATATATCCCCCAATATATTATGTAATTTTTTTCTCAATATAAATCCCCCAATATGAATGCACATGGTATGGTATTGCTTCCCCAGTGAAGCCCCCGTGAAGGTTGTACACCAACAACCACTTATCCTTCTTACATTTTTTATTTACCTTGGAAAACAAACATCCAAAAATGCACATTACAAAGGTGTGAACATCTTTATTCAAAATTGAAGAAATATCTTCTGTCTTTGAAACTCCCTGATGAGTCAAGAAAGCTTAGAAATAGTTACGCACTCTTTAAGAGCACTTGTAGATGTTTACAAAATGCTTAGGCCAACCAGTAATACTTTTGTATAAGTGATGAGGAAAAGAAAGGAAATAGTGATGGGCCCCGATACATGGGAGGATGTAAAACGTAGAGTTACAAAAGAAATAGAAAAATCTATGTTTAATTTCAAAAGAGGGCTAAAAATAAAGATGGTAAAGGTGAAATATTTCAAGCACCCTGATATAGTTTTCCATTTGTATGATAGGAACCTTGTTGCCTATGGAAGACTACCATGGAATGACGAGGTTCCTCTTTATTTTTCAAAATTATTTTATTCAGACTTATTTTTTAGAATGAAACCCAATTATAATGACCTTTCCTCGGATTTTTTCGGTCCTGGGAAAGGTCAATTATGTGACCGTAGGGGCGCTAAGCATGATGCTGAGTTTCCTTACCCCGAGCCACCATTTATAAGCTGATCTCTTCATGTGGGAAATTTACGGTTAGCGATGGATTCCACTTCTCAAATTATTCGAGAAGCAAAGGATGCCATCATAGACAATGTTCAGAGTGGACATAGTGCAATTGATGTTTTTCTAAATCGAAAAAGAGAATGAGAGAATGCACATGATAATTTTGTGTATCATACATATGATGAGATAGAAAACATGAGTATTTAAGAGCTTATAACATATGCAAAGCATTTTCGCAATGACTGACAGGACTTAATTATACATGGGGAAGAGGGCATGGGATCGGTATGTGTTAATGGTTAGGGTGAATGTTTTAATGTAATTTGTAATAAAGACATATACATGTTTATTTGTATATGTTAATCTAACAAAAAATTATCATATGTGAACACCATTTGTATTTAACACGATTGATGAACGAAGATTTTGATAATATCAAAATCAAAGCTTCATCTTATCACAATCAATATGATATGTTGGAAAATGTTAGTGTTTTTTAAGTTTTCAGGATGTTGATGTACAATTATTAATCTATTATTATACCGATATCATGATGACATATTTTTAAAACAAATAATTATGTACACATGTATGTATATACTTAAATGTTAACATATTGTGATTCCATCTGATTTTTTCGCAATGGAGCCACCGTCTTCTTCCCTGTTAGGAGATGTACCAAATTCACCATCACAAATATGAAAAAAATTTCACTTATGTTTTTAAGTTATAAATTGAAGTGAAAGTTTCATTAAAAAATGAGATCTAGATTTGAGTAATTTTACAGTTTTAAAAGTTATAAATTTTAGGTTTGTGGAGATGATTTTCATTCAGATCCACCCTCTTCTTCCCTATTAGGAGATGTTCCATTTACACCGTCACAAGTGGTGAGCCTTGGTATTTCACCAAGAATGCTCCAACTCCCAGGGGCTTCCCTACTTCACTTTATCAACCCAGGGTTCCAACAAATTTTGAGGTGACAGTGCTATATACGGAGCAGATGCAATTTTTTCATGTCATCCTTTTCTACTTCATGAAAGGGTGATATTTTTTAAATTATGAGAACAACTGGAAGGTAAATTGCTAGAAGGAAATGACAGAAAGGAAGCTGAACTAAATTGCCGGAAAGGAATGCCAAGAATGAAACTAACTTAATTTGCAAAAAATAGGTAGCAGAAAAGAAATTAATCCTAAACCACAATTAACTTGGCCAAATGGCTAAATGCACTCTACATCTCCTATGATCTATCTACCATAATCCTATCCATGGACCTAAACTATGAAGAATTAGTTTGTAGCTTAGAGGGAAGAAAAAGGTCCAAGAGGGCTAATGTGGTTTTTAACACATGATTTGAGGTTTGGAAACGGAAAGAGGGGGTCAAACCCTTAGAAAAAATTATGATAGCATGAGAAATGGCTTTGGAGCAGACAGAGGGGGTTAAACTCTTAGGAAACCTTATTATAATGCAATAAATGACTTTAGAATGAGAAGAACTCAGAAATACGATGGCAGAATGCGACGAAAAGAAAAAATTATGATGTGTGATGTCGAAATTGCAACTTCACAAGTCTAAATGGATAGTAGTAAGGACTTAATAGAATGAACTAAATGGTGCAGAGTGTGAAGTGCGAAGAGTTACGTGACTGGTCGCAAATCGCAATATTGCAAGTTTACAAGGATAACATGAGGATTAACGGGAATAAACTAAATGGTGGATATTGCGAAGAGTGACGTGGCAGGTTTTGAATCACAATATCACAAGTTTACAAGGATAGTAGTAAGAATTAATGGGAATAAAATAAATAGTGCACAATGTGAAGTGCAAAGAGTGACATGGCGGGTCGTGAATTGCAATATCACAAGTTTAGAACGATAGCGGTAAGGATTAACGAGAATAAACTAAAATGTGTGAAATGTGATTTATGATGTGGTAAAGGTTGCGGGCGGCGATTTAAGATGTGATATGTTCTACGGGGTGCGATTTGTGATGTGGTAAGTTCTGTGGGATGCGATTTGTGATGTGGTAAGTTCCATAGGATGTGATGTGCGATAGGGATGACATGGCAGTGGAAAAATATAAGAGTTGCGATTTGTGATTTCATAATCGGAAAGAATGAGTGGTGAGTGTTAATGGTAGAAGGTAACTATTTCGAAGTGCGATTTCGCAATATTGCAATCACAATGAATGGGGGATAAGTGTTAAAGTAATTTTTAAATGTTGTGATTGCGAAGTGCGACATACGGTGGTGGCAGTTTGGAGGAGCAAAGTAGGAGGATTGGTTTTCGATGGTTCTGTATGCTTTTGCGCGTGTTTTTCGTAAAAAGGGTAAGGTAGCCATGAATGGAGAAAAATAGAGAAGTAATGCTAAAGAGCTTAAGGGTGTTTGAAATAAGGTAAGTGCAGTGCTAAGGTGAGTAGTAAAAGAGGTAAATGGAAGCGTAAGATCAATGCTCAAAAGTGAAACACACCTGCAAATTGATGTATGGGAAACATACAGAAATGCATGATGAAATAGTGAAGGAAAGGCTTGGACTTGGTAATACAAATTATTCCCTGAACTCAAACATAAAGAAATTTTTTATTGTGGGAAGGTCTGCCCCTACTCAAAATGTATTGACAGAGATGAGATGGGGGAGACTTGACCATATTTTTGGAGTTTTCCCTCTATTTCACTATGCATAAGAAACTAGAACTAAATCAGCACAAAAAATAAATAGAAATGAAACTTATCAGAAGCATATCTAACTTAAATGACCAAGGCAAAACTAGCTAAATGACAGAAAGGAAAAGATAATAATAATAGAGAAGCTAAGTTACATGGATTTGGCCCTAACCCATGAGCCTAGCCCTCTGAACTTAAATTAATCAAATTAAATCAGTTTTCTCATTTCATAAAAGAATAACTGCATACATCTCTGAAAGTTTTGATCCCTGAATAAAATAAAAATCTTCAATAGTTCAGAAAAATAATTCTAAATGGAACCGAGAATAGGGTAGACTAACTATTCCTAGCTCTAGCTCTGCTCTATTTATTCTACAAGGTAGCTACCAACAACTCCCTAGAAAATGGTGATTGAGTCCACAGGACTCCAAGTAAACCAAGATTGAGTGCTCTCCTCTTTGATTTACTCGGCTGCCTCTGGAATTTGAATTGCTGGAGAGAATCCTTGGGATCCTTTAGCTGCCTTTGAGGGTGGACAATCCTCCTATAATTTCTCCTTGATGTCTCCTCCAACTCGTTGTGATAAAATATTTATAAATGTTTTGAATAAATCATGATTTTCAGCACTCAATTTTATATTAGGAAATAAATGTATGTTAGCGTTAATGACCACCCATACTAGCATCATAAACCCAAATAATAATAAAAATGCAAGAAAAAGAGATCTAAGAAGGCAAAAAGATGACTATTAACCCGTCCAAATGTTAGGTCCCTATATTACTAGTATAGTCCCTTATTGTTGTTAGTGTAACCCCCTTCTTGTTATTATTGTACCCTTGTAACCCCCATATTGTTATTATTGTGCCCTTAAATTATTATTGTTAGGTCGGCTAGGATTACATTGTGGCCCCACTAGGATTACATTGTGGCCCCATGGACTCCTATATATAGAAAGGAGATTTTGTACTTTGAATCATACAAGAATTGTTCATTAATATAATGTATTGGAGGTTCCCCCCTCAAACTGGCTTATTTATAAGGCATTGATATCTCTTTTCTTCTATTTTTGGAGCTGGTTTCACAACATTTGGTATCAGACCTTTGAGATTCTAGGGTTTCTCTACACGAAACAGGTCATTGTGGGATTTGAGCTATAAATTTTTTTCTACGAAGGTTAAAAATCTGAAATTTTTAGAGTGTGAATCCAAAATCTTGAGGAACATCGTCACAAAATTTCAGATATTGGTTCGCAATCTTTTTAGAGATATGATCTATGGAAGTTAGGGATTTTTGAGGCTTCTGAATTTCATCTCAAAGAGGTGATCACGGGAAAATATTCATAGCTCTCTCTCTGAGCATCGGATTGGAATGGTGTAAAAAGTGGCCGCAAGTACACAGACTATAGTTTTCTCTCTATCAATTTTAGAGCTAAAGGAGGAAACAGTGACACGTGGTAAGTCATACAAGTTAACTCTATTTAAACAGTCCAAAATTGGGTCATTGTGGGAAATTGGACATAACTTGGCCTTGAATAATCCAAGAATTGTTCATTCATGTAATGTATTGGAGGTTGCCCCCTCGAAGTGGCTTATTTCTAAGGCGTTGATATCTCTTTTTTCTCTTTTTGGATCTGTTTTTACATCCAAATTAGGTCAGACCTATGGCATTCTAAAGAGAATTCAGAGGGCTACCTCACTGGAAATTTTCAGATATTGAATATCCGAAATCACAAAGGTAATTTAGTTTCAATATCGAGCTCCTCAAAATCAAGAAAAAGGTGTGTATTTGGTTTTTAAAATTGCATAACGTCTGTTTGAAAAAACAGTTTGAAGTGATTCCAAGGACATATTTTAGAATTTTTATCATATTGGGTTCTATAATGCCTCCAAAAAATAATTCCATACCCATTAAGCGCTCAAAAATATATACTACGATGCATGAAGAGGAAGAATTGCAGTATGAGATATCAAAATTACGGTACCAAGTGCAACAAATTTCGATTTTACAAAGAGCAACTGAAGATGGAATAGATGGTTTAAAAGTGGAAATGAAGGCTAAGTTGGATGGTTTGAAGGATCAAATAATAGCTAATATGGATGATAAATTAGTGGAATATCACATCGAGCATCAACAACAAGTTCTCCAACTCTTAAAGGACAACCTGAATTTGGCACAAAATCGAATGAAACAACAGGCAGATCAACATCGCAGCAAGAGAAGTTTTGATGTAGGAGACTAGGTATCTTTACGGATACAACCATAAAAACAAGTGTCCCTTAAGTAAGCTAAGAAGGATAATAAATTATCACCAAAGTACTATGGTCCTTACAAGGTGTTGCAAAATATTGGTACTATGGCATACAAATTGGAGCTTCCTGCTTCTTCACGAGTGCATCCAATTTTCCATGTTTCATGCTTCAAGAAGGCTATAGGTGAAAATATTCTAGTTCAAACAATATTGCCAGAATTTGATGAGGAAGGAAAAATCATATTTTAATGTGAAGCGGTCATGGAAACAAGAACTCGACAGCTACGGAATCGATCAATTTCAGAGTATCTCATCAAGTGGAAGAACTTACCCACTAAAGATTTTACATGGGAGGATGAGAATTTTATACAGAAGTACCGAGAGCTATTCAAGCTTTGAGGATAACACATTTTTTAAGGAGAGGGGCATGTTAGGTCCCTATATTACTAGTATAGTCCCTTATTGTTGTTAGTGTAAACCCCTTATTGTTATTATTGTACCCTTGTAACCCCCATATTGTTATTATTGTGCCCTTAAATTATTATTTTTAGGTCGGTTAGGATTACATTTTGGCCCCACTAGGATTACATTGTGGCCCCATGGACTCCTATATATAGAAATGATATTTCGTAATTTGAATCATCTAAGAACTATTCATTAATCTAATGTATTGGAGGTTTCCCCCTCGAAGTGGCTTGTCTATAAGGCGTTGATATCTCTTTTCTTCTATTTTTGGAGTTGGATTCACAACACCAAATATGTCTAATGATGGAGATCATCATCACCCCCCTATTGAATGGTTTCTCATCCTTTGAGAAACTGATCCTCCTCCTCCATTGCATTCAAAGCTTTTACAACCCCCCTGATTTCCTGAGGAAGAAGTGTGCGAGTTTCCCCAAGGGGGTAAAATCCATCATTATTTTATGCATTCTACCATTCTCTATCTTTTCAATCTGTGTCCTCTTCATCAGTCAGCCCTAGCAACAATGGTTAGCTAAGCTTTAGTCCCAACCATCGGATATTTTTGGCCTGCATGGCCCTCTTGTTCAATGGTTCCCTTTCCAATGCACCCCTCAGTATTTCTGGAGTATGATACTCCCTATTCTTGAGGCTATGTGGGAGGTTGTTCCATCTCCTCTAGCTATACATCATGCACTCCTCTTCTATCTACCTAGAAACATCATCAAAGTGTCCTATCACCTAGTTTTGAGTCTGAAGGTAGCTTTCAACCAGTGCGGGGTCAAGTTTCAATCTCTCGATGGTTAACGATGACTCCGCTTGGGCTAAACACTTCTGGTCTAAGATATAAGGGTTCTCTATTTCTTCTTCCGATGACCTTCCATATCTCTTTGGCTCTATTTTCCTCATTCACCATCCAAGATGCTAGAGCCAATAACTGCATATCCCCCATTGTAGGTTTGGGGTCCCAAATCTCTAGATTTGTCAGCACAAAGTTATGCATATAAAACTCTACCATCTTTGCCTGATCATCTATGTTGGCTTTCTTGTAGAACTTCATGAATTGCCTACAATCTTTGAAAGGGAGGGATCCATGGGAGGCTAGAGTCTTGATTTGAAATAGAAGCCATTTTTCTTGGAGGTACACAACATATGAGTCATAGGGGAATCTGTGCTGAAGAGATTCTATGCATAAGTCTGACATGGTGGCTACTTTCTCCTCTTTTTGCTCCAATTGCTTCTTTAGCTCTACATTCTCTGCTTGTGCCTTCTGGAGTTGCTCCTTTAGAAATATTTATTCGATTATTTCCTCCCCCCTTGGTGATTCTTCAATGATGATCGGGCTTATGGGAGAATTTTCTGGATTTCTTTGATTCTTGTCAGCTCAAGAATACATAGAGGTCCACCTTTTTCCTTTTTCGCTCAAAGGAGCCATGGTGGCAGTTACCATTTTGTAGTGAGGGGATGTGATGTTGGGTTGTGATTTTGTGTCTGGCCCACTTTCTTCTATATCTATGACTTCTATGGCTATATATTATTTTTTACTTTGGCCCTTTATAACTCTCTCTTCTTCTTCTTGTTTTTGATGGTTCTTCCTCCTCTTTTCTAGTTGTTCTTGTTTCTTCTGGTTCTACCCCAAGTTTCTTCTTTCTTTTTTTCTTTCTAGTTCTCCTTCAAGTGTTATGTGCTTTCGTCGGTCTTCTTCCTCTAAAAATTGTCAATTCACTGGTTTGGATGAGATGCCATCTCCTTTTATTAGATGACGTAGCCAAATTTGGAGTGTCAATATAACTCCACTCAGTTCTGGTTCTATCGTAGACAATTGGTTCCTCCTCCATGTTAATTGAGGATGGATTTCTTGTTTTCCTCCAATTGTTCTCCTCTACTCCACTAATTTAAAATTTTTCTTTTGCATGCCCAAGTGGCATGTACTCCCAATTTTATTCCATCCATACCTCATGGTGGTGGCCGAGCTAACTGGCCACCTTTCTGCCCCTCAAATTCTAAGTCTACAAATTAATTATTTCTGGCCATTATGAAGGCATAGCATGGGGTGAGAGCTTATACCTAAGTTTACCTATTGTTTCTAAGGTGGTCGCAGGAGTTGGATATTTGAGATAAGCCTTTTTATGTGCTTCATTCTTCACCATATTCCTATTCTTTGAATGATCATCTTGTTGAAGGAGCAGCTTCCCGAACGAGCTGCTAATATTTTTTCTATTCTTGAACTCTCTGTTGTGGATGTCGCATGGGGTGCTTGAGATGCCATGAGTTGCATTATCGTTCTCTTGTAGTCTATTATGTAGGTGCCCTTGTTGTTCTTTTTGGCAGTCCATGAACAACTTTGTTTTTGAAGGAACTTCCTGATGTTTGTATCAGTCTATTTGTGTGCTGCTTCTCTTTCTAAATTGTGCTAAAGAATGAAGGAGTGTGGCATATGGAGGTGATGGAGGAATTTATGAAGATGAATGGAGTGAATGATGGGATGGGAGACAATATAGAAGAAGGGAAAAGAAGAGGAATTCTTCCCTGTGTTTTCCAGAAACCATTAACAACTTGCAAAATAGCAAACACAGAAAAACATAGTGATGGAGATGCATTTTTTGGTTTTTTTCTCTTTCTCTTTTTTATTTTTTTGAAAGAAATTGGGCTGCCTCCATGGAGGTTTTCAACCCAAAAACTTTCCTTGGGCGCCTCAGAGAGGTTTTCACCAATGGATCTTTATTCCTTTTTTTTTCTTTTTCTTTTTTGAGCAAGTGAGCTGCCTCCATTGAGGTTTTCAACCCACAAGCTTATTATTTTTTATTTTTTTTTCTTTCTTTTATGAGGTGTGGGAAACTATGGAGTTTCGCATCATATACACCTCTTTTCTTATTGAATTTATGAATTATTCCCTTGATAAAGGGTTTTTGTAAATTTGAATTCTGTGACCATTGACAAGTAAGGGGATCCCTTCCTCATCTATTTTCCTGATTTGAACCGTGCCATTATCAAAGAATTTCTCCACTGTGTAAGGCCCCAACCATATTTTCATCATCTTGCCTTTGAATTCTTTAAACCTTGAATCATACAACAGTGCACAATCTCCTTCTTAGAAGGTCTTTTCTTTGATGTTCTTGTGATTCCATGCCTTCCTTTGCAGCTGAACTACCTTTGTGTGAAGAAGTGCTTGCATTCTGAACTCATCCAATCCATTTAGATGCAGAAAAATCTCTTTTTGGGAATTTTCTGGATCTAGATTTAATTCAGCTGCCATTCTTAAAGTATTTAATTCAATCTCAACTGAAAGTACAACTTTCTTACTATAGACTAGTTCATAAGGAGTGAATATTGTTGTTGTCTTCCAAGTGGTGTTGTAGGCCCAAGTAGATTCTACCAATCTATCCGCCAAAGTTTTTCTACTGCCACTCACAACCTTGGTGAGGATGCTCTCTAAAGCTCTGTTAGTTACTTCTACTTGGCCATTCTTCCAAGAGTGATAGGTAGTAGAAGTTATATTCTTAATCTTGTGCTTCCTCAAAATATTCTCATTGAGGTGAGAGGTGAACTGTAATTCCTGATTAGTGACTATTTGTCTGGGATATTCTCCCTCAGAAAGTTTTCTACTTTTTATTCGGTTGCTACCTTCACTGTTTTTTCTTCAACCCACTTTGTTAGGTAATCAGTGAAAACTATGATAAAATTATTTTTTCTGGATGGTGGATCGATGGGTCCAGCAAAGTCCATGCCCCACTTATCAAATGGCTTAAGGGCTACCTGAGAGTGTGAAGGAATTTCATTCCTTTGTGTGGGTTTACCCATCCTTTGGCACTGCCCACACCTGCTGGTGTATCTTCTAGAATCTTGGTGAAGGGTAGGCCAAAAGTAACCTACCTGCAAAAATTTGTAAGAAGTTCTCTTTGCAACAAAGTGGCCTCCACATGGGCTGTCATGACATTCAGAGAGGATATCACAAACTTCTTCCTACCTCACACATATTCTTAGGATTTAATGAGGGCCTAGCTTGAAGAGATTCTCCCCAATCCATGTGAAAGGGGTGCTTTTTCTGATGATTCTTCTCCTCTCCCTGAATGAAATATTAGGAGGGAGTCTTCCAAAAAACAATTAGTTGGCTATATCAGAAAACCATGGTGAGAGTGTTGATATTGTACAAATCTTAATAAAAATTATGGATTGCCTCGATTATCCTGATCTAGCAATTATATGCCATTTTTAAATACATAATCACTTCTACAAAAATATTTGCGAAATTTAAAAACCTGATCGCCAATTGCAACATCAAGAAGAAATATCAATGACACATAACACAGATGTTTTTATTGGGAAAACATAAAGCTAAAAACCCCACTAGAAAATATTATGTATATATCATGGATCACGAAAAAATATCATACAAAACTCTAATCCTAGATCTCTTAGTGCAATATACAATCATCTCACACTGTCATACAAAAATTGGCAAATACATGAGCCAATTTACTGCCTCCTACGGCCTTACTCCACTGCAAAATCCCTGTTGATAACAATCCCTGAATGAATGCAATCTTGCTTTCCTTGACTACTCAATACTCATGGGCACATCCAATGTGTGTGTGGTCACATGTGTGCAATGACTAATGTCACAACAGATAGTCAAACTGTCCCTTTCACTTACATCTCAACTGGGTCTCCACTAGATCTGACATGCATGCACTTAACAGTAGTAAATATTCAGTTAAATGTGAGACCATTGCTTGTGAATTAATTAAATAATTAATTCACTGATCTCTCACTAGTGTATCATCAGTTACAACTAGCACAACTGAGTTTAACTCACTTAACTGAGTTAAATTAATTTAAAACTCACATAACTCCATATCCAACTCTGTTACAAATTTGAATCACTAAGTTACAACTAAGTCCACTTGCTTGTCCCAACAACCAACCTTTGAACTAGAATTTCCTATAGCTAAATGATTTTACACTTCAGTTAACTATTTTTAAGTGCTCATTGAGAATATATTAATATTTATTGTCCAACTGTTATTAATGAATAATAATAGTGAACATGAATCTATAAATATACATGTGATCTATAAATAGAACTCACACATACATCTATAAATAGATTTTTCTCATGCATTCTAAAATAGACTTCCACCTAAATATAGCTTGTTGCTCCATCCTAGTGTAGGTGCATAAATTTCACTAGGATCTTGTTGTTTAATCTCAGCACTCCCTCTCAACAAGAAAAGGATTATCCTTCACCTTGATCCTGTCTCTATGGTATTCGAATTTTCTCCTGGTGAGCACCTTCGTCAGAATGTCTACATCCTGATCTTCCGTACGAATGAACTGAAGCAACATGATCTTCCACTGCACACAATCTCTGCTATGATTATATCGGATATCTATATGCTTAGATCTACCATGAAAGAAAAGACTAATCAAGAGTTTAACAAAAATCTGATTATCATAATGAATTACTGTCAGATCTAAATGAGAACCAAACAAACCAACCAAGATCTCTCTCATCTAGATAGCCTCACATGCAGCTTGAATTGCTGCCATGTATTCCACTTCATATGAACTGAGTGCCACGAATATTTTCTTCCTACTATACCAAGAAACAACTATAGATCGGATACTAAAGATCACCCTTGATGTGCTCTTTCTATCAATTGGGTTGCCTGCACAATCTTCATCCATGAAGCCATGCAACTTCACCTCATCCATCTATCTATACGATAAGCCATGCTCAGATGTTCCCCTTAGGTATCTCAGACAATGCTTGCCCACCTTCCAAAAGAGCTTGGTAGGCTTAACCATCGCTTGACTTAGCTGGTTAACCACATAGAAAATGTATGGTCTCATATTCACTAAATATAATAGTGAACCCACTAACTATCGATAGACAGTATCATCCACTACCTCTACAGATGTAGCATCCTCTTTCTTCTAGTTCCTTGGAAGAGGAGTGTCCATGGGTTTGCAACCCTCCATGTGAAACTTACCCAGTATCTCCCTTGCATACTTGCCTTAAGACAAAAAAAATTCACCATCTCGTTGACATATTACCAATATAAGGAAATAATGAAGGAGGCCCATATCCTTCATCTTGAACTCCGTTCTTAGGTCCTTCTTGCATGAGTGTATCAACTTCTCATCACCAGTCAGTATTAAATCATCAACATAAAGAACATTGATTAAAATCCTACCCTCCACCACAATTTGGTATAGGTTTACATCCACCTCACTCTTGGTGAAGCCAAGTCCAGTGAAATATTTGTCTATACGAGTGTACCAAGCATGGGGTGCTTGCTTTAGCCCATACAACATTATTTTAAGTCAACACACATGCGACCCACTACTGAAGATCTCAAATCCTTCAGGCTGCTCTATGTACACCTCTTCCTCAATGATCCCATTGATAAACACAATCTTCACATCCAACTGATGAATTCTTCAACCCATCGGCACTGAGAGAGCAAGGATGCTCCTTATGGAGGAATAACTTGCGACAGGTGCAAAGGTTTCTTCATAATCAATCCCCTCGACCTGTGAGAAGCCCCAGACGGCAAATCTGGCCTTCTATTTCTCGACACTCCCATCAACAGCTTGCTTTACCTTGTAGATCCATCTTGAACCTACCATTGATTTATCAACTAGTCTTGGAAAAATTTCCCAAGCACCGTTTCTAACAATGGAGTCATAATCCTCCACAATTGCATCTACCCATGTGGGCTCCTACACTTCTTCCGGAAAGGAAGATGGCTTAGTCAAAATACATTTTCTCATGAAAGCCATGTATCCAACAAATCGGTCACAAGACTATAATTTTATGCGATGTGAAGTAGGGGATCCTAAATTCTGTGCAGCATCAAGTCTCAACCTATCAGCTTTTGTGGTATGCCTTCTACCAGTTCTAATGTTTGGATCTGTGTGAGTGGACTCCTCCACTCCATGAACATCCTCATGTGGTTGATCCACATCGTGAGACTCATCTTTGCAAACCAACAATTCCTCCTCTGCACGCAAGTCTAGCTCCCTCTCAAGCGACAACTGCATGGCTTTCCCCTCATCAAATTTTACATCCCGTCGCATAATAGCCATGTTGTTGTTAGGAAAACGCACATGATTATGTGATGTTTCTGTGTACGCCACAAATATCCCAACTTTAGCAGTCTGCTCCAACTTTTTCCTAGCCTTCTTGGTCACATGCACATAAATAGATGAGCCAAAAATATTAAAGTGAGAAACATTTGATTTCTCACCAGTGAAAGCTTCTTCAGGTAAAATCATGCCAAGTAGTCTATGAGGACATTTATTTTTCACATAAACCGTAGTGTTGCATGCTTCCACCCACAAATGCATTGGTAGGCCCTGATCATGCAACATCGGTCGTGCTACACCCACGATATTTCTATTCTTCCTCTCTGCGACCCCATTTTGATGTGGGTTATGAGGCACTATGAGTTCTCTTCGAATTCCTTCTTTGCTGCTGAAGTATTTGAATTCATTACAGATGTATTCTCCATCATTATTGCTCCTCAGAGCCTTCACGTATTTCCCTGACTCTTACTCCACCAATGCCTTAAACTCATAGAATTTTGAGAATGTTTGATCCTTCCTCTGCATGAAAAAAATCCATCATTTATGAGAGAATTCATCAACAAAAATAACATAATACCTATGTTTTTCTGTTGAAGCAACTGAGAATGGTCAACACACATTTGTGTGAAATCTCTCCAGGATCACCGAAGCATGGTTCTCCTTTTCATGAAAGGTCGACTTTACATACTTCCCCATGGTGCAACCCTTGACTAATCTAACAGAGCAAATCTTCCCATTGGAATTCCACTACATATTTGCTACATGAATTTCAAGGCTCCATGATGAAGATGGCCCAATTGCCTATGCCATAATTCTCCCTCATCCCGGCTCACCACTTTTTCTTCCTTGCCCATCATGGCAGCGTAACCATCTACCTCCAGTTTGCAGATATTCTTAACTCAAATCCCTATCCTGTTGGCTTGACCCATTTTTTTATGTCGCGGGAAAGCTTTTCCATCGCTGAAAACAACATCATAGCCTCTGTCCTCCAACATTGCAACTGAGACCAAGTTTTTCTTCATACCTAGAAGATGCATAACATCTTTCAATTGAAATGGTTTACTTGACTCCCTCTAAAAGGTAATGGTACCAATGCCAGTCGCACTGTATCATCCACTGTCACCCACCTCTATATGCATTTGGAGATATTTCTCCTCCAAGTCACTGAAAGCTCCTTATCTCCCATCATGTGGAAGGAAATGCCACTATCCAGATACCACACTGATCCCAATGCACTTGACACCATGCATGTGATCAAAGAGAAGTCAAGTTCAAATTGTAAGGCAAGGGCCTCACCAGCTGCAACTCCAGCAACCTTCTTGTTCTTCTTCTTCTGTTTGCAGTTAGTAGCGAGATGCCCATGTTCGTGACAGTGAAAACACTTCACCTTGGACAAATCCAGCTTCTTGCCTTTAGAATCAGATTTTGAATGGAATTTCTTCCCCTTCCCTTTGCTTCCCTTGGCAGCCAAATCACAATCCTCTTCATCATCATTCTTTGATGAAGAGCCATCTCTGGTGTTTCGCCTAAACTCCTCCTGCACTAGATCTGACCACATTCGTTCCCAATCTCGCAGTTTTTCCCGTCCGTTGACAGAGTCTTCATAACTGTGCCAACTCTTAGGAAGTCCCAAGAGAGGAAAGATCACCAGATCATCATAATCAATAGTGATTCCCACACTCCCCAGTTCATCCCGACATTGGACAAACTTCATGAGATACTTTGGAATTTTTTCGCCCTTCTCCATCTTAATCTTTCTGAGTTTATATTTCAGTGCCAAATTCGTATGGTCGCTGCTGCTTTGGAAAAGATCCATCAAAGCATTCCGCATAGCATATGGTGTGGCTTTCCCATGAAGGCTTGAAACATTTTGGTCTCTTACACCTTCCAACAAAATCCTCCTTGCCTTTGCGACTTTCTTTTGCCATGCATCAAGTAATGCAGCATTTATCGAAGTGGTCTTAGGAACATCACTGTCGATGAATTCCTTCAATCCATTGTCTTCGAGCACTGCCTCCATCCTATCCTTCCATGAAATATAGTTCAATATACCCTCGAGTGGATAATCTAGTTGCAAGCCATTGAAATCCATTTTGATGTTTACTCAAATGTAGCACCAATAAAATCTTTCTGCAAATTTAAATTGTTTCGAGCAACAAACTCAGCTCCTGCTTCAAAATTTTAATCTTCTGTGATCTAATACCATGTAGAAATTTTAATACAAATTATATATTTCTTAGATTCTCCTAATCTAACAAATATATACCACTATTAAATACATAACCACTTCTACAAAAATCTTTGCGGAATTTAAAAACACGATCGCCAATCGCAATATCAAGAAGAAAGATCAATCACAGATAACACAGATGTTTTTACCGGGAAAGCATAAATCTAAAAACCACACTATCAAATATTATGTATATATCATGGATCATGAAAAAATATCATACAAAAATATAATCCAATAGCTCTCAGTACAACATACAATCGTCTCACACTGTCATACAAAAATTGGCAAATACATGCGCCAATTTACTGTCTCCTAACAGCCTTCCTCCACTGTGCAATCCCTGCTGATAAAAATCCCTAAATGAATGGAATCCTTCTTGCCTTGACTGCGCAATCCTCATTGGCACATCCAATGTGTGTGTGGTCACATGTGTGCAACCACTAATGTCACAACAGATAGTCAAACTATCCCTTTCACCTACATCTCAACTGTGTCTCCACTAGATCTGACATGCATGTAGTTAACAATCGTAAATATTCAGTTGCACATGAGACCAATGATTGTGAATTAATTAAATAAATAATTCACTGATCTCTCATTAGTGTGTCATCAGTTACAACTAGCACAACTGAGTTTAACTCACTTAACTGATTTAAGCTACTTTACAACTCACATAACTACATATCCAACTTTGTTACAACTTTGAATTACTCAGTTATATCTAAATTCACTTGCATGTCCCACCGACCAACCTTTGAACTTGAATTTCCTATAGTTAACTAATTTTCCACTTCAGTTAACTATTTTCAAGTGCTCATTGAGAATATATTAATATTTATTGTCCAACTATTATTAAGGGATAATAATAGTTGACATGCATCTATAAATAGACATGTGATCTATAAATACAACTCGCACATACATCTATAAATAAAAACATCATCTGTAAATAGAATTTTCTCACCATATATAAATAGAGATCATCTATAAATGGATTTTTCTCATGCATTCTAAAAATAGATTTCCACCTAAAAATAGCCTGAGGCTCCATCCTAGTGTAGGTGCATAATTTTCACTAGGATATTCTTGTTGAATCTCAACAGATATGGGAAAGAGGTGTTCATCTGGAAGTTGGTCATCCACCGTTCCTTCTTAAGCTATAGCGATAAATAACCTGAAAAAAATATCTGCAACAACATTATCCTTTCCAGGTTTATCAACAATAGTCAAATCAAATTTCTGCAAAAGTAACAACCATCTAGTTATTCTAACATTAACATCTGGTTTTTTCATTAAATACTTGACGGCTACATGGTCAATGTGAAAAAAATTCTAATATCTAGTGACATAATCCATGAATTTTTTCAATGCATGGATAATGGCCAACATATCTTGCTCAGTAACAATATAATTTAGCTTGGCTTTAGACAAATTATTGATGATGAAATAAATGGTAGAAGGGATTTTGTCCTCTAATTGTCCTAATGTTGCCCCTACAACTTTGTCAGATGCATCAGTGTGGATGTGGAAAGGCAAAGTCAATTTTGGACTTCAAAGGATGGGGACAGTAGTCAACTGCTTCTTAATGAGCTCAAAACTCTTAACAAGGACCAGACCAAATAAACTCAAAATATTTGGCCAATAACCCAAATAATGGCAAAGCCATCTTGTTGAAATCTTTGATGAACCTTCTATAGTAACCAGCTAAGCCTAAGAAACTCCTAACATATTTTTTCTTTTGAGGAGAAGGTACCCTTTTGATGATATTGATTTTGTTCAGGTCTACCTATATTTCTTCTTGGGATATGGAGTGTCATAATACAACCTATGCTTTCTTTAGGAATTCACACTTTTCTGGGCTCAAGGAGAGATGCATCTCAATGCGCCTTCTGAGTACTTTACCCAAATTGGAGAGAGCTTCATGGAATTCATCCCCATATGGTGTGAAATAATCTAGGTAAATTTCGACAGAGTCATGGACTAACTCAGAAAATATGCTCAAGACAGCTCTCTGGAAGGTGGCTGGGGCATTGCAAAACCCGAAGGGTAGTACTCTATAATAAAAGGTACTGCAAGGGCAGGTGACTATAGTCTTATCTTGTTATTCAGGGCTGATTTGAATCTGATTCTCCCCACTGAACCCATCTAAGAAGGAAAAGAACTTCTTCTCTGCATGCCATCAAGGAGTTGGTCTATGAAGGGAAAAGGGAAATGGTATTTCCTAGTGGATTTTTATGTTCTCGATAATCAAAGAAAATTCACCACTTCCCATTCTTATTTGGGACTAGGAAAAGACGAGATACCCACTCACTCTGAGATATAGGATATATGAACCCCGCATCCAATAGTTTCTGCAGCTCTTCTTTGAATATGTCCTTTAGAGTCGTGTTTATCCTTCTTTGGGGTTGTCTCATAGGCTTGAATCCTTCTTTGATGTAAATTTGATGTATGCATGCTAAAGGATGCGCCCCTTTCATGTCCTTGTAATCCCAAGAAAATGCTTCAAGAATTTCTTTCAAAAGATGGCATAACTACTTATCTTCTTTATTTGAGAGGTTTAGGTTGATTTTCAGAGATCTGGATGGGCCAAACTCGATAACCTTTGTGGTTTTAGATGTTGTCTCAACTGATTTCACTTCCATCCAAGGTTGGCTTTCAAACTCTTTGACTAGGGTTTCGAGAGGAGTGTTAATGGAGGACCGGTTTTTAATGGCATGGTCTATGAGTTCATCTTCATCAGGTTGCCCTCCTCTAAGGATATCATCTATGGTACACATAGGGGCAGTGTTATATAACTCATCTTCTTCATTCTCCAACCATATAAGGAGATCATGATCAATGGAAGGCTGGGCTGGAGGATATAACACTAACTATTTAGACAAAGGACCATCTTTGATAATCATGTTTCCAGCCAAACAACTAATATAAGTGTCTACAATGGCTAACCAAGGTCTCCCTAAGATGATATGATAACCGTTAAACTTGGTTTTTGGCTGCAGGACTAGGAAATCTATAGGATACTCCCAAGAATCAATGGTAACCATAACAGTCTCAACAATTCCTTCTGGAGTTACTGTGGACTGATCTACAAGTTGTAGAACTGTTGTGGTTTTCCTCAAAGTCCCTTGGAGATTAAGTTTCAACATAGTTTCCTTGGTCATGATATTGATGGAATCTCTTAAATTAATCAGAGTGTTGGTGACTATGACACCATCTATATGTACATCACCCACTAGACTACCAGGGTCTAGGTATTTTGGAAATATCACCTTCCCCACCATCAGGTCAGACAGTTATCCTACCACATTGATGGCGAGGGTATCTCTCTTCCTCCTTCCAGGTTTCTTGAAGCACTTTTCTTTTATGAGCTTATTGTATATAGGGACATCCTTAATGGCCTGGAGAAGTGGTACCTTTAGAAAAAAAAATTCCAATTCTCCCAGGAGTTCAATCTCCTCTGGGGTGTGCTGACTAGGGTGGATCAAGCACTTGGGAAAAGGAGGTTGTTGGATCTGAGTGTTATATTCTTCATTTTCCTCCTCAACCTCTACAGGTGGATATGGGGGATGGTTGTCTGGGAGTACTCTTCCCAACCTGAGATTAACCTCCTGTATCTCCACAACATATGTTGGATGGGATGTTTCTCCACTAGGAGGCTAATGTTCTTGTCTATCGTTTAGGTTTGGATTGGGCTGTGGAGTTATAGGTAGCCTAGGTGGAGCAACCTGAGTAAGCTGAGGTTGAGGTTGAGGTGTAGGAATTAGAGCAAGTAGTTGATTTTGTTGAGGCCTCCACCCTTGGGATGGATTGTTCCACTGAGGTTTTTGTGGAACATACTGCTGAAATGGTTGGTTTACTGGCTAACGATGATATGAAGGGTTGGAAGGCCAAGTAGGAGGTGTAGACCAGGATGGAGGAGTGGGGGTGTACCAAGATTGCATGGCTGCACTCTCATTGTTGTAATAGTAAGAGTGAGGTGCACCTTTCATACCTTATTGATATGGCTGAGGGCCCTAAGGCCTTCTTTGGTTGATGAAACAGAGTTTCTCTTCATTGTTTCCCCACCTTGATACACAACTTTAAGTCAGGTAAGGATGGACACTTGTCTGTGGCATGATTCTCTTCATAGACAAAGAAAACCTCTATGAAATTCAATTGACATTCATTTCTTGGGTGTTTCCTGGTACATCTAGGACAAAATATGGCCAAGAATCTCTCTGCTTCCTCTTTCTTCCTTTTGACCTGTATTGTGTCCATTTTCAAAGAAAAGGTGTGCAACATGTCACTCTTGAAGTCCTCTAGCATGTTCCCAATCTCATGTTTTATGAAGGTGGAAGAGCAAGGGGTATTGGATGTGCTTTGGCTAGCTCCGCCCTTCTTCCTAAATGCCCTAGAATGGTTCCAAAAGAATTTTTTGATTGTTTCATAGGGTTTTTGGTAGAAATCTCCTCCTGATAACATATTCAAGGTTTCTATCATCTCTTCACTAATCCCTCGAAGAAGTACAAGTTTAAGTGAGTCAGGATTAAGAGTACAATTGGCTCTCTTCTAGTTCAATTGAAACCTCTCCTCATAATCCTCTAGGGATTCATCAGGCCCTAGACTCATCCTAAATATCCCATCCTTAGTTTCCTTGGACCTACAGTAGTCCTTGTACTTTCTACTGAAGGTCTCTTCCAAGTGTGCCCAGGTAGTGATACTATCCCTAGGTAGACTCATGAACCAGCATAAGGCTGCATCCTTAAGGGTGGATGGGAATAGCTTCAACTTCTGATCATCAGAGGTGTAGTCATAAGTCCTACACCAAAAAAAAAATTCAAACATGAATGTGTCAGGGTCGTCATAGGTAAGTCCATGGAAGCGTGGAAGAGCTAAGGGGCTAACGTTTTTCATCTTAGTGTCCCCATCTGCCTCTCTTATGGGAAAGGCTCTCTGGGTCCCAGCCATGGTTAAGATAGGTGAAGCATGTTCCTCAGTTGAAACAAGGTCTTCTTCTTCTTCCCCAATAGGATCCTCAAAATCTTCAGAAGGCTCTCCTATAGGCAGTTCAATCTCACTGCCACTAAAGAAGAGTGAAGGGTGGCTAGGAGGTGATGTGGGGGTTTTATGTAAGGTTTGTATTTGAGTATTCCTAGTCCTACGAGGCATGAAAATCATATCTTTTTTTCACTTTTTCAATATTTATGAAGTGACATGAAAAGAAAGGAAAGAAGAAAATAATGGTAAAACAAAATCAAAATATCTACTAGACACCTCCTCGACAACAACGGAAAAAAGTGGTGAGCCCTGGTATTGCACCAAGAATGTTGCAACTCTCAGGGGCTACCCTACTTTACTTTATCAACCTGGGGTTCATACAAACTTTGAGGTGATATTGCTATACACACAGCAGATGCATTTTGTTCATGTCATCTTCTTCTGCTTCACGAAAGGGTGTTATTTCTTAAATTATGAGAACAACTCAAAAGAAAATTGCTAGAAGGAAATGACAGAAAGAAAACTAAACTAAATTGCTCGAAAGGAATGCCAAAAATAAAAATAATTTAATTTGCAGAAAATAGATAACAGAAAGTAAATTAATCCTAAACCACACTTAACTTGGCTAAACATCTAAATGTGCTCTACCTATCCTATGATCTATTTACCATACTCCTATCCATGAATCTAAACTATCCATGCCTTAATTTTAATTAAGAAGAATTAATTTGGAGATTAGAGAGAAGAAAATGGGCTAAGATGGATAATGGGGGGTTTAACACATGAAATGAGATTTGGAAGCAGAAAGAGGGGGTTAAACCCTTAGAAAACTTTATGGTAGTGTGAGAAATGGCTTTGGAGTGGACAGAGAGGGTTAAAAGCTTAGGAAACCTTATTATAATACAAGAAATGACTTCGGAGCGAGAAGAACTCAGAAATGCGATGTATAGCAAAAATTGCGATGTGCGATGTCACAATCACAAATTCGCAAGTTTAAATGGATGGGAGTAAGAACTTAACTGAATGAACTAAATGGTGCGTAGTGCGAAGTGAGAAGAGTGACGTGGTGGGTCACGAATCTCAATATCACAAGTTTACAAGGATAAAATTAAGGATTAATGGGAATAAACTAAATGGTGCACAGTGCGAAGTGCAAAGAGTGATGTGGCAGGTCGCGAATCGCAATAATGCAAGTTTGTAAGGATAGCGGTAAGGATTAATGGGAATAAAATAAATGGTGCACACTAAGAAGTGCAAAGAGTGACATGGTAGGTTGCAAATCTCAATATCACATGTTTACAAGGATAGCAGTAAGGATTAACAAGAATAAACTAAAATGTGTGAAATGTGATTTGCACTGCGGTAAAGGTTGCGAGGGACGATTTGCGATGTGATAAGTTTTGTGAGGTGCAATTTGAAATGTGGTAAGTTCTACGTGATGTGATTTGTGATGTGGTAAGTTTCGTGGGATGTGATGTGCGTTGGGGATGACATAGTGGTGGAAAAAGCTAAAAGTTGCGATTTGTGATTTCACAATCCCAAAGTCTAATGAGCAGTGAGTGGTAACAGTAGAAGGTAACCAGTGCGAAGTGCGATTTCGCAATATCGTAATATTAAGGAATGGGTGATAATTTTTAAGGTAATTATTAAATTTTTTGATTGCTAAGTGCGATGTACGGTGGCAGGAGTCTCGAGGAGAAAAGGTAGAGGTTGGGTTTTCAATGGTTCTGTATGGTTTTTCACGTGTTTTTCGTAGAAAGGGTAAGGCAGTCGTGAACAGAGAAAAAAATAGAAGTAAGGCTAAAGAGGTTAAGGGTGTTCGAAAGAAGGTAAGTGCAGTGCTAAGGTGAGAATTAAAAAAGGGAAATGGAAGCATAAGAGAAGTGCTCAGAAGTGAAGCACACATTCGGATTCATGTATGGGAAAAAAACAGAAATGTGGGATGAAAGATTGAAGGAAAAGCTTGGACTTGGTAATAAAAATTCTTCCCCGAACTCGAACTAAAATCAATTTTGGCATGTGGGAAGGTCTTACCCTACTCGAACTCTATTGACAGAGATGAGAAGGGGTAGACTTGACCACAGTTTTGGAGTTTTCCCTCTATTTCACTATGCATAAGAAATTAAAACTACAAAAACACAAAATATAAATAGCAATGAAACTTTATCAGAAGAAGATCTAACTTAAATGACTGAGGAAAAACTAGATAAATGATAGAAAGGAAAAGATAACAATAACAAAGAGTTTGAGGCACACATATTGGGCCCTAACCCATGAGGCTAGCCCTGTGAACTTAAATCAATCAAATGAAATAAGTCTTCTCATTTCATAATAGAATAATTGCATACATCTCTGAAAGTTTCGATCCCTGAATAAAACAAAAAGCTTCAATAGTTCACAACAATAATTTTGAATGGAAGTGAGACTAGGATAGACTAACTCTTCCTAGCTCTAACTCTACTCTATTTATTATACAAGAAAGCTACAAAAAACTCCCTAGAAAATGGTGATTGAGTCCATTGGACTCCAAGTAAACCAAGATTGAGTGCTCTCGTCTTTGAGTTGCTCAGCTGCCTTTGGAATTCGAATTGCTGGAGAGAATCCTTGGGATCCTTCAGCTACCTTTGAGGGTGGAAAATCCTCATATAATTTCTCCTTGTTTTCTCCTCCAATTTTTTATGATAAAATCTTTATAAAAATTCTTAATAAATCATGATTTTCTACACTCAACCTTATATGAGGCATTTAGAGTATGTTAGCCTTAATCACCACCTATACTAACATCATAAACCCAAATAATAATAAAAGTTCAAGAAAAAAAGATCTAAGAATGATCCAGGTGGATATCAGTGGCCACCCACCTATTACATTTGCACTCGCACCATTCATTCTTGCATCTTTCCACTTTCATCACAACTTACTATTTTTAGCAGGTTTTTGGGTCATACACTCCTGGAGTCGTTTTGGGGCCTAATGATCCAGGCTGATATTGCTGGCCACCCAACTATTCCTTTTGAACCCCCACCATCAGTTCTTTCAATTTTTAAGTTGCAACACAACTTACTATTTTTAGCAGTTTTTCGGGTCCTGAACTTCCAGAGTCATTTTGAGGCCCTAAATGATGTTTTTTGGGAAAATGGGGAGCAACATGGGTTCATGTACTAATGTAGCTCACAATAAAAGTTGTAGTCCTTAGATAGATATTTCTAACTAGCTATTGAGCGTGTCAAACATAGGTCGGCTGCCAAAGTTACGTCCCTAGGAAGTTGAAACACCAATTTACCCAAACGGGACCCACAGTTTTGGCGCTTCATCTCCTAGGGTTAGGTTTTAGGAAATTTTAGGTTTACATTGTTTCTCAACAATAAATAAGCCTGCGAGACTCATTGTAACATAGTGGAGAGGCCTGTAGCCATCAGATCTCTTCTCAGGGATATGCTACCAGTGCCCTCACTCGCTCATTTCCATTATTCCTGTAAGCGTGTTTCAGTCATTTGTTTTGTAGCATTGTTCAGAGGCATGTAGCCACCAAATATCTTCTCAGAGATAATCCTACCAACACCCTAGCTATTTATTAAATTATGTCTATAATCACATTTCAGCGATTTGATTTTAATAAAAGGAAGCATTGTTTCTGATGCATCTCTATGTTTATGGTTATATGTGTATTTTGTTGCGTTCATGCATAAATCCAACTCAGTGGTATCAGAGTGTCTAGAATATCTCTGTTTTTCTTTGCATGTGCCCAATGTGGTCAGAGTATAAGGAGTTTGAGCTCGATCTGGTTTAACCGTTGCAAGATCAGCCTCAAAAACCATGACGACCCCCCATTGCAGAAGGAAAGAAAGACGAGGGAGTAGGAGATCCTATCAAAATATTGCTCGAGGAGTCCCTCGAGAAACAAAGGGACTCGATGATGGATAAATTTTCCCAGACCCTTCAATGTCTGCCCACCGACGACACATCTACATCCAGTGCATCCGTCAACAGGTTCATGACATCCTGGACAAATCGAATACCAAGCTCAGCAGAATTTTCCCCTCATGCAATAACTCAACACAATGGGAACCATTGCTTCCTAAGGAGGGAGGAATGATCTAGGTGGATATCGGTGGCCATGCATCTATTCCATTTGGACCCATACCATCAATTATTTCAGCTTTTCACTTTCATCACAACTTACTATTTTAGTAGGTGTTCGGGTCATGCACTCCTGGAGCCGTTTTGGAGCCTAATGATCCAGGTATTTATTGCTGGCCACCCACCTATTCCAGTTGAACCCCCACCATCAGTTATTTCAGTTTTTAATTTGCAACACAACTTACAATTTTAACAGTTTTTAGGGTCCTGAACTTCTGAAGGCATTTTGAGGCCCTAAACGGCGTTTTTTTGGAAAACGGGGAATAACATGGGGCCATGGACCAATGTAGCTCACAATAAAATTTTTAGTGCTCAGACAGATATTTATAACGAGCTATTGAGCCCATCAAATGGAGGTAGGCTGCCAAAGTTAGGTCCTCAGGAAGTTGAAACACCAATTTACCCAAATAAGACCCACAGTTTTGGCAGTTCATCTCCTAGGGTTATGTTTTTGGATGTTTCGGGTTTAAATTTGTTCTCAAAAATAGATAGGCCTGTGAGACTCATTGTAAAATAGTGGAGAGGCCTGTAACCATCACATCTCTTCTCAGAGATACGCTACCAGTGCCCTCGCCCGCTCATTTCCATTATTCTTGTAAGCGTGTTTCAGTCATTTGTTTTGTAGCACAGTTCAGAGGCCTGTAGCCACCACATCTATTCTTAGGGATAAGCCTACCAGTTCCCTAGCTATTTATTTACATTATGTCTGTAATCAGATTTCAGTGATTTGATTTTAATAAAAGGAAGCATTATTTCCACTGGATCTCTGTGTTTATGGTTATATGTGTATTCTGTTGTGTTCCTGCATAAACCCGGATCAAAGAAAGCAAAAAGGTGACTATTAACCCCTCCAAATATGTGTAATGATGGAGCTTATCAACAAGTATTAAATTTTTTACTTATGTTTTTGAGTTATAAATTGAAGTGAAAGTTTCATTAAAAAATGAGATCTAGATCTTGAGTGATTTTACATTTTTAAAATGTTTGAAGTTTAGATTTTTGGAGATGATTTTCATTTGGAGCCACCCTCTTCTTCCCTGTTAGGAGATGTGCCAAATTCACTGTCACAAGGATTCAATTTTTCACTTATGTTTTTAAGTTATTAATTGAAGTGAAAGTTTCATTAAAAAATGAGATATAGATCTTGAGCTATTTTACAGTTTTAAATATTTTTAATTTTAGGTTTGTGGATATGATTTTTGTTTGGAGCCACCCTCTTCCTCCCTATTAGGAGATGTGTCAAATCCACCATCACAAGTATTAAATTTTTCACTTGTGTTTAAGTTATAAATTGAAGTGAAAGTTTCATTAAAAAATGAGATTTATATCTTGAGTTATTTTACAGTTTTACTTTTTTGAATTTTAAGTTTGTGGAGATGATTTCCATTCTCCAAGGACTCTAGCGATGGAGTGCATGATGGAGATAGGAACATCCAAACAATTTGAACACGAATTTTTCTAACTTTTCTTTTAATATTATTGCAAATTAGTTTATGCATTTTCATTTGAAATTTGTTTATATATATATATATATATATATATATATATATATATTGTACAATTTACCATGGAGGATGTATTGATGGACGACCAACATGGGACAATGGAGAGGGAACTACGTGATGTATTGCATGATTTTTTTTTTCAACTTTTTTTGTTATGAAGTTCTACATTGTCATTCAATTTTAAAACATTAAATTTAATGCTTACACATTGTGTACAGGTTCCCCATTCTTCAGATGATAACACAAGGAGGCTCAAGACACTGCTAGATTCTCTATTTGATTGATGATGAAGATGAAACATTTTATTTGATAGATAGTCTTAAATTTACTTTTCTATATAGATAGTATTATTTATGTAGTCATATTTACTTTTCTATATAAATTGATACTTGAAACAATATACATTGTTATATATTTACTTTTATTGTTCAAGATATAAATTTTGGACATATTTTACATTTTGGATAGTTGAACTACATTTACTTTTATCAAGAATGATTTTAAATTTTTGATAGTTGTTACATTTTCATGTGATCAGATGTTGTGCTATAATGTTTTGTTTTTAAAACTCAATTTATTTTTTTATTTGTTATTTAAAATGAATGTAGATGGAAATTTCAAATTACAAAACACATGTGGTACATGTTATGCATTTGAACATGTATGAATGTTATATAGTTAGGATATCTATTAAAGGTGATATTTAGGTACATTTTTCATGATCTTGTGTCATTTAAAACAATCACATATGGTTTTTCATATTTAAGTTCATGAATATATGTAAAAATGATTGAAGTGCATTTGAATATATGTAAAAAAATTTGGAGTACAATACATATCGATGCATATATCTAAAAACAATCATAAAATTATTTGTGTTCATAGATGCATCAAATAATCATAAAATTTTAAATTTGAATTAAAACATACCCAATACACAACATTTTTCATTAATGTACATAGAAAAAATACTATGGATGTCAGTTGATAATAAACTAGAAATTACAAAACACGACCAAAAATTTTGCATTCAAGAATGAATATTATAATTTTCTTAATAGATGTCTAAAACAAAATCATAACTTAAAATTTTCATTATATCAATTATGGTAGATACACATGTACATTTTTCAATAATGACATTATGAAATAAATTGTACCAGAGAATGTATGAAATCGTTTAGGACCAGATAATGTACATGTATGTGTACATGTGTATAAATTACTCGTGTGCATGTACCAAAACAATGTACATGTGAAAACAATTGTACATAACATAAAATATACATATTATAATAACTGTAAAACTTAAGAATGCACAAAAAAAGGCTAACAATTTCTAGTTGAGTTTTGTGAGTTCTAAAATTGAATCCAAGGAGAATAAATTGTTGGATGAATCATTAAAAGAAAATTCTAATGGAACGCCATCTTCAATGATCCATTCATGATCGACTTTTGACATTTTCCATTTCTTAATTTTCATTTTTTTCATTGATTGAAGTTCTATCAACTTGATGTGTGTTGCACACACCAAGTGACTATATTGACAACTTATGACATCAGGTTCATAGTCTTAAAAGTAAAAAAAATCCCAAATTTGATCATTTTGTCGAAAAAAATAGAATTTCATTATAATAGACCCTCTCTCATCTATAAACCCATTATTATAATAGTTCCCCAATAATTTCATCTTTTGTTCACTGCAACACATCAAATCATACTTCACATTTTCTGTGTTGGTAGTAGGTGGAACTATAGTAAAAAAAATATCCTACACAATAAAACCAACTTACATAAATTTAGATCATAATTAACATGAAAAATCAACTTTCAAATTAACATGTGTAATTTATTCTATTATATATTTCTAGATATCTATCATTTGAAAGAAATTGAAATGTTACCTTCTCAAACAATATCAAAAACTCGATCACCTTCAAATGATACTATGGTCTCCTCTGATTGCATTTATTCAAATTTTTCAATTGACATTTTCCCCTTTGTATTTAGTTTTGTATGTTACCAATATTTTACATACATTTTGTTTCACAAATATCATTGGATTTTGTGTTGTCTATGCAAACATGAAAAAAAAAATATTTTCTTTTATAAAATGCAAACACATTTTGGTACTGCTTTGTTTTAATTGAATGCAATTTTCAAGTCTTTTTTATTTTTTCAAATTCATCTCCAATTGATCTATCTACATCTTCGACCCCAATATGCCAAAAACACGTATATGGAAAATTTAAACAAGAATATAAATATGTTATTCAAAATACCATCAAAGATAATCACTGCGATACATAATGTTTAAAATCATAAATCTAATAAAAATTAGACCACACACACACACACACACACACACACACACATATATATCTATGTGTGTGTGTGTGTGTGTACATTCGTACTTCCCTTGATTGGTTAGTCTCATGGCTTAGTGCAGCGATGCACCATTGAACAACTTAGTCTCATGGCTTAGCTCAGTTGAGAGAAGTCGGTTTGCAGAGTGGTCCATTTGATATCTTTAAAGTGATCATTTTATGCATGCCCCTACACCATCATGTTCTCCTTTTCCATGACCAGTCTCAAAGAAATTCCAAGAATGTTTAATGTAGGTTTTCATTTGAAGAGGAAAAAACCAAAAGAATGATCATGAAGATTTGAATTGACCTATGCATCTATCTGACCATATCCAACGTTCATTGAATTTTATTTCACGAATTTTCAAGAAGTCATAAATATTTTCAAAATAGTGTTGTACAAAATATGTATCATGTGTACGATCGTCACTGATATAAAAGTGATATTCTTTAATAACATGTCGATTTTCACTAGTTCTTCTATATGATCAACACTTTGTTGAGTGTGTCTATATAGAATGTGGACAGGCATGGAGACTTGGTCAAAATGATAGTATTCACTCTATATTTATTTTTGTGGAACAAATGTGTAGTTCTCTGCAAAATCAACTATTGAAAAAATGGTCGATGGTGGAAAAAATTCACGAGATGTTTTTAATTGTAGGTCTTGCCATCGAGCTCTATGGGAATGCTTGGTGTATTTATAATTTTTTTCCTAAAACTTTCTCAAAAACTCTATCACGAAAATTTATTCTTCTTGTCAATCAATTCTTTTAGAACTTGTAGTGCTACTTGAACCAATCCATGTATGAATATATTCATATCTCTTCCATTTCACTTTTATGTTGGACAATGATTGATCATTTATATGAATACGATATTTGTTTTGAAATAAAGTCAAATTTCCACAATCATCTCATTTCTTACCACCAACGCATTTCTTTTGGGAAAATAATTCATGGCTTTCTCTTCCACATAGAATTTGAGATATGAAATCATGCATAGTAGAAGGAGGGGGTGAATCTTTCCAAAATTCTTTACCAAAATTAAGGAATGTGTCACAATATAACTAAAATTCCACATGATAATGACAGCAACAATTGCCGCGTACAGTGATAGGTTTAACATACCATGGTTTTTGTTGCACAAAATCATTGATTGAGACATTAATTTCACGATTCTCTTCTATGAACTTGTTGAAAAACTCTATCTAAGTAGTGTCCAAGATATGTTTTCCATGTTCTTCGTATTGATTTCGTGCTATAATTTATCGCATCACATCCCTTGCTTTTGGTGAAATATGTGAATTTTTCATCCAATATTAATATATTATTTTTTTAACATCTTCTACAAGTCTATATTTGTATGGTTTCCTAAAAATAACTATCCAACAAGCGATTTCATCATTTACATCTATTTGGAATGGAAAGTTCTGATGTTTGTTCAAAGTTTTTCGTGAAGTCCCTAATGGTTGTGCCAATATTTTACCAAGTGATTCTCTTTAGTACTTGATGAAACAACTGCCAATTTTATTGATGTACATGCATCTAAATAAATTTTTTCTAGAACTTCCAATTGACTTTAGAGCACTATTTATATTTTCTATCACATTTTCCTTCATTTTTTCTTTTTATCTTTTGTTGATTTTCGAATACTCAATAAATTCGTAGCTTCTTTTAATTTCTTTGATATTAAGAGAATTTTCAAAATTTGGGCTTGAATTTCCACATTTTCATCTTTGAATAACATATCAATAATGCCCTTAACACGATATCATATAACATGGTCAGCTTTTTTATCTCCATATGTGTCAGTGTCAACATTTTCTAACATGTCATCATCAATATCGATTTCATCTGTACATATTAGAATTAAATGTACCTAATGAGTTTACATATTCAATAAATAATCAAATTAATAAATATGTATAATTTAATAATACACATTCAACATATATATACATACCTAGTGATTTAATTTCTTCACTTGAATTTCTTTCAATATTTTCAACATCTTCAATCACTGGTTCAATATCTCTTTCACTTTCTCTTTCAAAATTTTCTATCTCACCATCAATGTTCTAAGGAATATCTCTCTTTGCTTACATTGAAAAATATTTTTCAAATTAGTTCATTAAATAAAAATTAAGTTTCAGAATACACTAGTCAAATTTTACATATCAAATTTATAATATTTACATTTGCATACCTGCTTCAAGTTCTAGTTGAGGTTGAATTTCCCTTTAAATATTTGAGTGTTCTTCTCTCTTTTTATTGTGATATTCTTTCCCTTGTTCTCTATGAGCCTTAGGGTCTCTTATTCGATCATATTTTCTCTTGCAATTCCTTTGATTTACCATGATAATTTAGTATGAAGATCAAAACATTTCCTTCAAAATCCTGTTAAAAAAACTTGCTATCAAAATTTAGACAAAAACTCAATTCAAAAAAGCATCACAAAAGATTTAATTTCAAAAAAACTCATTTTAATTTTTTTTCACAAATGACATTCTTCAACCCAAAACAGTTATTTTAAAAATTCCGTCAAAAAAATGTCTTTTAAAAATTAAATGAAGCTCAAAGTATTTCCTTCCAAGTCCTGCAAAAAAATTTCACTTAAAAAATTAGACAAAAACTCACTTTAAAAAATCATTATAAACGATTTACTTCAACCCAAAACATTTACTCTAAAAAAATGTCACTTTAAAAAATACCTCCAAAAATTGTCCTTTGAAAATTAAGCCCAAAAAACCTCTAAAAAAATTTCACCTTAAAAAATACCTCCAAAAAATGTCTTTTGAAAATTAAGCCAAAAAAACCTCTAAAAAATGTCACTTTAAAAAATACCTCCAAAAAAACTCCTTTGGAAATTAAGCCCAAACAAATTCCTTTGCAAATTCAACCCAAACATCCAAAAACAACAATCTCATTTGTGTGTGTGTGTATGTTCTAGTATTTTCTCATTTTACAATGCTATTATTTCCACAATTTTATTTGTTAAGGTTGTAGTGTGATTTATTTGATATTTGTCATAGAAAATAAATTGTTAAAATAATTAAGCTTTAAAAAAATAAATTCTAGTTGCTGCAATAGGATTTTGGTGTTTTGATTTTCACACAGTATTAGAGTGTGATTGATCAGCCAGGAATCTCAAATAAAAGAGGAAAATTTCTCTATTCGGAGGGAGTAGCATGCTGAAATTTTATGGTGTTGCACTATACTCGGATGGGGAGGCTGAATTGTTGGGGAAGAATTTCATTTTTTTACTTGCAAGATTGCAGAAAATTTGAGTTACTTGGGTTAGCAATTCCAACAGTCAGATGGAGCAGATGCGACTCAAATTTCCATTAAGAAAATTCCTTTCTTAGAAACATAGGAGTTTTCAATAGTAGAACCAATGCAGGGCGGAACAGAATAGCTAACACAACAGACATAACATTATTCTCAAGCGATCTCGAGTTTTAGAGATCTAATTTTTCCAGTTGCAGATTGGAAGTATTTGTGAGAAGATAATCTCACTTCAGAAGGGAGTGTGAGGAACAAAGAAGCAACCAAGTAGAGGAAAAGATGGAGTTTCATTAATTTTTTGAGATGGCCACAACTCGGCTTAGATATTAGGATACGTTAGAGGGCTCTTCCAACTATGTCGTCTGTAAGGCTAGGAAGTCCTTCTTGTTCGATAAATATGTCTTGAAGATCTACATAGACAGTATTGTGGAAATTACCTAAGATGCATATTAGTAGAAATAATATAGGAAGGAAATGGAAAATGCAAAGTAGTTGATCCTGGATAGAGTTTGGGATGATACAATATCGCACATATCTAGCAAGGATACTTCCAAGGAAATGTGGGATGCTTTCTACATGCTATATTAGGGAACTTCAAAGCAATGGAAGATGTTCCTAGAATGAAAATGAAATGCGTCATGATGTAGAAGGGGAAATTCATACATCACTTCCTTACGAGGATTCAGGAGGTCTGAGACCATATTGCAGCTATTGGGGAAGTTCCGAAACCAACAGAGCTAGTGAGATTGGTAATGAATAATGTCTCTAAGGAGTGGAAAGTTTTTGTCCAAAGTATACTCAACAGAGATAAGCTACCTAAATGGGACAGGATGTGGTCAGACTTTCAAAAGGAAGATTTAATGTGATATCTACTAAAGAGCTCCATGAGTGGCAACTGTAGCAACAAATCAAGGGTCGTGAAGGACGAGGAGAATGTGGTCCTCGCATCAAAGGGTCCTAGTCAGGGACAAGTGGAACAAAGGAGGAACAATAAGGACTTTTAAAATCTCAAGTTATTTAATTGTGGTGAGCTCAGTCACTACAACATGAAGTTTCCTCTCAGGAAGAAGAAGAAGTCGGAGAAGTAGGACTAGCGGGAAGCGTCAATAGAGAACGACAAGTTCTCCTCTAGGGTTGAGGAATACTTTGTGATGATGGAAGTCATACCTCCAGGAGTGAGGTGGGTTAACTTAGAGTTGTAGCCCCAAACAGCTACAGATTTGGGTAGGGTCTACTGAGGAGTCCACCTCATTGACCATTACCTAGCTACATGGGCCAATAGTATTCAGTAGGAGGATGGATCGATGTCAAGAGATGTAGTCATATTCCAGAGTGATAGTTTCATACTAGTTACTATCAGATGATGGAGTGCGCAGTAAAGAGTTTGTAACAATGGAGAATGGCATAACAAAAAGTCAACAGTAGTGAAAATTCTTTAGGGATAGTGCAAAGACTAGTAGCAGTTAGGACTCAGGTGAAAAATGCATCATACTTATCAAAGTTGATTCAACATTTCAGATGCTTCTTAGTTCCAGTAGTTACAGTTGCAATAGTAACAGATGACAGAGAGTTGCACTGCAAATGCAAGTTTAGGAGTAGTATGAAAGTGTCACCAGGAGCACAAATGTAGCATGAGAGTTGCATAATGGTTGATGGGTAGTGGAAAGAATCCACAATATTTATACATCAGAATTGTCATAGGAGATGATATAGAGAGGGTGTTGTGGTAGAATGTGCATCACTAGAGAGAACATAATCCTCGCTAAGAGGGAGTATTAGTTTATGTAGTATTGAATGTGTTCTAGAAATGAAATTTGGTGGAGAGGCTAGAATGCATGAGATCTCAAAAACCTAGAAATCGTTTCTAGAAATTCTACCTGGAGATGACTTAATTAGATTATTAAAAAAAAATTCAATGTTTCTTAAGTCTAAACTTAGGAAAACTGGTTAATTAATCACAATTAATTAATTCAAGGTGAGAATTTTTTAAGAAATTACATGGATCGATCTAAAATTGATCTAAGCCATCGATTAATATTTAATATTGGCCATTGGAGTCTGAAGAAGAACATATAATAATGGATCGATGTGGTAATGGAGAATACACTAGAAGTTCGGTTTCCTTAGAAAATTATTTTCTAGACATCAACAGTAGTTGCTAGAGAGCCAGAGATCAAAGCAATGAGTGAGCGGTAGGGGCAGTGTGGTTCAAGGAAGTTTTCTAGATCTAGTGAGTGGATTTGGAGATAGGAAAAATAACCATAGTGAGGTTGGTGCAGGGGAAGCACAAAATACTCTAGATGGTAGTTCGATTTAGCTAGAGTAAAGTTGAGTTTCAGTTCCAGAGGATGGGAAAGGGTTCTAGAAGGCTAGAGAGATATTTTCATAGCCATTAGTAGAAATGACGGCTACAGGAGAAGTTGGTTCAAGTTGAGCATCGAATATACTACGCTACGGTGATGCGAGCCAATGAAAAATTATTTTGGACAACTCACTTGGAGCTGCAATTAGAGCATGGATTTTTTTATGGGGTGAGGAAAATTCCTGGCTAGAATATTTTTACTATTTTTTTCTTTAGTATTTCTAGATTTGGCATCTAGCTGTACTCATATTCTCTCTCACTGTTGCATAGTAATAAAACCCTCAACTATTGCACTGGTTTTCCCACATTGGGTTTTCCTAGGAACATTTGTCCAAAAATAATGGTGTTTTTTTATGTGTTTGTGTGTTCTAGTATTTTCTTAGTTTCTAGCACTATTATTTCTGCAATTTTATTTGTGAAGGTTGTAGTGTGATTTATTTAATATTTGTTGTAGCAGATAAATTGTTAAAATAATTAAGAATTAGAAAAATAAATCCCAGTTGACACAATAGGATTTCAGTGTTAAAATTTTTATGTTCTGCAGACACCTGATTAACTTACTGGAAGCACCAAATTCATGGATTTGTTGCAAGCACCAACTTACATCTCCTTGGATTTATGCAAGCACCAACATGTCAAAGGCACCAACCCTCAAGATTTATTCAGATACCCACTAGATGGAAGCACCAACTCCTTGGTTTGCATGCTCCAACTCACTCTCAATAAAGAGCTAATGTTCTCTGTATATGGCAGCTACTCTCGCTGATTTCAAGTTGGTGTTCATCAACTTAACCCACTCAACTATAACTTAGATTTCACGATATTATACTCTATTCTACTTTTCATCCTTCACTTTGTGCAACCCACACAACACATTTTTTTCTTCTCATTCTGCAGTAGAACACATTCTCACAATTATCGACCCTTTTCTCTTAGTGGCATATGCTCATCCCTTAGCCTCTTTCCTCTTTTATTGGAGAAGGGTCCCTTAGGACCAAATTTTTGAGTAAATAGTAGTATCATTTTGTATTTTTGAGTTTTGTGCGCTAAGAAATGCATACTCAAGGGTCTTTGCGACAGGTCAAAGTCCCTTCATGAGTTATAATGGGCTAAAGGGTATATCTAGGAGTCTCAAACCACTGTTTATGGACCTTAGGATGAGCGAAGGCTAAGATATAAGTAGAAGTATAGATCGAGTCAGATAAGATAGTTTTTGATAAGTTTTCGGATATGTTGTGATCTATGCTAGGGTGTTGAAGCGGATCTGTGTAAGTGTCTGTGTCTGAAAGGCTCTTGCTCGCTGTGTGCGAAGAGACCTTAGTCCTGGTGTGTGCGGACCTCGCTAGCTATGTGCGTGGGTGAATCTGAAGGATTGTAAAGGATTTTGAGAATTTTTGATGAATAAATAAGTGCTTGGATAGCTCTGACTACTAAATGCGTCTGTTATCTATTTTTTTGATCTATTTCCACATATGATTTATGTTCATGTTCATGAGTTATATTATATGTGATTAGATCGATTGTGTACATGTGTTTACTATTGATATGAATTTTATGTTCATAGATATAGCTCTGTAAAGGCTGAATATTACATTATTAGGACTATTAAACAAATTGTGGATCTTCTGTCTAGGTGTGTGCACTGAATTAACATGTGGTAATCAACCTAGGGTTTCTGGTGCGCAAGTAAGTGTGTGCATAAAAAAAGATATGAAGGTTCCCACTTCATTTAATTCTCTCTCAGGGTGTGGAAAATTGGTTCCATCACCCCCCCATACTGCTTTGGGTGAGACTTTGGCATGCACAAGCAAGTCATTGCCGAAAGGGCCAATAGTAAGAGGGTTTTGTTGGTTACGTGCTAAATCTGAACCTGGGTCAGGACCTCTCAAGCCAAAAAATGGTTCGGTTGCTGGGACCACGATAATTTTGAGAAATATTAGGGGATGTGGTAGCCCTCGAAGACTGAATTAGAAGGCTGGTTTGAACAAAAGATATGCAAATTCTTCATCAAGAAGAACAAAAGTAAGAATTTGCCTGCTGGAGAGTGGGAAAATAAGTGTATTTTCAGGAGTGGTTGTTAATATTAGCTGAGTTTCAGACCTGCTAGAAGGACGATAAAATCACTCAGAGGACACCTGAGTTGATCCAATAGTTAGAACAGACTGATAACTCCATCACCCGTATTGTAGATCATTGGGTTGACAGCATTCTAGGTGGGTTTGTAATAGAATTTGCAGTATATCAGTTTGTGTCATATTCTGAAGCTGAAAGGAGTTTCTTCAAAGGACTGAGAGGTAAGTTCATACCATCTCTGACTTTGCTGACTAAGATTCTATTGTGTTAAAAGGGTGTTCAGTGCAGTCACAATGAGTGAATGACCCCAAATGAAGTTGAAAGCCCTACACGCAGTGGAAAGTACTTTCGAGTTAACCAAAGAGGAGATGGACCTATATACATCCCTCTAAGAAACCTGTCAAATATTCATACAGAGAGTGGTGAGGCTATGCATGCTTGAGGTAGCCCTCTAGCTACTCCACAGTCAAACTCGTGTACGGGTAAGTCATCTCATACCCCACCTCCACCACCACCAATAGGTGATATGGATGTGCATATGAAGTTAGCCACCTTCAAGGGTGTGAGCGATGAAGACATGGACAAGTTCTAGTTTTTTGCAGATGCAGTATGGACTGCGCCGAATGTCAATATTGATGGCGTAAAAAGGATTCAACTAGCCATGGCATTTGAAGGTTGCCTGCTAGACAAGTTTATGGGATATCTGGCTCAAAATGTTGATCCTCTTTTCAATGAAATCAAGAAGGCCTTAAAGCAGTAGTTCATAAAACTAGAGTCCTAATCACAATGTGTAATGGAGCTAAAAGATATCCGGCAAGAACCAAATGAATCTATCTAGGAAGAAGATCAGCAATTGAAGCGCACCATCAGTGATGGAGGATTTATCTATGATGATAAGAAGCACAAAGAATGTTTTATTTCCATGCTTCTACCACACCTATGTGATCCTATGGATTAGCATAAAATTGATTCTCAAGCAGACGCTCTTGAAGTTTCTATGAAGTTGGAAGTCGTGCCCCAAACTAATGACCAATTTGGAACTTTAAAAATCCAAAGTCAGTTAGAAGGAATACACTTGGATATCTAGAACTTGTGCAGAGATAGAGGGAAAGAGGTTAGCAGATGTATGATGTATACGTTGTAAGGGTTCCGGTCACACAAAATATTAGTATAACATACTTCAATATTATATGCAAGCGGGAGGACCAAATCCATTACAACCTAGAGATGTTGCAAGACCAAGTGGTACTCCTACATTGTGGTGTGCAGACTATCAAGTAGTTGGAAGGCATGACACAAACCATTTCTCATGATTAGGAAGTTATGTACCAGAGTTAAAGCAACATTAATGGTGTAGGTTCTACTCTTTAGTTGGCCATGATGAGCATCACTGTCACACCTTTGATTTGATGATAGAAAATTCCAACCTCTATAGAGTGCAGGCCGACCCATCTTCACCAACATCACCCTATTGGCATGGTGGATATCAAGCTAGAGGAAGGGCAGGAGGGAGAGGTGGAGCTGTAGGTCGTGGAAGAGGGAAACTAATTTACTATAACTATGGAGATGTTGGACACTATGCACGTGACTGTTGGAACCTTGCGCGACATTCTTGCAGGTATTCTGGAAAATTTGATCATTTTATTGAATATTATCATGTTTTTATTGTTAGAATGCAGGAGAAGAAAAAAAAACACCTACGCAGAATATACAAATGGCTAGAATTGAGCTGCGAGATGATGATCCAAGTGTAAAAATATTTACATACATTGGTGTTGCCACTGGAGAAGACAAGGGAAAGAAGGCTGATGTAGAGCCATTGATCAGGAAGGCTTCTGAAAATAAGAAAGGAATCAACTAGAAAAAGGAAAAGGAGACTTTTGTAGAATCCAGGAAGGATTTTGCTGCTACAGGTGGGTCCACATACAAGTCAATCACAAAAGCGAAGATAGATGATGAAGTAAAACCTTTCCTACAATCGTACATTAATCTGTTGCGTAAAAATAACGCAGTAATAAACCTTTAGGCTATGACAGATATCTGCGCAGATAAGAAGTTTCCTCGAACTAAGACTAATGTTGTAAACCAAATCCTCAAGAATAAGAAGAGAATCGGTTGGGAGATGCACATCACTGTGAAAATTGGAGAATATGAGATGGATCAGGTCATGTTCGAATTGGGATCTGATGATCCAGATTTATGAAAGAATGAAATAAAATAGAGAAATATCCATAAACACAGAGATGCAATGGAAATAATTCTTCATTTCACTAATATCGAATAACAGAAATATGCTTACTGACATAATAGAAATCAAATAACAAGGGTGTTGGTAGCTTATCTTTGAGAAGAGATGTGGCAGTTACAGGCCTCTGAACTATGTTACAATGAGACTCAAGGGCCTATTTATTATTTAGAAATAATGGAAAACTCTAAAGTTCCAAAAACCTAACCCTAGGAGATGAAGCACCAACTATGGGCCCCGTTTGAGTAAATTGGTGTTTCAACTTCCTGGGGTCGTAACTTTGACATACTATCTTCGTTTGACACACATGATATATCATTAGAAAGATCCATCCAAGGACTAAATTTTTTTACTATAAATATCAATTTAGGGACAAAATTATATTTTTTGGAGGCACGATGCCCAAAAAACATTGTTTAGGGCCTCAAAACAGCTCCAGAAGTTTAGGACCCAGAAAACTGCTAAAAATAGTAAGTTGTGTTGAAACTGAAAAACTGAAAGGACTGATGGTGGTGTTTCAAAAGGAATAGGTGGGTGGCCACCAATATCCACTTGGATCATTAGGGTCCCAAAACGGCTCCGACAGTGCAGGACCTAAAAAAATGCTAAAAATAGTAAGTTGTGCTGAAAGTGAAAAGCTAAAAGAGTTGATGGTGCGGGTCCAAACGGAATAGGTGGGTGGCCACCGATATACACCTGGATCATCTAATGTAAATGTTATACCTAAGCAGACCTGGTGGAATATCGGTGAACCAAAGCTAGAATGGTCCACCATTCAGCTGCGGATGGATAATCAATAGAAGATAATTCTAGTTGGAAGACTCCCACATGTTATGGTAGACATTATTGAGTAAAGGTACATGTAGAATTTGAAGTAATAAAAATTGTAGATGATGCAGACCCCTACCTTATGCTACTAGTGCTGGATTGGGCCATCGATATTGGAGGCATCATCAACTTGAAGCGCATGAGCATGATATTTGAAAACAATGGTACTCGGGTTAAAGTAGCTTTGGATCTAGTGGAAGGGGAGAGATATACGAAATTAGTGCATGAAGGAGATGATGTCAACCATATAATAAAGTTGACTGCATGAGATGAGGATTGGATCAATTGTATGACTGATCAGATGTTGAATTGGGCAAAATATTGCTCATGTATCTCAAATTCAAATGGAGAAGTGGAAAACTTGCAGAGTAGTATGCATGATATTTTTGCGCTGCATTACCTCATAATCACTAAAAATTTGCGATGAATCTCCTCAGAGGTAAGAGAATTACCCCATTTTTATGGTTCTAGTAGTTTTGTACTATTTTGGAAAATTTTAAAAATGTTGTCCCGAAAGAATGAAGGTTATGGTCACTCGATATTGCTATGCGCACAACTCTAGCATGTTCATGGGATATGCATAAAGGGAACCTTGAATGTTGGGAAGAATGCAGTAGGATGATGCAGTTGCATTTTGAGCAACCCACTACCCACCAACTAAGATTTTTGGTGGCTGAGGTGACCTATGCAAACAACGGGCTACATGCATGGAATTTTGGGATAAGACACCTAGGGCCAAAAGGGTTCACGTGTTTGTCCATAGGTTGGGACCAATCCCTAATTAATGGTATTTAGAGATGGATCTATGCCAAGGGACCTTTAATTGTGTTACAATGAAAGGAATTTTCCTACTAACCTTTGGCACGGCTAGTGGATCAGAGGGATTGGAAGAAGCCCTGCAGGATATAGAAGCAATTGTCTTCGATGACTCCCGACCTCGAATAGAATGTGTTGCATCAGCATGGGAAGCGCAGATGCAGGATATTTTCAACTGCAGGAATTTTTCAGTGGAAGATAACGAGGAAGATCCAATAAATATCAACATCCTTGAATCAAAGGGGGAGCGCACACTTGTAGGGCCTTTATTAGGAATGATGGATGTAACTAAGCTTCTGAAACTAAAGGAAGTAAAAATTGCGACGGAGGAAAAACCAAATTTGGCCAAAATCAAAGATTACTGGGATGATGACATAGTGGGAAACATTGCAGAGTTGTTGACAGAATATCAGGACCTATTTCCCAGAAATTTTTCTTAGCTGAAAGAAATGGTAGGATATTTGGGAGTTATGAAGATCACTCTGAAACCAGATGCTCATCCTATCAAGCAACAACCATACTGGCTAAATCCAAAATATAAGCAGAAACTAAAGGAAGAATTAGAGAAGATGTTTGTCACAGGAATCATTGAGCCTGTGGAGCAGTCTGATTGGGAGAGCCCAATGGTTTTCCAAGGAAGAAAGACTAAGTGATAAATAAGGATTTGTGCGGATTTGTGCAAACTGGATGATTCATGTGCACATGACCCCTTTCCTACTCTATTTTCAAATGAGATATTGGACAATGTGGGAGGACAAGAGGCTTACTCTTTCATTGATGGATTTTTAGGGCATCATCAGATCAAGATACACCAGAAGACATTAGGGGAATTTTGAGGTCTAAAATGGGCCTCCTAAGGAAATTATAAAATAATAGGAGAAATAAAAAAATAATATTAGATTAAATCATCAAATTTTAGAGGGAAAAAATGAAAAGTAAAAAGAATAAAATAAAATAAAATAATAAAACTATTTTTTCAACTTATCTCCCTAAGTTTTTTCTCAAATTTTGAGTGGGAGTACTCGTTGGATGCAAAATTTAACTCCTCATCCAAGGAGTACACATGTTTCATACTTTCGATTGACTCCACTAAACAAAAATTGAGAAATACATGAAAAATGTGATTTCAATCACGTTTTTCATGTATTTCTCATTTTTCGTGTAGCAGGGTCCATTGAAAGTATGCAGCATGGGTACTCATTGGATGAGGAATTTATTTTTTCATCCAGTGATTACTCTCACTCAAAATTTGAGTAAAAACTTAGGAAGATGAGTTGAAAATACAGGTGAAAAAGTAGTTTTATTATTTTATTATTTTTTATACTTTTTACTTTTTTTCTCCAAAAAAGGTGAATCATCCCCCATGGTTGACATCATCATCTTGAATCATATTGGTTCTTACAAAGTTTATTTGTTTGTACATTTTCTTAGGATGCCCATTTTAGACCTCATAGTTCCCCTAATACTGAAGCAAGACCACTTTTGGAACAGAATGGGGATCTTTCCAATACACAATCATGCCTTTTCGATTGAAGAATGCACTTGCTATATTCTCTCGCATAGTAGTATTTTTATTCAAGGAATTCATGCAGAAGTTTCTAAAACTATATTTTGATGATTGGAATATGTTTGGGCTAGTAAAGAAGCATGTTTCCAACCTACACATGATGCATGACACTTTTCTAAAGCATCAAATCTATCTTAATTTGAAGAAGTCTATATTCTGTGTTCCTTTTGGAATCTTGTTGGGACATATTGTTTGACAGCAAGGATTGATGGAATATCCAACAAATATTGCATTTATTATCAAATTAGAGGTCCCTAAAAATGAGAAATAGTTGTGCTTTATTCTAGGACACAATGGATACTACAAAAAATTCATTCAGGGCTATGCTCTGATCATTGCACCTATGGAGAAATTGTTGAAGAAAGATGTTTCCTTTTCCTGGGATGAGGAATGTCAAAAGGGCTTTGAGTTGTTGAAGGAAAATATGGTTACTGTAGCTATTCTAATATTCCTAGACTAGTCGAAGGTCTTCCATGTGCATGTTTATGCATCTGGCATTGCACTTGGAGTTGTTTTAACGTAGCGTGGAGACGGATATATTAATCACCACATTGCCTTTACAAGTAGGAATATCTCCAGTGCAGAGTGAAACTACTCAACCACATAGAGGGAAGGATTGGCTATGGTCTATGCTCTGCAAAATTATATGCCATATCTACTAGTAGGTCACTTCAAGATGTTCACTGACCACTTGGCTTTGAAATACATGGTCAATAAGCTTGTGTTCGGGGGGAATATTTGTAGATGGTTGTTTCTATTTCAGGAATATGATTTTGAAATCATTGTTAAGTCTGGTAGATTGAATGCTGGATCTGGTTACCTATCAAACATTGAGAATGGGGAGGAACCAACCAGTCTGGAGGAGGGACTACCTGATGCGCAATTATTTTCTATTAAGGTGGTTGATGAACGCTTTGCAGATATCATTCACTTTTTTACTTCTAGAAGTGTTCCTAATGAATACTCTATGCAACAAAAGAAGGATTTGGTTTCACACGTAGCTGATTTTACACTGATTGTTGTTCAATTGTACAAGTTGGGAGTGGATGAAGTATTAAGAACGCATGTTGTGGAACATGAAAAATTAGAAATCTTGGTTGAAGCTTATGGGGGAGTGGCAAGAGGCCGTTATGCAGGGAAATCTACTATGCATAAGGTATTACGTGCTGGGTTATGGTGGCCCACACTACACAGTGATGCACATGCATATTTCTGAGCGTGTGATGCATGCAAAAGAATAAGGAAGCCATCACACATAGATGAAATGGAATTGCAGCCACAAATGGCCCTACAAGCTTTTGAGAATGGGCCATAGAATTTTTTGAACCCATCAATACTCTGGGGAAGAAGACTCGCGCGCGTTGCATCATCATGACCACATATTACATAACCAGATGGGCCAAAGCTAAGCCAGTAAAATATTGTACTGTAGACATTGCCACAAATTTTATTTTTAAAAATATCCTGATTAGATTTGGGTGTCCAAAGATATTGATCAATGATTGGGTTACGCACTTTTTTAATGAGACCATTGAAGATCTGGTAGAGGAATTTCATATACATCATTAGAAGAGTACTCCCTATCGCCCTCAGGAAAATGGTTCAGTGGAAGCCTTCAAAAAAATCCTTGAGAATGCACTCAAAAAAATATGTAATTCAAATCGGAATGATTGGGACGTGCGCATCCATGTTGTGTTATGGGCTTATAGGACCACATGCAAGAATTTGACTGGTAAAACACCTTTGACGATGGTTTATGGCCAAGAAGTAATAATTCCAATGGAATATATTGTCTGAAGTTTTCGCATTGCAACATTCACTAATATGTCTAAACCAGACATCACGGAGGAATGTCTATCATAGTCAGTTTCCTTAGAAGAGGATCAGTTTATTGCTAACTTTCATCAGCAAGTGCAGAAGGCATGCGAAAATTCCTAGCATGATAGGCACATTCGGAAGAAGGCATTAAAATAGGAATATTTGGTGCTGTTGTATGACATTCAGTTTGTACACCACCCAGGGAAGTTCAAAAAGCATTGGTTAGGGCCATACATTGTGAAAGAGATCACTAATGGAGGTGAAGTATGCTTGGCCACATTGCGTGGTGAGAGTATTCCAAGATACATCAACGAAAGCCGACTGAAGTCGTATAAGGATAACACTGTGCCTACCAAATGACTATATGGTCGAATAATGGGAATCCTATTTTCTTGGCACTGTGCAAAGGACATACGCAGGCAAGTGAGACATGAGCACAAAGGTAGTGCGTGATAGGAGAAACTAGTCGTTGGAACAATAAATATGGGTGAAAAATGGATTTTACTGTTGAATGGAGTGGTTTTTCTGCATTTAGTGAGGAGATATTGTGGGATTTTTGACCGTTTTTACAGGAATAAGATGCCATTAATGGAGTTCGTACCGTTTTTTACCATGGATGGCTTGTAAAAGAGAGGGCACAGGTCATATTCTATTCCTTTGTTGCCTGAGTGAATTTATCCTTCAAATTGTCTCTGAGAACTGTATGTCTAGCCATGATAATCCCACGTCTGATGTGAGGAACCCCTAGTTCATTTTCAAACCCAAAATGATGGCCACTAACCCCGAAAGAGCACCATATGAGGAGCACACTGTGCCGCTCACAACATCTACTGAGCCCGACTCCATCGATGTCCATGAAGTTGTTCTAGAAGTGCATGAAATCATGTCCACAATGACAAAATGAAAGGAAAATATGACCTAGGAGTCATCCTCAAATTCATGAACATCACCTAGAAAGTTCACATCCTTGCACCAGATGATGAAGGATAGGTCTCCTATAGTTGATCCGAATAAGAGACCCGTGAGCGCAACCGAGGAGGTCGCGCTCTTCGTCGAGAACATCCCATGGCTCCCAAAGTATGTAAGACCACATAGACCCTCTGTTATGCCACCAAAAGTTTTAGGCACGATGTGCGATTATTTGCAGATGCCCTTAATTCCAGAGGCAGTCACATTCGAGGGGCATATGTTTAGGAACATCCCCATAGTCAAGTTTGGTGATTACGACCTAGAAAATCAAAAGAAATTTCTCGAGCTATAATCAAAATACTATTTTTAGAGGGTCGTGTATGCTAGAGTTGTGAAGGTAGAGACGATTCCTTGGGCGCGCGGGTTGAGCAATGCGGGAATTATAAAACTATTGAGGATTCCTCACTTTGGTTGATACCCCATCACAAATAGTTGCATGTGCCAACTACTGGCGCTTGTACATGATGGGTGCCTATGGATAAAGAATCTCATCACTATAGATGTCACGCTGGTCCATTGGATCATTGACCTACCAAAGAAGGGACCCAATTTGATTACCAACTATGGGAAAATCGAGGAACTTAAGGTAGCAGCCAACGTCAAAAAGGATTACAATGTGGGGCGAGATTCCAAGGGCTTCCTGGTGTAGTAGATCAATGACCCACCAATACGCCTTGGAACTCTGGTGCTAGGTTGCAAAATGATGTGCAAATGCAAGCCTAATGTGGTCCCTATGCACGTCATTGCACTAGTAGGGAAGTGTGAGAAAGGTGTTGAGGCTCTATTTTTTCCACATTTATATGCTTTTTGTTGGATAGCTCTATGCTTGTACTAAGTAATTATAATTCATTATTATTATTTTTATGCATTATTGAGTTATTTAGAGGCATAAAGAGTTGACAGTTGTTGATCTATGAACTCTTCTTGTTTTGCTAAATTAAAGTTTCTTTAATGTAAAAATGTCATTAATGATAAACTCTTGTGGCAGGTACCAATGACTCCTGCACTAGTTGTTCCTGCACCAGCTGTGCATGCACTAGTTGTGTCTACACTAGTTCAGTTTTTATAGCGTACCTGCACTAATTTGGGGCTTCTGTACATTGACACATTTATGGGAAAATATAAAAGAGGTTTATAATCAAAATGTCCTTTGAACACCTTCCCATAGGTTGGATTGCACCCTAGTCACATGTGTGGGCTTCTAGAAACAAATTAATAAATCTACAAATGGCTAAGTTTGACCTTAGTTTTCATGCAAATGGAGGCAAATTATGGAAATCCAAGCAAATGGGTTTTTCAAAAATATAACCAATTACCTATAACCAAAATTTCTTCCTGAGATTTGAAGTATTCCAAAATTTATGAATAGGTCTTTGAAGCAATGTTATAAAAAAGATTGTTTTTTCCATAATTCTAAAAAACAGTCATCAATTTTCCAACTGGAAACTTCCGCCTTGATGTCCGTACTGGTGAATGTAAATAAAGAAATTCTGGACCATGGTTTTTTTCGCTGTATAGAAAATTTACTAAGCCTCAAATGGTTTCCCGAAATTGATAATGGTTAAGGAGATATGAAGAGTTCTTTGGAGGCAGTTTGATAAAAATACCAGTTTTTCTAGAATTCTAGAAAAATGACCAGACTTGGAAAATTCACATCACAACTTCATTATTTCAATAGTAAAAGGTTGTAATGATATTCTAATTAGTGAAGATTAGTTGGGATTCAATCCCATTATAGTTTTCTAAGGAATGGCATGTTAAAACATTATAAAAGAATAGGAGTTGTGTAGGTAAGGAGGATGGTCGATATTCTGTAAATCACATTACTCTTTGCAGGAAGGGGGGATCAAGATATTTTGCATGAGGGAAGGAGGATATGTGCCCCAATGGCATGATCCCTGGAGGATACCACTAGAGCCAGCGCTACCTCATTTCATGAATTTGGAATAGAATTTTTCATATACATTCACTTGGAATTTGATTTCGAGTTTTTTCTTCTCCCAAATGTTTTAATCCTGTAATTCAAACTGCTACAAGGGCATGAGCTAGGCTGTTTGGCCAACCAATCAGTTTGTTGCCCCATACTTCTTATATTTATTTTTTTGCATTTTTTTTTATGCATAGTCTGTTAGCATGATTTAATTAGCTTGACAATTTCATTTCATAAGCTCTTCTTTTCAGTCATATAATTTTTACTGTCATTCCATAATTTAGTTAATTTGGTTATCAAAAAGGTTGAACAAAATTAAATGAAAATTTCTTTACTACTGCATCCCTCATTCCTTTTTCTTACAATATTAAGTACTTACCTTGATTCCATTACTGCATAATGAAGTATATTCTAAGGATGCAATTGTTGAAGTGATAATTCTCGTTAGTTGAGCTTAACATGTATTCATGATTGCCTTCAAATTATTATATGAAATTTATTCGTGTACTTTTCAGAACATTTATCCTTAAAATTTTAATAAAAAAATGTCAATATTAGCATAAGGAGAGGTCATGAAACCTAAGTGACAAAGCACTCATAGAATTCTTCATTATAATTAAATGATTACACATCACACATAACATTTCAAGGAAGCATTTAATTTGATCAAGGTAAATAACAAGAAATATATATCTATCCTATTTTTGTTCTCAATGCATATTTTCCTTATAGCTAATTACTTAATTCTATTTAAGAGTAGTGCATTATCATCTTAATTCTTTTTAAATCATTCAGTTATTTTCGTAATGAAGTTGCCTTGTGATTTATAGTTTGATTTCACGCTTTTCATATCTGCAACATAGCAATAATTTTGAAGAGGTTTTATTTCTTGAATCCTATTCTTTACATTTTTTGAGTTTGAATGGGGCCTACATTCCCTTGTCCCTTGGAAAAATGAGGAAGACTTAATGCAGGAGTCAAATCAACCTAGAAGAGTATCCAGAAGTAGATTCCAAAAGTGTGTTGATCTTTCTGTGAGGAGTCTTGTTCATTTTTCTTGAAAGATACCCTTTTGAATTTTTGCAAGCATTTAGTTTTTATCTGACAGATCCTCAAGGTCATATTCTGGCATATATTTTTCTATGCCTCTAAGTTTACTTACCCAGATTGACAATTTAAATGCTAGTGTAATTCTTGCATTTATATCGCCTGACATTTTGGCATCGTTTCTGGGGAGCCGTTATAGGATAAGTCCTCACAATTTTTCATGCTTTTCACTTTCCTTCGCAATTGATTTCTTTCCCCTTGGTTGCTGAAGCATAATTGACAGTATTTCCAGAGAGCTCAGAAGCTTGGTTTTCTTTACTGCAAGTGTGTTTTCCCTTTACTGCAAAGTGTGATGTCTGATTTTTTTCTTTTAATGCAATTGAATTTCTATTGCAATGTGTGATTTTAATTCAATGCAATTGAGTTTTTTATGAGTTATTTTATTTACTGCAAAGTGTGATGTTGGTTTTTTTTTCACTCAATTGAGATTAGTTGATTTATTTTTGGCAAAAGTGTGATTTTCTTACAATTTTAGTTATTTTTTTTAACTGAAATTTGGTGTGTTCCTATTTTCTGCTATTAAAATAACCCCCCTCTCTCAATCTAGGTGCTGACAAGACTTTCTAGCTAGCAGGAAAATGCCAGGTAGTTTAATGCTACTTCAGGATCTATCTCAAATTTTAGTAGAAGCTGGGGTCTCTGCTACACAAAAAGAGCACATTTTGGCATCAATCGGAGATAGGTCTACTCCTCTAGAATAAAATATTCTTGAATAGCCAGAAGATCTTCCTAGGGAAACTGAGAAGCTATGGATCATGCTTGAGGAGGAGAAGCCATCAGAAGCAGAGAGTATAGAACGACCACCTGATCTAGCCTACACTTTAAAGGATAAACAAGAAACTTTACAGGATTTGCAAGATGCACTGGATGTTGCCCATGAATAAAGCAATTGAGAGTATATGGATCCCATAGAATCTTGGTTTGATATGACCGTCAATATACACTCCTCCTTTTTCATTCGAAAAATTGTAGCATCGCATCAGTTAATGCAACTGGTTCCTCGTGTTCTGGTAATTTCTCAAATATGATTTTCAAATTTGAACATGAGTAGGATTATCCTCTTGTTGTGCACATGGTTGCATTGAAAGTACTCCTATACTTAAAAGGGGAGTCTTCCAGTACAAGAATAAATCAATGCCATGAATAAAGCTATTACAAAAAATGCAATAAGGGTTTTAACTGAAACTGCTTTTGATCCACATCAATTGTTAACACACACATCTGTGATAAGTCTTGTTGAGTATGATTCACTCTATACCTCATGATTTTGTGAAAGAGACCATGATTAATCATTCTAATGAGTTGTCATCTAAGACATGTATTTTCAGTTTCCCCTAGAAGGTACTATTGGAGAACCCCCTATGGTGGACCACTCTTATGAAAATCATAAGGAGTTGTTCATGAGAACAATATCATTATTAACTTAAAGAGTCTTTTAGTCATTATCTGGGATATTTTGTCTAAAATATGTCTTTAGGGAAGAAGAACTAGCTAGTAATGATTAGTCATTAAAAACTTGTCACGCCATCCCGTACTCTTAAGGATTAGATCTGTCTCCCCACTTACTATGTAACCTTTCAAGTTAATCATAATCAAAGTTTACAAAATATTTAGGGAAGGATGGGAGGTCTCGTAATGAGTTGACCTACCACGATCATGAGACCTAACATGCATGACATTACTGCTACTGGTCACCAAGCTAGAGTAATGGCTTTCAACCAAAAAGCTAGAAGACAAGAGGTCTCATCAGGAGCTGACTTGTTCATCCAAGTTACTTCTTTTGAGTGGCACTGCCATCAGCTAGTTACCAATCTAGGACAATGTCCTTCATCTAATTTTTAATTTAAACAATATAAATCTGAAACTATATTTAGTGAGTGGGACACATGAATTTTGTTGTGTCAAAAGACATTCCTGCTAAGGCTATAGATGCTTGCGGGCAGTAGTGCCATGTCTGTGGTATAAAATTTAATTACATACTATAATTTACTTAGTTATCCTTATATTTCCCTAAAACTCATCATTTTATTTCTTGGACAATGGTTTTAAGGTGATTTGAGCATAATTCTTTGACTTATACTTTTAGGAATGTTTAAATGAAGTGGCACCCTTAGTGAAGGTGATTCATTGTACTGGATTAAGGAGAAACTTAATTTTGCATCTGGACGACAACAAAATTTAGAAGTGTTCAATTTGTTGAATGGTCTAGGAAGGTGTCATGTTGCCCTATTTTTATTTCCCTTTTTTTTGTATCATAACTCACTTTAATTCTTTATGGTATTTGGAGTGATGAATTACTCAGTGATGATTACTCACCAGGTGTTGTCAGACAAAAATATGTGTGTTGAATATGGCTACCTATAAATAAGAACTATATGGTCTAGTATAGGACTGCTACATTAGGTGCGGGAATCTTATGATAATTTTCTTGAAATTGCACCTTTTCATCAAGGATTTGATTTTTATATTAAATGTTAATAAGAATCTAGGCATAAATAAGAACTTTTAAAATGAAATATATGACAAGCGGGGAATTAATTTGAAACATGAAAATAGGTATGTGATGACCATCATAAAGGTGCAACATTTTTTTTTCCATAATGTCTCGTACAAACCATTGCTTTCCTGTACCTGATCTTGTTATATAAAGTTTTTATCATTCCTGCACTTGATACTTTCATAAGGACTGTAACCTCACTTTAGTGGCAATGTAATAATAAAGTTATAGACTTGATGAATGCTTGAAATATGATGACATACCAGATATCTTCATGTTCCATTGCTGAGATTTTTGCTGACACTTTTATCGAGAAGCATAGTTTAATTTTTAAGCATTTCCCTTACATTGTTGTATGATTTTTATAGTCCTATGGTTTTTATTACATGAGCGCATGCAAGAAGGATAGCGTGGGGGATTGTTGAGCCTCTATTTTCTCCACATTTCTATGCTTTTCGTTGAATAACTCTATGTGTGTACTAAGTGCTTATAAGTCATTAGTATTCTTTTTACGCATTATTGAGTTATTTAGCGGCATTCAGAGATGACAGTTGTTGATATATGAACTCTTCTTATTTTGCTAAATTAAAGGGTATTTAATGTAAAAATTTCATTAATGATAGACTCTTGTGGCAGGTACTAACGACTCGTCCACTAGTTGTTCCTACACCAGCAGTGCCTGCACCAATTCAATTTTTACAGCGTTCCTGCACTAATTTGGGGCTTTCATACATTGACACATTTATGGGAAAATATAAAAGAGTTTTACGTTCGAAATGTTGTTTTAACACCTTCCGATGGGTTGGATTACACCCGGGTCACATGTGTGGTCTTCTAGAAACAAATTAATAAATGTACTCATAATTTTCATCATTTCTAAACGACCAAGTTTGACCTCGGTTTTCATGCAAATGAAGGTGACTTATGGAAATACAAGAAAATAGGTTTTTCAAAAATATAACCAATTACCTAGAACCAAAACCTTTTCTTGATATTCAAAGTATTCCAAAAGTTATAAACAGGTATTTGAAGAAATTTTATAAGAAGACCTTTTTTTCCAGAATTCTAGAAAAAACAGTCAACAATTTTCAAACTCCCAAATTCCACTTATATTTCCATGTTGGTAAAGGTAAATAAAGAAATTATGGAACATAGGTCTTTTTCCGAGTATATAAAATTGACTAAGACTCAAATGGTTTCCCTAAATTCATAATGGTTAAGGAGATATGAAGAGGTATTTGGAGGCAGTTTGATAAAAATACAAGTTTTTCCATAATTCTAGAAAAATGGAAAAACTTGGAAAATTTGTATCACAACTTCATTCTCTGAATAGTAAATGATTGGAATGATATGATAATTAATTAATATTACTTGGGATTCAATCCCCATATGGTTTTCTAAGGAATGACATGTAAAAACATTATAAAAGAAGAGGAGTTGTGTAGGTAAGGAGGATGGTTGATATTCTGTAAATCAAATAACTCTTTGCAAGAAGGGAGGATCGAGCTATTGTGCAGGAGGGAAGGGGGAGCTATGCCCCAGTAGGATGATCCCCAGAGGAGACCACTGGAGCCAACCCTACCTCATTTCATAAATTTGTAACAAGCCTTTTCATATGAATTCACTTGGCATTTGATTCCGAGTTTTTGCTTCTCCTAAATGTTTTAATCCTGTAATTCAAACTACTGCAAGGGCATGAGCTGGGTTGTTGGGGCCATGAACAAGTTCATTGCCCCAAAATTCCCTAGATTTATTTTGTTGCATTGCATTTTATGGATAGTGTGTTAGCATGATTTAATTAGCTCGATAATTTCATTTCATAAGCTCTTCTTTTCAATAATATAATTTTTAATGTCATTCCATAATTTCGTTAATTTGGTTATTTAAAATGTTGAACTAATGTAAATGATGATTTATTTACTACTGCATCTGTCACTCCTTTTTCTTACAATATTAAGTACTTACCCTGATTCCATTGCTGCATAACAAAGTCTATTCTAAGGGTGCAATTGTTGAAGTGATAATTCTGGTTAACTGAGCGTAACACATATTCATGATTTCCTTCGAATTATTATATGAAATTGATTCTTGTACTTTGGAGAACATTTATCCTTAAAAATTTTAATAAACAAATGTCAGGATCAACATAAGGAGAGGTTGTGAAACTTAAGTGAAAAAGCACCCACATAATTCCTCATTATAATTAAATGATTACACATCACATATAACATTTTGAGGAAGTATTTACTTCAATCAGGGTAAATAACATGAAATATATATATCTATCCTATTTTTATTCTCACTGCATATTTTCCTTACAGCTAATTACTTGATTGTATTTAAGAGAAGAAGGAATTATCATCTTGATTCTTTTTAAAGAATTCAACTATTTCTGTAATGAGGTTGCCTTGTCATTTCTAGTTTGATTTCATGCTTTTCATCTCTGCAACATAGCAGTAATTTTTAAGAGGTTTTATTTCTTGAATAGAATTCTTTACATATTTTCAGTTTGAATGGGGCCTACATTCCATTTTCCCTTGGAACAATGAGGAAGACTTACTGTAGGAGTCAACTCAACCCAGAAGAAGAGCCAGAAGTAGATTCCCAAAGTGTGTTTATTTTTCTTTGAAGATTCTTGTTCATTTTTCTTGAATGATGCCCTTTTTGATTTCTTGCAAGAGTTTAGTTTTTATTTGATAGATCCTTGAGGTCATATTTTGGAATATGTTATGCTATGCCTCTAAGTTTACTTACCCAGATTGACAATTTAAATGTTGGTGTAAATTTTACATTTATACCATCTGACAAAAGGAAATTTCTACAACTAGTTGCAATTCATATATATTGAGCTACTATAAAATGTGCGCGAGTCGTAGGAGGAAGAAAAAAATTTCTCCTATTCATAGTTTCTTATATTTATTTCTTTGGTTGCATGGGGGACGTTGGGGAGCATAGTCTCCCTGAGATCGAGCTTGGTGTTTTTGAAGAAGCACGCTACACAAATCTATGGGACTCCATAGACCCGAAGCGCACGATGGAGAATAAGATCTTCTGGGTCTTATTCGAGGGAGAATAGGCTGTAATAATCCACTCGCACCCATGGTTATCCCTGGTCGTATGTGAAAAGTAAAAAACCATTGCAAAATTCAAAATATCAATGCACAGTCTGTAGATCCGGTTGCGCAAGGACCAGTCTTGTAGAACCTGCCGTATATTGTAAAAGAGCCTAAAATTCTAGGTAATTATGACTTGGCCTGAAGCATGGAAGACTGGGCTAGGCTATGTTATCCTTATAATAGCCCCCATTTTTGACAAAGAGGAAACCAAGGAAAAACTAGCAGAAAAGGAAGCCGAGAAAGAAGCAGAAAAAGAGGCAGAAAAGGAACCTGAAAAGGAAGTTAAGGTTGATCTCAAAGGCATAGATGGCGTAGATGGTACCAAAGCCAAATCCCCCAGAGTTACCTAGTGTGGTGCAGAAAACCCCAATGGCCCATGCAAGAAGCGGAAGGGTTCAAAGGAAGGAGGCACAAAAGAAGTCACTCTTACAAAGGATGACCTAGACAAGATTGTCGATGTACTCACATCTTCCTCTGAGGATAGGTGGACTCAATTATAGGAGTAGTACAAGGTTGCAATAGAGGCTCCGCAGGTGGGATGGAAGGTGTTTCCGCTTAAGTCCAATAGCATTCAAGTGAGTGAGAGCACGAGTATGATAATAATCATGGTAGATGGCAGGATTTTCCCCTTCCCTAGAGCAACAGTGACACTAGAACAACCTACATTGTGCATGCAGGTGAAAACCTGCTCAAAAGTTAGAATTGACTTATCAATGCTTCCCAGTGGAAATTTGCACACGATCCAAACGATCATTACAGATGAGCTGCAATGTAGAGAGGCTTGTGTGCACCAACAACCCAGGGAGGCATAATGGAAGGTTGCACAGAAAACATAGGAGTATTTTCAGGCTCACACAACGTAGAAAGTCATGATGGCACAATGCGTGGAGTTGGAACACTTGATTAATCTTTTGTGTCGTGACCTACCAGAGGTTTTTATCCCTATCTCTTTTATGCTTGAGGCCAAGGTTGAAGGATTATTTGTTGCCCTGAAGGCCTCCTGTTCTGAAGTACAGGAAATTAAAGAAGACTTCGAGCAATAGATCACGGAGTTGCAAGCAAAGCTTCGAATATAAATTTCGCCTGAAGTTTGAGTGCATCACGCTGCTCTAGCCAAAGAAGCATCAACCAGTATTGCAACAACCATTTACAAGGGTACAAAGCTTATGCATACAGCTATGGGCATATGTGTAGATGAATCGCCTTATCAGGAAGATCTCACAGGAGCTGCACGCCAAATATCATCTATTTGGTGAGCTTCAGGATGCACTACCCACATTTGTGCCTGCTTAGCGAATGGCATGATTGAAGATAAGCCATATATTGCGTGATGAGGTTGAAGACCTTGGAAGGAAGAAGCACATCATGACTGACCACATGAAGCCATGGGCAGACGAATAAATTAAGTTGTCATAGGATTTGGATGTTTTTGTTGAGAACCTGAACCAGAATTACCATAGTATCAATCTCAGAGCAGAGGGGATGACCTTTCAGAAGTTGATGGATACAACGTAGAGTGCATCTGATCAGAGTGCAGGTTTCCTTGCACCCTTGATTTCTTCCATCGAGGAGATAAAGATGAAGATGAAGACCCTGTTAGACCTCTGTATTTTATAGCATCACCAGGTGACTGATTATTGTTTATATTTTTCTCACTGAAAATAATATTCCATGGTTATCATTTATTTTCAGAGAAAGAAAGGGACAACCTGACTACCAAGACCTTCAAAATAATTCATCTTTCATTTTCAGTTCAAGGAAGAAGGAAAGGGCTGCTGAGTAAGTGTAATAGTAAGCAAAAGTCCATACTGCCCTCATTCAGTCCATCAGGATTCTTCTTACCTTCATTTTCCTAAAAAACTCTATACTCCAATGCTCTAAATCTCCATTTAAACCTAAAACCCCCCCACAGCTAACCTTCTCGGGCTTATCGTTGTATAAAAACCACTCATTATCTAAGTCAGAAGTTCTATACCATAGCTCCACCCGCCCACAAAACAGTCATTGGTATACAACCTAAACCTTACCTATTGCGCACATTTCGCAGCCTGTAGGTTTTTAACCTTACCTCTTAAAGAATTATGTCATATCTTGTTTGTCTGCCATTGCGATGAAGTGGGAATCGCCATACCCCTTACCGCATTGTCAAAACCGCATGCAAAATCTTCATATTTCTCATTTTTTGTACCTTTCTCCTGTTCGCACCCTTCACTTCTTAGCATGTCGCATGTTGCACTTTGCACATTTTTACAACTTACCCAATATTGCACCCACAAGTTAAAAGTTTTAACTTGTGATATGTTAAATGGCAGGACTCAAATTTCACTTGTACAACTTCGAGGCTTGGAAATATTTCATATTATGGGTCGGGTGAATTTATCCGTATTTTAACAAAAAATCACTTGTCTGCTTGGAGAAGATTATGGTGGGGTCCATTTCCCAATCATAGTTGACTTATGATGACATGGCCTGGCCCACATACCGCACATCATAGATTCCACAGGTTAATTTTATCGTTGAAAGCTAAAATTTGTGAAGTGTGGTGGAGGCCCGAACGTGATGTACTTTCGAAGGAACATTCCAAAGGATTTTGTATTTGCATATAGGGCCTTCTCAGCGTTAAATCACATCGGAGGAGTAAAATGGGTTACAACATAAAAATTTGTGGAATGTCGAAATGAGAGGTGTGATATGGTGGGAACCAATCGCAATGTGCACATTGCAAAAGATAAAAGTTAAGTCGTCAAGGTCAAAGGTTAAATTGTTGAAGTGCGATGTTCGATGACAGTGGGACCCGATCGCAACGTGCACATTGCAAATGTTAAGGACAAGTGCTAAGGAAAATGGTAAGAACGGAAAAATGTGAAGTGAGATGTTAACATAGATGCGAGGTATTATAGAATGAAGATTTAAGTATTTTAAGGTTTGGGTGAACGAGTTCTTACACTGATTTGTGTGTAAAATAGGTCAAGTCAAGAATACAAGGCTTGAAGCTGATTTCACGAAGAATTAAGGTTAGACACAGAGAAAAGCTCGAACGTCATCACAGCAAATAAATTGACTGAATAAGGTCAACTTAGGCAAAGGGAAGGCACACATCACATTTACTATATACCAGCAGAAAATAGAAACCAACAGAAAGCAAAGAAGGCAGCAAATACATTAGCATAATCACCAATCAATGAAAAGTGGCTAGAACCGCACCAGACTTAATTACCCAACACTGATCTTCTGAAAAGCAGGGCCGGATGCTAGAACCATCATTTTTTACCTCTTTGGGATCATCACATATCACTTCCAAGAATACCTTTGATCTTATGAAGAGACATTGAAGCTTTTAAATACCTGAAGAGCTTCTCAAAATTAATTTTACAGGTAATATTGTCAGAGATTTTCTTTGTTCGGGAATTGCATGGCCATACCTATTTAATTTTTAGATGTTTGTAATAATGAAGTTTTCCAAAGTACATTAGGGAAACCGACTTAATTTTTTAGTTAAATACTCGTTGAACTTCCAGTTTGACGGGTTGGATATTGTTCGCCCCTACATTGTAAGAACTATTATATTGGAGCACTATAATTTTGGAGTTGTATATCAATAATAAAATACTGTTTACAATATTCTTGAGTTGTGTCAAAATGGTGATTTTCTACTCTGTTTAAATGTTTCCGTTGTTTTCTCTGTTGTGCATTTGTTTATCTAATTCTAAAGGATAAATTTTAGATTAAGATTTGTTGTCGGAGAACCTTAATTCTGTCTACATTTACAATATGAATGTTTTCTACTGAATTCTGATTAAATAATTTCTAACTACTCTTTATTCACTACTGAACCTCACTCTTACTTTCACCTCATAATTCATATAATCCTTAAGTTCCGTTTAGCACAGTTAGCTTGCCCTGTGATGGTCTTGAATGTTGATGTGCCATTCCAGCCTTTTGACTCCATATCTCAATGGATTAGTCCCTGAAGCCCTATCTGTCCAACCACACCTTTAATCAAACAAACAATCCCCATCCCTGTAACTAGCCTAATATCAGCACTTATAATAATCAAGTTAAATCATAAAAATAGAGAGAGCCCTCTCTGAGTCTAGGAAGGCTAGGTCCTGGACTGCAAAGTGGTTTTATATTGTCCTTTTTCATTTTTTCTTTCCAATCTCACAAATTACGGAGTGATAACATAATGGTGACAATATTGGGGAACTTTTGAAAAGCTCATATTTCATCAGAACTAAGAAACCCCAGTTGAATTACTCAGCATTTTGGTGCTTTGGGTTTGAATTCTGGCTTCTAGAAGAGTCTTTACCAGATCCCATCCTAACCTAAATTCCCCTGCAATAGTTGACAATCCAGAGAAGATTCTAAGAAAAACTCCTAGATCTGAGAATCCAACTATTAGCAAGCCTCTTCAAAAAGGAAGTTCCCTACCTTAAAACCTTGCGACCTTGTTGGATATCTAGTTTGACTTACACTTTGAGAAAAGGATGTTCAGGACCAAATCTTAGAATTGGATAACCCAGAATGTTTTTGACCCATCCATGTTACAGAAGAGTCCTATTGGGGGAGCCTCTACCTCCACTCAAACTGACTCTTAGCTTCTCCAACACTTTGACTTTCTTCAAGGTATGGTAACAGAGCTCACCTTAGCTATTGATGATGCTTAGCTTCAACAACCTGTAGAACTATCTGATATGATAGTAGCAACTCCTTCTATTATTTCCAAGTCTGTGAATTCTCAGTAACATTTCTCAAGTGTATCTTTAGCCCCTACCATTTGCTTTAACCTTTCCCACCAAAGTGCCCAAACCTACACTGATACACCCACTGTTCACCTTCCTCCATTCAACCCTCCACCTCCCTTAGTCAACCCTCCTCTTATTAACCCCCCTTGGTTTCCGCCACCACCGATCATGGTAACCTGGTATGATCCATTAGCGCTACCACAACTTTTGGCACCTCTGACACAGGATTATTAGTCCAAAATTCCCCTATTTGAAGAAAATGGTCCGACCACTTCTCAAAAACATGTGGATAAAATGAATGACTATTTTGACCATCAAGAGATAGACGATGAAACTATTAAGTTGAGAAATGAGGATGGTTTCCCAATGTTTTGGGGGAGAAGTAAGAAAGTGGTTCAAAGTCTTGACCCCCAATAGTATACGCAACCTCCCTACCCTTCACCAGCTATTCATAAATAAATGGGAAGTTAAGAAAAATCCTCTCCAAATCTTATCTTAATATGAAAACATCAAGATAAATGTTGAAGAGAGTGTCCAAGATTACTGTACAAGGTTCAAAAATGTATACAATGCCCTCTCTCCTCACATGAAACCCCCGCAAGGGTTAGCCCTAATGAAATTTCCATATGGTTTTGACCCAAATATGGTTTTTCAGTTGAGAGGAAGAGATCCTCCTACATTGGAAGACATGCAGAGGGGTGCAGTAAGTGTGGAAGAAAATTGATTGCAAAGAGGGTAGAATGAGAAATGAGAAAAGTGTCACTACTAGCGAAGAGCCTGCAACCTCCACATCTGATGCTAAGATTGACATCCTAATGAGAACCATGGAGATAATGATGGATAGGATCAACTTGAAGGAGAGAATTTTCCCTAGGTAAAATCATCCAGCTCCTCAAAATAGAAACCACAACTTTAGAAGAAACCCCCCTTAAATAAGACAGAGAGAACAGAGAGGACCTGACCAACAAATTAGGCCTCCATTCCAAGAAAATTATTCAATGAAGAAGAGGGGATGGTTGAAGGACTAGAAGAAATTAAAATTAATTTGATGGGAATTAATAATGAAGATATTGTTTTCCTCACTGAAGAAGAACAAGATTTATTTTCTTTGACTCAAACTGAAGAAGAATTCGAAGAGTTTAAAGATTATAAGAAAGGATTCGAGAATTCCATCATGGAGGTTCATAGACAGTATAACCTCTAAAGAAAGGAAAATTTGGATTTTCCCAAGAGAAATAATTCCAAAAACTTTATTAAAAATGCCCCTAAAGTTGATCCCAAGAAGACAACAGAGAGTTGAAAGAAAAGTACTAATATCCCTACAAAGAATGAACTAGAAAGAAATACTAGTAGACCAACAATTAGCCCCGAAAAAACTATTTCAGTTGATACCCCTAATAGAAGTGAACAATCTGAAGTTTCTTCAAAATTAGTGCTTGAGAAGAGTGATTCAAATCTTCCAAAAACACAGACACCATTTAGCATGGAGAATGAAATTACGAAAAGAAAAATCTTTGTCCCTCTCACTGAATTGGTGAACCAAGATGCATACAGGTCCCAAGTCCTAAAAGCATTTAACATAAGAGAAATTATTGCTACGAACAATTTGAATGATGACAAACCTGAACTTTTGTTTCGGCCAGAAGTATAGGGTAAATTCCAAGAGGGAGGCATTCCCCAGTTTTATCTCAATTTGAATGTTCATGATAAAATCCTCCATAATGCCATGATAGACTCAGGTGCATCTCATAATCTCAAGCCAAAGGCAAATATGGAGAAACTTGGCTTAGAGATTACTAGACCCTACAAAGACCTATACTCATTTGACTCCAATAAAGTCAAATGTCTAGGCCTCATCAAAGATCTTTGTATTATATTAGCCCGGATATCGGCCAAGAGTCTAGTGATGGACATAGTGGTGGCTGACATTCGTCCCAAATATGGTATGCTTTTATCACGAACCTTGGGAGCCAAGATTTTAGGCACCCTCCAAAAGGATATTAATTACGCTATGATACCAGTTTTTTTCCAAAAAAGGAGAATGTATAGGGATACTCTAATGAAATACATGGTGAGTAGTCCAGAAAAGCCTCATAACAACCCCCTGTACTCTGTCCATTATGAACTTGATTCATTTATTCTTTACAATGATGAGAATATTGATGAACATGTAGCTGGAGAAGAAGAAGACTAGAAGAGAGAACATTCAATCCAGATGGAGATTGTGCAACACAAGTCTGAACCTGAAACTTTTTGGAACATGAGTTTTGATGGTTCTTGTGGCAGAGCTGGCTCAGGAGAAAAAGTGTGGGTATGAAATACTGAAAATAACCATGCAAAAGGGCATTCTTATAGGCTAAAATTTGAGTGTACCAAGAATATAGCAGAATATGAGGCACTCCTTTTGGGTTTGCAGCTACTGAAGAAATTAGGAGACAAAAGGATCTCTGTTCATGGGGATTTTGAGTTGGTCATTAAACAAATAAAGGGAAAATATTTAGCTAAGCATCCGAGATTGAGAACATCTAGAAATGTTGCCTTGGACCTCCTGAAATTTTTCGAAGAATATGACCTTACCACAGTTCCAAGAAATTAGAATATCCTGGCTAATGGGCTACCATTTTCAGCCACCACTTGTTAATTACCTCATCCTAACAGACAATATATAGTGCGGATCAAACACTGCCCAATAGTTCCTGAAAATATGAGGTATTGGAAAGTATTTGGAGATGAAAAATAGAATGAGAATTTCATGCAATTCAAGGGTGAGTTTGAAAATTCCAATTTGGACCTATACTGTGAAGAATATTGCTCCATTAAAGAACAAAGTTGCAGGGGGAACCTCCTCCTGATTCTGATATTAATTTTTTAGCAAATGAATACCTACATAGGACAGAGATGCATGATGATCCATAAAAGGAGGAATTTGAAGTACTTCAATTAAGAGACAACACCTTGCTTTGAGGACTTGTCCCTCTGGAGGAACTATTTGATTTCAATGATGTGGCTAGGAAACAAAAAATGGAATCTATAGAAGCAGATATCGAGGAGTAAAATTTGGGTAGTGAGCAGGATACAAAGATGATAAAGTTATCAAAAATACTACCAGCATCCATAAAGCATAAATACATTGTTTTGTTCAAAGATTTTATTAATGTGGTTTCCTGGATTTATGAAGACCTAAAATCCTATGATACTTATATTATCCAACACAAAAATCCATTCAAGGAGAACCACAAGCCTTTCAAACAAAAATTGCATAGGATAAATCCGGTCCTAATGCCTCTGGTCAAGAAGGAGGTTAAGAAAATGTATGATTCCAAGATAATAGTCCCGATCAGGTACTCCGAATGGGTTTCCAATATTTTACCTACGAGAAAGAAGACAAGTGAGATCAGACTCTACATTGACTTCAGAAATATAAACAAGGCATCACTTAAGGACAAATACCCTTTACCAAATATGGACCACATATTGCAAAAGGTGGTGGGCTACAAGATAATATCTCTGCTAGATGGCTTTTCAAGGCACAATCAAGTGTTGGTACATCCAGATGATCAACCCAAAACAACTTTTACTACTCCTTGGGGCACCTTTATGTATGTGAAAATGCCTTTTTGATTAGTAAATTATCGTTCCACTTTTCAAAGAGAATTCGATATTTCTTTTTCAGAAGAAAATGGTCTTTTCATTGTGATCTACCTTGATGATATTACAGTGTACTCAAAAACTGATGAGGAAAATTTGGCTCATTTGAGGAGAGTTTTTGAGAAATGCAGAATGTACGGTCTATATTTAAATCCTAATAAATAATTATTTGGTGTTGAAGAAGGAAATATTCTAGGCCACATCATATCTGAAGAAGGGATCAAGAATGACCCCAAAAGGATTGAGGGCATACTACAAATCACTCATCCTAGAAACATCAAGGAGCTGCAATCTTTCATTGGAAAGATAATTTTTTTAAGAATTTTTATACCAAACCTTGCACAACTGCTAAGGAATATCACTAACATGCTCAAAAGAGATTCAGGCGTCAAGTGGACCAAGGAGGCCAAATAGTCCTTTGACTTGGTGAAGTAGGCACTCACTAAAGCACCAGTTCTGATTAGCCCTAATTTCACCAAGGATTTCATCATTTTCTCCTTTGCATCAGTGCACACAATTTTTGTTGTGTTTCTACAGAAAAATAAAGATGGACAAGAGCAACCCGTAGCATTTTTCAGCCAAGCTTTAACAAATGAAACTTTGATGTATAATATTATGGAAAAGCAGGCTTATGCCTTCATCAAACGATTGAAGGATTTCAGATTTTACATTCTTCATTCACACATAATTGCATTTGTGCCTAACACAGTTGTCGAAGAAATACTAACAGAAAATCCCAATGGAAAAAGAGGCAAGTGGATTGCTGTCATCTTGGAGTATGATTTAGAGATCAGACCCACCAAACTAATCAAGGGACAAGGATTAGCCAAATTGATGGTTGAAACAAATTTTTAAGCTCTAGATATTAACATAATTCATTCATTAGATGAACAGGAGGAGTTGGTGACTCCACCTATTGAGGAAGCATTCCTAAATTCTCCCTGGTAAACAGATATATTATATGTTCTATTTAATTTAAATTCTCCTCCTGTTTTCTCCAAAACAAAAGCTAGATTCTTGAAATTAAAAGTTGTAAATTTCTGCATCCTAGAAAATATTTTGTACTGGAAAGACTCTGGGGGCATATTTCTTAAATGTTTGCTTCAAGAAGATGCAGATAGGGTTACAAAATAATTCCACGAAGGGGATTGTGGAGGCCATCGCTACTGGAAAACCACTGCTAATAAGATCCTTAGAGCTGGTTTCTATTGGCATACTCTTTTCCTAGGCACCCACAAAATGGTAGCCACCAGTAATAGATGCCAAATCTTTGAAGGAAAAATAAAGTTGCTACCTCAACCTTTAAAACCAATCTCTGTTGAAGCTCCTTTCCAGCAATGGGGTTTATACTTCACTAGAGAAATCCACCCTTCCTCCTCTGGCCAACAAAAATGGATCCTTATGGCTACAGACAATTTTACCAGGTGGATAGAGGCCATTCCTTCCATAAATTATACCGACTCAGTGATCATCAAATTCCTTGAAGCCAACATCTTGCCCAGATTTGGTTGTCCTAGGAAAATCATTACAGATAATGCTACTACTTTTAAAGCCAAGATGATGGTGGATTTTTGCCACAAATATCACATTTCTTTGGGACATTCAACAACTTATAACCCTCAAGATAATGGAGTAGATGAGTCCTCCAACAAGAGCCTGGTCAACATCATCAAGAAGTTGCTGGAAGACAATAATAAATTGTGGAATAAAAAATTGGTGCATGCATTTTCAACTGACAGACTGACAACTAAGAAATAAATTGGCATGTCACCATACCAGTTAGTCTATGGAATGGATGCACTTTTCCCAACATCCTCAGGAGTGCCAACCATGAAAATCATTCAAGAAGTGTAGGCTGAAGAAAATGATGTGAAAAGAAGAATAAGTCAGACCATTTAGATACAGAAGTCTATAGAAGAGGTGTACAACAGAACTCAGGTGGTGCAAGAGAATATGAAGAATATTTTTGACAAAAGGACAAAAAAATGATTTCGATATTAGAGATAAAGTGCTGAAATGAGATTCCAGAAGAGAAGATAAAGGTAAGCATGGCGTGTTTGACAACCTGTGGAAATTCCCATACATTATTCATGCTTTAAGATGATATAATTCATTTTTCTTGCAAGAGATGGATGGAGCAGAGCTGTTTGGGGGTCCTGTCAATGGTAGGATGCTGGAACATTATTTTCACTAAACACTCAGATGAAACTTTCACCATTGTAAATACCATAGCCTTAAAATTTTTAATAATCCATTGGACAAGGTTGACACCCGATGTGAAGGCTATAACCCTAGTATGATAAGAAAACATGTTAAATTTTTCTGAAAGTGTTGCAAATCAAAATTCCACTACTATTGAAAAGAGTTTTGTGCAGTCATAAAAATTAAGCATGATTGTACAATTTTTAATTCTCTACTTATAGGTTAGAAAATGAAGATTTTCCAAACCATTTAATCTTTTCTTATCAGTAGGTAGCTAGAAAATGACATTGGTTCAAGAGCCTAATCTAAACCAATAGGAGAAATAAGGGATAGGTGATAGGTTATAAATTAAAAAAAAAAATGATGTTAGGGTCTACGAGTCTAAATGCACCTGAAAAGAAAGGAAATGATTAGAATCATAGATTGGGTAGGTAGGTGTGCAATTGAGCTCTCAGTATTTTGAGCATTTTTCGAGTTTTTAGTTTCAGGTTACCTTTCAGTTTCAGGATCAAGTGTGTTCCAAAATTCAATTTGCAGAGTGTGTTGAATTTATCTTGAAGGTTTTCAATCACAGAAGTTTTAGAGATCAGGTTACAGGATTGGGATCAGCCCAATGGATCAGGCCACTAATCTACGGTGTTCTTGAAACCTCTTGAAGGAGCTTCCATCCGCAGCTGGAGCCACTGTTAGACCCCCATGTTTCACAGCATCACCATGTGACTGATTATTGTTTAGATTTTCTCAATGAAAATAATATTCCATGGTTAACATTTATTTTCAAAGAAAGAAAGGGAGAGCCTAACTTCCAAGAGCTTAAGAAGAATTCATTTGTCATTTTTAGTTCAAGGAAGAAGGAAAGGGTTTTTGAGTAAGTGTAATAGCGAGCAAAAGTCCTGTTGTGCTATACAACACCCCACATTTATTTTAATAAATGGGGGCCCTTTAGAAATAAATAGGAAATTTAATTTTATCTTTAAAAACAAAAAAACTTTAGGAAATAATGTTTTATTTTAGTTTTTCCGCTTTATTCCTTAGTGCGCATCGCAAACCGCATAGCTTACAACATAAAAAGAGTTGAAATTCGTTAAGTCATGCGATCTGTGAAACACGCTAAGCCTTTTTCTGAAGTTATATTTAAAACTCGCAAACGCTTCAATTATCGTTATATTTTATTTGCACCTCATTTAAAATGATTAACTTATAAAGTAATCTGGAATAAGTAGTGATTATGCAGACCCGATGATCCAAAAAAAATAGTAAATATAAAACACTAAAGTCTCTTAAAGCGCGGCCGCTTATTTTCTTGAATGCGCAATTCACATTTCGAATAAATTAACCAAAAGAAAATTCATTACTGCATAAGAGTTGTGATGTGCGATTTGCGCAGATTGCATTTCCCATAAGCTATGGGTAAACATCATAAATGGTAAAATTTATAAGTTGTGATATGAGAACTAATGGAATTTAATTACTCCAGCATGCAAAATGACTTATGTTGAATCAAAACGAAATCCGGGATCTAATGACTTAAGTTGATTGATAGATATTTTGTGCGAAGGTGTAAGAGATTTTATTTGAAATCATTATTAATGATTAATATCATATTTTAATATATTCATGTCCATTCATTCATGTTTTATATAAACACCAGATTTGTCTCTTTGTTCTCTATACTTGTAATATTTTCTCAGTTTAGTTGAAATCAAGAAACCTCTTAACGGAGTGAAGAAGATTGAAATGAGAAAGAGAAGCAAAGATATTGCTCTAACACCATATACCGAAGATTCAGACATGTCTCCCTTATTTTCAGATACCACCTGTAACAAGGAATGTGGCAGTTTATCATGGGAAGCGATGCATCAATTTTTCGAAAAAGAAAAGCCAATAGTAATAGATAAAGTTTCTTCAGCAGACTTATCGGTTTCTTCAGACCCAACTGATTTTATTGTCGCATGTTCATTCATCCACAAGATAGCTGCAAGGCTAAAAATTCTCCCCTATACAGACATGGTTAAGTGCGAAATTAACCACTTAAACATAGAAGATAGAACTTTTAAGGATTCCAAGGGAGAAAATATTGTTCTTTTAGGGCAGAATATTTCCAAGCAATGTACCATCTACCCTTCTCGCAGCAGAAATATGGCAAAGATTTTCTACAAAGCCTTAGAACAGAGCATCCAGACCTCACAAAAGTCATAAATAAATGGAAGGAAGATCAGCGAAAACATAAGCAAGATAAACTCAGTAGGTACTCAATCGCCCAAATTCCTTACCCTTACTGCTATGCTGCTAATATGTTGTGTAGATTCTTTGCCAAACCTGATACCACTAGGTTTTCAGTAAATTGGGTTCCATTGATTGACGTAATTGTCAATGCCTTAATTTTGAATTAGGCAGATATCCTATTTGACAATTTATCCAAACATATCACAAAATATAGGAATAAAAGGAGTGTTTCATCTAGAGAAATACTTCCCTTTTATATGTCTGCCTAAGTCATGGACACAATCTTCTTTTCTTCTATTTTTCCTACCATGGGATGGAAATGGACTACGCAAGACCCTACCCCAATCCAAATTTACCATAGAGCCCTTTGGGATTCAAACTTCCATCTGAATTTTTTATAAAATTTGTCATGGAGTCATGTTGCCTATGCACCAGATGATATTCAATAAAAAATCCCCTAGGGTTTCTGCAAAGGCTAGTGCGAATATTATTTATGTGAATACATGGTTTGCAGAGGATAATTTCACATATTTCAGAGTATTTGGGAGTTATGCTTCTCCCCACGTCCTACCATATTATGCTTCTGATAAGTTTATTGCAATAGAGATAGCCTACCGAATTGTTAATGGTATTACTAAACAACTGAAAGCAGCTAAGAAGGTCGTTTGGCCTAATTTCCCTTTACAGTGTAGTACTTTTTCACTTTTTGATATTGACCATACCTAAAAGGAGGTTTCAAAGATTAATCTATTGAATTTGGTAGTAATGCCAAAGAGGCTATATGACCCAAATGATGTTATTAAAAATTACACCATTAAGCTCAAAATGAAGCGTTTTCTAAAGCAAATAGATGGATTTGATGATCTCTTCCAAGGCATGGAAAATTTTTCTGATATAATTAAGTTTGCAACTATTTCACTTAACCAATATGATTTGGAAGCCTTCCAAATATATAGAAATAAGGGACTGGAGAGAGTTCCTCTCAATTTGTTAACTATTGAAGATGTCAACATACCTACTCCAAGTATCAGCTTGGATAATGAAGCAAAAGACATGTCAGAGGATGAATTAGGTCAATCAGAGCACCAATCTCACAATTCAGATCATTCTGAAAATGAATTTGAATCCATAAAGGATAGCCCATAAAATATAATTGATCATGTAATCCAAGAGATAGAGATGCAAGATAAAAGAGAAAATAATGGAACAGAGTCAACTTCTCAAGAAGTTCAGCACAGTCATAACACACTTGATTAGTCAGACAAGTCACAAACAAAGAATTTGAGTAGTGACTCGGATGAGTTTTCTGAAGTAATAAAAAATCATAAAACGAATCCCAATATTGATCTAGTTACTAGTTTTCAAACACTTGAACATTCCCAGAAGATAGTGGAAACTGTTAATACACTACGACAAGTTCTAGAAAATCATGATCAAAAGATCATACCGGCCTACCCTACAGAACAAATAGTTGTATAAGTTGAGGAAATTCCTTTGCTGGATATCTTCTATAGTCCTAGCTATAAGGATTTAGTCAAGATAAATAAAAGGAGAAGAAATGATGAGATAGTCTCAAGCCTCACTGATGAATCTGTTGACGTTTTGTGGAAGGATTCCTTAGCTGATCCTATCGAACATTTAACTAAATTATCACAGTATGTAGGAGCATATACTACTACCACTGTTGATAAAGCTACTGAGGTTAAAATGTTGCTGAAGTAGAAGGAAGAAAGAATACAAGAACTAGAAAGACTATTAGATCAATAAAGATCTAATTCCAGTGAGAAAATAAAATCAAATATGGTCCAATTTCAAAAGGATTTTCAAAATCTTAAATTGCAACATCAAGAAGAAATCACTTAGAAACAAGCACAACTGGAAGTAGCAGCGAACAGGTTACAAAGGCAACTTTAATTAGAGGAATTCATCAAAGAATAATTGGATATAAATAATAATTTAAATCAACAACATGAATTATTTTTCCAACAAGCTTCTAATATTGACTCTTATTGTGACTCAAATGACATATTGATCTAGCACGTAGCTATCCAGAAACCTGAATGTGATAAACTTGAGAAGAAAATCAGAAAACACATTCAATGGCAAGCATCAGACTCAAGAAAAGAAGCTAATCTACCCTAGGTAGTTAAGTTCCACAAGTAGATCTTGTTTAAAGATTGGGAAGCACAAACGAAGAAGGCAGAGAAAGAAGCAATGAAGACATCGAAGTTATCAAAGTAAATCATTGAATCTGTTTATGAACAGTTGGTGAAAGAAGAAATTTTCAAAGAGTACATGTATGATGTTTTCTCAGCATTAAAATAGCTAGAATAATAGTGGTAGCAAAAGGTAGACACACAAGATGAAATAATTAAAAATGTAAATAAGTTTGATCAAGAAAATTATTGGAATTTTCTGATCAGACCTTAACATCAATATCAGATATTTCAGTCTTTAATAGATTCAACAAGAAGATCGTAGCCAGTACTTTCAAACTCAGTATTCAAGGGACAGGTCGTATCAAGGACTTCACAGCCAACTCATCTCAAGCACATGCTTGAAAATTTTCAACTTCATGACCAAATCTATAAAAAAGGCGAAATTCATAAATCAATATTTTTATTTTATTTTCCTAGATTATAGTTTAAGTTAGTCTTACGAGGATGGTTGTTTGAAACCTCCTCTATATTTTTGTAATAATCTATTTTAAAACATATTTGGTTTAGTATTTAAACCCCTCTCATGCATTTAGAAAAGGGTCTAGAAATTTTTTGAAAAAAATCGCAAAGAATGCACTATTGTAAGTTTATGAATGCTTTGATGAATTAATGGAACACATCTGTTATATTTTGAAAATAAAGCTGTTTAACTGATATTGCACTACTGTACTCTTTAAATTTCTTGAAAGTGAAGAGGATCATATCAATTACTGTCAGTTTACATGAGTAGAACTTCGTACATATGGTACTTTTATTCACTTGTATTAAGTCTTAATTTATAGATTGACATTCCTCTTTTATTGCATTTTTCATTTGAAACGTTATTATAGATGAATGTTACATGCACTTTTGTTCTAATATTTGTCTATGTTATCTTATTGAATTTATAATCACACATATGAATGTGATATATTTTTCATAATTCTTCTAGTCAAACTACTTTGTTAGAAGAATCTTCTTAGATAATTTTCATCTCTTTCAACTGTTAAATGATCTATATTACTAATAGTTGAAGGATATCTCTTTAGATCTTATAAATGAATAAACACCCTGGGTATATAGTAGAATAAATAGCTTAGATAGATCCATATGATAGATTAAAATCATTCTCCATTTGCATAATCACAACACCCTCAAAATCATCCTTATTGGGAAACTGGTCCCATTATCCCCTGTCGGAGCCACTTTACCAAATGGAAAAGAAGTTGATTTAAGGTTCGGACCGGGTGGTTTTCCCCTTTGTTCCAACAGTGGAAATCCGAGCCCTCAAAATTTTGAGGGCCCTGTGAATGGAAAAAATATATGATCAATCTAAAGGTCAATCGAAGAGTCTCTCTCCCTCTATATCCCCATCAATTTCTAGAAAAGTATCTAGATCCTCATCTTTAAAATCTGAAGTTCATCATCCTTCTCCTAAGTCTCCTAGTGATATTCAAACCATATTGTCTCATGATTCCCATCAAACCTCTCCAAAATTTCAGTCTTCGATAGAAAAGTTAGAGAGAGTATCTATTTCTTACGAAAATCCTGAATCTTCTCAAATATCGAATATCAGTATTTTGTCCTCTTTACAACCTCAAAGAATATTAACTCAATCAGAGAGTCAAAAGAAATGAATTATTCCTTTTGAATTTCCCATCGATAGTACTTGAAAGAAACTAAAGAGAACTCAATCAGAGTCAATTGCCAATGAGATCTTATCCCATTCACCTCCATTACCTCTGCTCACTTCCACAACTTCCATTCCAACAACCAGTGTTACTTAGACTAGTTCCAGTACTCAAAATACTATCCCTTCAACTAGTCCTAGCTCTCATCCTGCCTCTTCTTCGACTCAAACTCCATCCAACCAACCCATTCAAACTCCAATGGAAGGCCAATTACCTCCACCAAATTTAAACCCATGGAGAAATCTAGGGGCATTAAACATTCCCGCTCCTCTTCATTCTCTACCAAAATCACTTGAAATATGGTTAGCTAAATTTAATCCTGATGATGGTCTTCCGGCAGAAGAACACATTCAAAATTTTATGTTAGCCATAAATCTAAATGGAGTAGTTGAAGAGGATTGCCTTGTAACATTATATCCATATACTTTAAAAGGATCAATAAGATTCTAGTATTTTTCACTGCTTGCCCGCTCTATAACTAGCTGGAATATGTTCGAAGAAATATTTCTAGTTAAGTTTGGAGATGATAGAACCAATTCTATGCTCATCAATTATTTTTTAAATATAAAAGCTAAAATAGGTGAGAATATAAAATATTTCAATTCAATATTTGATAAATTTCTCAATAAAATTCATGCTATAGCAGTTCCTGGTGCAGAAGTTCAAATTGAGTGGTATATTTCATCTCTTCCATCTAGTATAGCTATTTTTGTTGATAGAGTAAAAATGGCAACACTTACATAAAACATGAAAGAATCTCTATCTGTAGAGAAATTCATAACCACTCTTGAGAAAATGAATTCTCAAGAAGATCAAAAATCAAAGAAGGTATTTTTTAAAGATGATTCTAAAAAGAAGCCGCCAAAAGATCCTTTTGACGTAAAAGGTCTTCAAAATTTTTTGAAGACTGTGAAAAACGAGATGGCAGATATCAAAAAACAAGTCGCTGAAAATGCTAGCTCAAAGAAGACTTTCAGAAACTTTAAGAAAGTTCAGTCCTCTAATATTCAACCTCCAAATATCATATCTAATGCTGAATCTGATCTAGAAACAGAGGAGGAGCAAACAGAGGAGGAAGAAGATGATGACGAAGAAGAATAAGTTGAACTAAATGGAATGTGGGATTTGATCCCACCAAATGAAGGACAACATGAAACTTTACCTATGAGCACAAGAAGCAAAAAGACTACTGAAGCAACACAGCCCAATCAACAACACAAATTTTCAACTCTTGCTAAGGATAAATCAGTAAGCAAAAAGTCTACTTCAAAGGCTACATAAACAAGTCCCATTACTTCCGATTCTCTACTTGCATCTAAGACAATGGTAGTCTCAGACATTATTGAGTATAATGTAGTTGAAGATATGAAGAAAACCAAGGCCAATATTTCAATTCAAGAGCTTACTAAATTTGAGCAGCAACATAAAATCTTACTTAGAGACTTAAATGTGGTTCTTGTTTCAAAATTACGTACTCCAGTAACAGTACACGTTGTTAATGAAATGGGTAAGCCACCTTCTCCTTAAAAGAAAATAGATGCTACAAACTTGATTATGATAGGTGATCATTCCATCTCTCATAATTCTCCATTTCTCTTAACCTAGGAGATCTATAACAAAAACGTTCATAACTGTTTAATAGACTCACGGGCTTCCTCTAATATAATGCCAAAATAAATCTGTGCTAGTTTGAACATAACTCCTCAGAGTTCCCCTGTTCATATAGTACAACTTGATAGAACCAGAGTAGAGGCGGTAGGACAAATAAATTCTGTTTCCATCATATTATCATAAAATCCCAAGATTACTCAAATAATTGATATAATGGTGGCTAATATTCCTGAATTTTATGGCTTAGTTTTAAGCCGAGACTGGTTTGAAAAACTTCATGGTTATTTTGCAAGACTGGTCACATATGTGGTTACCATATAATGCAAAACCAAGTAAAATTCCAGTAGACTGTGAAAAGTTCATGAAGCATACAATCACCAATATTGAAGGAGTAAATGAGCCAGTATCATTTAGTAATAACATTATTGGAAACTACTCAGTAGGGTGATTTTTGGGAAATTTCAATGCTCAGCCATCACCTTTCTTTTATAATGCAGTTGTTTCTCAGATTGAGAATTTTTCCCAACCATATAATTCCAAATGTATAAATTTTCTGGATAGAACATTAGTTAATCATTTATTTTGGACTCTTTATTTTGATGGTTCTAAATATGAAGATGGTCCAGGTGTTGGATGTATTTTAATAAACCCAGAAGGAAAAAACACCATGTTAGCCTGTAGATTAGAATTTTATTGTACAAAAAATGTAGCTGAATATGAATCGTTAGTTCAAGGTCTGTACAAAGCCATTGATCTTAATATCAAATATCTAAAGGTTCTAGGAGAATCATAAATCATTGTTAGGCAGGTAAGATATAACATTCATTGTAATTCTGGACATTTAAAGCATTACCAATCATTATTCCAAGAATTAATAATTCATTTCTTAGCCTTCGACATTTCTTCTGTACCTAGAATGTAGAATGCTAGTGCAGATCTACTGGCCAATGTAGCATCAAAGTTAATCCCATCCCAAGAGATTAGTCCTGATAGATTTTCTATTGAATTAATTTTTAGGCCATCCATTCCTCATAATATTACCAATTGGAGAGTATTCAATAATGATTCAGATATCATAGATTTCTTGACATCCGAAGGATCTTATGATAGTCAAATTTTCGATGAAAATAAACATGACATTCAGATTAAGAAAGAATAAGACGGAAATCCTATTCCTAATTCTGTTTTCAAGTTAGAAGACCTATATGATCTGAAAGATAGGTTTAAAAGAGTTACCATCTCAAAAACACAAATCTTTACCTTAATATTTGAGTTAGTACATCGAGGAACTGACAAACAACTTAAAAATGTCAATCTAGGTCTTCGTCTATCTTCTGAAGAAATATTATCATTTATCAGATTGTTTAGAATGTAAAAAAGTGTCTTTGCTTGGGATTACACTGATCTTAAAACATATGACACTTCTGTGATTCAACACACAATTCATATGATCTTAGAGGAAAAACCTATACAGCAGAAATTGAGGAAGATTCATCTAAATTTGGAAAATCAAATCAAAATAGAACTAAACAAACTCCTCAAGGAAAAAATCATCTTTCCAGTCAGGCATTCTAAATGGGTATCGAATTTGGTACCTGTCAGGAAAAATAATGGCAATTTTAAAATTTGCATTGATTTTAGGAATTTAAACAAAGCTTGTCAGAAGGACAACTTTCTATTACCAATCATAGAACAAGTACTGTAGAGAGTAGCTAGTTCTAAAATTATGTCCTTTCTAGATAGATTATCAGGATGTAACCAAATTCTCGTACATCCAGATGAAATATTGAAAACTACATTCAGGACTAAGTGGGGAACTTACGCATATCAAAAGATTCCATTTGGATTAATTAATGCAGGTGCCACTTTTCAGAGAGCTATGGACACAACTTTTAGGGGGCTCATAAATAAAATAATGGTTATTTATTTAGATGACATTACAGTCTTTTATAAACAAGTAACCAGTCATGTGAATTACCTAAAACAAGTCTTTAAGCGATGCAAAAGGTATGGTATCTCCCTAAATCCAAATAAATCATTTCTTCCATTAGATGAAGGAAAAATTTTAGGATTCATTGTGTCAAAAAGAGGAATATATATTGATCATCAAATAATTCAAGAGATGAAAAGAATTCCTTTCCCTCATAACAAGAAAGCTATGCAGTTGTTTCTTGGGAAAATTAATTTTGTTAAAAGGTTTTTCCCTGACTTTTCGCAAATAGTTTTACCATTACAGAAACATGATTAAGAAATTTTTTTTCTTTAAATGGGGACATAATGAAAGAGAAGGATTTTATTTGATTAAACAATAAATTATCAACACTCCATTCCTGACTACCCCCATTTTTCTTAATCCTTTTACTTTATAAACGTTTTCATTAGATACATCATATGATGTTGTTTTAACACAGCTTAAAGACCAACAAATTGAAGCACCGATATCATTTTTCAGTTCCAATTTGCAAGGTGTAGAACTCAATTACACATCTGTCGAAAAGAAAGAAATTGTTGTCTTTAAGGCTATAAAGAATTTTAGGCCATTTCTCCTAAAATATCACACCAAAATCTTAGTTCCATTCTCTGCGGTGAGACAACTATTGATGTAGAGAGAATTAGGAGAGAAAGGGGCTAATTGGGTTACAACTTTACAAGAATATGATGTAGAAATTAGACCCTCTAAAATTGTTAGAGGTCAAGCTTTTTGTAGAATGCTTACAGAAGCATCCCATCTATCATCAAAGGAAGAATCAACTAATGATGTGCAAATATCAGAGGTAAGCCTCAATGATGCACAATCTTAATATGCTAATCTTATATTTTATTTGAAGAATGGATATGCTCTGAATCAACTCAGTTACAAAAAAAAAGGGCTTTCAGATTAAAGGATAAGAAATATGAATTAATCAACAATGTATTATTTAGGAGAAATTTTGATTCTATATTTTTAAGATTCTTAGAAAAATATGAAGCAGAGAAAGTCTTGCAGGAACTCCATGATGGACCAGTTAGTGGAAATTTTGGAGGAAATACGACAGCATACAAAATCCCGCATGCAAGTTACTATTTGCATATACTTTTCAAATATTCTCATCAATATGCAAGAAAATCCAAAGTGTGTCAAATTTAATCTAGAAGACAAAGAAAGGCAGCATTCCCATTACAACGAGTCAATATCAAACAACCATTTGAAAAATGGGGATTAGATATAATCGGTGAGATTGTTCCTAACTCTTCATATAGCATAGATATATTATCGAGCTACAAATTATTTTACTAAATGGGTGGAAGAAATTCCACTAAAAGTAGCCAACTCTGAGAATATCATTTATTTCATCGGCCAAAATAACATAACCAGGTTTGGCTTACCTACTACTTTAATATTTCATAGCACGTCTTATTTCTTAGGAACTACTATGACGGAATTTGCAATTAAAATAGGTTTTAAACTTAAGTATTCTGCAAATTATTACCCGCAAGGAAATGTTCTAGCATGATCTACAAACAAGAACTTGATTAGAATAATCAAAAGAGTTGTTGATCAAAATAAACGAAATTGGCATAAGTCATTAATCTTTGCTCTTTGGGCAGATCAAATAACTCAAAAAGCTTATATTGTCACTTCTTCATTCAATCTTGTTTATGGAAAAGAAGTTGTACTTCCTACGAATGTAGTTACTCCCTCTCTTTCCTTTGTAAAATTTATTGATGAATCTCCTTCTTCTTCTTTACAACTTAGAAAATGTCAAATTATTAAGTTAGAAGAAGAAAGAGAAAAATCTAAACATACTCATGCACATCATCAATAGATAGTAAACGCCTCATTTGATTCAACTTCTGTTACTCCAAAATAATTTCAAATTGGTCATCTGGTATTGAAATGGGACAAAGCGCATGAGGAAAAAGGTAAACACATGAAGTTTCAAAAACTTTGGCTGGGTCCATTTCAAATAATTGAAGAAATAGGCCCATCAATATTCTTATTGCAAGATCTATCAGGAAAAAGGATTATTTGCCTGTTAATGGGCAGATTTTCAAAAAAATATTTTTCATATGAGGTAACCCCTTCTATTCTTTGTATAGTAGTGTCTTTTTTCTTTTCCTTAGAAAAATAAAAGTTTCCTAGTATAATTTTTTGGCTTTTCAAAATAAAATCTCAAATGATCCTTTTTGATTTATCGCTTACAGAAATAATAAGTATTAAGGAAACAATTGAAAGATTTGAAAGATAAATAGATTTTATTTTCACTGAAAGATGGTAATTTCACTAAAGTTATTTATTCTCTAATGAAATATCATTTTTATATAGCCTGGTTATTCTGTTATCAGTCAAGAAAAGAATCTTTAACATAATAAAGAGTCTTTTACAAAAAGGAAATCTAGAACTCAAAATTATCATCCAAAATCATAAAAGAGGACCAATGACTCACCCCATCAATGAAACTTATTAATTTTTGAAAGAAATTCAAAAAATATTATAACTAGAGAAACTTAAAAGATAATAAGTCTCATCAGTAGCTTGTTTACCATGTTGATAGGGAAATAGTTGAACTAGCATTACCAATACTGCCCACCAAAACAGGGTAATGAATTGAGATTATATCAAGAGAACAAGGGGTCTCATCAAGAGCCAGCTTGATCAGTCTAATTACATATAGTGAATGGCATTGTCATCATTTTGGTTACCAAGCCAAGATAATGGCTTTTAAGTAAATAAAAATATGATACAAAAAGAAAAGTTTCAAAAAATTAGAATTTATTTTTTAAAATTGTAGATGGGACAATGAATCATTGTTGGGTAAAAGGAAACCTTTGAAAAGCTTAAATTTCTTATTGGAATAGATGCTCTATCTATGATAAACGAGTAAATATTTATAAAGCCAATCTGTAAAAGCCACCTGCTTTATCTTTTTTGAACTAAGTGAAGACGGATATAGATTCTCATACTTATATATTTAAAAGATGGATTCTTATGAATTATAATGAAGAGAGATCTCATTGCCTAGTAAGATATTATTTGTTTGAAATTCATTCCTGCAACTATTTTTATTTCAAAAAAGTTTTAGAAATTTCAAAAATTTAGTCATAGATAGCTGGTTTTCCCAAGTCAATTGCCAATTGTTGTGCTATACAACACCCCCCATTTATTTTAATAAATGGGGACCCTTTAGTAATAAATAAGAAATTTAATTTTATCTTTAAAAACAAAAAAACTTCAGGAAAAAAGGTTTTCTTTTAGTTTTTCTGCTTTATTCCATAGTGCGCATTAAAAACCACATAGCTTACAACCAAAAAAGACTTGAAATCCGCTAATTCATGTGAGCTGCGAAACGCGCTAAGCGTTTTTCCAAAGTTATATTTAAAACTTGCAAATTCTTCAATTATCATTATATTTTCTTTCTCACATCGCACCTCTTATAAAATGATCTACTTATAAAGTAATCTAGCATAAGTAACGATTACGTAGACTTGACGAGTGAACAAAAGAATAAATATAGACCTATAAATTCCCTTAAAGTGTGATCGCTTGACTTCTTGAATGCGCAATTCACAATTCACATAACTTAACCAAAAGAGAAATCATTACCGCATAAGAGTTGCGATGTGCAATTTGCAGAGATTGCATTTCACATAAGTTATGGGTAAACATCATAAACGGTAAAAGTTATAAGTTGCGACATGCGAACTAATGGAATTTAATTACTCAAGCATGTGAAATGACTTATGTCAAATCAAACGAAATTCGAGATCTAACGACTTAACTTGATTGATAGTTGTTTCATTTGAAGGTGTAAGAGATTTGATTTTGAAATGATTATCGATGATTAATATCATATTTAATAGATTCATGTATATTCATGCATGTTTGATATAAATGAAAAATTTGTCTCTCTGTTCTCTATACTTGTAATATTCGCTTTGTTTACTTGAAATCAGGAAACCTCTTAACAGAGTGAAGAAGATTGAATTGAGCAAAAAAAGGAAAGCGATTTCTCAAACACCGTCTACTAAAGATTTATACATGTCTCCCTTATTTTGAGATGCCACCTGTAACAAGGAATGTGGAAGTTTGTCATGGGAAGCGATGTATCAGTTTTTCGAAAATGAAAAGCCAATAGTAATAGATAAAGTTTCTTTAGAAGACTTATCTATTTCTTAATACCCAATTGATTTTGACATTGCATGTTCATTCATCCATAGGATAGATGCAAGGAAAAAAATTCTCCCTTATACATACATGGTTAAGTGGGAAATTAACCACTTAAACATAGAAGATAGAAATTTTAAGGACTCCAAGGGAGAATATATTGGTTCTTCCAGGGAAGAATATTTCCAAGCAATGTACCATCTACTCTCCTCGCACCAGAAATATGACAAATATTTTCTACAAATATTTAGAAAAGAGCATCCAGACCTCACAAAATTAATAAAGGAATGGAAGGAAGATCAGGTAAAACTTAAGAGAGATAAACTTGGTACATACTCAATTGCCCAAATTCCGTACCCTTACTAATATGTTGCTGGTATGCTGTGTAGATTTTGTTCCAAACCTGATACCACTAGGCTTTCAGTAGATTGGGTTCCATTGATTGACGCAATCATCAATTCCTTAATTTTGAATTCGAAAAATATCCTATCTAACAGTTTAGCCAAACACATCACAAAATATAGGAATAAAAGGAGTGTTTCATCTACATAAATACCTTGCTTTTATATGTCTTCCTATGTCATGGACGTAATCTGCTTTTCTTCTAGTTTTCCTACCATAGGATGGAAATGGAATACCCAAGACCCTACCCCATTCCACATTTACTACAGAGCTCTTTGGGATTCAAACTTCCATCATCATTTCTATAAAAAATTTCATGGAGTCATGTTGCCTATGCACCAGATCATGATATTCAATAAAAAAATCCCCTAGGTTTTCTGAAGAGGCTAGTGTAGATATTCTTTCTATGGCTAGATGGTTTTCAGAAGAGAATTTTACATATGTCAAAGTATTTCTAAGTTATGCTTCTCCCCACATCCTACCATATTTTTCTTTGGATAAGTTGCTTGCAAGAGAGATAGCCTACCAGCTTGTTAATGGTATTAATAAACAGCTGAAAGATGCTAAGAAGGCGGTTTGGCCTAATTTCCCTTTACAATGCAATACTTTTGCACCTTTTGATATTGGCCATAACTACAAGGAGGTTTAAAATATTAATATATTGAATTTGGTAGTAATGCCAAAGGGGATGTATTAACCAAATGATGTAATTAAAAATTACACCACTGAGCTCAAAATGAAGCCTTTTGTAAAGGAAATAGATGGATTTGATGATATCTTCCAAGGCATGGAATAGTTTTCAGATATAATTAAGTTTGTAGCCAGTCAACTTAACTAAGATGATTTGGAAGCCTTCCAAATATACATAAATAAGAGACTGGAGAGATTTCCTCTCAACTTGCTAACTATTGAAGATGTGAACAGACCTACTCCAAGTATCGTCTTGGATAATGAAGAAAAATACATATCAAAGTATGAATCAGGTCAATCAGAGCATCAATCTCACAATTCAGACCATTCTGAAAACGAATTTGAATCCATAAAGGATAGCCCATAAAAGATAATTGATCAGGTAATCCAAAAAATAGAGATGGAACATATTCAACTTCTCGAGAAGTTCAGCATAGTCATAACACACTTGATCAGTCAAAAAAGTAACAAACAAAGAATTTGAGTACTGAATGGGATGATTTTTCTGAGCAATAAAAAATCTTAAACCCAATCCTAATGCTGATCTAGTTGGTAGTTTTCAGACACCTAAACATTCCTAGAAGATAGTGGAAACTGTTAATCCACTACGACAAGTTCTAGAAATTCATGATCAAGAGATCATACCGGCCTACCCTATAGAACAAATAGTTTTGCAAGTTGAGGAAATTCCTTCACTGGATATATTCTACAATCCTAGTTATAAGGCTATAGTTAAGAGAAATAAAAGGAGAAGAAATGATGAAACAGTCTCAAGCCTCACAGATGACTCTATTGACGTTTTGTGGAAGGATTTCTTAGCTGATCCTATTGAACATTTAACTAAATTATCACAGTATGCAAGAGCATATGCTACTACCACTACTGATAAAGCTACTGAGGTTAAAATGTTGCTGAAGTAGAAAGAAGACAGAATACAAGAACAAGAGAGATTGTTAGACCAATAAATATCTAATTCCAGAAAGCAAATGAAATCAAATATGGCCCAATTTTTAAAGGATTTTGAAAATATTAAATTTCCGCATCAAGCAAAAATCAATGAGAAACAAGCACAACTGGAAGCAATAATGACCAGCTTACAAAGCCAGCCACAATTAGAGAAATTCATCAAAGAAGCATTGGATTTAAATGATAAGTTAAAGCAACAACGGGAATTATTTTTCCAACAACCTTCTATTATTGACTCTTATTGTCACTCAAATGACATACTGATCCAGCAAGTAGCTATCCAGAAACTTGAATGTGATAAAATCAAGAAAAAAATCAGTGAACACATTCAATGGAAAGCATCAGACTCAGGAAAAGAAGCTTATCTATCCCAGGTAGATAAGTTCCACAAGGAGATCTTGTTTAGAAATTAGGAAGCACAAATAAAGTAGGCAGAGAAAGAAACAGTGAAGACATCAAAGTTATCAAAGGAAATTATTGAATCTGTATGTGAACAACTGGTGAAAGCGAAACTTTTCAAAGAATACACGTCTGATGTGTTCTCAGAAGTAAAACAACTAGAATCTCAGTGGCAACAAAAGGCAGACACACAAGATGAAACAATTAAAAAGGTAAATAATTTTGATTAAGAAAATTATTCGAAATTTCTCATCAAACCTTACCATCAATATCATAGCTTGTAGTCTTTAACATATTCAACAACAATATTGCAACCAAAACTTTCAAATGCAATATTCAAGGGACAGGTCAGATCAAGGACTTCAAAACGAGCTCAGCTCAAGCCCAAGCCTGATATTTGTCAACTTTGTGACCAAATACAAAATAAAGGGTGGAATTTATAAATCAATATTGTTACTTTATTTTCCTAGATTGTAGTTTAAGTTAGTCTTACGAGGATGGTTGTTTGAAACCTCCTCTTTATTTTTGTAATAAAATATTTTAGAACATATTTGGTTTAGTATTTAAACCCCTTATGCATTTAGATAAGGGTCTAGAAATTTCTCAAAAACATTTGCAAAGAATGCACTATTGTAATTTTGTGAATGCTTTGATGAATTAATGGAACACATCTATTATCGTTTGGCAATTAAAGATGTTTAACTGATGTTGCACTATTGTACTCTTTAAATTGCTTGAAAGTGAAGAGGAGTAGATCAATTAATGTTAGTTTACATGAGTAGAACTTCGTAAATATGGTACTTTTATTCACTTGTATTAAGTCTTACTTTATAGATTGATAGTCCTCTTTTATTGCATTATACATTTGTAACGTTATTATAGATGAATGTTACATGCACTTCTGTTCTAATATTTGTCTGTGATATCTTATTGAATGTATAATCACACATATGAATGCGATATATTTTTAATAATTCTTCTAGTCAAAGTACTTTGTTAGAAGAATCATCTTACATAAGTTTTCATCTCTTTCAACTGTTAAATGATCTATATTACTAATAGTTGAAGGATATCTCTTTAGATCTTATAAACGAAGAAACACCCTGGGTATATATTAGAATAAATAGTTTAGATAGATGCATATGATAGATTAAAATCATTCTCCATTTGCATAATCAAAACACCCTCAAAATAATCCTTATTGGGAAACTGGTCCCATCATCCCCAGTCAGAGCCACTATACCAAATAGAAAAGGAGTTTCTTTAAGGTCTGGACCAGGTGATTTTACCCCATGTTTCGGCAGTGGAATTCCAAGGCCTCAACAAGTCCATACTTCCCTCATTTAGTCCATCTGCCTTCTTCTTACCTTAATTTTCCTAAAAACCTCTATACTGCAATGCTCTAAATCCCCATTTAACCCTAAAACCCCCATATACCTAACCTTCTCAGGCTTATCCTTGTATAAAACCCACTCATTATCTAAGTTTGAAGTTCTATGCCATAGCTCTACCCACCCACCAAACATTCATTAGTATAAAACCTAAACTTTACCTGTTGCTCACATTTCACAGCTCGTAGATTTTTAACCTTACCTCTTAAAGGCTTATGTCAAATCTTGTTTTTCCACTGATGAGATGAATTGGGACCTGCCATAACCCTTACCGCATTGTCAAAACCGCATGAAAAACCTTCATATTTATCATTTTCCTTACCTTTCACCTATTTGTACCCTTTAGCAGTTAGTGCGTCACATTTCCCACTTCGTGCATTTTTACAACTTACCCATAATGACACCTGCAAGTTAAAATTATTAACTTGCGATATGCAGACTCTTGGGACCCACATTGCCCTTTTACAACTCCAAGGCCTGGAAATATTTCATATTATGGGTCACGCAACGTTTTCCATATTTTAACTAAAAATCACTTCTCTACTTGGAGAAGCTTATGGTGGGGTCCATTTCTCGATTACAGTTGACTTCTGATGACGTGGCATGGCCCATGTACCACACATCACAGATCTCACAAGTTAATTTTATGGTTAAAAGCTAAAAGTTGAGAAGTGCGGTGGAGGCCGAGACGCGATGTAGTTTCGAAGGGACATTCCAAAGGATTTCGAATCTGCATACAAGGACTTTTCAGCGTTAAATCGCATCGGAGGAGGAAAAGGGGTTACAACATAAAAAACCATGGAACACCAAAGTGAGACGTGCGATATAGTGAGACATGATCACAATGCGCACATCGAAAAATATGAAAGATAAGTCACAAAGGTAAAAGGTTAAACTGTCGAAGTGCAATGTGCGACGATGGTGGGACCCTATCGCAATGTGCACATTGTAAATGTTAAAGGACAAGCGCTAAGGAAAATGATAAAAATGGTGGAATGCGAAGTGTGATATCATAGTGGATGAGAGGTATTCCAGAAACAATAATTAAGTATTTTAGGTCTGGGTGAACGATTTTTTACATTGCTTTTGTGTTAAATAGGTAAAGTCAGCCATACGAGGTTTGAAACTCATTTCACGAAGAAATAAGGTTAAACGGAGAGCAAAGTCCGAACGTCACCGCAACAAAGAAATGGACCAAATAAGTTTGACTCGGGAAAAGGGCAAGCACACAAAACAATTACCATATACCAGGAGAAAGCAGAAACCAACACAAAGTAGAAAAGGCAGCAAATACATTAGCATAATCACCAATCAACGAAAAGTGGCTAGCACCACACCAGACTTAATTACCCAACACCGATCTTTTGAACAGGGCTATATGTCAAAAATTCGTTGCCTCTTTGGGATCATCACATATCACTTCCAAGAATACCTTTGACCTTATGAAGAGCCATCAAAGCTTTTAAATACCTGAAGAGTTGCTCAAAATTAATTTTACAGGCGATGTTGTCAGAGATTTTCTTTGTTCGGGCCTTGCATGGCCATACCTGTTTAATTTTCAGTTGTTTGTAATAAATGAATTTTTCCAAAGTAGATTAGGGAAACCAACTTAAATTGTTAGTTAAATACTCCTTGAACTTCCAGTTTGACGGGTTGGAAATTTTTAGCCCCTGCATTGTAAGAACTACTATATTGGAGCACTATAATTTTGGAGCTAGACATCAGTAATCAAAGACAGTTTACAGGATTCTTGAGCTATGTCGAAATGATGATGTGCTACTTCTCTCTTTAAATGTTTTCATTTTTTTCTCTGTTGTGCATTTGTTCAACTAATTGTACATCAGAAATTTTAGATTAAGATTTTTTGTTAGAGCACCTTAATTTTTTCTTCATTTACAATATGAAGATTTTCTACTGAAGTCTAATTAAAGAATTCTTAACTTCTCTTTAGTCGATATTGAACCTCACTCTTTCTTTCACCTCATAATTCATACAACTATTAAGATCCATTTAGCAAAGTTAACTTGCCTTGTGATGTTCTTGAATGTTGATGTGCCATTCTAGCCTTTTGACTCCATAGCCCAATCGATTATTCCCTGTAGCCCTATCTGTCCAACCACACCATCAGTCAAACAAACAACCCCCATCACTGTAGCTAGCCTAATATCAACACTTATAATCATCAAGTTAAATCATAAAAACAGAGAGATCCCTCTCTGAGTCTAGGAAGGCTAGGTCCTGGACTCCAAAGTGGTTTGATGATGTCCTCTATTATTTTTTCTTGCCAATCTCACAAATTACAGAGTGATAAAAAACCTGAGTACCAAGATTATGTTGGGGGACTTTTGGAGTAGCATCCATCAGGACTACATTTGTCGTTAAATAATAGTTTAATTTTGTAGTTTTAAGTCCTTCATGTGAAGCAAGGCACAGTCAAGGGGCTTTGGGGAGGATCAAAGTCCCTTCATGAGTTCCAATGGGTTAAAGGGTAAATCTAGGAGTCTCAAACCACGGTTTGGGGACCTTAGGATGAGCGCAGGCTAAGGTATAAGTAGAATTATAGATCGAGTTGGATAAGATAGTTTTTGATAAGTTTTGGGATATGTTTTGATCCATGCTAGAGTTTTGAAGTGGATCTGTGTAAGTGTCTATGTCTGGAAGGCTCCTTCTGGCTGTGTGCACGGAGACCTTAGTCTGGCTATGTGAGGACCCTGTTGATTCTATGCACGGGTGAATCTGAAGGATTGTAAAAGGGTTTTGAGAACTGTTGATCAATAAAGAAGAGTTTGAATAGCTATGAGTACTAAACGCATCTGTTATTTGTTTATGTGATCTATTTCTGCATATGATTTATGTTCATGTTCATGAGTTATATTATTTGTGATTGTGTAATGTTCCAAAAATTGGAACAACTACGCTATTGGGAATATCTCAAGATATTAGCAATGTGGAGATCAGCAATACATAAACATGAGCTGAAAAATAGCAGTGAATGCATTAAAACCAAAATTCCAGAAGATCCACATAACCATTACATTGGATTATAGCAGCAAAAAATGTGTACAAGATCTTGAGTAAATTATCTCTCAAGCTAGGCAATTGCAGCGCCAATAAAACATATACATGAAAATGGAGAGATACTGCTATACAAGGAAAGCCCTGGCTATGATTGTGCAATCCATGAGGAGGAACTGCTGCAAAATGTCAATAATACAGAGATATGAAAATAATACCTCAAACAAAGAAGGGGGAGAAATATCTCAACCCCTAAAAACATACAGCACACAATCCTCAAAGGGATTGGCTGAAATATACAGAAAATGGAAAATCTACAGAAATTCCAGAGTTGCTGGGTAGCTGCAACAACTCAAGAACTAGAAACAAGTCGAGAAGACTGAAGATGCTGCAATCAATAGTAATATCTCCTCCAATGGATCTCTAGAATGAAAGGCTGGCCCTCTCACCTAAGATCTAAACCTCCAAACATGTGGAGCAAGTCTCCACTACAAATACACTCAGAAATAACGTAGTCTAGAGAAGGGACTGCGATGCTGGTGAAGAGAAATGCTTGGCCTGATTCTAATGGTCTACAATATACTCCTGGATCTCCCTCACTGACCTCCCAGAGGAATAGAAGCTCCCTCCTCTGATAGGCGAGCCAAGGAAATGGTGTATGGTGTCCTCCACTGCAACACCCAAACAACACTGCGTTATACTTGAGAAGAAATAACACAGTAACTGAAAGGATAAGCTTTGGCCTTGAGCCAAGATGTATGGAGAATGAATAAAAATCGTTCAAGAGTTACTCAAGAAGGTGAAGAAATCCTAAATAGGAATTCCCCGGCAATTCTTGCTAAACAACAGAGAATGAACAATTGTCTACATAGACAATGAGATGAATAATCATAAGCATGAGAAACAATGGTTTCCCTGCCCTTGTTTTAAACAAGTGAAAGCTCTTTCTCCATGGGCCCCATCCATTAGGGTTTCCTCCACCAAATATCCTCTTCCTCATTTACACTACACTGTCTCATAAAGAGATCCACTCCTCCTATGGCAGCACTGTCGACTTGGTCAAACATGACCTTGTCTTCATGCATTTGCCCCTTTTCACACTTGAGGGTGAAAAATGAAGCTAATCTGATGATCCCTTTCACATCATGAGGGATTTTAATCATGTATTTAATAATAATGGGTCCCTTTACCCATTCATTTAGCTGCAATGTGATAAAAGAAAAATTTTAATGTTCTATTTAGCCATGTGCTAAAATGGGAACATCACAATCCTCCCCTCCCAAATGTTGCTTGTACTCAAGCAACTACAAGGATGGAACTGAAGAATCTCCACCAAATGCATGGAGTCGAAAATATGTTGAGGAACATCTCCCTCATGTAGACCCTCCATCCCCGAAGCAATCATCCATACAAAATGAGTTACCCCCCAACATGGCAATTCCCGACAATCATCTTGCACCTTTGGCTCCCGCAATGTAGGTGGGCTAAAAATCTGATCTTGGTAGAAAAAATAGCCTACCCCACACTGTCCTCCTCTCCACTTAGGATAAGTGCAGAGTATATGCTGATATTGGGCTGCAACAATGTTGCCCTCAAGTGGAAAAATGAAGACTAGACCTCGAAGGATCTCTTCTCCAGCGTTATGAAACATGTTGTCCTAATCCATCTCATATGTGATGAGTTGGAAGTCATCATCATATGGCATCCAATCAAGCATATGGCCCACCTCAAATGGAAACAAGTGTTTTGCTGTAGTGGCCACATGTCCTCTCATGATCCCATTAGAACATGTAATGCAAATAATGTGGGAGATCTCTCCCCCAAGGGACACATCCAACCAATATGCCATTCCCCCAATCATGCTCTCAACAGATACAAAGAAAACAACAAAATAATGAACCATAATGAGAACCATGCTTGCTGTCATGTGTGGCAAGGGAGAAGGACAATGGTCCCTCAATTGTAACCAATGTAGTTTGATCCTCAATTGCAAAAAAATATGATAAAAGGTGTGGTTTCTCAACCACTTTCTTGCTGTCCTACTCTCCTCAAATGTATGGAGAAATTGTATGATGTATGGTGCAAGGTGAGCATGTCCTCCAAAATACATTTCCTCCCCAAGTCCTCCTAGGGAGTGGTCGCCAATAGTACTCATGGCCTCAAGTAGACCATGGGTTCTAGAGAAAAGAATTCCCCTCCTTGGAGCAACATCCTGTACATATATGGTTAAGGGATGAGTATATAAGTCACCATACAAATAAACAATACCCTTACCATAATTTTTTCTTATGCAAATGGAATGGCTAAAAAATGAGTCCCCTCTCATCCTCAAAGAGAAAAGACATGGTTGTGTTAACTCCTCCATCTGCACATGATATTTGCATCTCCTCACATGTTGATCTGTCAATATCATGCAAACAAGATGATCCTAGGAATACTCCACCAACAACCCGGAGCTCCAACATGGATCTATCCTCCATGGTGACTGCGCTGATGATTTCTCATGAAGGACATCTATCATATGGTCATCTCTTTCTTTGACATGTCCCATGCCAAAGATGTAAGTTGGAAGGCTGCTATCCTTCCCCTACTGCTTCTGCCACAATGCAGAATCTGAAATGAGAGTGGGTGGAAATGAAGTTGAGAGAATGAATCTGTCCTCCTTGAGTCTACCCAAGAATCTCAGCGCTGTGAAGTTATCTTCCAAGGTCTCCACTCCTCTGAAATCAATGAATGGTGCCTCAACATGTGAAACATCTGTCATCATCTACTGATCTAGTGGTCTCTCCGGCAAAATGTCTCCATGAAATGAGACATCATCATCAGGAAGTGACTGCATATATGAATGAACAAGTATGTCCATGCTCCCACTGCACAATCCACTCACCTTATTAGGGGCATCAACCTCCAGAAATGAATAGGGATGTGTACTCCTCATCTCATGATGTTGTGTCTTCTCCCTATCTTCTCCTTGTTTCTCCAAGGTTCTACACCTCCTCAACAATGGCACATGTAAAAAATGAGTTGTGCCTTGATCTCCATACTTGAGATCCTGGGGACTCCCTTGCAAAGATGCAATAATCCCTCTACCTGGAGCAAGATCTCCTCCTTCCTCTACATGAGGCACTAGATAATATCTAGGTGGCACAACGTTGTTGCCCTCAGCTTCTCCAACATAGACGGGAAACTCTCCAATAATGTTGCTACAAATATGGAATCTCTCCCAAGATGGAAGTAATACCTGATTGTCAAGGGTCAAGGAGTGTCTCCTTTGCACCATGATAGTGCCATCTCCTACTCCTGCAACATCATATAAGGAATGAGAGAAAATCTGTCCTTCCTCTCCATGGAACAACCCCAAAAACAAATATTTTGCTGCTTCCTCATTCTCTCATCATACAAGATATGTGATGAAGACATAGTGTATGATATGAATGTTGCATCATCACTATGCACCCATACTCGTTGATTGTCAATGATGCCAGCATCATGCCACATCTTCTCCATCCTCATACCCTTGGAAAGAGAGTATGTCAAATGATGGCCAAACTCCTTCAAGAGTAACCAACGCAGCCAAGCCTCCTCCTACCATATATCATAAATCTGCAAGTAGCTTACCAGCTTCTTGCTCACCATCCACATCCATTGAACCCATTTTGGATACCTTCTTGCATCCTTCATCTTGGTACTCCTCCCATGAGGGCTACCATCATCCCAAATCAGATTGTTTCATCTCATGGGATCTTGAAATTCAATCTTCCTAAGGATCAATTTGACCCTATGAGGATCCAAATAGGTGGTAGGAAAAATCCTCCCATCATGATGTGCATGGCTCAAGGAATGTCCAGCACAGTCATGAGAGATGTTATCCATCCGAAGATGTCCTCCATCTACTATCTTCTCCTGAGAGAAGGGAAGAACCTCCTCAAACTGATGAAGAATCTTGCACTCCATGATTTGTGGGAGTGCACTTCTACTGAAATCTCTCTGGGATATCTCCTCCTCATGCATGTCCTTCAAAAAATAAAGAGGCCTTGGATCTGCTACAAGTAGAAGTCTCTCTTTGAGCTATGGCATGCTCACTGAGAGAGTGTCATCTAGAGAGGAGAAAGAGTTTCTTATCTCTAGATGTCTACTCCTTATCACTACTTCCTTCATGGTTTCCTGAGTGAAGCTGCTCTCTGAATGCTCACATGAGGAATGATCCCTCCTTTCTCCATCATTGCTCAGCGCAGTGCTATTCTGTTGCTCTGGATCAAATGCCTGCAATGATAAAGACCCATCCAAAGTGTTTGCTGAAATGACAAGAGATGGATGTTCAATCATACCTTGGTGAAAATTGGAAGCTCCATGCAGTGCTGCAAGAGTTTCCTCCTCGTAAGTGTTGGCCTCCAAAACTGTTGAAACTGAAGGCTTCTCCTCCATGATCTCAACAGTGTTGGTACATGCCTCATTATCTGGTGGTGAGGGCTCCTCCCTATTCTGGCCAAATCTTCTTATCAATCTCTGAGAGAACTCAACAAGAGTATAAACCCTTGTGTGGCTTAGATGGATGATCCACCAATCCTTTGCTTCACCTTCAAGGTGCAACGTCGTCATTTCTACAACCTCTCTGTCTACTACTGGATGTAGCAGGTAGAAAGCCTCTAGATTCTCCACCCAAACCTATGCTACACATGTGAGTGATCCATCAAATGTGGACAATAGAAATCTATTGCCTCTCATCATCCCGTTGCCGTGGGGTCTTCTTCCTTGTTTCTGCTGAATAAGTTTAGGAAAAAATAGAGTCCCTTGGAATGCTCTTGGTTTTTCTCAGTATTCAACCAGGTACTCACTTAAAATTTCGAATTCCAAGTGTTCTTCATGCTTCTGGTCTTCTTCTCTGTGAGAATAGGAAGTGCATGGTCCTTCCTCTTCTCCTTCTTCAATCTCCTTGACTTCCTTGGAGAGGTATCCTCTAGATCTGAAAATAGATGAGAGTAAACTCATCTTCTTCAAAATTCTAATATTCTTGGGCTTAGACTCACAGGCTGAGCCAAGAAAGAATCTCTGATACCACTGTAATGTTCCCAAAATTGGAACAACTGCACTATTGGGAATATCTCAAGATATTACCAATGTGGAGATCAACAATACATAAAAATGAGCTGCAAAATAGCAGTGAATGCATTAAAACAAAAATGTCGGAAGATCCACATAACCATTACATTTGATTATAGCAGCAACAAATGCATACAAGATCTTGAGTAAATGATCTCTCAATTTAGGAAATTGCAGCCCCAATGAAACATATACATGAAAATGGAGAGATACTGCCATACAAGGAAAGCCCTGGCTATGACTACGCAATCCATGAGGAGGAACTGCTGAAAAATGTAAATAATACAGAGATATGATAATAATAGCTCAAATAAAGAAGGGGGAGAAAGATCTCAACCCCTGAAAACATACAACACACAATCCTCAAAGGGATTGGCTGAAATATACACAAAATGGAAAATCTGTAGAAATGTTGGAGTTGCTGGGTAGTTGCAGCAACTCAACAACTGAAAAAAAGTGGAGAAGACTAAAGATGCTACAATCAATAACAATATATCCTCCAATGGATCTCTAGAATGAAAGTCTAACCCTCTCACCTAAGATCTGACCCTCCAAACATGTGGAGCAAGTCTCCACTACAAATACACTAAGAAATAACGTAGTCTAGAGAAGGGACTGCGCTGTTGGTGAAGAGAAATGCTTGGCCTGATGCCAATGGTCTACAATATGCTCCTAGATCTCCCTCATTGACCTCCCAGAGGAATAGAAGCTCCCTCCTTTTACATATGAGCCAAGGAAATGGTGTATGGTGTCCTCCACTACAAAACCCCAGCAACATTGCGTTATACTTGAGAAAAAATAATGCAGTAACTGAAAGGATAAGCTTTGGCCTTCAGCCAAGATTTATGGAGAAGGAAGAAAAATCCTTCAAGAGCTACTCAAGAAGGTGAAGAAATCCTAAACAGGAATTCCCTAGCAATTCTTGCTAAACAGCAGGGAATGCACAATTGTCTGCATAGACAATGAGATGAATAATCATAAGCATGAGAAAAAATGGTTGCCTTGCCCTCCTTTTAAACAAGTGAACGCTCTTTCTCCATGGGCCCCATCCATTAGGGTTTCCTCCACCAAATATCCTCTTCCTCATTCACATTGCGTTGTCTCATAAAGTGATCCACTCCTCCTGTGGCAGCACTGTTGACTTGGTCAAACATGACCTTGTCTTCATGCATTTGCCCCTTTTCACACTTGAGGGTGCAAAATGAAGCTACTATGATGATCCATTTCACATCATGAGGGATTTTATTCATGTCTTTAATAATAATGGGTCCCTTTACCCATTTATTTAGCAACAATGTGATAAAAGAAAAAATTTAATGTTTCGTTTAGCCATGTTCTAAAATGGGAACATTACAGATTGGATCAGTTGCGTAACTGTGTCTACTATTGATATGAATTGTATTTTCATAGATCTAGCTCTGTCAAGGCTAAATATTATAGTATTAGGAATGTTAAAGAAATTACAGATATTTTGTCTTGGTGCATGCACTCGATTAATATGTGTTAATCAACCTAGGGTTTCTAGTGAGCAAGCCTGTGTGTCAAAACAAATCTCAAGATGCCCACTTCAATTAATTCCCTCTCAGGGTGTGGAAACTTGGTTCCAACACCCCCCACACTTCTTCGGGTGAGGCTTTGGTCTGCGCAAGCAATTCATTGTCGAAAGGACCAGTAGTAAGAGGGTTTTGGTGGTTACGCGCTAACTATGAACCTAGGTCAGGACTCCTCAAGCCAAAATCTTCATAGGCACCCTCATCCTTTCATAGAAGCACAGGCACACTTTCCCTTTTCTCACAATTGCTTCACCCACATAGCTCTCCACACAACCTAAGAAACTATGCCATAATTTCCCCCACTTTCCCAATGGAAATAATTGGTTTTGCTCCTCTAAAACATATGGAATGATGTTGTCTGTACTATCATTCTGTCACCGAGACTGCCAAAGAGTGTAATCAACTACATAGTTATCCATTTTGTTGTTTCTTTTGATTACATGCCCACTACACCATGATTATTTCGGATAATGGGCTTCTTAGCATTTCTCCATAATGAGAATTAATTCTCAGTCAAATTGTAGGCTATAGAAAAGCTCTCCATTCTTCTTAATTTATTTAAAGAGATTATAATGTACTACATGCATGGCTTTCTGGGCTATGATAAAATCCCTGAGATATATCCTTCTTTCCATGAGATCCACCCAGGTATGGTGATTCTCCACCCAACCATCTTTTCTATTGAATTATTCATGGTGTGAGAAACACTCAAGTACAGTTAATTTTGTTTGAATCAGGCTCCATTAATACACTCCAAATCTTGGTCCTTGCAAAATTCATTCTTTGTAGCCTTCACTAACTTCATTAGCCTAGTTAGTGCATTCAAACTATGTGTCCATAGTAGCAACCAACCTATTCAATGAATGTTATCGATGATAGTGGTGAAAACCAAAAGTGGCACACCTTCCAAGTATAAAGGATACTTATCAAAGTTTTCAACCCATTCATATGCACAGGTGCTAAGCCCTTACACAACGCCCCATTGTTTTGTTAGTTTTAGCCCAAAGGCATTCCATCATAATAACACATGAAACCATTGCAAAACTAGCACTTGGACACATCTTTCTACAATTTGATGGAGTTTTATTATGTTAGACTTTTTTATTATTATCTCTCAACTCTATTATCTCGGCCATATCCTCATATGCCTTTATAAACCTTGGAAATGAGTCATGTAGAATTCCATGTCCTGTGGGACCTGCCCATTATGAGAAATGGATAATCAGCAGCCCTATCGGGATGAGTTTTCTAACCGACGTGTCTCTATGATTATACCCTTTTAACTTCACTCCCTTGGGCATAATCGTTGCATGTTCCTTTTTTCCTGCACTAAGCTCGCAACCCTAAAACCTAATGAATTTGTTTTGAATCCTTATAAGAACATCGGGGTCCTACTATTAGGTCCCTATATTTCTAGTATAGTCCTTATTATTGCTAGTGTAACCCCCTTATTTTTATTGTTGTACCCGTGTAACCCCAATATTTTTATTATTGTGCCCTTGCATTATTATTGTTAGGCTGGCTAGGATTATATTGTGACCCCATGGACTCCTATATATAGAAGCAGGTTTTGTCATTTGTGTCATCCAAGAATTGTTCATTTATGTAATGTATTGGAGGTCACCCCCTCGAAGTGGTTTATTTATAAGGCAGTTTCATAACATTTGGATTAAGAGCTTTGGATTTTAGGGTTTCGCTACTCCAAATAGGTCATCGTGGAATTTTCTCTCTAAATTGTTTTCTATGAATGTTCCGAAGCTGAAATTTTTATAGAAAGAAGACAAAATCCTGAGGAACTTTGTGTGAAAATTTCAGATCTTGGTTCGCAAGAGTTTCAAAGATATGATCTCTGTAACTTAGGGTTTTTTCAGGCTCCAAAATTTCAACTAAAAAATATCATTGTGGAATTTGTCCTATAACATTTCATATAGGAAGGTTTAGAGGTTGAAATGTTTATAGAGCGAAACCAAAATCCTGAGGAATCTCTTGTAAAAATTTCAGATATTGGCTTGGAATATTTTGGGAGATATGATCTGTGGAAGTTAGGATTGTTTTAGGCTCCTGAATTTTGCCTCAAAGAGGTGACCATGGGAATATCGTTATAAATCTCTCTTTGAGAGTTGGATTGGAATTCTATAAAAAGTGGCTGCAATTACACGGAATTTAGTTTTATGTATATCAATTTCAAAGCAAAAGGAGGAAAAAGTGACATGTGTCAAGTCGTACAAGTTTGCTCTACTGAACCAGTCCATAATTAGGTCATTGTGGGAGATTCGGCATAAATTTGCCTTGAAGAATTCAAATCAGGTCAGACCTGTAACATTCAAAAGAAGATTCGAAGGGCTACTTCAGGGCCTAATTTCAGATATTGAAGATATGAAATCACAAAGATAATTTTGTTCAATATAGAGCTCCTCAAAAGAAAGAAAAATGTTTGTATTTTGTTTTCTTTTCCGAATTCATAAGTCTTATGTGAAAAATTATTTTTATGTCATTCCAAGGGCATATTGAAGCATATATATCAGTATTGGGTTCTAAAATGACACCTAAAAATAATTCAATACCCATTAAGCCTTCAAAAGGCTCTACTATTAATCATGAAGAGGAAGAAGCACTACATGACATATCAAAATTACAAAAGCAAGTGCACCAAAATTTGCTCTCACAAAAAGAAAAAAAAAATGAAATGGAAGTTTTGAAGAAAGGTGTGGAAGCTAAGATGGAAGGTTTGAAGAAACGCGTGGAATCTAAGATGAATGGTTTGAACAATGGCATGGAAGCTAAGATGGATGACATGGAAGCAGCTAAGATCGATGAAAAAATGAAAGACAACATGGAAGACATGAAGAATGATCTAAAAGAAGAGATGGAAGGTTTGATGACAAGGTTAATACAAGAAATGATCCCTAATGGAGGAAAGATAGTAGAGGAAACTCATGATGAGAAAAAAATAAATGTTAATCATGATTTCATAAACTCTAATGTTGGATTCAAGAACCATCATATTCCAAATATGGATATGAGGATGTTTGATGGCAAGGATCCTGTAACATGGATACTATAGATGGAGCAATATTTTTATCTCAATAATGTGAAAAACACAAAAAAGGTATGCATTGCAACATTACATTTAGAACAAAATACATTTGTATGGTATCGATGGCTTTTCTCCCGTAAAAAAATTGTCACTTGGTCAATTTTTACGGAGGAAATGATAGAAAATTATGAGGATACAAGGAGGAACACCTTCTTTAGCCAATTGATAAATCTCAAACAAAAGGGCTCAATTGTGGAGCACATTAATGACTTCCAAAACTTGAATAGAAGGGTAACTGATATTCTAGAGGAACACATGATTGATGTCTTCATAGGGACTTTAAAGAATAACATCCAACATGAAGTTCATGTTTGCGAACCTGTTTCATTAGAGAGGGATTTCAGGTTGGAAAGAAAAATTTAATGTAAAATTATGACGACAAGGAAGCCTATGAGTCACATCTATAAAGATGGAAGTGCTGCTACTCCTAGACTTCCACAACCTGCAAGGTTGACACCACAATAATTGGAAGAAAAAAGAGAAAAAGGGCTTTGCTACATTTGTGATAGAAAATACACTAAAGGTCATAAGTGTGCTGAGAAGAAATTATTTTACATAGATTGTGAGGAGGAGGAAGAAAATGAACAAGAAACTTCAAAAGAAGAGGATATACGCCAGGAACCAACCCTAGAAGAAGAAGAAATGAATCTAACCATATCGTGTAATCCATTGGTAGGAATTACCACTCCTCAAACTCTTAAGATAAAAGGACATATGAATAAGAAAAAGGTAATAGTGTTGATTGATTTGAGTAGTACCCATAATTTTATTCATTGTAAGGTAGCCAAGGAATTGAATTGTTTCCTATACCCAACACCAGAATGTCAAGTGATGGTTGCAAATGGAGGAAATATAAATTTCTCTAAAAAATGCCATAATATCAAGCTAAACATGGGGGAATATGTATTGAATATTCCAATGCTTCCATTCCAATGGGAGGTGTTGATGATGTACTTGGAGTAAAATGGTTACAACTTTGGGGATGGTAGCTTTTAATTTTCAAGAACTTTCCTTGAATTTTTTTTCGGAAGGAAAGGAAATCGAATTATGGGGTATCATAGGGAAGCCAAGAAAGATAATAAGCTCTAATTTCATGAAGAAGTTTATGAAGAAATAACAACGAGGTGTGAATGCGCAATTATGCTCACTAGAAGTTCCAACATCAAAATCATTTATTTATCTAGATCTCCAACAAGTCTTGGAAAATCATTCCAAGGTGTTTGAAACTTCCAAAGGACTCTCACCTATTCATGATCATGATCATGCTATTCATTTGATTCCAGGAAGTGTTCCTCCAAACATCAGGCCTTACAGATATCCTTATGTCCAAAAGAGTGAAATTGAATGTATGATTGCAGAAATGTTAGAGGTTGGTATAATTCAACCTAGTCAAAGTTCTTTCTCTGCTCCTGTAGTATTGGTACACAAGAAGGATGGATCATGGCGAATGTGTCCGGATTATAGGGAGCTCAATAAGCTCACCATTAAAGATAAATTTCCAATTCCTGTGATTGATGAATTATTGGATGAATTACATGGAAAAATTTATTTTACCAAGTTGGATCTTCGTTCAGGATATCATCAAATTAGAATGAAGACTGAAGATATTCCAAAAACAACATTTCGAACTCATGAGGGTCATTATGAAATTTTGGTCATGCCTTTTGGCCTTACCAATGCACCTTCTACATTTCAAGGGTTGATGAATTCCATTTTCAAACCCTTCCTTAGAAAATTTGTGTTAGTATTTTTTGATGACATACTAATCTACAACAGGTCTTGGAAGGATCATGTTCAACATGTTGACAGGGTGCTCAAACTATTGGAGGAGAAACATTTATATGCAAAAACATCCAAGTGTTTTTTTGGAGTACAAGAGGTGGAATATCTGGCTCATATTGTATCTCACGAGGGTGTTAAGGTAGAGCCTAACAAAATTAAAGCCATTAAGAAATTGAAAGTCCCCACAACTATAAAGCAGTTGCGATGATTTCTTGGATTAACATGGTATTATCACAAGTTTGTTAAGAATTATGGGAGAATAGAAGCACCTCTAACAACATTATTGAAGAAAGATTCATTTTCATTGACTCCTGAAGCAACTAAGGACTTTGAACATATTAAAGAGGAAATGTGCCTAGCACTAGTCTTAGCTACACCAAACTTCACAAGAACCTTTATTGTGGAATGTGATGCCTCAAGAAATGGAATTGGTGCAATTTCAATGCAAGAAGGAAGACCCATTGCTTTTGAAATTCTTCCAATGAAAGGAAAGTATTTATAGAAAGCTATTTATGAGAAGGAAATGTTGGCAATACTACATGCACTAAAGAAATGGTGACCTTACCTAATGGAAAGACACTTCAAGGTAAAAACTAATCATGATAGTCTTAAACACTTTTTAGAACAAATACTATCTTCAGAAGAGCAGCAAAAAAGGGTCATAAAGATGTTGGGTTATGACTTTGAAATCATCTACAAAAAAAGGGAAGCTAAATATTGTTGCAAATGCACTCTCAAGAAAGGATGAAGAAGTGGAAGCATTGCGTTGTGCCATTTCTATTATCCAAATAGATTGGATAACTGAAGCAAGGGATGAATGGAAGAAGGACGAAGAAGTGTGGACACTCATTCAAAAGTTTCAGCAAGATCCTAGTACATATGATACATTTAGTTTGAAAAATGATTCCTTGTGGTATAAAGATCGCTTATATATTTGCAATAATTCCAAACTAAAACAAAATATTCTTTTGGAATTGCAAACTTCTCCTTTAGGGGGACACGCAGGATATTTAGAAACCTAGCACATGGTGAAGAAATAATTTTTTTGGGATGACTTTAAATTTGATATTCAAAAGTTTGTGGCAGAATTTTTGGTTTTACAGCAAAATAAAGTTGAGACAATTAAGACCCTGGGTCTTCTATAACCTTTATCCATTCCAGGCCAACATTGGGAGGGGATTTCAATGGATTTTATCATAGTTTTAGCGAAGTCTGGGGGAAAGAGGGTCATCACGGTGGTAGTTGATAGACTTACCAAGTATGCACACTTCAATGCACTATCTCATCCATTTAAAGCAATTACAATTGCTACTTCATTTATTGAAACAATTCAAAGGCTACATGGAAACCCAAATATTATTGTAAGTGACAGAGATCCAATTTTACCAGAAATTTTTTGACATAATTATTTTCTTGTTTGGGTACTCAACTAGCTCATAGCTCATCTTATCATCCTCAATCTGATGGTCAAACTGAGATAGTGAATAAATTTTTGGAAGGATATCTTCGTTGTTCTGTATCTGATAAGAAAACACAATGGATCAGGTGGTTACCTCTCACTAAATGGTGGTATAACACTTCCCTCCCTACTACAGAAAAAATGAACCCATTTATGGCACTTTATAGATATCATCCATCGTCCATCACATCTTATTTAAGAGAAAATTCTAAGGTTCAAGCAGTGGAAGATCACATCGAGCATCTACAAGAAGTTCTCCAACTCTTAAAAGATAACCTAAATTTGGTACAAAATCAAATGAAACAACAGGTAGATCACCATTGCAGCGAGAGAAATTTTCATGTAGGATACTCAGTATTTTTACGGCTACAACCGTACAAACAAATGTCCCTCAAGCAAGCTAAGAACAATAATAAATTATTGTCAAAGTACTATGGTCCTTACAAGGTGTTACAAAATATTGGTACTATGGCATACAAATTGGAGCTTCCTGCTTCTTCACGACTGCATCCAGTTTTCCATGTTTCATGATTAAAGAAGGCTACAGGGGACAAAATTCCAGTTCAAAAAATATTTCTAGAACTTGATGAGGAAGGAAAAATCATATTGGAACCTGAAGCAGTCACGGAAACAAGAACTCTACAACTATGAAATCAATCAATTTCAGAGTATCTCATTAAATGGAAGAACTTACCCACTAAATATTCTACATGGGAGGATGAGAATTTTATACAGAAGCATCTGGAGCTACTCAAGCATTAAAGAGAACACTTTTTTGAAGGAGAGGGACATGTTAGGTCCCTATATTACTAGTATAGTCCCTTATTATTGTTAGTGTAACCCCTTTATTATTATTGTTGTACCCCTGTAACCCCAATATTTTTATTACTGTGCCCTTACATTATTATTGTTAGGTTGGCTAGTATTATATTGTGACCCCATGGACTCCTATATATAGAAGGAGGTTTTGTCACTTGTATCATCCAAGAATTGTTCATTTATGTAATGTATTGGAGGTTTCCCCCTCGAAGTGGTTGATTTGTAAGGCGTTGATCTCTCTTTTATTCTATTTTTGGATCTAGTTTCATAACACCTACTAATGTGCTTAGCTATCTCATGGGACCCATTGTTGCTCTTTGAGCCAATGGCTGCACACTGGGGTTGAATTTTCTTTCTCACACCCACATCATCCTGAATCCTAGTTAGCTCGACGATCCTCTGTGGCCTGCTCCAAAACATTCTGGAGTCATACCTCCCAGATGACATAAAGTTGTCACCATTAGTGCCACATGGCGCCTCCAGAGTTGTGACACATGTCAACTGGATTTGGCCCATTATGCCACCCAAAATGGTTGAATCTTCCTACCATGTGTGCCTTGTATTGATATCATGATGACATTATCGATGAACAACCAAATGATTCCATGTAGCAATCCCATGTCATCCTGATCAAATCTTAAGGGCTCATTTATAATTTGTTAGAGATGGACCTGCCATGGTATTTCCACCAAGATGAGTTCTCAAATGGGGTCGTACTGATTAAACATAATCCTCTCCACTGCCTTGCTTCTCCACGTCTTCTCGTTCAATTTTTAATCTTTCCTTAATTTTTTTTTTAGGGTACTCTCTCTAGGCTTCGTCCATTGCACCAGACTGTGGTGTTAGCTTTGACTAAGAAAATAATCGTGATGTATGTTATTGTGTGGATTATCCATGCAAGCCCACTACTTGTCATCCTGGGCCTCCTCCTCTGTGTGCTCTTTGAACACACCAGGGTAAACCCGTCAGTATGAGCTGTGAAGTGGGACCTTTCACTAACCAACCCAAAAGGTCTGTCATATTGCTCTATTATGCCCATCTTCTCTTGAATCTTCTTTAGTGCTTTCGCTTGAACCTTTTCTGCATTTCAAAAAATACACCAAACTCAGACATGTCCTAAAGGGTCCCCCAACCGTAATAGCTTTGCAATTTTGATTTGGGGCACTCAAGTTTTGATTGGAAATAAATCCTCATCCAGGAGGCCATTTGCAGACTTCAATATACTGTTGGAAATCACTTTTTGAGCACAATCTAACTATGCCATATCTAAGAGAATATGAGTTAATTTTGTAGGGAAGAATCTCTTCCAAAGCCAGGTACTCCCTAACCATCATAGTTATAAGAATTTATAGCTTCTTTTCATATATCCTTCTACTATGATGGTTCTCTACCTAAGACTGTAGCAACCATTAGACTCCGCATGAGCTTGACACACCAAGCACATCAATGCTAGCCTAACGGATATTGGTGAGAACCTAATTAGCATCAATGTCAACACTTTTGCAGCCACCAACATCAATGGTAATCTCATTGACCTCAATGTCAACACACTTGCTTCCACTGGTCATCCACACAATGCCAATTGTCTAAAAACAGGTATTTGGGTATCACTTCTTTGCTACAGATTGTAACATTCTTCATCTAATAAATGTCGACACATTTTCCTTGAGTTCCATCCATCCATGTGGGTTCTAGAATATTTATGTTATTAAATGTGTGTATCCCTTGTAATGCAACATAGTGACTTAAGTAATGAAATACAAGAGTTAAATTATTTTTAGGATGTTTTAAAGGCATGGTTGTATTTTTGCTTGTTCTTGAATCGACTTTCTTTAATAGGACCTACTTTGATTTGATGGATTATAACATAGGTGGAGTTCTTGGAAGACCATAAGTCAAGAGGCATAGTCTAGTTGTAGTAAGGATAGGCTAGCTAAGCCCTTGTGACTGAGGCACTACATTGTTACATGCTGAGAATGTGAAATAAACTTGCGAGAAACTCAATCTTGTAAAGAGGAATTTAGGTAGGTTATAGGTTTTTTATCGATAAAATTAGATTGAGATGTGTATAATCCTTATTATGTCACAATCTAAAAACATATGAGTTTCAATATTTCTCATATTTCCATGTAGCAAACAATTCCCCTTTTCTTTAGGAAGGGAGTTATCATATATATATATATATATATATATATATATATATATATATATATATATATATATATATATATTATCTCATCAAATAATTTAGTGCAAGATCGTACACAACCATATTAATGATAGATAAAGAAAAGTTAATCACATTGTGTTATTGGAAATAAAAATCAAATATGGATAACAATAAACATTCATAACCAACGTAATCAAACCATAATCATTAACCATGGCTAATGAAAGTGAATAAAAATATTCCAAAGTTACAAATTCAACCATAGTCACTTTCAATTGATATAGATCAACCATGATTAACTATGATGTGTTAAACTCATTAAAATCAATCACAATCAACACTAATCATCTATAATTCACAATTATCCATGAGGTGTTTAAACCAGTTAATTTATGTCGAGTTTAGTCCCCACTAGGTCTCAAATTCAAGCTTCCTAGGGAGGGGTTGAGGATGGAAGCAACCTTATCCCAAGGGGCATCTAGGCTTGACCAAACCTCCTCAAATATTGGTGATAACATCTCATTGGTGGGTAGACCAATCCTAGTTATAGCATCCCATTGGTGGTTGGATGGGTTGGTCCCTACCTAGGCTGACCATTACACAAATAAACTATAATTGAAAACCAAAATCAATGAGGATAGAAAAAACATAACCATTTCCAATAATGATTGTTATTATCAATTGTAGTAACTATGATCAACTATGGTCACCGTGGCCATTGAAAGTGAAACAAATGAAACAAAGCCATCCATAGTAAACTATTGTCAACCATGTTGAACTAGGTTAAGAGTACATGATACTGAACAGTGATGAAGCAAAGAAAACTATGGTCAATAAACATGAACTATACTAACCAAAAAATAATCATAATAACATTTTGTCAATATTAATTGGCCATAGTCTACCATAAAATGTACATGATAAGATGAACCATAATTCACCATAAACATCTAAACACAATTATTGTTAACCAAAATTAACTTTGATTAATCATTTTAAAACATAATTAAATATTTTTAATCATATATTGTTAACAAACCTACAAAATAATAATTACGTACATAAATAAAATAAAGATAATTAACAACCAAGCCCAATATCATTACATGAATATAATAATTAGTATCTAAGCATACCACTTAATATAAATAAACTTGAAAAAACATTGGCTAACCACGGTACCTAACTCTATTCACAAATGATTATATAACTCAATTCACAAATTCATATATATATATATATAGAACCATTTTGGTGTATATTAAGTAAAGTTTAACCTGTTTTGCATTTCTACTAGGTACCGTTGGAGTGGAGTGGGATGTATTGAACCCTGAACATTTACACGATCTAAAAGCGAGCGAACGACTTTTAATATTTCTCAGAAGTGCGTGCAGCAGACGAGTGTACGTTCGTTCTTTTATATGCATAATATTGTCCGATCCTGGTGGACTCTATATTGATTCTCCGTTTACACCTATTGCACAGCAAGAGAGGTCAGTGATATGCAATAATGCTTCAAAATCTGAAACGTATATACGTGCGCGCATGCTCTCTGTATTTAAAACCTCAAATACCATTTTACAGAGCACGATAGAGCCATCAAAAAGGCTACTGTTGTAGTAGCCTGTTTGAGACTGAACACCTGACATGGAATCATTGGGTGGAGATATTTGCATTCTTTTCTCGGACATGGCACTTGTATCAGCGCTGCTTTTTAAGCGACCAAGATCTCCCTCCTCCTTTTCAAAGTACAAACACATTCCAATGCGCATGGTGGAATATATGTACGCCAGTCTTGGCTTCTCGGTGCTTGATTTTTTGGTGGCATATTTTGTACGGACAGAATCAGATTGATGAAAGCCGGACATATTAGCATGTTTTCAATTATAGAAAGCTGTAGTTTTAAAAAAAACTCACAATTTAGACATATGGCTAAGATTATGAAAATTCTAGAGAAAGATTTTTGAAAATTTGGGTTACAGTTGTTAAATTTCAGTATTTTAAGTGTGGTTAGTTTTTGATGATCTAAACATTATAACTAACTGATTAATGGTCCCACTGATATGATCAAATTTACAGTCAACCAGACTTTTTGCAATATGATAATCAATTTTTTTTTTCTTCTTTCAAAGTGGTCAAAGGCAGATGAATACTCAATCAAATGTACAACATTTTTCAAAAGAAATTCAACTTTTGCAGAATCTATGATTGATGTATAGACTTTTATTTGGGAGTATTTATTTATAGAAAATTTGGAAATTTCGGGTTGTTTTTTTTTTTTAATTAAAAAATTGTAATCAAATCTTGATTTGTGTTATTCGATTCAGCTCACATAAAAATTTTGAGACATATTAATTGCGAAAAATTTATGTATCAAAACTTTTTATTTTAATGAAAATCTACAAATTTTTAAACAAATTATATTGAGAAATAAACCAAAAAGCTTTTCAAAAAATCTAATAAATAAACACTCGCTTGGCTTTCCTATTGCCAGTGTTCAAACAAGAACGAAATCACGATGACAGTAACAAGCACATGTTCAAAGGAGCTTCAAAGTTTGAATCAAATGATGGCAGAATACGTGCCTGATCGATTTAAATTTTCAAGGAACGCTTTCTACTGCTCTTACTGTCAGTCTAAACTCATGATGGTGTCTGATAAGACTAAAGGGCAGCTTATGATTATGCTAATCACATCATATTGCATATAATTATTATGAATTTGACCGGTCTTAAATGGTGTCTTTCTCATTAATTATAATCAATCTGATAAAGTAGTTAGCCCCATTTTTTTTTTCTGTGCCTTGTATGAATGTGATAAAGTAATTATGTTTTTTCTTAGCTGGTCCTATCTTAGATGGAATTTGATAGACAAATGGCTTGTTAGGAGTGATTTGCTTGTCAAATGCAAGTAAAATTTTTCTCAACCAATCAATATTTAGGAGGGCAGAAACCATAGAATTTGACAGTTGTTTTAGATCTGAAATTCCTAGCCTGGTTATGAGTAAGAAAAGCTGATTATCACTAAGAGAGGCAATACTTTGAAAGATGGTTTGGAGTTTTTGAACTATATTTTTTACTAAAATTTAATTGAGAAAAAAAGAGTTTTGGAATTGTAAAAATAAAATGTAAATTTTGTTAAGAAAAAAAATTATAATTTAATAAAATAATTATTTGAGTGTAAATCTATGTAATCTATATTTATTTACAAAAAATTTCAAGAAAATCACAGTGATTTATCCAAATCAATCAATATATAATATAAAGATGCAAAGTTATAATTAATGTATGTTAACTTTGAGTAAAATATTATTAAATACAATAAATTAAATCAGATGAAAATAATAATAATTACAGTATAAAAAGTAAAATAAAATATTAATAATAGTGAAAAATTAGAAATTAGAAGTTGAACATTAAAAATTTGAATAATAATAAACATTGATAATAAAAAAATGAAAATATATTTAGTATAGTAAAATTATTAATAATAAAAATAATAAAATTATTTAAATAATGATAAATAAATGAGCAATCCTCCCCAAAAAAAACAAAGTCAGTTAGCTAAAATTAATAGAAAAATTAAACATAATTTAATAAAATAAAAAAATTATATCAATCAAATAATTACTTAATTACATTTCAATTTATTTAAAAAAAATGTGAGGAAAAAAAAATTACACAATTCTCCCCTACCCCTTCCCCTGGCCCTGGCCCTGCCCCTCCCCCTTAGTATTACATAGTCTCATAAGCTAGTATAGCCCTAGCATTTCTTTCATCTTTACTGTCATTTGGCGGAGATTTACCAGAATGCAATGTAGTTTGGAATATGGAGCGATTGCAGGGCTAGACGCTCTATCAGAACGTTAAAAAAAAACTAAGTGGGCTGAAGAGTAGAATTACATGGCTGGCAGAAGGTGATCTGAACACAAAGTTTTTTCATAAGTATGCAAATGGAAGGAAGAACAGGAATGCCATCTGGAGTATTAAGAGGGAGGATGGTTCAGTTGCTTATACTACACAGGATATTCAAAATGAAGCGTATGCACACTTTTCAGCATTCTACTCGAAACAGGATGGCATTGACAATGCAGAACAGGATTGGCTATTGGAGCATGTTCATAGAGTAGTAGATGCTGATGCCATCTCGGCCTTTGATAATGAAATAACAGGGAATGAGGTCTTGAAAATCCTTAAAGCTTTTTCTTCGGATAAATGTCCGGGGCCTGATGGATGGCCCTCGGAATTTTTTATCCATTTTTTTGACTTGATGGGAGCAGAATTGACACAGGTCATTGAACACATCAGATTGAGGGGGGTGATGCCTGCAAACCTCAATTCAACTTTCATCGCTCTAATTCCTAAATTGGACGAGGCCCAAACATTTGCGGACTTCAGACTGATTGCTCTATGCAACATCCTTTACAAAATAACATCCAAGATCATTGCTGAGCGGCTAAAAGGTATTCTGTCCGATTATATTTCAAAAGAGCAATTCGGCTTCCTAAAGGGTCGGTCCATCCATGATGCAGTGGCAATAGCACAAGAGGTTCTTCATTCCATCCACTCCGAGAAAAGGAAAGCTATTCTGATGAAAATAGATCTCCATAAAGCCTATGATTCAATAGACTGGTCATACATTAGGTTAGTTCTCATGAAGATTGGGCTACCTATAAGGATTATAAGATGGATAATGACCTATATCACTACAGTCCGATTTGTTGTTATTATTAATGGCATCCCTACCCCATTCTTTGCTGCTGAGCGTGGTCTGAGACAGGGCTGCGCGCTCTCTCCGTTGATTTTTATCCTCGTCATGGATAGCTTCACTGGTATTATGCATAATGCGGAGCGACGGGGATGCATTGAGGGGTTTTCATTTTCCAATGAAGTATCATGCACACATTCCTTATTCGTTGACGATCTTTTGCTGTTTGGATACTTGAAGCGGAACCACTGGTTCTTCATCCATTTAATGTTTAACCGCTTTGCAGCTGCCACAGGTCTTACAATAAACATAAGTAAATCATTTATTATTTATGAATATGGTGACAGACAGGAGATCGAATTCATAGCAGAGTTCATGGGGATTGATTTAAAGGAGGTTGTTGTGGGTTTACTTATCTTGGTTTCAGGATTAAGCCCTGTGGATATAAGATACAGGATTGGTCTTGGATGATCGACAAATTCCGGCGGAAGATTAATGGATGGACACACAGGTGGCTTTCTTTGGGGGGAAGGCTAATTCTCACTCAAGCGGTATTATCTCAGACGCTGGTTTACTGGGGCCATTTGTACTACTTTCCAGATGGTATTATTAAAAGTTTGAACAGTATTATGGCTAAATTCTTATGGGGTGGGGCTTACATGCCGCAAAAAATTCATCTATGCAAATTGGTGAGCCTATGCAGATCAAAACAACACGACGGTTGGGGAATTCTCAACTCGAGGATTTTCAACAAGGCACTGCTGATGAAATCCTTCTGGAAGGTTGTACATGGTTCGGGTATTTGGCAGGATGTAATCAAGTGCAAATATATTCGGGGGGACATATTGAAGCAAATTCTCTGTTCAAACGTTACTTTTCCCAGGCACATATCGGCGATTTGGAGAAGTTTTAAGATGATCATAAGTCATATATCGGATCGTCTAGCATGGCAGTTTAGGGACGGGGGAGACATCTCGTTTACTTTTAAGAAAATTATTGGGCTCCCCTTGAGCGATTCTCCCTCCCTGTTGCTTGTACATTGCCTTGCACACAGAGGCATCAATTACATCTCTCAGACAGTAAGGATATGCTCTTTCGATTCGCCGGAATTTAAATCTGCGCTCCAGCTTGGGTTGCCAGAGTATGTTTCGGTGGAATGGGAATCGCTCAGGGATGCTTTCAGGGCTGCGGGTTTCAGTTGGGACGCTGGTGGGGACTCTATTGTTTGGGACGGACCCATACACGAGGGCGCGCCTGTAGTCAAAGATATATATAGTGTACTGAATTTTGCCTCTTACAGGGATCAGATGACAGCGTCCTTCTACACATTTTGGAAGAGGAAAATACCCACTAAAATCATCCTATTTGGTTGGCTGGTCTGGAAGGGCAGGATTCTAACAGGAGAAAATTTGTGTAGGAGAGGTTTCTTGGGGCCTTTTAGATGCCAAATATGCTGTGAAGACTTAGAATCAATCGATCATCTTTTTTTCCGTTGCCCGGTAATCATGCAGTTATGGCGGCTTTTCTCTTCTCATTTTATGGGTCCAGCATGGTCTCCTACTGATTTTTTGACTGTTGCCATGGATTGGGACAATCTGAAAGGAAAATTTAAATCACTGCCTTTCTTCTTCATTTGGGAGGTGTGGCTGGGTAGAAACAGATTGATTTTTGACGAGGTGCCTTTTCGGATCTCACATGTTTATTCTTACATCCTTGGATGGATGGAAGATCGCCCTTCTCCATGTGCTTCTATCTCAGATTGCTCCATCCGCATCAGACCTCATGTGATGGCAATTCCAGCGATATATTTCGATGGTGCATGCGTGGATGGGCTCATGGGGTGTGGCGCTTGGATTAAAATATCTTAGCGTGAAAGGGTTCATATTCACTAGAATGATGGTATGGGATCCAACAACAAGGCAGAACTAATTGCTTTGTGGGGTGGTCTCCGTTTTGCAGTCCTACTTCAGATTTAGGATGTACATGTTTATGGGGATTCACAGGTTGTTATCGGATGGGTCAGTAGGACTATGGTTATGATGCGGCCTGATCTACAGGGTTGGTTACACAGGATTCGAAGTTTCTGGGCCATTCTCAACCATCCTCCCATTATGCACATATACAGAGAAAGCAATACCAGGGCAGATGGTTTGTCCAGGAAAGGTCTGGTATCTGAATTTGGGATTATGCACGTCCAGCTCTTCAGAGATGGACTAATCCATTGGCAAACTACAATTCCAATTCCATAACAGGGTAAGGATTAGTTTTTGTTTATGACAGGTATGTTCTCAGTTTATTTTGCGGTCTACTATTGCTATCCGTCGTGTCGATACATAGAATCTCCGCTGTAGAGGGTATACAGGCTTTTTGTCATGGCTATTGGGTTTTTGGATAGAGGGCCTTAGCAGAGAAGCCAAGTCGTAGCTTCTGTCACATGTTTCCATATGCTGAGAGCGTCATTAAAAGTTTTCAAGCGAGCCGGACATACTACATCAAGCGAGCTTGATAGTATCTCATCGTGCCTGTCAATGAATTTAAGCATTGGTGACTTTTCATGATTATCATACAGGATGGGCTATGATTCAACAGATCAATCTGGATGATGGCCTATCTTTTTCAGGTGTGGCGGTCCTTTCTAAACTTGATTTGGCAACTTTATATTATGTCCACAGGAAGGTCATAAGTGTTCTGAACCGACAGAAGGGAGAGCTCTGTTTTACTTTCATATGCTTTTATTTCTCAATCACGCCCTCTCATCCAATCATCAAAAGAATTACAACAGTCTCATTTTGTCAAATGCCCAGTTCTGTTTTGTTGAATCTTTTCATCCTAATTATGTTTTCTCTATATGAACGAAGGTCATTTTGTATGGGATGTTGATCCTGATGTCGAGGTCGACATAATATTCTCTCATGGGAGTGTTTACGTCTGGCCTGTATTTAATGGATTCTCGCTGGTGTATGTATGCACAGCTGAGATTATGCTTGATTATGTACTGTTTATATATTAATATAATCAGCGTTTTTTTCTTCTGAAAAAAAAAAAAGGTCTATTGATTATAAAATGGATGTTGTGCATTTGCGTACTTAGTTAAATCGACATTCCTTTCTTCACAATCATTTCGCATATTATTTTGATAACATATTTTAGAAATTCTAACCATTCGAAGCGTACAAAGAACGGGGACCATTCAAGCAAAATTATTCATTGAAAATAATAGATTATTTTCTATTATAAATATTCAATATAGGTGTTAATTGTTTATATTTCAATAATAAAATATTTTCTACCATAAATATTTATTGAAAATATAGGTTTTAAATGTTTATAATTTATTTTTAATAATGTATATAATAATATAAGTTTATTTTTCTTAAAATCATTCGTTATAAAAAAATAAAATATTTGTAATACATATGTAAAGTATTTATTCATAAAACCAATATTTCAAAATAAATTAAATATCCTAACACCATCCCCTTGAGACATTCATATTAACTCACAAAAAGTCTAATGAATACTTAGTCATGGATGTTACCATCTAGCGCGATTGTGGGTGTCATCTTCCAAGTAGGAACTCATCATCTTTTCTAAGGATAATTTATGATGGGAAACTTAATCCTGATTCTTGTAGCACTCGGAAAGGATCCATGTAATGACTTATTTAATTAAAAAAAAATTCATAAGACTACACTATGATGGATGGATGGAAATTTTATGGCTTAAATTTGGATGATAGGGTAATTTTCTTTGATGTTTTAAAAATATATATTTGTTAATCAGGGTGTTTTTTTCTTTTAAACTAATTTAGGCAAATTTTGTAGGATTAATTTTTTTTTTTTTAATTTGGAAATTTTAATAAAAATGGTATAAAATGGTTGAATTTTTTTTTTTTGGAAACATCACCAAACATTTTACAATTTTCATATTAAGAATTAGAAAAATTCACCAATTTTTTACATTTTAAAATAGATTTCAATCTTTCATATTCTACTTAAATAAATATATACCTAAATTTTTTTCTTATTTACCTTTTCACTTATAATACTAAGTTCCTTTATTCATTATGGTTTAGAATAATTGTTAATAATGATAAAATATTATCCTTATTATTAACATTTACAATAAGAACCCATTACATAATATTTTCCTTCTTTTTCTTTTCCTTTTTATTTTTTTTATTAATACAAGGAGATTTTGTTTTATTTTTTCCTTTCTTATGTTAATGTTGATTTTGAATGGTTTGGGCACAGGACTATTTATTATAATTCCTTGTAAGTTAGTAAAAATTTTTTTGGTAATAATCACATGCAATGGAACATGGTCGACGCGTTTCGAACCAACCAGTGTGGTTCATCATCAGGACTATGTAAACCGCACTGGTTGGTTCGTAACGCATCGACGACGTTCCATTGCATGTGATTATTACCGAAAGATTTTTAACTAATCTATATGATGGATCATAGAAGCTTAGATTCCAAAAATATAATTCCCTGTCTTGGTTCTTGTTGCATATTTCATTTGGCAATAGGATTTTCTTTTTTCATCTATGGTCATTTTATATGCTTGTGTTTTGAGGAGGTCTTATCACTGTTTTGAGGAGGTCTTATCACCATGGGCTTTTATATGGCTGTGGAATTCGGAGTTATATGAGCTTTGGTTTCAATTAATCACAAGCATGTGTGTTGGGAGGGAGGTCTCTTTTCTAGTCTCGCACGTCCCTTCGTTAGTTTGAGCTTAATACTCCTCTTGAATTTGGACCTTTGAGTAGGAGTGTGGGGACGATTTGTTAGTATTATCGTATGCTAATGAGAGAGTGATTGTTATACCTTTTTCTTGTAATTTTATTTGTGTGTTAGCCTCTGATTGTTGGTTGTGTCAGCTAGTTCTGAGCATTATGGATCCCAAAGCGAGAATAGTGACATATCATGGTGGTTTAGGCTATCAGGGTGTCTAAATATCGCGACCTTTCTCTAGTGATTCTGTAGCTACCCTTTTTTCAATTTGGTTTCTTTGGACGTTCATCAAGAAAATATTTTATTGGAATATTAAGAATATATGGATAAGGGGTATTGTTCTAACTCAAAAATTGTGGGGAATCATCACAGCTAGATCGCTAATTTGGGTCACTTTCGGAAGTGGAAATGTGGATTTCCTTTTTCATTGTCTCTGCATCAACAACTTGACACATTTTTTCGACTAGTTTTTAAGGAAAAGAAGGAAAATACCTACAATTTTTATTCTTGTATTGAAGATATAAAACACATATTACGCAATCAAAATTTTATTCTTAACAACACTGATGGTCAGTTAGGTTGTGTTGAAGGTTATCTGATTTCATACTCCACTTCTAGTGATTTAACAAATACTCGTGTGGATCCCAGTCTCACCATGGAAAATACTAGTTTTGATGGAACAATTGAATCATCAAATACCAAGTGATGTTTTTGGGCTTAAGATTTTATTTTTTGGAAGTTACAGTGCACCTTTGTTTCATTGGGCTCTTTGATAAGGTATTATTGTGCAAAATTGAAAATTTTAGTTCTATTTCTTTTTTGGAGAGTGCGGTTCTTTGGGGTCATTAACCAATGGTTTTACTTTGGCTCAACTCCATGTTAATATTCAAATGTATTTGGTATGACTTACATTATGTTGGCCATGTGATTACTCCTTTTATTATGACTTCAATATGTTGATGTAGGTTTGTTTGCTTGGAATCATGTTATTTTGGTTGTTGACAATTGGTGGCGCACTTTTATTTCCTTGTAGTGTTGTGGCACTCTGTATTATACGTGGAAGCTCCTTTGATTATGCCTTAATTATGGCTCTGCAGGTTGATTTTTTTGGCATCGTGTTATGATGGCAGTTGACAGTGGGTAGTGCAACTATTTCTTCCTCCAGACTCTTTGTAGTGTAGTTGCACTATGTTACCAAAATTTTGGAGACTTAGGGTTTCATTGCATATGGGTTAGCTCTACTCTTGAGCTTGATCAGACTATAATCTTGTCGAACATGTTACGAAAAATGTTTGTAATATATATAGTTCTTTTTATTTGGCTCCCAAGTGGCTTGAGTCTATGTGTCACGTGTCCAATATTTGCTCATGTGTCTTATGTTTGTTCTTATGTCTTTTAGTCCTTATCTTGTATTGTGAGGACACAGTATATATGTTGTAAATTTGGGTTTTCATAGTGTCAGTTAAACAAGAATCCTCTTACGGGTCCTCATGATGAGTATGTTAAATTTGGTTATTTAGATAACTATGATGTAAACTATTTGATATTAATATAAATGTTGTTAGCTTGCAAAAAAAACATTTCTTTCAAACATATTTTTAGCTAATGTTGCTTTTAAACATAATTTAACTACAAACACTAAAGAATATTAAAATAAAAATCATTCGTTATAATTTGACTACTCTAACTCTTTTAACAATATAATCAGTCTTCCCTACGCACCACTAATCTCAATGTATTTACCAATGTTAAGGTCATGTTGACCCGCCAATAGTTCCCATAAATTTTATCATAAGACGAAGACCCCCCATTATAATTTTTCAGAATGTTCCCCTTTATCGCACTTGATTGGTCAATAGTTTCCTCTATCCTCAAGATTCTTGTTCCTTCTGGGATTTTATTATGTTGTGATGTATCTTTTGATGTTTGGAATGTGATGCTTGATTGTTTGTTCTTAAGTGGTTTTCTGCATGATCACATTATTGATTTGGGTATGTGTTGATTGGTTCCATGTCTGTCGTGACCTTCGTGATCTCAGAAGATTCTTTCTAAAAATTCATATTGAATGTGATTTGTACATGTTCCACTAGTTATCTTGAGGTGTTTGGTGACTTCCTCGTAAGAGCGATTTGACTACATTGGTTTGACTCAGTCTTTATGTGGTTTTTTCATAATTTATATCTCTTTGCGCAAAATATTATAATTTGTTATATAAATTGACATTTTAGTAGTTATGATTTTTTTATATAATGCATACATAATTATTTCTAAATAATATATATATATCATAAATACATATTTTTTTGGTATTCACACACACAATATCATAAAACCAAGTAAAATAATAAAAGGAATACACTGCATATATATATATATATATATATATATATATATATATATATATATATATATACTATAAACCTAACATGTATTACATATGTGCACAATGAAGATGATAATATACGTCAAAGTTATATATACATATATACATGTGTGTTAATACATCATATATAGAATCTACACATACACGATTATATAATACATATCGTGGAATGCAGGGGGAAAACATTACATTTAGAAAACCCTTTATTATTGATTAAGGTGGATATTAGTGGCCACTTGCCTATTCCACTTAGACTGCCACCATTGTTTCTTTTCAGTTACCTTAATTATAGCACGACTTACTATTTTTGGCATTTTTTTGGGCTGAAACCTTTGAGGGCCGCTTTGACGGCCTAAAAGATTTTTTTGTTGGGGAAAATAGAGAGACTAGAAATTTTCTGAGACCAAGTTCCCAAGTTGTTTTTAGCATCCTCTTGGACATATTAAAAACAAGGTATTATGAGAGTCAAACAGAGATCGTATGACAAATTTACATCCCCACGAAGTTGACATTCCAACTGCCTCCAACGGGGCTACCAATATTTTGGTGCTTCATCTCCTAGGGTTAGGTTTTTGGATGTTTAGATTTTCCCATTGTTTCTTAATGATGAAAAAATACCACCAAACCTCATTGTTGAATAGCTCAAAATGCATGTAGCCTCCACATATCTCCTCAGAGATAAGATACCATCGCCTCAACAAGTTTATGTTAACTCATTAACATGTGATATGTGTGTATAGTTCATGAAATCAACATAACATTTATACTTAAATTAGTAAATGATCTAACTGATCATAACTAACTACCTAACCTAACTGAAAAGAATCCCGTAGGAATACAACATTCCCCCCTTAATTCAAAGGGACATCTCACATACCAAGTAAGGATCTAACTTTCTTGAACTTTTCACGCCCTAATGCTTTGGTAAAAATATTTGCAATTTGTTTAGAATTTGGACAATGTGTCAGATGAATCATTTTGGCCTTTACATGATGTCGAATCAAATGATACTTGGTGTTGATATGTTTGGTCCGATCATAAAAATTTGGATTCCTTGCCAACTGAATTGCAGAAGAGTTGTCGACAAATAGAGGAGTTGAAACTTTTTTTTTCTCCTGCAAATCTTTGAGTATTTTCTGAAGCCAAATGATTTCCTTAGTGGCTTGAGCCGCTGCAAAATATTCGACCTCGGCGGTAGAATCAACAAGAACAGATTTCTTGCGCGATCTCCAACTGATGGTTGTTGATCCAAGATTCATCGAATATCCAGAAGTTCAGACTCCATTTTCTTTATCTCCATCAAAATCTGAATCTGAATAACTAGCAATATGGAAGTCTAAAACTTTGGATATTTGATGTCGTAAGTTTGAGTTCCTTTTAAATATTTCAAAAATATTTTTGCTGCTACCCAATGCCCCTCACAAGGATGATGCATAAACCTGAAAAGAATGCCGACATCAAAATTTATATCAGGACGAGTAATAGACAAATAAATCAAATTTCAAACAAGTTTCTTGTACGTTGTTGGATATTCAAATGACTTTCTTTCTTCAGATGTGAGTTTAAAATTATGCTCCATTGGAGTAGCAACAAGATTACATTATGTCATACTATATCTATTCAATAACTTATCAACATATTTCTTCTCATAGATGAAAATATGCTGTGGTTTTTTATCAACTTCAATACCAAGATAATAATGAAGTAAACCTAAATCTGTCATATCAAAAACCTTTTTCAATTCCTTCTTTATAGATGGTAAATAGTCATCATTGTTTCTCGTGATCATCAAATCATCAACATATAGAACTAGATATAGAACTGATCTTCCAAATTTCTTAATGAAAAGAGTTGCATCATCTAGTTCAAAATGTTTATAGTTTAGTTAAAGAAGATGTTCAGTTAGCTTCTCATACCATGCTCGTGGTGCTTGTTTCAAGTGCTACAAAGACTTCATTAGTTTGCAAACCTTTTGTTATTTCCCTTTAACGGAAAAACTTTCTCGCTAAAACATGTAAACATTTTGTTTCAAATCTCCATTTAGAAAGGTAGTTTTGGCATCCATATGATGAATTTTACATTCTTTCTGAGCTGCAATAACAAACAAAGATCTAATAGTGTCCCATTTAGCTGTAGGATCAAAATTCTCTATATAGTCGATACCCTCCTTTTGTGCATATCCCTTTGATACAAGCCTTTCTAGCGAACCATCGGCTTTAAACTTAGTTTTATAAATTCATTTTCAACCAATAGGTTTGATGCCAACAGAAGGATCCACCAGCCTCCATGTGCCATTTTTTATGAGAGAATTATATTCCTATTGCATTGCATCTTTCCACTATTCATAACTATCAACTTCTTCAAAGAAAGTAGGTTCATAATTCACAGAAAATTTGAATTCACAATTAAAATAGTTACCTGAGGAACTTCCAACCTTAAACTCATCATATTTCTTTGGAAATGTTTGAATACGAGTTTCCCTTCGCAAAGGTTTTGTAGGAAGTTTCTCAGGAAGTTGCTCATCTTCTTCATCTCGCTCAGTTCTTACCATTTCTATCATTGTTTCTATGGAAATATTTTCATTGACTAATTCCTCATCACCAACAACATAAATATGATCATCAACCACAACCAATTTGTCATCATTGAGAGAACGAAACTCCATAGCCTGATCTAATATAGGAATCCCCCCTTTAGGACGGGGAAGTATATTATCTGATTCATAGGAAAACTTTTGAGGCACATACTTTTCTATTTGATTAATTTGTCTATCAATAGTGAGGGAATCTTTATCAGTTTCAAGAAAAATTACATCTCTTGATAAAATAAACTTTTTGTTCTCTTCATCATACAATCGATATGCCTTAGAAGTCATAGAATACCCTAAAAATATACATTTTCTGCTTCGTTCACTCAGCTTATTCCTCTGATGTTTAGGAATCAAATCATAACATTGAGAACCGAAAATTCGGAAATGTTTAACAGCAAGAAGACAACTATACCACATTTCATATGGAGTTTTGTCATTTATGACAAAGGAAGGGCACTGATTTCTAATGTATGCTGCACATAGCACGACTTCTCCCCAAAACATTAATTTTACATTCTTAAAAAACATCATTTACCTTACCATATCAAGCAATGCTCGGTTCATTCTTTCAACAACACCGTTTTGTTGCAGATTATATGGTATTGTGGTCTAGTGTTTGATGTCATTCTCTTGCAAATATGTTTCAAAAGCATGTGAAGTATATTATCCTCCATTATCAGTCCTTATAGTACCAATAGTAAGTTGTGCTTCATTTGTTATCAAGAGATGAAATTTCTTAAACACATCAAAAACTTGTGATTTTTCTTTAAGAAGATAAACCGAGCACATCCTTGAATAATCATCAATAAAAGTGAGTATCTGTTTATTTCCATTTGCAGTTGGTACAGGCATTGGACCACATAAGTCAGAGTGTATGAGACTTAATTTTCTTGTAGCTCTAGACTTAGAATTATGAAAAGACTGTTTGTGATGCTTGCCCGATATACAATCATTACATGGGGTCAATTTTCTAGGAATTGTTGGAAGTCCCTTAATCCCTTGTTGTTTCATAATATGAATACTTTCATAATTAACATGACCCAAGCATGCATGCCATAATAAAGAAGATGACAAAGTATCATTTTGTTGAACCAAATAAGTTGTGTTCAATGCAACATACGACATACCATGCAACTTCAATAATTTAACTTCTTCCACACCAGTCATTACAATTTTATTGTCAGTTGTGCTTCTAATTTCTACTTTGCCATCAAATATGTGAATGGAATGTCCTTGCTGTCTTATTTGTATAAGGGATAACAAATTTCTTTGAAACTGCGAAATGTAAAGAACATCATTCAAAATATAATTTGAAAGTCCAGGAATTTTTAACTGAATTGAACCAATCCCTGATGGTTGATTTGGGAATTATCACCAAAATACACTACTTCGTCAATATTATCACTGAATTGATCAAACAAATCTTTCTGAAAGGTCATATGACACGTGGCACTTGTTTCTAGAACCCAACTGTCATACCATGAAGAAAAATAAGTACTAAAAATATCTTCCATGTGGAAATTACAATGTGCGACAACATAATGTGCATTCTTAGAAGACTGTCCTCTGTCTGGAATTATATGATCTTTCTTTTCAAGCATTTGTTCTCTTTTTTCATTAATTTTATCCAAGGGAATTCTACAATTTGCAGCAGCATGTCAAATTTTATCACGTCTAAAACATTTTACAGTTGGTTTATCACAAAAATTTCTTTTTTGTTCATTCTATTGTCTATCTCCCTGAATATTTATGTCCCCCTGCCTGTATAAGTATTCCTACCTCGACCTCTATTACCTCTAGTATTTTTGAAAGATTCCTCCTGAGGTTTTTGGTATTTCTGAGCAAGACACAGGGTATTGGTATTGGAACCATGTGATGCTTCTTTCTTGCCAAAATCATTCTCTCTTTCTATAATTTTCCCTACTAATTTGTCAAAATCTATATCTTTTAATTGCCCACTAGCTTGGAGAGATTCCAAGTAGTGTGAATAACTGGGGCAAAGAGCTTTTATAAAAGAAGTAAGCGGAAAATCAACTTTAACTCCAGTACATTCAATTTCATGATTGATGGCTTTAATTTCGGAGGCAAGTTTTAGAGGATCATTTTCACTCATTTCCAGATTAAATAACTTCAACAATAACTAAATTATCTCCAATTCAAAATGTGAATCATAAAGCTCTTTTAGTTTTTTTATGGCATCATAAGATGTTTTAGTCTGAGTAATGTATCTACTTACCTGTTCTGAGACTGAAGTGGAGATTAAGGAAAAAGCCTTCTTATCCTTACTTGGCCAGAATGCTAGTTGTTTCCACTCATCGGGCTGCGCTGGTGCATTCTCTCCTTCTCCTTCATAGACTCCATCCCATAAATCATTAAAGATAAGAGTATTTTTAACTTTCCTAAACCACTCATAATTTTCCCTACCGGAAAGAATAACCCAATTAAGGACACCACTGAGTTCATCTTGTTCAGATAATCTTATAAAAATTTGTTTTAACCCTTTCAAAACACAACAATTTTTTTTTTGTTTAAAATTGTAACTTACTGATCCCGAAAACTAACACTAGAAAAAAATTATGTTTTAACACTTTCAAGACAAAGATTTAACTTGTAGATTCAATCTATTTTAATCCTTTCAAGACAATTTTTCTTTTAGAAAAAAAGTTTAAAAATGCAACTTACTGATCCCCAAAACTGATACTAGCATAGAAATCTGCACAATTCAAATTTTTTTCTCCCAAAAAAAATTCTCTCCTGGGGTTCACGGTGGCAATAACTTTCTCCACAGCGAACATAGAAAAACGTCATTCCTCCATAATGAGCAAACAAACTCGTTCCTCCACAACGTTGGAGCTTATGTTGGCCCACAAAAACAATTCCTCGGTTCCGCGCTCCACTCCACCAAAAACAAACACGAATAAACGAGTGGTAGTGCACAGTTCTAGCGGTCTCTCCACAACGATGGTGAAAAATGTCTCTCCACAGTGATAGTGAACAACGTCTCTGCACATCGATGGTGAACAACGACTCTTCACACCATCAAACGAGGTTTCATGATCACGCCTCGCTTTGATACCACTGTTAACTTATTAACATGTGATCTGTGTGTATATTTCATGAAATCAACATTACATTTGTACTCAAATTAATAAAGGATTTAGCTCATCAGAACTAACTACCTAACCCAACTGAAAACAATCCCGTAGGATCCCGTCAGATTACAACAATTTATTTCCATTCTACATGTAAATTATTTTTAGTACTTTGTTCTTCATGAACTGAGGTTATGTTTCCATTGTATCTCTGTGTTTCAATTTATATTTTTATTTCGTTTCGTTCATTCATAAATCTACGTTAATTACCCTTGTATATTATGTAAATAAAAGATAGAGTAATCATATTCTCATGTTTACATTCATAAATCTAGGTCAATTACCCTTGTAACTATTATGTAAATAAAAGTTAGAGTAATCATATTCTCATGTTTACACGTTATTGTATTTAGCACAAAATAAAGGGTTAAAACAAAACCAGGTAAAGAAAAAACAAAAGGAAATAAAAACATAGGGAACAAACGTAAATTGATTATGAGCTATTACACCAACAAATTTTGAAATTTTTAAAATTAAAATACATCCCTGGTTGGGGCACAAACAAAATATCGTTGTCTTTTTATGATTTGAAATCATTGTTGATAGGATGATGATAAGCTGAAATTGAACTCCATAAACAAGGAATTCAACATGTTAATTCAAATATTGTTATATATACGAATTTTGTGTAGCCAAACCACCCTCCACGTCATCTATTGACCAATACGACCTCTATCAATCATTTCACTTGGTTGTTTCTTTCAAATGCAAAGGGATATTCACATAACAAATGACTCACGTCATAAACATTTAGCGGTCAAATATGCACGTTCCTCGATTATTATCGCCACATCAACACAAAGTAAGCTGGTCCACCTGCTCCAGGAATGTCGAAATAAGTGAAGCACCATAACAAACTATAAATCATGCCAAAAATCAAGAAAACCTTTTTTTCCATGTCAATCGTCATAACAAATTATAAATCATGTCAAAAATCAAGAAAACCTATTTTTCCATGTCAATCGTCAAAATACCGTTGTAGTACTAGAGTTAAGCCATGAACGAAGGTTCACAATGCCGATGGTTACATTCAAAAACGAACTTAATGCGTTCTTTGGAAGCTGACGGGATATCAATAAACACATTTATACCTGGAATATTGACATGCAGCCGACTGCTTTCTATACGTAGTCAAACCCTAATATTCGACATCACTATCCCATAAGTGATTCTAATGGTCATACCAACAAACCAAACTACGGGATATCTTATCACAAAAAACATGGAGTTGTAATAGATTAGTTGCAGTGGATCTCACCAACGACTATGTCGGTAGAGATTGTTGTCATGACTATCTCGATTTGAAAGACTTACTTCGGTTCGATTTTGTAGGTCGTAGTCATTTCAAGAAACTGATGTTGATCTTTCAAATTATTACAAATAAGAATATTAGTTATGAGAATACTTATCTTAGTATTTATTTATTTTTGCAAAATTTGGTTTAATGGAAAAAGGAAAAAAAATAAAAGTGGATCAAACCCATTTTTTTCTTTGGGAAAGAGAAGGCTAATTCTGTTATTTACTCCTAAACTAAGATCAAGTCATGATTTAGTTTGCTAAAAAAAAATGAGATTCGATTTCTTTTGACAAATAGACTGTTCAATAGAGTTGAGGTTGTTGGAAAACTATAACTATTAAATATGGATGAAAAATGTAATGTGGAAGGTAATGTTAATATATGGGAATAGATAAGTATTTTGTAGAATAGGAGAATGCAAGGCGCACTCACAAATTGCTAAGGTTACAAGATGCAGCATAGGGAGGCTTCTCTACAGAAAGGAAACATTGTAAACTATGTAACTATGGACTTATGATAATAAAGATGAGCTTATGAACTTGGCTCTTTTTAGTGTATATTCTTATTGTGTTATATTTTCCATGGTTATATCTATTTTCTTCCCTATCTTGTGCAGTTTGATATCTTAAGGTTAGGAGGATATAAGCTCGTTATTTTAGTGATTTTATTCCTCAAACAACCAATGACACACATAAATTGGTCCAAGACCAAGGAAAAACCCCACTATGGAGAAACCCTTTCAAATATTCTTCTTCTACAGATTGTCTTCAAAATATTTCAACAGAGGGTACAGTGAGCCAAGTACATGTATACATCAGAAATTAACAGATCTGATCTACAAATTGACAAATCTACAATAGAAAAACATGAAACCAATGGATCACCAATACCAAGTGATCTCAACCGCCCAGATGTAGAATATTCTTGATGACTGTTCTAATGCATCTGTGACTGATGATTGATGGTGATGCATAAACAACTAACTGAGAATAAAAATCAATCTCGCTAGTAATTCTCGTAATTGCGAGCTTAACACGCCCAACCAGCTACTTTGGGGTTTTGAGCCGCTACGTCAATTCACTGAGCCTGCAACTTAGGGTCTAAACACCCTGGAACCCTAGCCACACCTTTAAGCTTTCCAGCCATCAACTTTAGTAGCTGAGTTGCAGCCTTAACAAGCCTATCCTGCATATTTGACACAACAGAGTTGCTACCTTAACTCTTCCTACCTGCATCCCTAGACGAAAATACCCAGATCTGAAATGTGCCTCTATCTCTGATCCTGATCCACTGCACAAGCCTCTTCCGACATATCTGTGCAAGCTAGAAACGGAAAATGTGAATAATAACCAAAACAACATGAATAAGATCTCATGAGAGAATGTGTGCAAATGAACTTCGGGTCACTTCTAGTTATGAATTTATGAGGGACAACTTGGGGCTTTGACCAAATCAACATGCGGTTAAGACGGCCCATAAAATAATAAAATAAATCACAACTTAACTTGTACTTAACTGATTGGGAAAATCTATAGAATGATTGTGTTCCTCTCAGAAAGAGGAATCTAATTAACTTGTTATTTTAATCATTTTAGCTTCCCAATGTTGAATTTGACTTTAGTTGCAAAAATTAACACTCCCCCTCAACTAGGAAGAATTCCACTATGAAATTTGTGCTTCTATGTATTTTCAACAAGGTGTCATCATGGCTCAACTTCATCTGTTGAAACTTTCTCGAATGTAGAAGAAGAATAATCAGGGATTAATAGCTTCCATCAACATCTAGCAACAGGATAATTCATCTCATAGGGACGAAAATATTTGGCCCTAGAGTTTCAATGGGGAGCTTAGTCTTAGAGTGGAATCATAAAAGGGTAGTAAATCTCAACCCAATCTTCTAGCCTACCAATCTTCCCATCAATGACTCTCATCATTCAAGTGGTAGAACACCTGCATTATAATCTAGCTTGGATTATATACTTGACTTACCAAGAGGTAAGGATCACATGCCTCCAAGCCTCCTCAGCCCATTTTCATAGTGGGGAGGGACAATCCGAGCAATGCTTGCTTGTGGGTATGATTCTAGATGGGGTATACTCTGCAACGACCAACAATGGTGGAGATACTCGCCTTCTAAATATGGATAAGGATCACACACATCCCACGAGTGATAGATAAGGGAGAAGCATCTAAGACCCTATTCTAAAGAGTTCCCTCAACCCCAGGAACCCTTCATATCAATTCCTCACCCTGAGAACTCAAGCATGGTAGGAAGATCTTTCTCAGTGTCTTCGATCGATGCTGCCTCTTATCAGGAGGGGCTACAACCATCAATATAAGTTGTTCTCTGAAAAAAAAAACTTACCTTTTGGTAATGCCTTGGTGAGAATATCTATAGTCTGATCATCTATCACAATGTGTTGGAGTCTAAAAACTCCTCTATGCACCATGTCACAGATGAAGTGACATCAAATGTCGATATGCTTGGGCTTGTCATGAAATACAATATTCTCTGCCAAATGAATCTCGCTCTTTTTATCAAATTATATCAGTGTAGTTTCCAACAATTGACCAAGGAGATCACCAAAGAGCTTCATTAACCACACACATTCACATCTTGTTGTGCTAGCAACAATGTACTTTGCTTCCATGGTGCTCAATGCTACTCATTTATGCTTTCTTCTCATCCAGGATATCATGGTATAACCAAGAATGTAAGAACATCCAGATTTACTCTTTCTATCGATGACATTGCCTACCTAGTCATCATCAATGAATCCATGAAGTTGGATATCTCTAGTAGAGTATCTCAAACCAAGTGTGATCGATCCATGTAAGTATCTCTATACACGCTTGCCTTCTATCCAATATGCATGAAGTGGCTTAGTCATCATCTGACTCAATGTGTTTACTGCATAAAATATATCTAGATGGGTGTTCACAAGGAACATCAGAGCCCCAATCAATTGCCTATAATCAAATGGATTATCTAGATCAGGACCAATTGTTTTACCGCACAACTTCTTGAAGTTCATTTCCATCAGAGTGACCATGGCTTTGCAATTCGTCATACCAAACCTTTCTAGCAGCTTTACCACATACTTTCCCTGTGAGATAATTATTTCATGGGGCCTTTGCCATACCTCAAGGCCCAAAAAGTAATGCATGAGAACGATGTCTTCCATCTCGAATTAAGAGGCTAGCCTCCTCTTGCATTCGATTATCAATGGTTCACTTATTGTTAAGAAGAAGTAGTCAACATATAGAACTAGAATTAAAGGTACACCATGAACAACATTAAAATAGAGGTTTGGATGAGCACTACTTCTAGTGAAACCCAATTTCATTATATAGTTGTCAATGTGAGCATACAAAGCTCAGGGATCTTGCTTCAATGTGTACATTTCTTTCTTCATCCTACAAACATGTGTTGTGCGAATTTTCTACTTCAAAGTCGTTTGGTTGTTCCACATAGACTTATCCCTGTAACATACCATGGAGGAAGGTGGTATTTAAATCCATTTGATGAAGTTTCCATCCTTGACTAGAAATAAGGGAAACTATTGAGTGGATAGTTATATATCAAGCCACATGGGAAAAATTATCATCGTAATCTGCTCCCTCTTTCTAACAGAAATGACGAGCTACGGACCCTTCCTTGTACTTTTCAATGCTGCCATCAATTCCATGTTTCATTTAAAACAACGATTTAGAGGTCACAAAAGGCTTCCCATGTGGTCTCGACACAACATTCCAGACATCATTTTTCACGATTGATTCATATTCTTCATCCATGACATCCTTCCAAGATTTCTCTTTGAATGATTCTTCAAATGAGGATGGTTCAACTTGTATCATGGTACTCATAGCCGCAACATATCCCTGATACCTACAAGGTTCATTCATTTGTCTAAATGATCAAAGAACGAAAATACTCCTTCCATTGTCTTGCAGAGTGTCGCGAAGCCAAAGCAGCCTTTCCTTTAAAGGAATATCGCTAGGAGGTTGATCTAGTGGATCCATAGGTTCCATGGGTGTATCATCATTTATTGACTTAGGTATAGAAGGGATATCTAGAATATCATTATCAACAACATCTTCCTTGGGAGGAAGAGGTAGATCTCTTGCTTTACAAAGCGTTGCATGTTCATCAAATTTTACGTCTATTATAATTTCAACATTCCTTTGACTAGGAATGTATATTCTGTAAGCCTTGGAGTTCTCACAGTAACCCACAAATATTACTTTTCTACTTGTAGCTTCTATTTTATTCATTTTGTCTTTCGGCACATGAAAGAATATAGGACATCCAAATATGTAAAGATGTTTGATGTTTGGCTTATTACATGTGAATATTTATTTCGGAGTCTTATTCCTTAGTGCTTCATGAGGTACTTGATTATTAATATATACAATGTCATATGTTGCTTCATCCCATAGGAACTTAGGTACCTTCTGATAATGAATCATAGCACGAGCAACTTGCAATATCGACTGGTTCTTTCATTCAGCAAGGCTATATTTTTCACATGTATAAGGTACAATAGTTTCCTTCTCGATCCCTTCCTTCTTGCAGAATGATATGAATTATTTTGACATGTAATATCCTCCATTTTCATATCTTAACACTTTGATCCTTTTCCCATATTGATTATTGATCAATTCTTTTAATTCCTGAAATTTGTCGAAGGCTTCATGCTTATGCTTGATGTAATATAACCATGTATTTCTAGAATGATCATGAATGAAGGTAATGTAATAAATATGGTTACCAAAAGAATGGATAGACATCATACCACATATGTATGAAGGGATGAGATGGAGGATGTCATATATCTTGTTCTTACTTGAGGGAAATGTTCCCCTTGATTTCTTTCTAATAGCGCACCCATGACAAACTCCTTCATGCTGAGATTTTACGTCAGGTATACCTGATACCAGTCTCTTCAAATTTGGAATAGAATCATAATGTAGATGAGTCAACCTATGATTCCATACTTCATTGAGATGATTGGTGTTATGGGCCAACACAAAGAGTGGCCTTCGAGTGACTTTGTAAATTCCCTTATATCTCAGTATTAATGTGAATGCATCTTTAATATGTGAATAAGGAGGCCATGTTAGGGCCTCTCCATTGATGAAGGTGTTATAACCAAATTGAGTCATGTTGGGCTGCTGCAATGGTCAACTTGGAGTAACTATTTCAAACCATATTTTTACTGAAGATTAGCCTCTTCATCCTCATAGGACTCTCTCAACTTATCAAAGGATTTGCAATGAAAAATATATTAGATGGCTAAATCTATGATAATGACTTGATTGTATATGATTGCAAGTGGAAAATGTAGAAGATTTTCTACCATTGGGCTTATACAGTCAGTGCTAGGGAACTCAATGACAATGTCTCTCCTTGTGGAAACTGAGGCATGTAAATATTTAAATGAAAGGAAAACAGACACAAAATTCACTCAATAGATAAATGTTGAAAGGAAATCAGAGCATGAGAAACATGAACTCTGAGTAATGAAGATTAAGATATTAAAAGCAGGATATTGAGAAAGATATACAATAGTTTAATGCCTGAAAAGTCAGAGCATGAGAAGCACGAATTCTGAGTAATAAAACATTAATATATTGAAATAAATTAGTAATATACATAGGGAAAGGTTCATGAAAACATCAAATGAATATCAGGTGAAGGATAAAGCCCACAACCACCATCTATTACTGATCAGAACAATTTACAATAGTAGTAGTCACAAGTAACATCTTCCAACCCAATATAACTCTAAAACTATCTCCTTTATAGAGTGAGGGCTAATACAAATGATATGCCACCTTACTAACCTCAAATTCCCATCTCAAAGAACTACTTCAAATACGATTCTGTCACTTGGAGACTTCCTAGGGATATTTTTGTTTTGCAGAGTTTGAATACAAAAAGGACTCTTCTTTCATTAACAGTTCAACAAATAAATGTAATAACCCTTATCAACTGAAACCAACTAATTTTATAAGTGTAATAGAGTGTTGATGTGTCATTATTCCATGTGGATTCTGAATTGGACCTCCTCCAAGTCGAATTTTTTACAATTTTTTCACAAATCTGGATAATGAAAATTCTGAAAAAAAAAAGCCTTCAAATATGAGTGTATTATTTCCAAACCCTGATGGATTTGCAGAAACTGAGAGAGGTTTATATATATGGGCCTGTTTTGAAGCAAAACCTCTTTTGGATTTCCAAAATACATTTTTATTTGGTCTGAAATCAAACTTGGAGTTGAATGCTAAAACAATCATGTACATAAATTTTTGTAGGGTGTTTTAGTAGTGTGGGAAAAATGCCTTTTCCATCAATATTCTTGACTTATTTGTTGTTCGAACACCTTCATTATGTAATGACACCGTGCAACCATTTATCTGCCCCCATAAAACATGCCAAAACTTGATTTTAAATCAAAAAAGCACCTATAAGAATTTTCGTAGTGTTTTTTTGGCTTCAAGCGTGAAGCATCCTACAAAAACTCCTAAAAAAGGTAGAATTTTCAGTTTAGAAATGAACTCATATTCCCTAATTATTAACATATTTTTCAGAAATGGAGGAGGTTTTTGTAGATCAATATGTTTTTAAGAAAAACCTCTCTTTGTTTTTTAAATACCATCTCCTGCTGTCCAGAATCTGCATTTGAAAAACTTGTATAAAACAGGAAAAATTTGTTTTCTGAAAATAGGGCCAAAAGACATCCTTGTATCTCCCAATTTGTGGCACCTTTAACAAAAGTGAAAGAGGTTATTGTTATTTTATATGTTCTTGAAAATAAAATATATTAGTTTCTTAAAATACTTCTCTTTTATCGCAGGAACCGCCCTTGAAGTTGACTTCTGGAAAGTTAAAAACAGAGAAATCCTCATATTCACTACGAAATTATCAAGTATTTTTGCAGCGTTTTCTGCTGTTTTCCTATGTAAAGCGCTACGAAAATTTGAAAAACTTGCAGATTCATCCCTTTGAGTCTGAATTCAAGGGGAATGACAACTGACATGGTATGGGACTAATTTGACATGAAATGGCATAAATGAAGGTGATCTGAAAACTTAGGATAGACTTTAAAATGAAAAATGTTTCCTATACCACCTTGAAATGGCTTGGGATACCTTATCCATTTGGTGAGTTACCTATATGACCCTATCAAGAAATGTTTCATAGTTTAATGGGTGATAACAATGGCTCCACCTGGGATGGTGTGCCCTTGTGGTACAACAAAGAACTAGTAGTTCCAGTGCCACCTCCATTGGGCTGCTCCCATCTTCAAAATGAAAATTTGCATCCTATTTTGACCTATAACCTTGGCACTGAAAAAAAATAGTAGCTAAAATTATACATGCTGAATTTAAAACTGAAGCTGACAAAATGCTTGATCTTCAATCTTATTTATATAAAAATGATCCTACTCTACTTGCTTAGCATAAAAATTGAATCAAGTGATCTCACTCTTCCAATGAAGCCAATCAAGAAGTTGAGTACTGGGTTGGAATGAAAATTCCACTTCCATGATCACAAAGCCATTCCTAAGAGATGACAAGTTGTTCCACCATCTGAATGTGTATACATAACTGAAAATCATATTGAAATTCATTCCTATAGGAGATTCCAGCAGAGCTGCGAAAGGATCTTTGAGAGTATGCACGAATAATTCTTGCTGATGAGCAAGAAAGTGTGAGTAAATATAATCCTTTGATGTTGTTCCTTTTTCAGATTCTTCATTATAACCCTTGTGACCTTTCTCAAATAAAAAATAAAAAATTTGTTGATCATTATTTTCATTTGAGAGGAAGAAATACTTGGAGTACTCTTGGACACCTTCAATTTGTTGATCATTATTTTCATTTGAGAGGAAGAAACACTTGAAGTACTCTTGGAAACTTTCAAAAGGAACTGCCTCAGCATGTACCACAAAAATTTCTAAAGGTAAATCTTCATATGATTCAACAAGCATACCCATCTAATTGTCTAAATTTTCTGTTCAAATTTTTCTTCATTTGATGTAGGCTGATGCAAGGAATGACATGAAGAATAAATTTATTCGTTTACCTCAGGATTATAGCAATTATCTTCTAGTATTTCCTCTTGTTACTTGAAATGATTCTCATATTCTTGATGATAAAAAATTTTACAAGTCTGGTGCAGATTTTCATCAAACTCAGAAGATGTAACATGATTTTATTAAACAAACTTCTATCAGGTTTCATTTTCATCCAAGAGAGAGGCTATCCTTTCTTCTTGGTGATGAAAGAGATTGTCATGAAGGGCCTCTAGAATTTCCTCATCCATGAACTCATCATCTTCATAAAAATTCTCCAAATATTCAATAAAAATCACACAATGTTTACATCACTCTTTGACCAACAATAAGGAAGAACGACGTTCTTTATACATCTCATAAAATTCAACATGGAAATCAACAAGAGAATAGAAGGAACAATTTGGCAGGATTTCATACGAAGACCATGCTTTTCCTTCTAAAGTGACCGTAAAAATATTCAAAAGAAAATCCTCAGGGAACTAAACCTTATGTCTGTGTACATGCATATGAAATCTAACCAAATGAAGAGTTGTATTGTCTTTCTTTTCATTTTTAAATATGGGAAGAGCAGTATTGTCTTTCTTTTCATTTTTAAATATGGGAAGATCAATTAACCAATCCACCTTTGGCATAGAATTTGGAAAACCAGGGATGTGAGACTGATTCATAGGGGCATACCTGGCATTCATTCTTGATATGGAACTCATAATGGAACTTCATCAAGCTACTAATATTCAATCAGTGGAGTCACCTTCCAATTGATTATTTGATGTGTGGATTTTCCAGAGTAGAAATACAACCAATATGTGTCTAAGTGTCTACTGCTCTCACACCTTAGAACTAAAACTCTTATGTTCTTCCCAGGGAAAATTTACACCTTTGGTCCCCGGAAATGAAACCAAAATGTTATCATCAAATTGAGTCTTGTTGGGCTGCTGCAATGGTCAACTTTGAGTAACTATTTGAAACCAGATTTTGACTAAAGATTAGCCTCTTCAGCCTAAGAGGACTCTCTCAAATTTTCAAAGGATTTGCAATGAAAAATATATTAGATGGATAAATATATGATAATGACATGATTGTATATGATTGCAAGTGGAAAATGTAGAATATTTGCTACCATTGGGCTTATGGAGTCAGTGTTAGGAAACTCAATGACAATGGCTCTCCTTGTGGAAACTTAGGGATGTAGATATTTAAATTAAAGGACAACACACACAGAATTTACTCAATATATAAATTTTTAAAGGAAATCAGAGCATGAAAAACCTGAATCATGAGTAATGAACATCAATATATTGAAAGTAGTATATTAAGAAAGATATAGAATAGTTTAATGCTTGAATGAAGTCAGAGCATGAGAAGCACGAATTATGAGTAATCGAACATTAATATATTGAAAGAAAGTAGTAAGATACATAGGACAAGGTTCATGGAAACATCAAATGAATCTCAGGTGAAGAAGAAAGCTCACAACCAGTGTCTATTACTCATCAAAACAATTTACAATAGTAGTAGTCACAAGTAACATCTTCCAACCCCATCTGATTCTAAAACTCTCTCCTTTATAGAGTGAGGACTCATCCAAATGATATTATACCTCACTCACCTCGAATTACCACCTCAGAGACCTATTTCAAACATGATTCTATCACTTGGAGACTTCCTAGGGATATTTCTGTTTTGCAGAGTTTCAATACAAAAAGGACTCTTCTTTCATTAATAGTTCAACAAATAAATTTAATAAACATTATCAACTGCAACCAAATAATTTACTGAGTGTACTAGAGTGCTAATGTGTCATTATTCCACATGGATGCTAAGCTGGACCTCGTCCAAGTCAAATTTTTACAAATTTTTCACAAATCTGGTTAGTGAAAATTTTGAAAAATAAGGCTTCAAATATGAGTGTATAATTTCCAAACCCTGATGGCTCATAGTTTTTTATAGATGGATCTGTGTTGAAGAAAAACCTCTTTTAGATTTCCAAAAAAAAAAATTCATTTTTTCTGAAATCAAACATGAAGTTTATTGCTAAAACAATCATGTACAAAAATTTTCATAGCGAGTTTTAGTAGCGTGGGAAAAATGGCTTTTCCATCAATCTTCTTGACTTCTTTGTTGCTCCAACACCTTCATTATGTCATGACACCTTCCAACCATTGATATCCCCCCATAAAACATGCCAAAACTGGATTTTAAAGAAAAAAAGCACCTACAGGAATTTTTGTAGCGTTTTTCTGGCTTCAAGCGTGAAGTACGCTACGAAAACTCCTAAAAGAAGCTAAATTTTCAGTTTATAAATGAACTCATATTTCTGAATTATTAATAAATTTTGCAAAATTGGAGGAGGCTTTTGTAGATAAATTTTTTTTTAATAAAACCCTCGCTCAGTTTCTTAAATACCATCTCCAGCTGTCCAGAACCTGCATTTGCAAAACATGTATAAAATAGGAAAATTATTTTTTCTAATAATAGGGACGAAAGACATCCCTGTATCTCCCAATTCGTAGCACCTTTGAGAAATGTTAAAGAGGTTATTGTTATTTTATACGTTCTTGAAAGTAACCTCTCTTAGTTTCTTAAAATACTTCTCTATTTTCCCAAAAACTACCTTTGAATTTTACTGCTCGAATGTCAAAAAATAGAGAAATCCTCATTTTCGCTATGAAATTATCAGGTATTTTCGTAGCTTTTTCTGTTGTTTTCCTGTGTAAAACGCTACTAAAATTTAAAAAATTGGCAGATCCATCCTTTTGATTCTGAATGCATGGGGAATGACAACTGACATTGTATGGGACTGATTTGACATGAAATGGCGTAAATGAAAGTGATATCAAAACTTAGGATAGGCTTAAAAGTGAAAAAAAATTCCTGTACCACCTTGAAATGGCTTAGAATACCTTCTCCGTTTGGTGAGTGACCTATATGGCCCTATCAAGAATTTTTTCACAATTTAATGGGTGATAACAAAAGGCAACCCCCATCCATTTATCTTCTAATGCAGATATATAGATAAATATTTTCATAAGTCATGGTACATACATGACACCATTTAACAATACTGATTCCCCAATGTTTAACTGAAATTTAACCGACCCAAATACTTTTAAGGGATGAGTGGATTTATCTACAAGAACTATCCTTAACTTAGTCTCCCTCTCTACCAGATTAGAGATGAATTCTTTATAACCAGAAAAGTGATGAGTGGCCCAACTATCAACTAGCCAACTATCCCATGAATCTGATGGAGAAGAACTATCAAGTGCAGAAATGATAAAATATTCATTTTTATGTACGGTATTACTTTCATATTTGGAAGCTTTTGACCTCTTTTGATATGGGCGATAATCTTCATGGTCTCTTGATGAATCTCTTATTTTCCTCTCATACTTTTTTTCATGGTGGTTCCTTTGATTTTCTTTCCTTCTTTTATAATAGTTTTTGCAATTTTTGTTGTATCGTGGCCTCTTTTACTTCTCCTGAAAGTCATGATCATACTGACATTTCTTGTGGCAGTTGGAGCATTGAATATGAGAAAGTGATTTTTCATTTATTCATTTTTTCCTTGAGGAGGTATTCTAGATGGGCCTCCTTTTCATATCTTTCTCCTTCTATTGTTGTGGGCAACATAAGAAATAGGCTCTACTTCTTCATGTTTATGAATCCTCCCTATTTTTATCATTATGGATTCTTCCTAAGTAAACTTCCCAACAATTTCATCAAATGACGGAAGAATTTTTCTATTGCTGATGGGATTAATTAAGGTTTTCCAAACCGGTGGGACACCTATAAGAGTCACAATAACCATCTCTCTATTGGGAAAATTCTAACCAACTCTCAACAGTTGATATTTAAGACAAGAGATCCTCATAATGTAAGAATGAACAGTCTGACCTTTGTTCATGTTCACTTCCTTCAGTAGGTCTTTCAATGTAATAATCTCATTCAAATTTTTAACTTGATACATTCCAACTATCTTATCATTCATATCTTTCAACTTCTTTAAATTCCTAGGATAAGCAAGTAAGTGATCTTGTAACCCATCAACTAAGATTTGATTTTCTTTGCACTCACCTTTCTTTTACATGTTCTTGATGATGACATGGGAATATTTCGAAGGTCCGAGTATCTTCCCTTGAACCTATTCTAGCGCATCATTGTTGTTAGCAATAATCTCTAATATGACTTTCCATGAAGAAAATTTTGAAGTGTCACCCAGTTTCTCATGCTCCTTGAAGGTAGAGGAAGACATCTTGAACTTGTCTTGTAGATATGCTCTCTGATAGACTTGTAGATCTGTTCTCAGATAATGCAGTCTTCACTACTTGTCTTCCCTTGGGCATTTCCTTCACCATGGCTCTGATACCATGTTAATTTTTCAATATTTCTCTATTTTGTATCAGTTTCTTAAGCCCAAATTAGATTTTCATTAACAATGTGTATTCATATCTATGCAATATAAATAACCATAAACTATAATTGAAGATAGAAAAATGCATGCAAAAATACAGAAGACAATATTAGAACCATGAGACAAAAAAAAAAGTCTAAGACTAGGGAAAAACCCCACCATGGGGGAAACCATTTCATATCTTCTTCTGTAGATTGTCTTCAAAATTTTTTAGCTGAGAGTATAATGAGGCCAGTACATGTATACAACATAAATAAAAGGATATGATATGCGGATCAACATATCTACAATATAAAAACATGAAACCAATGGATCAACAATACCAAGTGATCTCAGATAGGCAAATCTATACATGGATCTAGAATACTGTCGATGACTATTTTGATGCCTCTGTGACTACATGACAGATGAGGGATGGCACTGCACAAACAATTGACTGATATTCAAAATAAATCGGCCTAGTAATTCTCTAAGTCATGGCCTTAAAATCCATAGCTCGCATGTTTAGGGGTATGAGTAGCTATCTCAACATATTTATCCCATGGCTTAGGGTCTGAATACCATGCAACCCTAGTCGTGCCCTTAATATTTCTATCTACCAACTTTAGTAGTTGAGCCACAACCTGAACAAGCCTAGCCCATGACTTTGGAACAACAGAGTTGCTACATTAACTCTTCTTGATTGCGACCTTGGCCCAAAATACCCAGATATGAAATGTACCTCTATCTTTGATCCTGACCCATGATGTGAGCCTCTTCCGATGTACCTGTGCGAGCGAGAAACATAAAATACGACCAACATCCAAAACAACATGAAGAAGATATCATGAGTGAATGTGTGCAAATGAACTTGGGGTCACTTCTATTTATAAATTTGTGACGGACCACTTGCAGCTTTGACCAAATTAACATGTGGTTAGGATGCCCCATAAAATAATAAAATAAATCATAAATTAACTTTAGCTTAACCGATTGGGGAAATCTATAGGTTGAATTTGATACTTTTGAAAAGATAAATCTAATTAACTTATTATTTTAATCATATGAGATGTCCAATTTGGAATTTGACTTTAGGTGAAAAAATTAAGATAGTGTTAATGATTTATGTGGCCATTTTTTTATCTAGATAATTATGGTTTAATTCTACAAATTTAGATTCTAGAAGAATGTGACTATTGGCATTCGAATTTAATTCATGTTTATGTTGTAGAAGTTTCTTATTAATATCATTTCTTTTGATTATCAATTTATAGGTTTAATTCATCAGCTTATGATGGATACTTGTTTTGTTTCTCTCTAGTGACTTGTGTCCTAAGGTCAATGATTCATGTGGCCATTTCTTGATCTTGGTAACTATGGTTTAATTCTACAAATTTAGATTCTAGAAGGATATGGTTGTTGGTATTCTAATTTAATTAGTGTTTCTATTGTAGCATTTTCTTATTGATGTCATTTATTTTTATTATCAATTTATTGGTTTAAGTCATCAACTTATGGTTAATAGTTGTTTTGTTTGAAGAAATTGTTACGGCTCCGCTTAGGCGTACCTTGGCTGAGAATTAATTATATAATATAGGTATCTATTATGATTAATGTGTTGTGTTGAACCTAACATATTTTGAAATTTGTTAGTTTGATAGAGTTAAAGTTTAATTTTACGTAACTTTAACTATTTCGTTCTATCACATTAAGAATTGTTCTCTTTAGTTTAATTGATGATTTCATTTTAAATATTTGTTTGCATGTGGTATCTTTTATATTTTGCTAGAAAATACAAATACATTTCACACACTAGTTACAATATGTTATGGTATTTATTTCTTGTATCATAGTCTTGCACATTCCTTTTACCATTATGCTTTCTTTCATTTCTGTAACATATTTTCGGATAGTTCGCATTAATTTGTAACATATTTTATTAATCATATTAACTGATAAACTACGTATATTAACTTAAAAATTATCCTATTTTAACTATAGGATAAAATAGGATAGGATTAACTCTGGTGCTTTCCTTTTCACAAAAAGGAAGATGCATCTAGGCCAATGAAGCCTTAAAAAATGTTGATGATGACCACACCAAATAGATAGGGTTATTTAAAGAGCTCCAGTGTGGGTCATTTCTCCCTTGTTGACTAGGGTGTAAAAAATATAGCGTTAGAAGGAGGGCCTTAGGAAATTTTACTCATTAGATCACTGATTCATCGGCATATAGCAATTCCATATTTATTTTTTCTTCCTTTCAGTGTCATTGTAATAAAAGCTCGACTAGAAAGTTAACCTCACACAGTCTTGGTTTTTGAATGTTGTTAACTACTTAGGCTCCTTTCTCAACCTGTCTTTTGGAGTGTCTTTTTATTTCATGACGGTGTAATAGGAGCATTTCCAAAAGTACAGTTAACTACCTTTCAAAAATAAGATTTGATGTTGAGGATACCATGACATCTCCTATACATCTTCGTCCTTTTTTTTAAAATCAAAGTATTTTGGAGATTTTATTGGTGATGAGTTATGCAAGTTTTTTACCCTTACTTTATAGCAGAGGATTAAACATTGGTTCAAATCCTTACCATCAAAATCTATCCATTCATGGAACGAGTTCATGGAAGTATTTCTTAATACTCATAAAAAATATGATTATGAAATGTTATGCTTATAAATTTATAATATTTTAATGCATGAAAATGATTCTATTGAACAATTCTCTTCTAGATTAAGTTTCATTTGTTGTAGATTTTTATTAAAGGATTTACCCTATATGGAAGAGATAATCTTATGATTTTTTTTTCTTATTCTTTCAACTATTAAAAATAATGAAAAAAAAATAATAGAAGCAATGTAGGTTTCTCTCATGATGAGAAATACATAGATCCAATGGTTAGGTATGGTCCTATTTCCAAATATTTGGAGTTAATAAATGCATATAAATACTTTTCACAAGCACACATGATAGAAATTAGTTTATATTGTAATTTTCAAATTATTCTTGAAATCCATCTTGGTGTTAGTTGTGAAGAGGAAAATTCATTTGAAGTAAATGTCATAGAAAATCAAGACTTAACTTGCGAACATATTGATGATGATGCTTCATCATAGGATAATATAGAGCTGACCTCTATTATTCTAGTAGGAGATCCATCCATTAACTGGAGTCTAGTTCATAATGTTATGGAAGATTTTTAAATTCATGAAAATCACATCTACTTTGCTAGTCATTATTTCATGTATCTTGATTTTTTGACAAATATTGAGATATGTAATAATCATTCATTTGATCCTCATGATCTAACTTCTATTCTAACTGGTTCAAATTTAATTGAAGAGGAAAATCATGAAAATAAACAAGATAAACTTTATAAAATTTCCTTAGACCCTCTTCATGAAATTGAGATAGGAAACAATCAACATAAGCTCATTAACATGTTATAAAATCTCTAGTTATAAAAACCCTCCGAAGTTTGATTGTATTTGTGGGTTTAGTTACTAGTCCTAGAAGCCCTAGTTGGAATAAACACCCTGGATCCCTGGAAAACTTAGGTAGAGACCGATATGGTTATGGTTAGTGATGTTTGGTCGTGAGGTGGAATCACTGGTTGAGGATTGAGGTGGTTGGCCTCTGGAATTCCTGGCTTGGTTTTGATTGATGTGTTTTATTATATCCCACATTCGTTCTTCGAATATGGCATGGGGGTGACTCACTAAAGAGATATTTGGCTCAACCATGTCTATGTTTGGGTGGTAAGTGGAAGTCCCAAACTTTTTTTCATTTTTTGTTATGGAAATAAGATCTATTATCCTCTTGCATTGATGGGTAAATATGATTTTTATTATGTGGCTTATATGGTTGTTTTATGGTTTTCATTTCTGTTTTTTATATGTTGGTTATGAATCTGTTCTATTACAAAGATAATGTATGGATCTCCTCATGTTTTGAATTGTAAATGAATGAGAAATGAATATATGACCTAATATATTATAATGTAGTTAATGTAATGAGGAAACAATGCTTCTTAGAAATTATCATATAAGTATGAGACCCCTATCCTAAGATCCGATGTTTAAACCTATAGATTACATCTTGCATAGCTTTGGGTGTTGTATTAGCGCATCCTGGTGAAGGCAATCTTGACCACCCTGTAGCTTTTGTGAGCAAGAAACTGTCTGAGGAAGAAATGAATTATTCCACAATGGAGTGCAATGGTTAGGATATGGTATATGCACTATAAAAATTTAGACATTGCTTATTAGGATCCCACTTCAAAATGTTCACCAATCATTCTGCGTTGAAATAATTGGTAAACAAGATTATGTTTGGGGGGGGGGGGGATTTGCAAATGGGTATTGTTGTTCCAGGAATATGATTTTGAAGTAATATTCAAGCCAGGATGTTTGAAGGTAGTGCCTGATCATTTTTCAAGGATCAAGACAGGAGGAGAGACAACAAATATTGAGGAATGGTTACCTGATGCAAAAATATTTTTGATTCAGGTTGTAGATGAGAATTTTGTAGATATCATTTAGTTTCTGACTACTAGAGTCACACCTACAGAATCTACCACCGAACAAGAAAAATAATTGGTGGTTAAGGTAGCTGATTTCTGACTCATTGCAGGCCATTTGTATAATATGGGGCTTGATGAGATCTTGCGTAGGTATGTCCCTGAGAATGAGAGACACATTATTTTGGTTGAAGCACATGGTGTAGTTTCTAAAGGACACTACACAGGGAAAACCATGGCGCAGAATATTTTTAGATCCAGACTATGGTGGCCCATCGTGCAAAAAGGATTTGAAGGACTATTGTATCTCTTGCAATGTATGTTAGAGGAAAAAAATACTGTCATAGAGGGATGAAATGACACTTCATCCCCAAGTCACATTGCATGCATTTGATAAATGGGCAATCAAATTTATGAGGCCGATGTTATTATGAATTTTAATTCCAAGCATACGAAAAGAGACCACTTTAGCTACGCATAACAAACAACCCTAACAGCAAATATGGCTACCAATATCCTTAGATCTGCAGTTAGTTGATCAAGATAGATGCTGCAAATATCTAGATCTATGCATTAGAAGACATTAAACCATGGAAAAAACAAGATTTACTCCATGCATCCAATAGAAAAGACAGTAATATGTTGAATTAATTTTGTATTAATGGCACCTGCGAGGAAAACACAAGAGGGTGTTCCTTGTTCTCCTCAATGGGATGGATTCTTGTAAGTCCTCAACACTTCAGATCTAAAATTCCTCTCTCTTGATGGTGTAGAAAAACCAAACAAAAATGGTAGCAAAATATGACTATGATGGTGGATTAATTGTCAGACCAAAAGTATAGATCTTGAGTGATATTTAGGCAAAAAAAGGTGGTAAATGAATGGGAAAATCCTTCTATATATAACAAAATATTGAATTAGTCTAGATATTGGTGCATAGTTAAAATATTATTAACGAAATCAAGATCCAGCATTTATGGAATATTTTATTATATTTGTTGGAGGGAAAAGGAATTTGACTTGGGTCAAATCCCTTTATTTGTAAATAATAAATAAATAAATGATTTATTTATCATTTTAAGGATGTGGTTGATGTTGGGTATGTGTTATATTGTTTGGACATTACTTCAGCAGCGAGGTCACGCAATGGCATTGTGGTGAACGTGCCAGCAGCTCCCACATTGTAGGGTCCCACTCACTGCCCCGGACCCACCCATGTTGCAATACCGCCAGAGTTTGCACATGGTTTTGGGGTACGATGGTTTTCGGCCCGGTATTTTATAGATCGGTCAAAAGACTTCACAGTTTATATTAATCCAGGGTTAATGGATTGGGTTTATATGTCTTGACGTAATACACACATATATATATTTATTAACATTAAAAAGGAATATATTGAAAAATCAATCTGGTCGTCGTTTGGGATCGGGGAAAAATCTGTGTTTATGTTTTATATTTTTATACTTTCTACTTCTTACTTATTTTATTATAAAATTAAATTGTGTAGATAATTTCTGTTTAGGGTTAAAACCTACAGTTGAGTGATAATAAAATAAATAATGATTTATTTAATTATTTAAGGGTGATTTAGTCATGTTCAACAAACAATATTATTTAAATAAGGTCTAAGTAATTATTCTTAGGAAATAATAAGATAAATAATGATTTATCTAATTAATTTCCCTATTTTGGTTAAATATAACCAGGAATATTAACTAAATTGTTGTTTAACTAATTATTCCTTGAGGAGAATAAAAAAAATTTAGATTTATTTAATATTTCCTCATGGGGTTTCCTGTTTAGACCATAAACAACTTAATAAAGGTTGTTTACTAAGTTATTTTTCATAGTGAATGAAATTTTACTTAGGGTAAAATTGGTCTTACATGGTGTACATGGGTCCATCTAACAAAAATAGGTTATATGACCAAAAAATGGTGTAACATATTGCCCCCCAGCGTGCGAGCATTAGGAGCTAATCATATGATTGAAGTACGTTATAAGAACTCAATCACTAGACATCGAAGGGGAAGTCAAAGAGAGAGAAGTATAACGTAGACCAAAGTGCTGAAAGAAATAGACCCTAAGGAGGCGAGACTTACAGGTGCGAAAAGTCTCTTTGATGAGTTGAGTACCTGTGTTATAGGCAGCAACGGAGGCATACCTATGCCCGTCGAGGAAAAATACAAAAAATAAGGTGTCCAGTAAAAAAAGGGACTGAACAATATAGTACATGTTGGCATAAACATGAGCCATATAAACAACACGATAATGAATCCCACATAGATATTGTGCCTAGGATAATAGCCAGGACTTGTACAATAATATCTGAGTACATGAGATAGAAATAAAACCCAGATGCCCCTGAAAACAGGAAAGGGATCTGAAAATCTGATTGATACATGCAAACAAAAAGGCGTTGCAAGCGGCTGAGACCAACATCATCAAATGTATTGAGCCGCATCAAAGGCTGTAATGAAGAGTTCATCTGGGTATGTGGGGGGCTACCTGTAGGGCCACCCCCTCATAAGGGCTCAGACATCTTACACACACCCGGGAATCACTGATATCAACTGCTGCATCACTCAACCATCAAGTATACGGATCTCGATCATGATGAAAATGAGCTAGAGCTGAGAAAAAATCAAGTAAAATGAAAATAATCAGTACCTTTGCTTGATCTGAGGGACTAAACAAGAGTGGAAGCTAGAACAAAGGTACACCGCTTTCTAGACCTGTCTTCTGGAATGAATGAGTTGATGTCGACAAAAGGAGGTCCACCATAGGTGAGGCAATAAGGGATCCTCAACTAAGGCACGGGAGAAAATAGTAGAGTGACTGACAGATTGACACCAATGATGATGATGGAATAGGGGATACTAAGTAGCGAACATACGACTTCCCTTGTTAGAGTATAAAGGGCATGGATGACCTGGCAACGACTGACACAATATCGTGATGGATAAGGGATAGTAGGACTGAAGGCCATAATGTGTGACACAAGAGAGGGACCAAGAAATGAAGGATGGAGGACTATAGCGAGATGCAAAGGGACTCAGGATAGACTCCATGAATGCAATTATGACTCAACTCGGATGCTCTAAACAAGGGTGACTCGATGGTGCTGCCACACAACAAAGGTCCAATGGGAACCATAAATAACATGAGTAGAAGATGGTAATTCATGAAGAAAGTCAACATGAGCATGGACAAGTATGGGGGCAAAGTGGTGCCCCCAGTATGAGTGTTTCAAGTGAAGAAATTTGATTTTGAGGAGGGGTGAAGTGACACTTCTTGGAAAAATTATGTCTCGATGAAGTATCAAATCACTAAAAAGCATGAGCTAGCTTCCTAAAGAATATAAAACATGCATTCCCGGAAGTAAATACTAAGGGTAATATTTCTTCAGATAGAGTGCATTGCGAGGATTGGGAAGGGGATGGCCTTTGAAGTCCTATAATAGATATGCCCCCTTACTTAAATCCTTATTGATGATGTAACGTCCTAGCCATAATGTGTCAAAATTCCCATGACCAAGGACATCATGGGCCTGGTCATACACCAATACAAGATCACCTTCGTGAATAGTACAAGGTTGGAATTTTAGGCCATATTGAGCTTTGGTGCATTTCTTATCCACCTCAATGCTTTGAAATGCAACACGACGGCCTTCGGAAGCACGCTCAAGCATGATAAGTCATTTTTCTAAAGGTTGGGTGTGAGGGAGAAGTTCGACAGCTAGATGAAGGGAAGGGATTTTACACTCGATTAGTAGGACTTCCTCCTCTCAAAAAAAAAGGTGGAAAGGATTAAACCCGATGGCAGTTTTAACAGAAGTTCTATAGGCCCACAAATCAGAGAAGAGAATAAGGTGCCAATTGGTTTTGTGCTTATCCACCGTCCATTGAAGCATGGTTTTAAGAATTTTATTGACTTCTTCAACTTGGTTGTTACCTTGGGGGTAATAAGAGGAGGAATATTTGTGCTCAAAGCTGAGTAGTGAGGATATCTCATGCCATATCTCATCTTCAAAATGTTGGCCATTTCAGAGACCAATTGTTTTAGAACTCTAAATCGAGCAATCACATGGTTAAATAAAAAGAGGGCTGCAGTAGCTGTCGTGTTGTTAAATGTTGGCATGGCCTCAACCCATTTAGCGAAATAGTCAACCTCCACGATGATATACTTATGGTTACTAGCTGATGATGGTCGACACTCCATAAAGTATATGGCCCACTTACAGAAGCGACCAACGAAGATGATAGGATGGAGGGGAGTCAAAGGAGCTTGTGCCTTAGGGGAAAAATGTTGGTGATTAGGGCAGTGTTTGACTGGCTCAATGTAATCACCAAAGAGAGAAAGCCAAAACTACCTAGCATGCATGATTTTCTGGGCAGTGACCAAACCAGAGATGTGGCCACCACAAGCACCGCTATGACAGGCATTGAGGACTTGCTTTGGTTCAGTGTGCGTGAGACAATGACGAAGGACAAAATCTACACTACGAAAACAATGGTCGTCACCGATAAGAAGGTAGCGGGGGGCCTGGTGTCGGATACGTCGTCGAGCATCACAGTCAAGATGGAGGTTGAAATTTTGGGTTCGCAAATGAGTGAGGATGCCCCCATACCAAGGGTCATCGATGGTAATGGCAAACAAATGTTCATCGGGGAAATTATCATTAATTGGTGGATCTTGTGTACCTATAGGTAGTTCGGAAATGAGTTCAGCAAGGGCTAAACCTTTCTTACTTTTTGGTGTTAAATTCAAGATCGAATTGCTCGAGGGTCACGATCCAACGGGCGTACTTCCCACTCATTATTTGACGACTCAATAGGGAGGCCATATGGTTGGAATTAGTCAGGACCTTGGTGGAATGCATGAGAATGTAATGACAAAGTTTCTGGACCGAGAACATGACCGCCAGTGCTAATTTCTCTTCATGTGAGTAGGATACAGGAGGTCCTACAAGGTTCTTACTAACGTAATAGATAACATGTTCAATTCCATTGTCATCTTCCTAAATGAGGACTCCAACTACTGAGTGGGTGGAAGCGGAGATATATAGGATGAAATCCCTATCAAAATCAGGTGGACGAATCAAGGGAGCAAACATGAGAACATGCTTCAGGGCATCGAAAGACTCTTGAGCATAGGTATTCCAAACAAAAGGGATGTTAGAATGGAGTATTCTAAGGAACCCATGCGTAGTGGTGGCATAATCAGGTACGAATCGACGAAGGAAATTAGCTTTGGCTTGGAGGATTTGTAACTGGTGTAAAGTATGAGGGATAGGAAGCTCAAGGATGGCTTGAAATTTCAATGGGTCAAGCGTGATACCATCTTTAGACACAATGAAGCATAGAAGACAACCGAAAGGTACACAAAAGACACACTTCAGTGGGTCGAGGAGGATATTATACTTGCGATATTGGAGAAAGATGGTACGCAAGTCGTGGAGGTGCTGCGCCCGATGTTTAGAATGCGTAGTAAGGTTGTCTAAATAAGCAAGGATAATATGAGCCAGATCATGGAAACAGTAAGACATAGCCCTCTGAAAAGTGGCTCCTGCATTTTTAAGGCCGAATAGCATGAATCTATAGGAAAAGGTCCCCCACGGACTAATGAACGCAGTTTTAAGTTGATTAGCACGATGAATAAAAATTTGGTTGTACCCAGAGAAACCATCCATAAAGGATAGAACCTTGTGCCCCACACAGTCATCAATGATTTGGTCAATGAATGGTGTGGGGAAGTTGTCTTTGGGACAAGCTTTGTTTAGATCGTGAAAATCAATGCAGACATGGATGGTGCCTTGTTTCTTGAGAACAAGAACCGGATTGGACACCCAAGTGGTGTATTCAATGGGATAGATAAAACTAGCTTGCTTGAGCTTATCGATTTCGGTGTTGAAAGCTTCTCGTCTGGAAGGATTAATGGATCTCAAATTTTGACGGACAAGATTGGCATCAGGCCATGTATCGATATGGTGTTCGACAATGGCAGGATTAATTCCATGCATTTCAGAATAGAACTAGGCGAAAATATCGCAAAATTCTTTGAATAGCTTGGTGTAAGCCTCAACCTCTTCCAAGGTGTAATGGGCACCCAAGGTGATATTTTCTTCTATCCCTAGTTTGTCAGAAATGTTAATTTTAATGGTAGGAGAGATATTGGACATATTTCCTTCTTCGAAAGCATCAGGGGTAGGAATGGGATTTCTAAGCCAATCGACTTCATTAGGAATGAAGTCTTTAGTTTCCACAGCATATTGGTCATGAGACCGCTGCGGGAGGAAGTACCCACGGTGGTGCATATCATCCCACGGAAAGTCAGGATCAGTCAGCGCTTCCATAATGTCTTCATCAGAGTGAAAGATGGGGTGACTGGAGGAAGGGAGACCACCTGCCGCGGTAGAGCCACCTGACTCATCATCGTGTGAAGAAAGGCTCACATTTGCAACCTCATGGGGGATGATCGAAGAGTAAGCAGATAAAGGATCTACTGATGTTGAGTCCAGGGTGATTGCTGAAGGAAGTTCATGCAGATCATCAGGGGAAGTCTTCATGTGGGCTTTTGCTGAGGGTCTCATGGATGATGAGAGGTAGAAAAAGGTGGTCGAAGGCTCCATCATGTCAACATCAAGAGGAGGGATAGCAATGGGAGCGAGAAAATCCTCTGGTTCTGCTGAGGCAGAACTCGTGAAAAAGGAAGTGGTGCACTTGTTACGCTCGGTCTCGAATTGGCAGAAAGCTTATAAAGAGGAACAATACTCTTCGAGGCAAGGACAGACGTGAGCATAGTGGCCATGGAAATCACACAAAGCACAAGGGTGATTTGTGCGCAATGATTTGAGTTTCGGGATTGAATCAGGTATAGTGACATAGACCTCAGGGATGTTAGATTCCAAAAATGTCTCATTAACCATGCACTTAAGGTGGGGTAAATCCGAACATTAATGGGTGGCATGCTTGATAACATCACACAAAGCGCACTGGATAATGTGCCTTGGTAGCTGAGGAGGGGAAAGGTTTGTCGGGGTAGTCTTGTGTTTGGTTTATTTGTTGGCTTTGCCCCCATTACCTGAAGTTGTCGCAATAGCAGGAGGTTCCTGCTGAGGTGGCTGAGGCACTCTAGCCGCGAGATAATTCATAAGGACTGGTTGAACTGGGGTCAAAGCAAGATATGGTTTGGGATGACCAGGTGGGGTAGCGGCTGGGGGATCAAGGTACCAGACAGGAATCCCCAGGGTCAGGTTAGGTAGAGAGGGGGTGGCCATAACAAGTACCGTGTAGACTCCGGGAGGGGGGGCTAGGAATGTTATCTGACCGGAAGGGTAACGACCAGGCGGGATGGCTCCAAGATGGTTAAGGCCTAGAGGAACCATTCCAGGAGGATAAAGAGGTTCATGAGTACCAGGTAAAGGTGAAGGGCCAGGAGGAGAAGGTCGAGAAGGCTGATCAGAAGTCATCATGAGAATCTGGTAATCGGAGGTACCACATGGAAAAGGTTGAGTGGCCACCTGACCTTCAAGTGGTTGAGTAGCCAGAAATCCTTTCTTAGGGAAAGGATCAGTAAGCATAGCCGGTTGATGAGGCGTAGGACTGGGAGGAATGGAAGGGACGACTTGCTATCCTCTCAATGTTGATTGAGACTCCCTCATCTGCCGCATCTGTGGCAAAAGAGGACAGTCATATGTATAATAACCATAAACACTACAACAATAACAGGGCTTGTTTGTGGAAACAGGCATGTCCTGCTTGGGCTGAGTGCCCTGTTGCTGGTTTGTAGTGCTAGGAGAATTACCTTGATTAGGTCTAGGATTACCAGGGGTAGCCTGATTTTGAGTGCCTTTCCTCTTCTTTTTTGAGGGATGAGGATTAGTCGTGCCCTGCTGTGCATACACCTTCCCCTAAGGGGGTAGTGGTTGTTGTTGTGGGGGTTGACAAGGCAAGGGAGGAGGAGGTGCTAATGCTGGAGGAGCTGGAGCACTAGGCTGTGGATATGGATAATAAGGAGGTTGGGTAACAGAGTGGTAGACAGAAGGTTGGGCAAAAGGAGGAGACATTTCGTATCTTGGATACATGCTACCAGGAGGGGGAAAAGTGTCGGAGGTGCTGGCCCCCCGCTGATGGAAACCATCACCCATGGGACATTGATCATACGGATTAGAGAGAGCTCCAACGATATCATTAGCTACATGAGATGCCCCCGGTGAGTTGGCACCAGTGGGTCTGGGAAGATCAGGTAGAATGGTATAAACATAACTTGACTGAGCGTAGATTAGGTCATATTTTAATGCAATTTGGAGAGTGGCTTCTTCGGTTTGAGGAAAGTGCGATGCAACATATTTACCGATAGGAGGAAAGAGATATCTAAGGAACCAGTCCATGTAGACACGGTCTTCGAAGGTAGGGGCTCGACATGGGCTCTTTCTTCTTCGCCATTCCTGGACATGGTTGGATAGGTAGGTCACAGACAATTGATGGAAAGAAGTCAAGAGTTCAGTACCAGTGTCATAATGAAGACGAAGCTATAAGTAAGACAGAAAATCCCAGGTAAGAATCGAAAAGGTGGTATGAAGGGAAGAGGCTTGATCAACATACCACTTAGAAGCTTCACGAGTAAGCGTTTGTTGGAACAATGGAAGACGAACAGAGTCATCGGTAATGGAATTAGACGAACAACATATGTGGAAAGATCAAAAATGATTTGAAGGATCCTCTCCAATAGGGCATTCAAACTTTGGGATGTCGGAAGGGAGTTTTTTGGTATAGCAGACCAACTAACATCATGGTGTATAGGGTCGTTTCTCAACTAGTCAAAATCGGGGAGGCTGAGGCCTGCTGTGAAGGAGAGCAAGGGCTTAGTCAGGGTAGTGTCCGTTGCGGTCCCAGTAGTGGTATTCCAAGCATGCGGGACCGGGTTACCACCAGCATTAGGTCCTGCATCAGAAATGGTGAAGGTGTCAGGGGGAGAACTGAAGGCAGAACGGGAAGGAGAACCCAAAGGACCAGAAAAAGAGTCGGTGTGTGGAATCGGTGGAGGACTCACTTGAATCCTATGCGGAGGAGTAAGTCTTCCTACCGGAAACTGAGTATGAATGGCAAGAAGTCTCTGGCATAAACACCTTGGTGGCACAATGATGATGACACAAACACGACACAAAGGAGAAAGAGACTGACAAGGGCAGGGAGGTGCAGGATCAACTGATTTCAATGTTTTAGAGTCTTTTCTTGGTGGTGTTAACCAAGCCATTTTTTGCTTAGAGTGTATGTGAAAAAGTGTGTGAATTTTTATTTTTAAACCCAAACGTTTGTAGAGAAAAATAAAAAGTGTGTTGTATAGCTGTAAATAAACCTGCAAATGACAGTATATAAGCCTGCAAAAACAGAAAATAAACAACTAATAATGCAATAATCTAAACCCAAGGAGGTGGGTCTCTCAATAAATAGTCTATAGGTGAGTAAAAAAATAATCAAAACACACTAAAAAAGCCAATAGATCTAAGGTCAAGAGGGACAGGGATCTAAAGGGAAAAATCTGTTGGAAAGTGGTGCAGAAAACAACAACAAATTAGAGGAAAAATTGTTGTAAAAGAGGTGGTGAAAGGCTACCTCCTGGAGTGAAATGGATTGAACCCTGGACAAAAACCCAAACAAAGCTAAATGAGGTGATTTGGATGGATAACAAGCCGATCTGAAGCGGATATGAAGGTGAGGTATCAGGTTTGAAAAGAGGCTGAAGAGTCTGAAATTTTAGACAACCTGCAACAGCAAAAACTCTTCCACAAAAAGTGGAGGGTACTAAAGCCCTAGGGGGTTAGGTTCCCACTTATTTGAGAAAAACAGAACAAGTACAGGTAAAAAACGGGTGGAGACAGAGGTCAGACAACCCTGAACAGAGGCTTAGACAAACCCATAAAACTTTCAAAAAAATCCCTGCAAAAAGTCCAGGTCACAGTTTCTTACCTGTTTTCAGTAGAGGTCGCAGTTTTTGGGCTGAAAGGTGCATCCTGAGGGTCCAGGTCACAGTTTTTGGGCCAAAAAGTGCGACCTGTACTTCTGGCAATCTCGGAGGCAGATTTCAGAAAAATTTGTTGTCTCAGCTGCAACTGATCTCTGTCACCTGTGCAATAGGTCTGAAAACACATGAAATTTAGACTTTTTATCATTTTATGGTTTTATAGGTTAAAAAAAAAATCAAGAAAATAAAAAACAAGGGGCTAAAGAGAAATCCTAGTGTTTGAAGCAGCTGGATATGCAAGGATAAAAAAAATGATAGCGGTCGTAATCGTAAACCCGTGTGGAGTTGCCAGTTGTTAGTATGAATCTTAATTCCAAGCGTACGAAAAAAGACCACTTTAGCTATGCATAACAAAAAACCATAATAGCAAATATGGCTGCCAATATCCTCAGATCTGCAGTTAGGTGATCAAAATAAATGCTACAAAAATCTAGATCTATGCATTAGAAGACATTAAAATCTACAAAAAAAAAGATTTACTCCATGCATCCAATAGACAATACAAGAATATGTTGAATGAATTTTGTATTAATGGCACTTGGGAGGAAAACACAAGAGGGTGTTCCCTATTCTCCTCAATGGGATGGGTTCTTGTAAGTACTCATCACTTTAGATCTAAAATTCCTCTCTCTTGATGGTGTAGAAATCCCAGACAAAAATGGTAGCAAAATTTGACTATGATGGTGGATCAATAGTCAGACCAAAAGTATAGATCTAGAGTGATCTTTAGGCAACAAAAGGTGCTAAATGAATGGGAAAACCCTTCTATTTATAACAAAATATTGAGTTAGTCTAGATATTGGTGCATAGTTAAAATATTATTAACCAAATCAAGATCCAACTTTTATGTAATATTTTATTATATTTTTTGGAGGGAAAAGGAATTTGACGTGGGTCAAATCCATTTATTTATAAACAATAAATAAATAAATGATTTATTTATCATTTTAAGGATGTGGTTGAGTGATAATCAAATAAATAATGATTTATTTAATTATTTAAGGGTGATTTAGTCATATTCAACAAAGTATATTATTTAAATAAGGTTTAAATAATTATTCTTAGAAAATAATAAGATAAAAAATGATTTATCTAATCAATTTCCCTATTTTGGGTTAAATATAACTAGGAATATTAATTAAATTGTTGTTTAACTAATTATTCCTTGAGGAGAATAAAAAGAATGTAGATTTATTTAATATTTCCTCATGGGGTTTTCTTTTTAAACCATAAAAAACTTAATAAAGGTGGTTTACTAAGTTATTTTTCATAGTGAATGCAATTTTACTTAGGGTAAAATTGGTCTTACATGGTGTACTTGGGTCCATATAATAACAATAGCTTAGATGACCAAAAAATGGTGTAACAACCAATAAGTCCACCAAGAAATAAAACAGGTGCGCGATACATCATCATTGCAATAGATTACCTCACAAGATGGGCTGAGGCATAGATAGTGAAGAATTGCAAAGGATAAATGGCTCCAAAGTTTATTATTGAATAAATCTTATCAAGTTTTGGCTGCACGAAGATCCTGATGAGTGATAGATTATCACATTTATTGAAAAATATAATTTAAGCACTCACATAGGAGTTTTGAATGCATCACTAGAAGAGTATGTTGTATCATCCTCGGGAAAATTGCACAGTCGAAGTATTTAATAAAATTTTGGAGAATGCTCTGACAACGATATGCAACGTCAATAGGAGTGACTAGGATGTGAGAATTTCAGCAATTTTATGGGAATAGAGAACTACCCTTAAGAATCTTATGGGCCAAACTCTATTTATACTAGTGTATTAACATAATGCGGTTATGTCAATGGAGTATATTATTCCTAGTATCAGGATTGCAACAGTTACAGATATGGATGAAAATGATATTATGGAGGAATGATTGGAACAAATTCTCACTCTGGAAGAAGATCGGTTGATTGATGGATTTCACCAACAGGTGCAGAAGGAGAGAGAAAAAGCCCGACATGATAGGAATATTAAACATAGTACTTTCAAGAATGCAAACTTAGTTCTTTTGTACAACAACTAGTTCATGAATTTCCCAGGTAAGTTGAAAATGGATTGGTTAGGACAATACGTCATCAATAATATGTCAGAGGGTGGCATAGTTTGGCTCGAGAATTTGAATGGTGAATTATTTCCTCGATGTTTCAATGGTAGCAGGTTAAATTTATACAAGGATGGATGTGTCCCTGGGGCTTCGTATTGACTACATGTCTAGAGAGGAGTATTAGTGCTACATGCAATTGAAATAGATCATGAAACTATAATATACTCTGCTACAGGAAGGCTTTGTCGAGGAAGAAGTGTTTCTGGGTATGCTTGAAGAAGGCAAAGTCCGAGGACAAAAAAAGGAGGGTCTGATGAATTTCATACAGAATATGACCGTTGGAGTAGGAACAATTGATTCTAGGGGGGAATTACCATTGAAAGGAATGGGGAGGATGCATTAATGAACATATCTGGGAAAATCTGCCGCAAAATAGATATTTATGAGGTGAATCCGAAGGGGATCATGAAGTTTGAATTTAAAACTTGTTATAAATATGACATCCCACTATACATTCAGAAAATTTTATCTCTGAGAATTAGACTTGTGTTTTGGTGCCTGAGAGAAAGCCCAACGTTCCATTGCATGTCGGATTGGAGCTTTGAAGCACTTGCCAAGGAACTAACTAAGGCAGGATTGGGACACACAATGAATGCTATGCCACTAGTGCATATGAAAGGGCTGAGGTAACCCAATAAATAGTCTTCTATAGGAGAATTGGAACCAAATAAATCGAAGAAGCCCTCAGTCCGACAGTCACCCAAGAATAAAATCACCAAAGAACAATAAATTAAGGAGAGTCGAGATAAGAAGAAGAAGTTAGTGGAGGTTGAAGAATTCGAAGAAGTTATTTCTGGGGTATTTAAAGACATCGATGCACATGATGTGAAACCTATTTTGAGGTTACCACCATATATGCCGCCTAGGAAGTAAACTACTGTTACGCCTACTAAGGACCGAGATGCTTTCATGTCAAAGATATTTATGCAATTTCTGCTGGAAGAAGTACTAGTTGAGTGAGATCGATTGGTGAAAGTTACAAAATTATGCATGGAAAACTGGGATCTCAATGATAGGAATAAATATCCCTTGTTCGAGATCAGAAAGTACTTGCAATCAATCTATTATGAAACAATTGGAGTGACCAGGGTAGAGTCATTTAGATGGGCAGCAGGATTTCAACAAGGAGTGTTGTTGAGGATGTTTAATGTTCTACATTTTGAGCACAGCAAAATCAACAAAATATGTGTGCTAACTGTTGTCCCTCATGCATAACGATTGTCTTTGGCTAGGTGAAGGAGTCCCCATTCAGGAGATGCTAATCTGATAGATAACTATGCTTCCGTGCAAAGGATTAAACCCTGTTGACATGTTTATTGGAAAAGATCAGTATAAGAAGGTGGGAGATAAGATGAAGAAATACTATGGCCTCACAAAGGGACCCTAGGGATACATTATAAACTCCATTAATAATTTGTTAGTCCACTTCACCATACATATTATCGCCAATAAGATTATGCGAAAGTGTTGAGCACGACAGCAAAGGATTCCAATACAGATGGGCTAGGTATCTATGTAAGTATTTTCTAGATGATTGTAGAGAATCTTTGGAGGAGGGTAATAAATTACGCTACACATGGTTATTTCTCTTGATTAAATTGATGGCATGGAAATAGCCAGATGAGTTATAGTCTCTCATTGTAGACCCAGACATCTACAAGGCTGCATGGTACACCTCGCTATGGAATTAAAAGGAGCCTACATGGGGGGTGGAGAATAAGTTCTTTTGGGTTTGATTTCAAATGATTCTGTGCACATTGATAAGTTAGAAATGAAGGTTGTCATCAAATCTATTTGAATAATAATGCCAAATTACCAATTTTAAGGCATATTTTCACAATGTATACATCCACTTGAGAAAGGATCTTGAGGAAGTATGGTATAAGCTCCCATACTTAGTGATTATGGATGACATCGTACACGTCGTAAGTCAATGGAAAAGTGACTAATTAAATCCATCCTCAGAAGGAACAAAGGAAAATCACACAGGCACTAGTGGAGCAAAGTCGAATACTTCAGGTGAAAAGTATATCAAGAAAGGCCCCAAGAGGAAGACCAAGAAAGTCACATTTCAGTCTGACAAGGAAGAAAATCCAGAGCCCGAGAAGGATGATCAGAAGAATGGGGGTGGTGATGACCTATTTGTTGACCTAGAGGACCTAGCCTCCCCTTTCATTCTCAAGAGGCGGCAGAAACTCGATGAAGGAGGTGCGTGGAAGAAGATGAAATCATAAGGTCAGTCAGAGTAGATTCGATGGTCCTCACTGAGGGTGACCTCGGAAATATTGGTGACAAAGTATAACACTTCATTGAGAACATTTGGGGAAACATTGAAGATCAATATTAGGTCATATTTATAGAGTTCCAAAAGAGCCTCAAGGAAATGTAAGTGCAGACAAGCAGAATTCAAGTGAGTGTGTTTTAGGCGAGCATGTTTCAAGCGAGCTTGGCTTAAGCGAGTGGGGCACAAGAAAGAATAAGTACAGAAAATATGGAACTGGAAGTCACTCCTAAGCTTTGGGCTCTCCAGATACCTACAGGAGCTTCACATTTTAACTCTACAGAAGATCGAAGGCACACGCTGAATTGGAAAAATTATAGCTTGGATCTTGCGACACTCCCCATTCAAGCATTGCACGATTTCGATGAGGGAGTTATAGAGGAATTAAAGATCCATGAGTAGCGTGCATTTCTTGTCATCAAAGATGTCAAGTAGGATAGAAAGTGCATGGCCGATGAAATGCAGTAGGTTGTGTAGGACCGAGTAGAGGTAGCTACGTGTAGGCAGTGGTTGGAAGCAACAAACACTAAAGTTTGAAACGAACTGCATGACCTCCAGATTCAGGCTGAGGCAATGTCAGAAGAAAAGGTTGAGACACTCATTATCATGGTTAAAGACTCCAAGGAAAAGGTGGACAAGGTAAAGCTTGAGCTTCAGATGTATATCATTGAGCTTAAGGTGAAGTTACAAGAAGCTACTCCACCAAAGATACATGAGCAGTGCGAAAGAGACATAAAGGCTGTTGTGAATAGTATTGAAACAATAGTCAAGGACTACATCCAAATATTTGATGATGTTATGGAAATATAGGCCTCATTGCAAGAGGACCCCCATGTACAAAAAAATGAAGAAGAAATCTGAGAAATGTAATCAGAGTTTGATCAGATAAAGGTGACATCGCGGACCTTAGCACCCATGTAGCGGTTTGCCCATCTTCAAGAGGGTAATTTTTTTGCAAAGCGAGTGCGATGTGCTCCAGCAGAATGAACATATTATCTATGCTCGAATGTAATATTGGGAATAAGAATATAGTCAGCTCTCGCAGACTGTGGACCACAAACTAAAAGGGATATGATATACCCAGAGAGACGTCGTTCAAAAAATAGCTGGGCCAACCACAAAAAAGTTGTTGGATGAGGTATAGGAGGTTGAGAAGTAGTGCACCGAGATGATTCATCCATTAAAGGATGCATTAAGTAGCATCAAAGAAAATACTCATGACGCACCAGCTGAGTGACTCTACATGAGTCACATCTTTGTGTTGGGGGTGTGGTGGGGAGAATACCCCAAGGTATATGTTTTGGTCAAAATTCCAAATTTTTAGGAGTGGAGATTGATGCAGCCATATTATTATGAGTCTTAGGGGATTTAGGGTGGGTCAAATATCCTCTTTTTGTAAAGGGATGGGAATCTTTTGGATACTTTTAGCTCCACCCATGCTTTTCAGACAATGGTATTGTAAACTAATTTTCTATATAAGGAGTCTAGGGATGTCTTTTGGATATAATGCATATATGTTATGTTAGATCTAAATTGAGTCTATATTCTATTTTTTTTGGGAGAAAGAGAAGGCTCTAGTAGTTGTGTATGTGGAGACCTTATAAATTCTGTAGTTAAGTCCATAGACGCTTCAGGGCAGGAAGTGTTGTATTGGGAAGATGCTAGTTAATAAAATAATAATTTGAAGAAATATATATGTACTTTACTTGTGTCATTGCATTATCTGTGTTTTGGGGTTATCTGTGCTAGATCAATTTTTTTATGTATAATTTCGTCATGAATACATGAACATGGTTTATTATGATGACTAATACATGGTAAAGTATAAAACCATAGTGCACAAGGTAGATATGTATATTTGTTGAATAGTTTCTGTATATTTCTCATACATGTTCAATGAAGCTCTGAATAATTCTTAAGTGAGGATAAGACATAAAGCCACACACCATGGTCCCTATGGATGACGAAACTAGGTTGTAGCATCCCGTAATATTGCCTCGAGTGAGACTTCGGTCGACGCAGCAGATGGTTTATGAAAGGGTCGGTAATAGAGCATTTTGTTGGTTTGTGCAACCATATTTGAACCTGGGTCTAGACCCCTCAAGACAATAGTGTAGTCAGTGGTAGTATTTTATAGTTCGTCTTGTACGGTAGGAAGTATTCTGCTATTATTTTCATATGTGGATTGGGAGCCGATATACCCGAAGGTACGTGGAGAACGATCTTATATACTTACATATGTGGAATAATAACTACCCCGAGAATGTAACGCAAAAAAAGAATGAATAATCCTATGTTGAAATATGCCATAACACATCTCTAGCCTAGACCTATATCTTTTTCATTAATGTTACAAATGCCCCCTATATTTATTAAGTAAATTTTAGAGTTGGTCTTTCATTATGATTCAATTTCAAGGCACACCACGAGTTCACCTAAATTCCCTTTAATGAAATATAGCATGATAATAATAACTATTTTATTTTTAATCAGAAGCCATCTCTGTGAGGGAAGAAACATGCACTAATGCAACACATAATAATGAAGCAAACAAAGCCTCCTATGTATATCATTTCAACCCAAGTGTTCCAATTTAAATTCAAAACCCTTTATGATGCAAATAATGCAGGCTTTTATTTTTTTCCTCTTAATCTTCAAATTTAAAGAAAAATCTGTTGCAACAAGATCACTGATAACATAAATCACACATAATATAACCTTAATATACATTTATTCAAGTGAATCAATAATCAAGAAAAATATTTTCAAAATACCTAATTGATAAGAAATAATTAAAAACTAAACAAATTCTCATCAAAGGCTAATAAAATAAAAAGAAAACATAATGATGTATTTTCAGAGGCAGACACAAAATGAGAGGCTCAAGAAAATCTTTTTGGACCAGAACAAAATGAGGAGCAAGGCAGGGAATGAAAATTTTGTATCCTATAATATCAACGAAGGTGAAAAAAAAGAACCACTGCACTCCAACATAGGTACAAATAAGAATTAGGTGCACTGGGGAGCTCTCTCTCAGAAAAAAGAATAAAGTGGGGCTAATTTGGTCAAAACACAACACAAGAAACCCCACCAAGCTCAAAAATGTGTTTTCCTAAGGTCAACCACTATCTGAATAAGTCAATTAAGGTCTCTTTGATAGGTGAAGAGATTTTAAGGCCATGGAAACCATTAAGGGGAATATCTATCCCCAGCATGGTCACTAATTTTTTATATGAATTTTTCAGTTCTATAGGAAAAAATGAATTCCCTAGATCTAGTGGTCTTATTTAGAAAATATGAGGACAAAAATAGTCAATGTTTTTTTAAGGTCCCTATAATACTAGTTTATTTCCATTATTGTTATTGTTAGTATATCCCCATATTTTTTATTTGTATTGATGTACCCCCCCTAGTTGTTATTTTGTGCCCCATAGAAGACCACAATCGTTATTTTTTTCCCTTACATTTTTATTGTTATGTAGGATCTAGTTATATTTTCGCCCCTTAGACTCCTATATGTACCAAGGAGGTCTTATCGTTTCTATCATTAAATAATTGTTCATTTATTTGATGTAAAGGAGGTTTCCTCCTTGAAGAGGCTAATTTTGAAGTTGATGATCTATCTCTTTTGTGATCTAGTAACATAACATTTGGTATCATATATTTAGATCGTAGGGTTTCTCTTATTCAAACATGATATCGTACAATTTTCGCTATAAAATTTCTTATATGAGGTTTCAGAAGTGAAATTTTCAACCAAGGGGAGATACAATGGCGGTGAACTTCTTATATGAATTTCAAATCATCGTTTTCTATATTTTCAGAGATATGATAAAAGCAATTGAGGGTTTCTGCAAGCTCCATAATTCAATATGAAACAAATGACCTAGGTAAAATCATCCTAACTTCCTCTCCAAGAATCAGATTTGAATTTCATAAAATGTGGCTACAAGTGAATGAAAAATAGTTTTTTTTTTTATCATGTTCTAGTTCAAAGGTCAAAAAATTGACACATGACATGTCTTACAAGTTCTATCTATTGAATCAGTTAATAATCACGACATAAATATATCTTCAAAAATCCAATTTATATTTTACTTGTGGAATTGGAAATAAGACTCAAAGGGATACCATACGGATGAATTTTAAACCTTGAAGTTCTGAAATTAAAAATTTATAATAGTTTCAATATTAAACTCCTAAAAATCAAGAAAAAGGTGTGTAATTTTTAAATTTTTTGCATAACGTTTGTTTGAAAAAATAGTTTGAAGTGATTTAAAGGGAATAGTGAAGCATAAATATATTTTTTCTTATTCCAAAATGTATCTAAGAGAAAAAATGGACACACCTAGTAAACAACCATAAATCTCTACTATGAAAAATGAACAAGAGGAAGAAATGCAATAGGATATATCTAAATTACGAGACCAACTGCAACAAATTTCGCTCTCACAAAGAGTAACAAAAAATGAGTTGGAAGCGATGAATGTGAATATTGATGGTTTAGAAGTAAAAATAAAAATCTACATGAAATGTTTGATGGATGGTTTAAAATCAGACATGGAAGCAATGATGAATGTCAATATGGAAGGGTTGAAGGAAGCTTCGTTGAAGTTGCTAGAAGAAATGATTTCGAGTGGTCACAAGGTAATCCTTGAAAATCATGATGAGGAAAAAAGGAATAATAATTTTTGGTTTAATAACCACCACATTAAAAAAATTGATATGAGGAAGTTTGATGGCAAGGATTGTATAACATGGATACTATAGATGGAGCAATTTTTTTATGTCCTTGATGTGCAAAACTCACAAAAGTTATGCATTAAAAATTTATATTTAGAGCCCAGTCAATTTGTATGGTATCAATGACTTTATTATCATAAACAAATTGTCACTTGGTCAATATTTGCGAAGGAAATTATATCACATTATTAGGATAAAAATATAAATACCTTCTTTAGCCAATTGATAAATATCAAACAAAAGGGTTCGATGGCATATCACATTGAGGACTTCCAAAAATTGAATATCAGTGTAATAGATATTATATAGGAGCATAGGATTGATGTCTTCATAGGAAATTTGAACCATAACATCCAAAATGAGGTTCTCCCCTGGGAAATTGATTCATTAGAGAAGGCATTCAGGGTGTAAAGAAAAATTGAAATCAAAATTATGGAAATAAGGAAGTATAACACTCACAACTATAAATATGTAAGTGTTACTACTCCTAGCCTTCCACAACCTACAAGGCTGATTCCATAACAATTAGAGGAAAAAATAGGTAAATGGATTTCTTATAGTTGTGATAGAAAATACACTAAAGGTCATAAGTGTGTTGAGAATACATTATTCTACATATATTGTGAAGAGGAGGGAGAAAAGGAACCTGAAAAATCAAAATAACAGGATATAAACCAATAACCAACCCCTCAGAAAGAATAAATGAATCCAACCATATCTGGCAATGTATTCGTAGGAATTACCACTGGTCAAATTCTCAAGATATAAGCATATCTCAAGAAGAAAGTGGTAATAATGTTGATTGATTCAAGTATTACTCATAATTTTATTCATTGTAAGATAACTAAGGAATTGAATTGCTTCCTATATCTAGTACCAAAATGTCAAGTGGTGGTTTCAAATGGAGGAACTAGAAATTTTTGTAGAAAGTGCCATAATAATATCATGCTAACCATGGGGGAATATGTATTGAATATTCCAATGCTTTCCATTCCAATGGGTGTTGGTGATCTTGTATTAGAAGTTCAATGGTTACAATCTTTGGGGATGATAACTTATAATTTTCAAGAAATTTTCTTGAAATTTTTTTGGGAAGGAAATGAAGTTGAATTAAGGGGTATCATAGGGAAAATAGGAAATATGATCAACTCTATTGGCATTAACAAATGTATGGATAAATAACAATGAGGTGTAATTGAAAAATTATGCTCACTAGACTTCCTAACATCAAAATTATTTATTTCTCTAGATCTCCAAAAAGTCTTAGACAAACATTAAAAGGTATTTGAGACTCCTAAAGGCATCCTATCTATTTTTTATCATGATAATTATATCCATTTGATTCCAAGAAATGTTCCTCCAAACATCAGACCTTACATATATCTATGTTCCCAAAAGAGTGAAATTAAAAGTATGGCTGCAAAAATGCTAGCGATTATTATAATTCAACCTAGTCAAAGTTATTTCTTGGCTCCAGTAGTATTGGTGCACAATAAGGATGGATCATGGCATATATGTTTGGATTATAGGGAGACATTATGAAAATATCATTCGGGACTCATCATGGTCATTATTATTTTTTTTCATGCATTTTTTCCTTTCTAATGCACCTTCGAAATTTCGAGGTTTGATGAATTATATTTTCAAACGTTTCATTATAAATTTGTGTTATCAATTTTTGATGATATACTAATCTATAGAAATTCCTGGAAGGATCATTTTCAAAATGTTGAAACAACGCTCAAAGTATTGGAGGAGAAAAAATTATTTTCAAAATCCTCCAATTTTTTCTTTGGAGTACAGGAGGTGGAATATTTGGGTCATATTGTATCTCATGAGGGTGTTAATTTAAACCCTATAAAAATTAAAGCTATCAAGGAATGGAAAATAGCCACAACCATAAAGAATATTCGAGGATTTCTCTGGCTGATAGGGTATTATCACAAGTTTGTTAAAAAATATGGTAGAATAGAAATACCTCTAACGATATTACCGAATAAAGATTAATTTTCTTGGACTCCAGAATCAGGTAATTCCTTTGAACATTTAGAGAGGCAATATCACAAAAACTGGTCTTAGTTACGCCTAACTTCACAAAAAACTTTATTGTGCAATGTGATGCCTCAAGAAATGGAATTGGTGTTGTTTTAATGCAAGAAGGAAGTCACATTACTTTTGAAAGTCATTCAATCAAGGGAAAGTATTTACATAAACCTATTTATGAGAAGGAAATGTTGGAAAAAATACCTGCACTAAAGAATGGAGACCTTACCTAATGGGAAGACACTTCAATGCATAAATAGATAATGATAGTATTAAATAATTTTTGGAACAAAGATTATATAGATAAGATCATAAAAAACAGGTCAGAAGGATGTTGGGATATGAATTGGAAATAATCTACCAAAAAGGGAAGAAAAATGTTGTTGCAAAGGCACTCTCAAGAAAGGATGAGGGTGTGGAAGAATTTCTTTGTTCCATTTTTATTATCCATCCTGATTAGATAACAAAAGAAAGGGATGAATGTAAGAATGATGAAGAGGTGTGGACACTCATTTAAAAGTTACGGCAAGGTCCCAGACCATGTTATACATTTATTTGGAAAAATGATAAATTTATGGGAGGATTATTAGAAATTTTGATAGCACTACTATTTTCACGCATGACTGGAATTGGACCTATCAAATCTACCTTAATTTCCTTCAAGGTTTGCTTCATATAGAGATTTGTTTAGTACTTATTAGTAACTGCAATATACTTTACTTTAGTAGTTGATAAATATATTGAGTCTTATTTCTTACTGACCTGAGATACTACGAAATATCCTAAAAAGAATGTTGTACCAAAGGTGTTATTCCAATCATCAATAACTCCTTCCCAATCAAAAACAATATAGACCTCCGATTCAAACTCTTTGTTCCTAGCATACTACAACCCATAATTTGTTGTACCTTTCAAGTATTTGACATTCCTTTTTACAGTAGTGACATGGATTTCACGACAGTAGGAATATAATCTGGCTACGAAGCCTACAAATTGCATGATGTGTGGTCTATACACTATGAAGTAAAGAAATATTCCAATCATTGATCTATAAAATGTCTGATTTATAGGAGGTGTCTCATATTCCTTACAGACCTTTAAACCACTAACCATAGGGGTACTAATCGACTTTCATTCTTCCAGTCCAAATTTCTACAGTGATTCTTGCAAGTACTTGGATTTAGAGATGAATATGTCATCCTTTTATTAAGGTCTTTTGATCCCTAATAAAAAGGATAGTTCCCCTATAATAGATATCTCAAGATTTGTATCCATATAGTTTTCAAATTGGTGTCCCAACCGCTCCAGATTGTTGTCAAAGACTATGTCATCTACATACACTACAACAATCAATAGGTTCTCATTTTCAGACTCTATATTTAGATTTCTATATGTAGTGCCCCTCTTAAAGCCTTGATGTTGAATGTATTTGTCCAATCTGGCATACTAGGCTCCCGGGCCTCTTTGAGCACATATAAGGCATTTTTTTACAGTTTGAGTACAAACCCTTCATTTTATGTAAGCATAAACCATTTTGGTTGCTCAATATATACCTCTTCTTTCATATCTACATTGAGAAAGGTTGAATTCACATCCATCTGATATAACTTGATGTTTTGATGACTACAAAAAGAGCGAACATTTCTGATAGATTTTAATATTACTATAGGTGCAAAGGTTTCATCAAAATCTATCCACTCAATTTAGGAGTATCCTTTACAAACTAAGTGATCCTTGATATTTTTCACTTGACCTTGTTCAATTAGGTTAGTTTTGAAGACCCATTTGGTGCTTATGAAATTTTTGTCTTTGTGTCTTGGAAGAAGCTCCCAAGCTTCATTGTTCTCAATTTGATCCAGTTCTACATTCATTTCATTCATCTAAGAATTATCCGCACTTGTATGACTAAGATTCTCGGTCTCAATTTGAGATAGCAGAGAAATATTTCTGCAACTTGGGCAATCAAAGAATATTCTAACACCTAGTATTTGATCTCCAATAATTTGACTCCCGGGATGTTGTTTCTGCACATACCTAGAAGCATTTTTGTTCCTTGGTGTTGAACCTATTTCTTCACCTTCATCATCTGCCTATGTTTGTACTTAATATGAGAATTTGGTGGCTGAACTTTATTATCCATCTAATTTTATGTTTCCTTTGGTAGATTCAGATTGAGTTACTATTTCATCCACTACTATGTCAATGCAGTCTTCAACTCTCTATTTTATTTCGTTGAAAAACGTATATACTTTACTTCGGGCTGAGTAACTGATAAATATATCCTCATCAACACGAGAATCAAATTTTCTAGGATTTTTATCGTTTGTTTTGATAAATAATTTTCTCCCAAACACCTTGTAGTGTTTCAATGATGTAGGTCTCCCCTTCCATAACTCAAAAGGATTCTTATCACTATTAGGCATGTTTTGGTCTATGTTTTCTAGGTACACTACTAATTGAGGTTCTTCTCTCCAAAAGGTGTGTGTTAGATCTGCTTCATCCAACATATCTATGGAAACATCTTAAAATGTTACGAGTTCTGGCCATAGAATAATACCTCCTTGTGTCATACTCTTCACAGTATTATTCAATCTCTCTTAAAGTGTATTCTCCACCTCTTTCTAATCTTAAGAATATTATGTTTAGATCTTTCTTATTATATTCATGAGCATTCAATGTATTTAAATTCTTTAGAGCTTATGTTTTTCCTTTCAAGAGCATTATACATGTGCCTCTGGTAAAATCATCAATAAGCAACATCAAATACCTCTCACCTCTTAGGGTTTTTGTCTTGGTTGGGCCAAAAATATCAATGTGAATTACATCTAGAGGTTTAGGTGATGATAACTGATTTGTCTTAAAATTATTACTTGTATGCTTACTAAATTAACAAGACTTGTAGATTCAATAATTGTTAGGCCTTGACAGTCTTGGAAGTCCTCTTACAAGTCCTATCTTGCTGAATTTTATCAATATTTCATAATTCATATTACCAAACATCCTATGCCATAACCATATTTGATTTTTATTTGTTAATTAATAGCTTATTGTGGAGTCGTCAAACACATATATATTATTGGAAGTTTTGTATGCCTTTCCCACAAAATTTCCATTCTCTTCATTTTAGATCTCACAGTATTTGGATCATAAGGTCAAATTATAGCCATTATGACACATCTGACTCACATTAAGTGATTGTTTCTTCTTATCCTCTAAATTTTTAGTCTTTTCATCAAGACACACTATGCCCACCCCCTTAATTCTTGTTGGAGAATTATTGTTGAAAGTGACATTCTTCCCTCTCTCTTTGTCTTTAGAGATAATAATTTAATATTATCTCCAGTCATGTGGTTGAAGAACCACTCTCCACATACTGCATTTTATCTTGATCATGCGCAAACAAAGAATTGCACACTCCATGATTTTCTTATTCTTACACTTCCAACTCTTCTTATCTATTGGGAAAACAAGTTTCCAAGCATACTGAGATTTAGAAGCATATCCAAAACAACTTATGCATTCACTAGCCTTATGTCCCAAATTGTGACATTTAAAGCATTCAACATCATCCATCAGAGGAGAGAAATAATTTCTATTCTTGGGAGGGGATTTTTGAGATCTAAAATTCTAATACTTATTGTATATGAAATCTTCAACTATTTAAACTTTGAGCATTCTATAATTAATATATTTATGTCAAAATATATGAAATTTATAACAATAACCATAAAAAAATTAGGATACTTGAAATTGGAGGGTTAGTTATTTTTTTTAGGTTGTTGGTAGCTTTGTTTTCTTGCCGATTGATTCATTCTCCCCCAGTGTTATTCCTGTGAGAAGTTAAAACAATTGTTCTCATGTTGGGTGCCTCTCTAGCTAGACTTCTATTTTCCCTCACTGATACTACCTTATAGAACCTTTGCATAGCTTTTGGTTTCTTCAAATTTTGTGGACTTGAAAATCATCTTTCACATAAAGGACTCCTATGATCCAAAATATCCCAGCCCTGTCTTGTTTTCTAGAGAGGTTTGACTACTATGTGATTTAGCTTTCTAGTCCCTTCATCAAACCTTTTGTCCAGGTCCTTCTTGGTCGCTAATTTCACAAGATCTATTCTTAGGGAGACTATCTCAGCTTCTAGATTCTTACATTTTCCTCCCATTAGAGAATCATACCATTAAGCATTTAATCCTTCTAACTTGACTTTTAGGGACAAAATACCCTGTTCGCATGGTTCAAATATTATTTCCTTGTCTCTATTAATTTTATTTTGTTTTGTGAGACTATTTTTATCTTCCAACCTTTCACATACTTCTTGTTTTTCTTCTAGTTGGAGAGCTAACATTTATCTGATTTTAATAACTTCTTCAAATTTTTCTCTTTAAAAAGAAATTATTCATTGTCTCAATTCTACATACATTCCTCAGCTTGTACCAAATGCTCTTTCATTTTTCTTTCTTTCTTATGGCCTCATGTATCTCATCAAGAACACTGATGAGCACTCCTTCAAGGTCCACTAGTACTCCTTCTTCTTCAGACTCCGTACTACTTTGTTTCTTGGAGTCAACTCTAAATTCCATGAGTAACAACTCATTTCACTCATCCTTTAATGAATTATCACTATCATAATATGGTGTTGAGATATCCTCTTTAGAGTAGAGCCCTTTCTTAAAGACACTCTCTTTTTTATTTTTCTAAGCTTTTCTTCTGACCTTATTATCATATTCCTTTTCTATAGGGAACTTTGATGGAAAATGTCCAACTCTACTATAATCAAATCATTTGAAGGGTAGATTTCATTTATAATTTCTTGAGCCACACTTTAATTTATATAAAATAGATCCAAATCCTAATTATATTCACAACTAAAACAATATTGATGATATTTTTTCTCGTTGGCCTTCTTAGACACCTTGAAATCTACCTCCTTTTGCACAGTATTCTCATTTTCTACTCTCATCTGATATGTTATGAGAGTAATACATAGTTGTTCCATAGTGAGACAGTTTAGATGAAACATCTCTTCAATGGATGATAATTTTCAATTAAATCTCATGGGTAGAGATCTTACAACCTTTTGAACAATCACATCTTCTTCTATAGTTTCATGAAGTTCTCTAATCATATCGGTTACTTCATCAACTTCGAGGAAATAATATGACATGCCTTTATCTTCACTCATTCTTAATATATCAAACCTAATTCTGAAGGTTTGAAGTTTGACCTGCTTGAATTTATCACCTAATTCATGGCTTTGATTGATCTTGAACCAAACTTCCTTAATAGACTTACAGTTCATAACTTTTAGAATTTCAGTTTGGCTAAGTTAAAAGAGAATGGAATTATTAGATTTATAATTATCTCCTTACACGTTTTTATTGTCTACATCTATGGTAGGCACATTAGGGACATCATAATATACCAACACAAATCTCTAAACATCTACTCCCAGGGACATAAGATAGGATTCCATCCTAACCTTCCAAAAGGAATATTTGTTCCCGTTGAAGACTAGATATTACTTGAGTAACACTCCCAATTCTTGTTAAACATGCATGGTAAATACACATGACAATAAACAAACAAATACAGAACTAAAGGATAAGCGTGAGATTATTTACTATTAACCATAGATGTGCTTTTATAGTACATTAGGTGTGACACTTGGATTTCACATTCCAAGGTCACTTGGACTCTATTTTTGACTGTTCAACTTCCACACCTACCCATTGAGGATTAGGTGTCCAACATTCCCCCCCTTAATCCAAACGGGTATGTGTCAGTCCAAGAAGAGAGTTGTAATACAAATCTACAAAGTATGCATGGCATCACTTAGGCTGAATCATCTCTTTGAAATGTTGGCATAAAGAGGTGGTTTAAGGATGACCACCAACACTAGAACGCAACACTTATTGCAGTTCCCAGAACTCTTCTGAATCTAGCAAGAAGCTGAGGGCTTCTTCTAGAGGAATTTTCCCTCATATTTGAGGAGGGAGTCCTTAAACCTAGAAGAAAGGAGGTCTACAACCTGTGATGGTTTAATTATGACCACAAACACTGGAATTCTTAATGCATTTCTCGAAACTCTACCAAAGCTAGCAAGAGGCTGAGGACTTCTACTGGAGGAAGTGCTCAAATTATTTGAAGAGTGTTGTATGGATTAATCCGTCTTGCGGACAAGACCAATCTCCCTAGTACTAAAAGTATCTAGCAACAAATAGCCAAATAGAATAATCTTTCTCTAAGCATATACGATCTATGAAAAGCTCTATAGAGGTGTTAAGGACTTACCGTTTGTCCAGTGATTTTTTGAATTCGTCGTTATCCCTTGCGCGCTTGAAGGAGTTTTCCTCGTAAACCTGAAGTCACAAACAAGAAAAATATTACATATCACCTGTATAGAAATCATCATAAACCATGCTTATCATAGTGATCAAGGAATCTATGAAATAAACCATTGATTGAAAGCTTATTGAGAAAAATGAGTATATTTGTATTAATTTTAAAAGTAGAATATCCTTACGACCTGAGCCTTGATGTTGCACAGGACTTTCCGGGGTCCGAAGCGGGAGTCTCCTTTACTTTGAAAAGTTCTTCACTCCTCCAACCAAGACAAGTAGAGGTATGTAATCTCTCCTCAAAAATTCTTAGTTAACTGAGTCTAAATCTCAACAGCACTTAACCTCAAATATTCTTAAGCTTGAACTGCCTTTGAGGCTACCCAATGCCTCTTTTTATAGTGGAAAAGAGGAGGTTTTCTGTTCCAAGTATGATGGGATAGAATCCTCCTTCAAAGGGATTAGCTCCTCACATCAAGGGGTTAGCTCCATAAGGTAAGGGATTCATGCACCTCACAAGAGCGGTTCTGCCACCGCAAAATCCATTCTAGAAGCTTCCAGAATTCACTTTTATTGAGATTTTTGGGATTTACTTGCACCTTTTTAATCTTATAGGGGTCCGCACCTATAACAAAGATAAAGTGCATTTAGGAACGTAGGAAAGCTGAACATTGGGTGCGGGACCACGGGAAAGATAGCCAAAAAGTGCGACACCAAAGTTTAGGAGACTTTAGGAATTTTTTTTGATTTTCAAGGCTTGACATGAGGAACTGATATGTTAGACTTGCAAAAGGGAGAAGTATGAGTAATAATGAGCTCATACACACGGCAGAATGTCAGGGTGACAATTTTTAGTGTAACAGATGGCCCCCTAAAGTGCAAAGTTTGGAATAGATGATGTTGAAGTCTGTCATATATGAAGAGTGCAGTACTTTATCATTTCAAGGATCATCCTGTGGACACCCCAGTCAGCACCTGTAAAAAAATTCAATGCAAAAAATGTATATGTATACATATCATCACTGAGGTAGGCATTCCCATACTCAGATTAAAATAACTAAAAATTGATTCAACTGTTCTGATACAGGAATGATTTTGAGTACATGATAGTATAGACATGTGTGAATACAGTATGGACACAACCATCTGTTTATAAATATTCCACTGTATAAATGATAAAAAAATTTCTCGCAGCCTGGATGGTAGAAACTAGATCCATGGTCTTGATTTCTGCATCTCGAACTAGTACGATTCTATCCATGTGAATGAATGTGTCGAAGTCGAACATGGTAGAAACCACTTGATTACCAGTCAATGATGTAAATTGTTAACAAGTGTGAGAGTAGCCACCGGTAATGTCAATGGCTCTCAAAGTACCCAGTACAATCCTTGAAATGTGAATGAATGAGCTGAAGTCGAACATCTCACAGAATCATTCGATCGAAGGTCGATGATGTAACCCGTCGTCGAAAGCGAGAAACCTGCCATTAAGGCATGCAGATTTCAAGGCATTGACGATTTCTAGATCAACTTCCCAGATAATAAGTTGTCGTCGATAGAAAGTGATCTGTTGTAGGGAATCCCACAACATGAAATCATAGATCAAGTTTTGAAAATATATTAGCAAGGACTGACTCAGGGATGGTCAAAATGGATGACAGATATTTTGCAGATGAATGGTTTATTTAAACTGTCCTCTTGAACACATAACGACATTGCAAATGGCTTGGTGACAATTGACCCAAAGCTAATATCCAGAAACCGGATGAAAACTTTCAATGAGGTTTGATTAACTGTTAGGCAAAGGATTTCCCAACCCAGGTGAATGAAAGTGTCATGTTCAAGAGTGGTTGACTGAATTTTCGAAAAATCAAAATACAACAAACACGCCCATTTTCCTCTCTTTTCCCCCACCATTTCTGACAAGTACCTCTTTATTTTTGACAAGCTTGAGGAGGATAACATTTGCTTGTTTATAAGCTCATCCTTCGGATGAGTCCAACTTAGTTTAAGATTCGAACCCTAAGAAGGAGTGGCTCGTTCCTGTTTGAAATTGAACAGGTCCTTTACTGTTAAATTTTAACGAGTCCAGTATAGGAGAAACTCGATGTTTTTCAATTTTAGGGAGTCAGAAGAAAAAACTTAAGAAAACTCCATGGGTGTACTTTTTCGTAAATTTAGTCTCTCAGGCCTGAAAAAGGATAAAATAATGTGGGAGAGAACTCTATTGACCGTAATTAGTCAACGTATACCTTTTTCTTAAATAGTCCATTTCAGTCCGTAAAAGGGGTAAACTTATACTGAAGAGACGATTATTCATTTACTTTAACGAGTACGAACAATCAAGTACTCGGTGATATTTTCATGTTTAGATAGTCTGAAAAGGGCTTAAAAGAGGACTCCAATGTTTCTCTTTTTCGTGAATTTTTGAAAGAGTCCAAAAAAGTGATAAAAGTGTGCTCTTTGTTGAAAAATGATCAATTCTTCTGAGCAATCCAATTTCTGCACAAAAACTTGAAACATTACACATACATATTTAAGATGAGTAAAAATGCTTCAAAAATACCCTTTTTAAAGTGAAAAATAAATAAATTAAAAATTCATCTATTCGAAAAAACTTATAAAAAGGACTTTTCAACTTCATTTTTACCATTCAAGTTTAGAGTGAAAAGTAGAAGCTTTTGGGTAAAAAAGTTCCTGTGAAGATTCTGGAAAATCTGTCCGTTGAAATCGAGAACCGTCAGTCCCAGGTAATCCATGACCTCTTAATCTTGCATTTCATCTATTTACAATTTGTTTTTAGGCTTTAAATCTTATTTTTAAGGGAAAAATATGGTTCGAAAATCGCCCGCGGGGGTCCGCAGGTGACACACATGGTACCTGCAGACCCCGACTTTTTCCTACAAGGAAAAAAGTCATGGGTCCACACTTTCCTTACAAAGCGCATGCGTTCCTATGCACTGTTTACAAAGGTAAAGTGCGGTCCCCGCGCGTTTAAATTTAAAACTCAAATTCCTCTTTTGCGGCCCAAAATTTTTCAAATTAGATTGTTCTAATCTATCTTTTTATGTATTGTAGGATTAACAAGATGTTGATTTGGAGAGAACGTGCACATGAGGACGTGGATGACACCGCAATGCTCCATATGCCCACAATGCAAAGATTAAGAGCATGCAGTTTATATAAATTCTGGGCCATCCAAGGCATGAGAGCACAGGTAGAGCTCCTGACATGGCTGGTAAATAGGTGGAACGTGCAGGACTAGTGTTTCATTATTGGTGGCCACCGGCTCGAAATCGAGCTGGAGGACATTTATCTTTTGACTGGTTTGTCCAAGAGGGGCGAACAACTTTCCTTGTTTGGGACTAGGCCAGGTGGCCAGACTGTCGGTAGTCTTCGGCAAGAATTCTGTAATGATGAAGCAGACCCGAGGGAAAAATGGATTGATATAAAAACTATCATCCGTCCCGAGCTAAAAGTTATTGCCTTTACTGTTACTAGGATGTGTGGGAGTGCAGCATTTTATGTAGCTACTAGTTCTCATATGTGCATTGCTGTGGACTATTTTCGTGGCACCATCTTCAACTGGTATGACGCTGTGTTGGCTAATATAAAAGGCCAACTAACTAGAGCAAGAAATGGGAAACTGAATAACTTTGGATATGGATCCATTGTCGTCTCCTTTGCTCTAGAGAGGATTCCGATGCTAGCTCCACAAAGTGTCCCTGTTGATGCCGGTTGACTTAGAGAACCTAGGATGGTTCGTTGGTACGCACTAATGGCCCGTCATGGTATTGAGGGCCTTGAGATTGTTCGATTTCCTTCTTCATATTTTCGTTGGCTCGATTGCCAACTTTTTGTCATAGAGGACTTTCCATACGCCGGGATAGATTTCCGCGGCGACCAAGAGATGACTCTCCCAGCAGGGGAATAGTGGGATGACTCAAGTAAAAAATCTTTCTTCTACAGTTTCCAAGTTCTAAAATTTTTTATTTTTTAAATCGTCTTGAAAATTAATAACCAAAGTGTTTTTGAATACAGATGTCGGCCCACGGCGATTAGTCCATCTCCAACCTTATGAAAGAAGACAACCAGTTGCAATCGCACCAGCTCCAGCAGGCCAATCAGCAGAAATCTTGACTGATTTAGAGCATCATCTAGAGCATTTGACTCTAGACATTCCGAAGACAGACATAAATGAAATTCCACTCAAATTGCAGAGATACGTGATTGGTGTTCCAGGATCTTTTAGGAGGTTCCTATGCTGGGTGGCTCGGGCAGTGGTTTCTTATCGTGATCACCATCAGTGATGGGATGATCGTGTTGTAGACTCATATTTTTGACTTTTTGTGTTATCATTTACCGATCATAAGGTGTTTCCAACCTATGATCGAAGATGATGTATATTTTTTGAAAACACTTCTATCCTATGATATAACACTATTTACCGGCTATCTGTATACATGTTATGAATGTTATTTTTTTTACTGTTTTGATCACTACAAATGTTGATTTATCATACTAGAAGCAACTGCATCTGCTAATGTATTTAAATGTCTTGGAATATGTTGATATTCAATGTAGTCAAATTCACGTTCCAAGAGACGAACTCTTAAAAATAACCGTAACAACACTGGATTTCTAATGGCATAAACCCTATTAAGCTGTAATACAACAAATTCATAATCCAACCTCACAATCGAACTCCGAATCCCAAATGATATGGACTTAGATAGTAACTCAATCATTGCACTATACTCGGTAATGTTATTCGTTGTTTGACCAAGGCTTACCGCATGCATGAAAACTAACTCGTCAAAGGGTGAATAGATAACCCAAGCTGCGGAAGAAATGTTCCATGTACTACGACAGGCACCATCAGCAAAACCAATGTAGGTTTGAAGAGAGGTCGACATCTGCAATATCAAGAGTAAAACTCAGATAAGTAGGAATAGTGATAAAACACACTTCTAAACTAGGCACACCTTTCTAATCTAAGACACACCAGCAGTAAAGAAATATAACCTAAAAAAAGATCTCCATACCAGGTTTTAAGCATAATATTGCTTCAGATATAACCCATTTCTTGTCTTATCTAAAGGGATACCATCAAAATATATCAGCTCATAGGCCCCTTTTACCAGCTTTCGCTTAACAATGAAAGGACCATGACACATGGGCACGAATTTCCCAGCTCCTAGCTTATCGTTGGCTTGATCATAAACTAAGACTAGGTCTCCTTCTGAAAAATTTCGAGGGGTAACACTTCTATCATACTCAGCTTTTACTCTTTTGGCATGAGCCTCGTTTGCTATTGCAGCGTTTCTCCGATTTTCATCCAATTGAGCCAAGTATAAAAAATGTTTCTCCTCTTCAGATGTAGCTGGGAGTAACTCTATGGCTAATTTCAAAGATGGAATTTCGCATTCAATAGGCAACATAGCTTCCAAACCATAAACGAGTTGAAAGGGAGTGAAACCAGTTGATGTTTTGACTAAGGTTCGGTATGCCCAAAGTGCTAAAAATAACATGGAATGCCAATTCATTTTGTGAATACCAATAATTCGTCTGACCATGGTGACTAAAAATTTATTTATGGCTTCGACCAGACCATTGGCTTGCGGATAATATGGAGTGGAACTATCGTGGCGGAGGCCAAGCTGTTCTGTCAGTTCAGTCATCATGACATTCCGAAAATGGCTTCCATGATCAGTAATAATGGCTTGAGGAACACTGAACCTAGCAATTATGTGATTAAATATGAAAGTTGCAGCAGTCTTGTCGTCAGCCGAAAATGTAGGCATCGCCTTGGCCCACTTAGTAAAATAATCTACTACTAAGATAATATAGGCATGCCCCCCGGCCGAGTGAGGGTTACATGTAATAAAATCGATACCCCATTTTGCGAAAGGACCAACAACAATTATGGGATGAATAGGAGTGGGTGGCGCGCGCATCTTACGATCAAAAAGTTGACAATTGTGGCATTTCCGGACTGCATAAATATAATCTTTGAATAACGAAGGCCAGAAATAACCATCGCGCAATATATTTTGGGCTATGGCATACCTAGACATATGACCGCCATATGCCCCAGAATGGCAGTCATTTAAAACCTTTTCAGCTTCTTCATGAATAAGACAGTGTTGGAAAATAGAATCCGCTCCACGACGATAAAGAGTATCACCAATAATATTATACTTTTGGGATTGGAAACGTATCTTCCGTCACTGAGATTGCGAGATTTCAAGCCGAAAGGATTAGGTTTGGAGATAAACAATGATATCTCCATACCATGGATCAAGAGTACTGATAAGAAACAGAGATTCGTCTACAATGGGATGCTGTGCCACAGTTTCAGTATCAGTAGAGGGGAAATCACACATTAGTTCCGCAAAGACCAAGGATTTCTTCGCCTTGGATTTTTCGAATTCCAAGTCGAATTCCTGCAGGATGACTATCCATTTGGAATACTTTCCCCATAGCAATTGTTTGGTCAAAATGTGCATCATAGGGTTGCAATCAGAAATTACTGTAGTTTTGCGTAACAATATGTAATGTCTAAATCGTTGCACAGCTTGGACAACTGCCAAAGCCAATTTCTCCACATGTGTATACTTAATCTCAGTCGGATGCAGATTTCGTCTAAGATAGTAAATCACATGTTCAGTATGAGATTCATCTTGCTGAACTAACACCATCCCAATGGTGGAATGAGAAGCGGCGAGATATAAAATTTAATCCTGGTTGTAGTTGGGAGGATGCAGTAACGGTGCATGGGTGAACGCGTGTTTAAGTGCGTCAAAAGACCGATCAGCGATCTCATCCCAAAAGAATGGAATGTTCTGTTTTAGCAACTGGGTAAAACCTTTTGTAAGCTCGGTGTAGTTAGGAATAAATCGATGTAAAATTTTTGCTTTCCCCTGCAAACTTTGGAGTTGGCGTAAAGTCGAAGGAGGAGGTAATTTGACAATAGCTTCGACCTTCGACGGATCGACGTGAATACCTGATTTCGAGACAACAAATCCTAGTAAACGACTCGACTCTACACAAAAAACACATTTGTGTGGATTTAGCCGAATTCGATAATGCCAACATCTCATAAAGATGGCACGTAAATGTGTGAGATGGTCAGCCCTGCGTGATGAATGAGCAGGTAAATCATCGAGATACGGTTGCACAATGTGCTTAATGTCATGAAATGCATAAGACATTGCCCTTTGAAAAGTTGCTCCAGCGTTCTTCAATCCAAAGGGTAGTTTGTAGTAAGCAAATGTCCCCCACGGACAAATAAAAGTTGTTTTTGGCTGATCAGCAGGGAGTATGTTTATTTGATTACACCCTCCATAAAGGAAAACATTTCACTGCTGGTACAATCATCGATTATTTGATCGATATAGGGAGTTGGATAATTTTCTTTAGGACAAGCTCGATTAATATCCCTATAATCGATACATAATCGTATCGTTCCCTGTTTTTTATTCACAGGAACAATATTAGATACCTAATCCGTTAAGGGAATCGGATAAATAAAACCTGCACGAAGCAATTTTTCAACCTCTGATTTGATAGCAGCAACTTTTCTAGGATGCATTTGACGTAGACGTTGATGGACGGGTTTGGCATCCGAGTAAGTCTTGATTTCATGTACGACAATTGACGGATCAATTCCTGGCATTTCTTCATAGGACCAGGCAAACACATCACGGAATTCTTGAAATAACGCTTTATAAGTTTGAATTTCTTCTTCAGTACATGAAGCACCTATATGAATGTTTTCAATTATTCTAGGTTTTACTGAAATGTCAATTGGAATCGTTCAGGAAATGTTTTCCAAACTTAACTCAGAATCAGGATTTTTCAATGGATTCTGCGGTTCCTTGACATATTCAGCAGTAAAAATTGAAGCGAAATCATCTTCAAAATGATCTAGTTCAGGTAAAAATGAAGATCGATGATGTAGCTCTTCCCATGGTAAATCGTCAATAGACAAGAACTCGTGAATCTGCTCATCATTATGAACAAGTTCAGGAAATGCCGTTGTAGCCGAACTAGATATAGAAAGTGATTCCTCATGGATCCCATTCACTGGATCAATTTCGGTTGAAGAGGGGTCGGAAAATGACTGTACAGCTTGATATGCAAGTTCAAATGGACTCAAAGGAATCATGCCATCAATTGAGTCTAACTCGGATTCGGAAGGTACAATCCAAGGATCATCAAACATAAGAGAGTCTGACGAAATCATATGAATAGTTGCAACAGAAGGCCATACGTTAGGAGTAGGAATGGAAAAAGTTCCTAGCAAACCAGAATCTTTAATCAAACCTACTCCAACATCCTTGTACGGGATAGTCGCTTTACCAACATGCTGGATTGTTTCTGTCGAGGCTGGGTCGGAAGAAAAATAAGTTAACTGATCTATTGTAATGATCCTTCCTTGATATGGAAATTTTATGAGTCGGAAAACCGAAGAGACAACAGCAGTCATAGCATAAGACCAACTACAACCTAGAAGAAGGTTGTAATCAAGAGGGGCATCAACCACTTCCACATCTAGATTTACAATTTTACCTTCAACCCCTATGGGTAAATCTTGCAAAATACCAAAAGGGTGGAAACCTCGACCATCAAAAGCCTTAAGAATCGTCAGAGATTGTTTCAGTGTAGGAGAACCAAGTGATTTCCAACACTGAATCGACATAATACACGTTGAAGCTCCCTCATCAATCACAGTCCGATAGATCGGTCTGTTTTTTACTAACACTGGTATCTGGAAAGCCATTTGGTGAGGTAGGCGAGGTGTACTATTTTCTAGATCGAATATTATAAGATTAGAATCCTGAATATCAACAGCTCCTATGGCAGACAAAAGCAATTTACACTGTGCTGGGAATGATTGCAGCACTTCCAAAGCCGACATCACTGAAGGAGAAATAACTAAGTCTTCAACAATGTTGTAATTCTGAGTAGCTCTCGCATGTGGATTGAAAGCTGATTTACGAAGAACACCTTTAGCAGGCGGTTTGATTATTAATTCTGGATTTGGTTTCTTGATCTGTAGTAGACCAAAAACAGGAGGAGGTGTAGTTGATGTATTTGCATTAGAAGATTCTTCTTCTTTACCATCAACAGGATTCTTAGTACCATAATCTTGCGATCGTGTCGCAATCCTTACATGAGACATCATCAAAATTGGCTCTTCTAAAGCAGTCGAGGTAGAACCAACCATCTTACTATCCTGAGTCGGAAAGGGATCCTTCAAGACAACAGGTTGTGAACCTTTGACGAATTTTGCAACCTCGGCCCGATGTGGGCATTCCTTAGTAAAATGATATTCGTCACAAATGTAACAAGGATAACGTGGTTTACGTTTTTCGTCATTGGACTCATTTTTATCAGTTTTTTCTTTCAAATTCTTTTTGTTTTTATTCTTCCCTTTCTTTTTACTACCAGATTTAGATTTAGTTGTAGATGTCTCCACAACATGAATATTGGCAGAAACTTCGGGGGAAGATTCTCCTTTCGGGGAATCAGGTAAAGTTATAATTGGAGAAGAATTATTTGAAGACTTATTCTTGCTTTTAGTATTGACCATACCAATCATACCGTCAGCGGCATGAGACCCTGAAGGAGCAGCAACTATTTGACCTTATTTTGGAAGGTCTGGGATTTTTTCATGTAAAGTACCTGACTACGTATAAACGAGGTCAAGGTATTGAGCCTAAGCAATTACTTGCTCTTCAGTAACAACACCAGCCTTAGCTACATCTTCAGTAATCTTGGGTAACAATTATTTAAAAAACCATTCTGCCAAAATTTGATCGGGAATATAAAATTTCAACAAACGTCTCCTACGTCGCCATTCATGAATATGATCAGAAATATACGTAGACATGGATTGTTTCAGCGAAGTTAATAATTCTGTGCCATTGTCGTATCTGACTGGCAACTGAAAATGAGTCAAGAAGGCAGTTTCTAACTGGCTGAAGTTATGAAACGAGCCTCGTGGCAACTCAATGTACCATTTGGTTGCAAGACCAATAAGAGTTCTTTGGAAGAGACGCAAGCGAATCGAATCATCAATAATTGAATTAGACGCACACCAAAGGTGATATGTCATGACGTGATTTGATGGATCCTCTCCCGACTTACCTTCAAATTTTGGTATATCACTGGGCACCTTATGCGGCATTGGCGGCCAATACTGATAATAGAAAATTGGATCATTTGTAAGGCGCGTCAGATTAGGTAAATCCAAAGTTGCGATAAATGGTAACTGACGGTTAGGGTCACGAAAACCTTGAGTAGCCAAAGCAGTTCCAGGAGGTGGATACCCAGGATAACTGGGAATCGGATTAGCATTAGGAATTGTATAACCTCCTGGAAAACCATGATTAATCGTGCCGAACTGGGGTTGTTGAGGCTATTGATAAGTATAGCCAGGGTACAGTTGATACTGATAGTTTGGATTTTGTGTATAGGGACTGAATTGCGGCTGTCCCTGGTACGGTTGATATGTGAATTGCGGTTGACTTGTGACAACTGTACTTGTACCAGCTTGTCCCGTAGGCATCTGAACCAAAGTCTGAACCAGAGATCCTGACTGAGGTACAGAGACTTGAGGGATTTGCACGGATGCAGGGATAGACGAACTCGGGGTTACAGATACTCCAGAAATAGGTGTTAGAGGTTGAATAGACGTAGCAGCTGTTGTAGAAATTTGAGGCGGAGTCTTAGGCGAACTAGGACCAGCCTACTGAATAGGACCAGGTGCAGGAGTTTGGATAGTAAGCTGGATAGGTTGCTGAGTTGGACCAGAAATTAAAGGCTATCCAGGTTGATAAGGAAACTGCACATTAGGCTGCATAGGCTGTTGATATTGGGACGAATCCCACACCATATTCATTCCGAGGTATTGTCCCGCAGAAGGTTGAACGTAACGACCATAACTTGGTTGAACGTAGGGTTGATAAGTAAGTGGTGCATTTCCGGCTCCTTGAATGGATGGTTGACCAGAAGGCTGTTGGAAACCTTGAATTGGGTACTGACCTTAAGGTTGATAACCCTAAGGTGCGTACTGAAGCTGGGGTTGATAAGGACCCAGAGGAGCATATTGAGTTTGGGGTTGACCTTGGGGCATATACTGTTCTGAAGGTTGATACCCTTGAGGTGTGTACTGTCCTTAGGGTTGTCCCCCAAAATAATATGATTCCACAGTTTGTCTTGGGAAAAATTTACCTTGAGGTTGCCCTCCAGGCGGTAACTGACTTCCTTAAGGTTGCCCCCCAGGCAGTAACTGACTACCTGAAGGTTTCCCCCCAGGCAGCAACTGACTACCTGAAGGTTGCCCCCCAGGCGGTAACGGATTTCCCTGTGTTGGCCCCCCAGGCGGTAACTGACTGCCTTGAGGTTGAGGATTCAGAATATTACCAGACATCATATAGATTTGCGCTGTGTTCAACATTTCAGTTTTAACACCACTATTACGAGATGACAACACTTGTTCAATTGGTTGAGGAGTCACTCTCGAGAAAGTACCATAAAAAGCCTGATATCCTGAAGGAATAGAAGGACCACCGTGTAAAAATGATTTCGGTGTCTGGGAAAACATGGATGACTCTCTGACCATAATGGATGGCGGATAGCAACCTCTGGGTGTAGGATGAAATGGAACTCGAGGTGGAGAAAAAGAAAGACCCGGATTCTCTAAAATTTTTGTTAAGGATAGATACCAAGCACTAGTTCGAATAGGGATGTAGAAAATAGATTCACGCTCCCTAAGATTTAAATATTGAGGGGAGTCGGGAAGATATATATCATCGTCTGGATTAGTAAGTTCTTCAATGGAAATAAGACTAGCTAGAAGATCGTCAGTGACAATATTTCTTACCCTAGGTGAACCAAGATCACTAGAAGTTGGTGAAATAAATCCTGAGGATGTTTCTAAAAAAGAAGGTTTAGTTTCAGGCTCAGAGATTTCAGGTTCGTCAGCCAGTTCACTGGAAGCAGGAATACTACCAGTAACTTCAGAAACTGAAATCGGTTCTTGAATGTATTCTGTTGTAGGTATTTTATGATTAGGATGAACAACTATAGAGGAACTTCCAATTTATGTTGATCGAATCCTACCACTACTGGATGATACCAAAGCACGAAGCCCTTCAAGCTGACTTGGTGAATATTCAGGGGGTTTCCCTTGTAGTCTACGAGATTGTCTCGGCAATTCCGCCACGATTAAAAATTAACTAATCACACGCAAACAAATAAAGTTTCAACGAAAACACCTAAAGTCGCTAAAAACCAAACAGCTAAATCACACGCTAAAAAATCTAAGAGTTCAAACCACACAAAAACAGTAGCTTTCCATACTAAAAACACCTGTTGGTGATGAAATCCAACTTAGTATAATTTTAACACAGAAAGGGCGGTTGGAACAGTTACCCCGACAACCTACTTAATGAAACAGACTGGCACAAGTTTCCTCGCAAAACCATCTCGTGTGAAAAAAACCCCCCAGAGAGTCCAAGTGAGTCTAGTCGACGTCTACTCCAGGTACAGTGAGATCTTTCCTTCACCGTCACCTCAGAAAATAATCTTAAGATAATGGACACTAAGGTTACCAACAGTAACAAATATAACTGGGGGAATAGTCTATGATCCGATTTCACGCGCAAGGGCAGAGTAGCAAGCTCAATCCCCTTGAAGGCTCCTCGACATGGTTAATCCGAGGTTTACTGACAAGTGACCCCAGGCTCCTCGACAATGGTTAATCCGAGGTTTACCATTTGTAATATGCGCAAAATCTTCTATCTTCCCCAATGAAACAGAATTGATTGTCTCAAAGGTTCGGAAATGATCTCGTGATTGTTTTTTTAAGAGAAGCTTCCCATATTATACAAATTACAATTGGATTTATCTCCTACCGCAAGATTTGTCTACTTGTTTGTTTTTACTACCTTGGAGAGTTAACTACTCCCTACTCCAAGACACTAGCCTAAGCTATGTTGGTGATAAGAGCCCTAGAAAATAAAAAGATTGCTAGATGAATTTTAATTAAGCGTTACTTTTAAGAGCTATTTCTTAAGTCAATGGGTGCGGAAATGAAACTCTAATGGTGTGAAGACTCGATTTCCAAAAGACACTAATAACGCACCTAAAAATGATAATCAGATTGTTTTCTTACAATGAAATTCTAATTAAGGAAAAGTTAGAGAATGCAACTCTTTTAATAAACAACTCCTTCTTTAAACATAAAGAATACTTGAAAGAAAATATTTTTGTCTTTTCCAAAAAATTATCAAAGCTCACAATAAAAATCCTTTCACTTTCCAAAACTCGAAGCTACAAAACAATTTTACTTCAAAAGAAAGCTAGAAATTTTAAAAACACTTAAAACTACAAACTAATTTCGAGATCTACAAAGTTTAATAGCACTCAAAACTACAAACTTTAATAATCTAAATGAATAAAAGCTTTAAGATTTTTTGAAGAATGTCTTTACTTAGTTGTTCAGAAAAATAAGGATCTATTCGTCCAAAATAACAAACAGATTGAAAACACTCAATTATGCTTTTATTAAAAATTAAATTCAAAAACCAATAACAAAGTTTCTTTTCGAAGATTTGCAAAGAAATAGGTAACTCTATTTCTCAATAAAGAATGATTTCACAATCAGGTCAGATCCAGCAAAAGGACCAAAAATACCAAGGTAATCTTAGGTACTTCAAGATGTCAAATGCTTCAAATCGCTACAAATACCAAGTGAAATGCAATCCAAAACGAAAAACTTCTAGAAAATCATCAAAACACCAATACTGCTGAGACTTATTAATAGAAAGCTTTTGACAGAAGCAATCATCAATCTGGGTAGAAAACAAAACTAAAAATCGAAATCAAGATAAACTAAAGAAAGAAATCTGATGTTTTTCAAAACTTTAACAAGGTTCGTAGGCTCCAAGATATCACAGGTGCGGTCCAGCACTGTTTACACAGGAAAAGTGCGAAACTGCCCGCACTGTGACAACAAGGCAAAGTGCGGTCCCAGGAAAAACTAGAGAAGAACTTAAAGGATTTCCCAAAATTTTCAAAACAGTGAAAAACTTAGCTACCCAGGAAGATGTAAATCAATCAAAAACCAAGAAAGACGTTTGCTCAAATAAAAACAAAAGAGAACCAAAAACAACAAGTTCTTTCCCTAGTGGAGTCACCAATTTGTTGTAATGATTAATCCATCTTGCGGACAAGACTGACCTCCCTAGTACTAAAAGTATCTAGCAAAAAATATCCAAATAGACTAATCTTTCTCTAAACATATACGATCTATGAAAAGCTCTATAGAGGTGTTAAGGACTTACCATTTGTCCAGTGCTTGTTTGAAGTCGTCGTTATCCCTCGCGCGCTTGAAGGAGTTTTCCTCGTAAACCTGCAGTCACGAACAAGAAAAATATTACATAGCACCTATATAGAAATCATCATAAACCATGCTTATCATAGTGATCAAGTAATCTATGAAATAAACCATTGATTGAAAGCTTATTGAGAAAAATGAGTATATTTGTATTAATTTCATAAGTAGAAAATGCTTACAACCTGAGCCTTGATGTTGCACAGGACTTTCCGAGGTCCGAAGCGGGAGTCTCCTTTACTTTGACAAGTTCTGCACTCCTCCAACCAAGACAAGTAGAGGTATGTAATCTCTCCTCAAAAATTCTTAGTTAACTGAGTCTAAATCTCAACAGCACTTAACCTCAAATATTCTTAAGCTTGAACTCCCTTTGAGGCTACCCAATGCCTCTTTTTATAGTGGAAAAGAGGAGGTTTTCTGTTCCAAGTATGAAGGGATAGAATCCTCCTTCAAAGATATTAGCTCCTCACATCAAGGGGTTAGCTCCATAAGGTAAGGGATTCATGCACCTCACAAGAGCGGTTCTGCCACCGCAAAATCCATTCTAGAAGCTTCCAGAATTCACTTTTATTGAGCTTTTTGGGATTTACTTACGCCTTTTTAATCTTACAGGGGTCCACACCTATAAAAAAGATAAAGTGCGTTCAGGAACGCAGGAAAGCTGAACATTGGGTGTGGGACCGCAAGCAAGATAGCCAGAAAGTGCGACACCAAAGTTTAGGAGACTTTTAGGAATTTTTTCTGATTTTCAAGGCTTGACATGAGGAACTGATATGTTAGACTTGCAAAAGTTTGAAGTATGAGTAATAATGAGCTCATACACACAGCAGAATGTCAGGGTGACAATTTTTAGTGTAACAAAGAGGAAGTATATGAACCTCACATGGATGGTTTAAGGCTATCCACGAACCAAAGGCATGCTCATGGGCATTCGTGTCTCTGGATACAACTCTGAATCTGGAATGACAAGTTGTGGCTTAGGCTTGCTTGAACTGTTGTGTCTCTAGCTACAACTCTGAATATGTAATGAGAGATTGTGGCTCAGGCTTGCTTGATGTGGCTTTGAAGCTTGTATATGACCACCATTTTTCCCCTTTCAGGTACAAGGTGAGATGATGGTGAAAACTAAACTGCAAGTTTGTTCAATATTCTAGAACAAGTTCTGACATGTGGCATAAAAATATTTTTAGTTGTTGATGCCCATTGGCAAGAAGCGATCCATCCAAGATGAATCTTTGTTCTTGCAGGAGGCTTGTTTATGAAGCATCTGTGTGAAGAATGGGTGTGCCGACCACAGTGCCTACATGGGTGAAGATCAAAACAATGATATTTCATATGGCCAACTGTATCACAATGTTGGAATTTTCCAATTTGTTGTTGCTTCTTTGGAAGAGGAGCAGGATCTAGAATAGCTGAAGGTGAACTATCGTGAAGAATTCTGGCACTTTGAAATTTTATAGGCTTGGAATATTCTGGAATATAAAAGGACAACTCCTTGTCATATTGAAGAACTCTTCTGTGCTTGTTATGGACAAGGTCTTCCCAAGGTCTGATGATGGGCTTGGGAGGTGCATGCTATATTTCTCCATCTTTCTGCACATTTTCTCCTAAAATGGGTACTGAATGTGGACCAACCTAAACTTTATATTCTTGCTGGTGATGGGAGTCCTTCTCAATTTTCTAAACAAAAAAAGGTTCAGAATGATTACTCCGCTTCTGTAATTCCTCTTTCTGTAGCTCAGATTCAAGCTGCATAAATTCAATATTTTCATATGCATTTTGCAGACATGACTTAATGTCAAAAATAGAGTCTTTGTTGATTTTAACCATATCATGAACATTGGAATGAATGAGTTTATTCATCAACTCTAATGTATCATCAATTTTGATCATTTTTTTTTTCAACAAATAAAACTTATCCTTCAAGGAATATAAGCTTCATATGCCATTAAATATTAACCATACATGCTTTACACTCTCCAACCTATAAAATTTATAACATGCTTCTCAGTCTCCAACATATAACTTTTCTACCACATTAGAAATCATAAGTATATATATTGATCAATGCCATATGAAGGCTCTCATACCCATCATAATCGAACAATAATACTTCAACATGCCATATAAAATGACCAACGCACATGTATATAATAAAAATATGAAGTTACCAACACACCAACTAGTTCACAATAACCAATTATATTCATGCATTTATGGCCTTTCAAAGCGTATGGAGAGCCACAAATATTTTTCCACCAAGAGAGTGTATGTACTTAGTAACTGTATAAAACTAGATCTTCAAGTCAATGGTGCACACAACAACAATCTATGTACGAGGCTAAACATTATCTGTTAATTGATTTGGAAATCAACTTAAAATGAAGTCTGCAGGCATTTTTGGTATTCTTTAAACATGCCAAAGAAATTCATTTTCATTCTAATATTTATTTTCCATTCAGCATGTATGAGAGGAGGAGATCAGCCAATTTCTTATTTGTAAATGGTGGCACAGAGGGAGAGGAGAAAGTAAAATTTTCTTATTACAAAGAAGTTACCTCATCAACCTCGACACCGTGACATTATCCTCTTTTAGTATTCATTCAATTCTCAGAGAAGGATTTTCATTGAAGGAGGCAGCGATGCTTATTGAAGCCTGCAAACTCAGCTCCTAAATTCCACGTCATGGGTACAAAAAAGGATGATCCATCATTCATATGTTAATCGAAGATTCTCTAAAAATTTGAGGACTTACAAGGGTATGCAGAGCCTTCGCCACAGAAGAAGGAGGTTCCAGATTACACAACACTTGAGCAGATTGAAGATGCCCACGTTAAGGGAATCAATGGAACTGACCAAGTATTTGATGTGCTGGCAAGACCATTGGGAGGAGTGTTTACCGAGAGTGTATGGAAGTATTGGAGGAGGTTGTGATGGGCAGGGAGAAGTGAGCAGTGAGGAGATGAAGTGGGCTAGCAGGAGAGTGAGTGGAGGGAGTGAGGTCGAGGAAAGATAGGTTGACGCAGGGATCGATGGACTGGGCAGTAGTGTTATGGAGCAATTTTGAGCACGTAGTGTAGAGTGAGGACTGATGCGTATATTAGGGCACTACAAATAACGTTGCAGGGGCTTGAGATTCTGAGAAAGTGTGAATGTGTATATCTGGAAGCATACACCTCACTTCTCTCATTTGGCCTTTCAAATAATGTTGTTTCTATCACATGAAGATTTATATGGGAGGCATTTTATTTTGGCCGATAGAGAGATGGTTGAACAAGGAATGGAACAAATATTGGAAGAATATTGCACATCTGATGTCTCTTTTATTATTGTGGGAGACCCTTTTGGGGAAAATACGCATTCAGTGGAAGTGCGGAGGGAGCAGACAACAACCGACATATGTGGACGAGACCAGGGTAGGTACCTGCACAGGGCGAGGGCCGAGGGTCGAGAGTGAAGCACCAAGGTAACATTTGCATACGCGGTTGTGAGAGAGAGTTGGAGACAATTGGATAGCGTGCACGGGGCTAAAGTAACCTCCTCGTGGGAGCAACCAACTACAATATGAAAATATGTGAAGCAAGAATCTAACAACATGTTCAAGTAAGGCAACGGTTTGCACTAGTATTACCTTCAACACATTTAATGATCTCTAGCTCTAGGTCTGTCAAAAGATGCACAATCTCCTGCGGGAGTAGACTGCGCTAATGAGCAGCATGCAAGAGAACCATGACGGAGCAAAAAAACAGTCTACCAGGCTTGCAAATGTTAATGAATGGACGTTATCGACAGTCCTAGAAAACACATAGAAAGGAGACTATGCGTATGCAGAGTCGCAGCAATGAAATAGGTAGAATGGCTAAAAATGGAGCTAACAAAATCTGAAAATGCTAGGGCCTTCCCTGAGCTCTGATACCATGTTAAACACACATGGTAAATACACATGAAAATAAACAAACATAGACAAAACTAAAGGATATGCGTGAAATGCTTTACTATTAACCATAGGTGTTGTTTTATGGTACATTAGGTGTAACCCTTGGATTCGACATTCCAAGGTCACTTGGACTCCATTTGTGACTGTTCGGCTTCCACACCTACCCGTTGAGGATTAGGTGTCCAACAAATCTCCTTCCTAAACATAATTCCTTACGGATCTACTTTATAGTTCTTAAACTATACTGAAGGAAAATTGGATCTGATGACAGTTGTTGGAAAAAGGAATTACTAAGATGGGGGGGGGGGGGGGGGGGTGAATCAATAAAAGAGAGGTTATCAAGATTTAAGCTCAATTCATAAATTTCCTTTTACTTTTATTTGTTAGTTGTGAGAGCATTAATAGTAAAATATATATATACGAACACACACAACAAAGTAAATAATTCACATGAGCAGAAAATCCATCAATTGAGAAACACACACATATTGACATAGGTATATTTTTACATGGAAACCCAAAGGGAGAAAAACACCAATTTGTTTTCTATTATGGTGTAAATTAAGCACCCCCTTAATTACTTCAAGTTATTTGTGAGCACCCAAACTCTTATGAATGTAGAACACTACATGCTCTTAGCCATTGTTATGATTTTTATCTATAGGTCCACTTTCACTACCCTTTTCACTAATATCCAAGCTCTAGTCTCTGCCCTAAGATCCACTATAAAAATAGTTAACAATCGAAACTTAGCTCCTTTCTCCACACACACTCGGTGTCAACCCAAATGTTGTGTTACCAATTTTGATTCGAATTTATGTAGGAACACACCAGAATACACATATAACCATAAATACAAAGATGCAGCGGAAATAATGCTTCATTTAATTAATATCAAAAGAAGTGAATTTTTTTTACAAACATAATGAAACTAAACTAGCTAGGGTGTTGGTAGCTTATCTCTGAGAAGAGATGTGGTGACTACATGCCTTTTAAATATGTGCTAAAATTAGGATAGAAGGAATATATATTATTGAGAAACAATGGAAAACCATAAACATCTAAAAACCTAACCCTAGGAGATGAAACGACAGACTATGGGCCCCATCCAAGTAAATTGGTACATCAATTTCTTGGGGTCATAAATTTGGCATACTATATTCGTTTGATGCACATGATAAATCATTAGAAATATATATATAAGGATTATAACCAATAATTTTCAATATTGATTCTATAAGACTCATTTCCACCAAAGGTTTGATCCCCAAAAAATGTCATTTAGGGCCTCAAAACGGCTCTGGAAGTTCAGGACTCGAAATCTGCCAAAAATAGGAAATTGTGCTACAGTTAAGAAAATTGAAAAACTGAAAGAAATGGAGATGGGGCTCTAGGTGGAATACGTGGGTGGCCACCGATATCCACCTGGATCATTCCTCCCCCCTTAGGAAGCAATGGCCCCCATTTTGTTGAGTTCCTCCATGAGATGAGGAAAATTCTGTTGAACTTGGTTGCTAGTGAGCCACTTGCCCCGGTGAAGGAGTTGGCCTGCTTTCAAAACACTATATATATGGATTCTCTGTTGGAAGGTTTTCTTGATCTATGTGTCCATAATACAATCATTTGTGGCTTGTTCCATGCAGTCCGGGTTTAACTCTTTTCGTGTGATTTTTTCTGCCATGTTGGATGTGTCTAGTAGAGGTGGAAAGTAGGGCTGAAGGTGGTCCACATTGAAAATTGGGTGAAGACCAAGGAATTGTAGAATATTGAGATTGAAGGAATTATCCCATACAACCTTGGTGATGATGTATGGCCTATATTGGAGATGGAAAAGCTTGTGGTGGGGTCCAACGAGGCGCTTCTGCAAATGTAGGCACGCTTTGTCGCCCACATGGAACTTGTGTTGCACCCGATGTTGATCATGCTGCTGCTTGTACTTAGCATTGGATCTATCAATAATTTCATGTACTTGTTGGCAGAGGTGTTGAATGTGGTCAATGAAGTTTTTTGCCTTGGCAGCTTCAGACTAGACATAAGTCGAATCGGCCTGAGTAACTACAAATGGCATGGCTAGGTCAATGGGACATAGTGGATGGAATCCCAAGCCCACCTGAAATGGATTTTGGTCAGTTGAGGTATGGAGGGGTGGCTCTCATCCCATGTGAATGTATGCTTTGAGTTTTACATGCACATAATGTGTACGATCATCCTCTTAATGAATTCTATCTGGCGATTAGTTTGGCGATGAAAGCCGTGGAATTGGTAAGCTTGGTGTCTAGCATTGATCAAAGGCTAGACCAAAATATAGTGATGAACCTGTTGTCCCAATCTAAGATGATAGACTGTGGGATCCCAAAGTGTACCCACACTCGTTCAAAGAAGAGTTTAACAGTTCCTTCTACTGTTATATTCTTCTTACAGGCCACCATAATGGCCATCTTTGAGAATCTTCCAACGAAAATGAAGAAAAAGATGTTGGCATACTTAGTAGAAGGAATACCTGACATGTAATCCATGGAGATGGATTCCCAAGATTGACTAGGGGTAGGAAGCATAGTATAGCAGCATTGCTTCTTGATGGTTGGTATGGAAATGGCACAGACGGTGAAGGATCTAATGTACTTCCTGATATCCTGTCGAAGGTTTGGACAATAGAATACTTTTGTAGTACTACCATTATTTTCTCAACCCTGAAATTCCTAGTGACCTGATAGTAGTGCGCTTCCCAAATAGTCTTGGCACGCTCGCTTGAAGGAATAGAAAGGTGTCCTAGGTGAAATAGTAGTGCATCTTGGAGGTGAAAATTTGGAACTTGGTCACCCTCCAAGAGGGTTTTGTATGTGTGGTCGAATTTTGGATCACTCTTGTAGATAAGTGGTTGATTAGAAGTATCGTTCCCACAAGATTTGAGCATGGTGGTTATCACCACGATTAGTAGTCGACTAAGGTAGTCTGAAACATTATTGGTGCTACCCTTCTTGTACTTGATTTTCAAATGAAATTGTTGGAGATATGTGTACAACTTATGATGGAGATAGTTATACAACTTCCCTTGTGTCTGTATGAACTACAAGGGTCAGTAGTATGTTTGGATGATTGTTTCCTTAGCCAAAATGTAATGCTTCTATTATCAGCAAGCCTACGCAATGGAATAGATATCTTTGTCATAAGTGGGATACTTCTAGACTATGTCCGACAAGGTCTCACTGTGATATGCCACTCGATGCCCCTTTTGAGTAAGAGCTTCCCCAATAGCATACTCAAAGGCATCTATCTTGAACTAAAATGGTTGTTGCAAGTATGGTAATGTGAGCACTGGGGTAGAGTAGAGGTGATGTTTCAATTATACGAACACCTATTGTTGAGATTCTGACCAAAATAATTTTTCTTTCTCTCTTCCCTTGTCGACTTTACTGAAGCACCAAGTGGGTATGTACTTGGTGACTTGGAAAGAGGGTCGGGTTCCAAGTGGAATAGGCAGTTGGCCACCAATATCCACCTGTATAAAAATTTCTCAATTGAAATCCTCATTTTTTATTCTTTGCTACATAATGGTCTATGTTGTCTATGTTGTCCTCCTGTTTTCTCTGTTGTATCCACAACATAGTTCCTAAAAGTGTTCTTCTACATGCCTTTCCATGTTTTTATTCCATCAACGTTTAGGGCTATTGAAATTGTATTAAGCATAAGATTGGGCACATGTGTATTTTCCATACTAAGAGTTAAATATCAGTTGACCTACACACTTAAGGAGTGCCACTCATGAATTCTTTCTACACGCATCACACAACTCTCCATTTCTTCTTAACTATCCACAATGTTTAACTCGTACTCTTGATATGTACATAGAGCTTCCTAATTTAGCTGAAGAATTCCATTACAGTAAATAAATTCACTTGTATGATGTCCCTGAGCCATTTTCTTCATTGATTCATCATGGCATGCAATTGACAATAGAGGAGGCTTTCTTCTGCTCAAGATATAATTTTCACTTTCCATCAATCTATCCACCGACATTACTATGTGCATTTAACTCAGCTACTGACTCATCCATGAATATGAAACATTTTTAAATATGTAACATAGGCCAAAGAGCTTCCAACTCACGAAAAGAACAACATAGAGCATGAACGTAGAGGTCTGCAAGCCTGTAACCTTTTATAAAATGCACTTCTTCAAACTTCTGGTCTATAGCCTCCAGGTATGGCCCGTAATCTCCATTACCATACACCCATGGAATTATTTATTTTGTTATTAACAAGTGTCCCTTGGTCATAAAATCTAGTGAAATCACTACAAAACCAAGTCCTCGGTGCCCCTTTTATCTTTAGATGGAATTTAAAAAGTTAGAAAAACTTATGTTACTAGGCTTTGTTACTTTCCATTAAATCCTAACTCTTCAATATTTTCTGATTATTAGCCCTTACATAGCTAGAGCCTAGATTCTAGAATGATCATAACATTTATAAAACGAATTTCCTACTCCTTATAGGATTCCAGGCTTCAAATCTAGCTCGCATGTTCCCACAACTAGTAATGTCGCTCATTTTCCTTTGTGCTCTGTTAATGAACATTTTTAGCTTGGCACACTTTCCACCTGTCGGCATCCTGTACACCACACTGACCTCTTCCTGTTGGTCACACTCATACTATTACGGAGTTAGAGCTTGGATGTCTGCATGTACAAAATTTTCTAAATTGAATTCCATATACCTTATGGGATTCTACGTTTCTGGGTTTCTGTACGTCCGAGCATCCAGGATACTAGGGACTGTTCCTATGGTTTTGAGATCGTTACTTTTACTAGCCATAATGTTTGATCTAGGGGGCCATTTGCAAATTTCCTCATAATGTTGAAAATATTTTTCTGAGCTCTTTCTAATTATACCACTTCCGTGAGACTCTGAGTTGATCTCTTGAGGAATCATCTCCTCCAAATTCAAGGACTCACCATCCATCATAGTCTTATTTATATGGCTTCTCCACTAAGCCTGCTATTATGATGATTCTCTAAAAAATATTATGAAAATTAATGGACTCCCCCTAAAATACCTACACCCCAATTCAAACATTTTCAACCTCTAACCTCAATAATAATCTAGTTGAAATCAATGCCAATATACAGAATTCGATGAGCCATTTGGACAATCCAACTTCCTAACAACATTATTTTACTTGATACTTTGTAATGCACTAAATAATCTTATTATTCTATAGAAATTTGTTGCAAAACTTTACCTAGATAACTTAACATGTCCTCCCCTCAAGTTACTAGGCAGGAAAATAAAAATGGGTCTCCCCCAAACTATGAAATTAATGATGACATTATTTGTAGCATGCTTGAATTATGCAATCATTTTCCAAGATTATGTCATCAAGGTAAGTGCTTTCATTATTAAATTTCTATGCTATGCACATTATGAATACAAATGATAATATTCTTAATGGATAACTTACATCTAAAAAATTTAATTATCTTATGTTATTTTATTGAGCCTTCTTGTCATATTGCAAACATTATTACATTATATAACATCACATTAACAATATAGCACTATAGTTCATTTGAGGAGATTCTAATAGTACTTGTACCTGAAAAATGTACAGGGGTGTGAAATTATGTTACAAATACATGTATCATTGTATAGGGTAGAGGATAATGGATTTATATCCATTTTGAAGGTATAATAGTGTATAAGATAGATATATATACAAGTAACTTCCTTGATTTAAAAATTAGATCACCATTTCAATATTTTCCTCTTCTTTGAGATGAGAAGCATGGTGTTTGTGAAGTTTTATCACTCTTAAAACAACTGAACCACAACCATTAATTGTCAACTAGGGTAGTTCTTTTTATTTTAAAGTTTTCTTCACTATATGTGTCAATACACGAACATCTAGAGAAAAATGTAAAATGTCATTGAACACACTTGCGGGATTTGTAGAAATTAAATTCACACTTGACAAAATTAAAAACAAACTGCAGGAATGGAACTCACTCAACAAAGTAAGAATTCACACTTCATAAAATTTAGAATAGGAATAGGTGCACTATACATCATTAAATAGGTTGCAATGGTAATTGAGTACTTTATATCTGACCAATCTGGTGGAACAACATATAATGAATCTAAAAAAATAATTTTGTTTGTTCTAGAATGTATGCAAAAAAAATAAAAAATCCACAACAATATATATAAGGAAAGAAAATAACCTACTAATATTGTGATCTGTGCTAAAGAGGAAGGCCCTTCCTCCCTATCAGGGTGCAAGGATGGAACGAAGGTTAGTTAAAACTTCAATACAAAATTAATAAAATCATCATCAGATATGTGCTCTATTAAATAAAATGAATGGCATAAGATCAAAATGTTTGTATTTTTCATATGTTGCCTTCCCCTTCTTGTGAGACTGAGCCTTTTTGTAAAGTATTTTACAAGCCCCAAAATTAGGGAGCAAATCAGGCATGAGAATCTCTCGATTCTCATGCTGATCGAACTAAAATAAAAAAGAAATTGTTGCAAATTTTTTTCGATGAAAAGAACTATTATGGTTACGTCATCCTTGCAATCGTAATTTCTCAGATCTTTCTTCAACCAACCACATAGAGTAAATTTTCATGGTATTCAACGGTTTTCTTTAGAATAACGACCATGGTTTTGCCACTTTACAGTGTAGAAACAAATTCCAGATGTAAAAACAAACTCAAGTTGTAACAACAAACTCGGGGTCTAGCAACAAACTCAGTGTGTAATATAAATTCAAAGAAGTAGTTGTTTACACATGGTATTTAGTAATTATAGAAATACCTGTAAGAAAAACATCCAAAAAATTTCTTTCACAATGGCCCTAGTTAGTCATTCCAAACAGACATTGTTTCATTAAATATTTAATAGAAAATGGCATCGTAATATGTCAGAAATAAGATTGCTTCTTTAACCAGGGAGAGTGGCATTGTCTCAAGGAATTGATAGATTTGATGAAGGGAAATGGCCAAAAATAGGGAGAAATGTGTCTAAATTATCCTTAAATACTGCACCCAACATCTCCTCCCATCTAAAACCACTACATGTCCTCATGCATATTTTTCAGAATGTTCATTTTCTCTATTCATGGAAACACTAGTATGTTGTTGATGTAACTATATAAAATCATAAGCACCAACATTGTCTTCGTCAACTGACATGTATCCTTGAGTAGACATAAGCTTACGTGTCTAGGATTCTTCCTCTATTCGTTGAATTGGTAGTCAAGCTTATAGTCCTCGTCTAGAAGCAAAATCAAAGGAAACTTAAATTTGAGTCCTATCCAGAAATCTCTCATTATTTTCACAATTCAGGCATACTCAGGGAGTTGAGTAACAACTGTCACACAAGTGGAGAAGCTAAAAGGATCCCATTTCTTGTTGTCTTTCACTGCTAGCTTCTATTTGTTTCATAAATCTGACTAATGATTCTCTTTTCAGCTACGCAAATATGTTAAGGAAAAACCCAATAATTCTTCTCTTGTAGAGGGTTGATTGATCCACCATGTTAGGGGTACTGATAATCTTTCTCATTTCAAGCCTCATCTCAGTATCCATACCATGTTCTGACCTTACCCACAACATTTACTTCTCTTCATTTGTAGCAGATTATTTCATGGAAAGAGGTCAATCAACTTGGTTTCTCATAAAGCATATGAAAGCACGTAACTACATATCCCCCACATAGGAGAAAATATGTACAACAGGTTGGAAAATAGTATGCATACCAAATATATTATGTAATAAAAGTTTACACATCAAGCTTTGTTCATCAAATTTGCATAAGTAGAAAAAATTCGGGAAATTCTGAGTCGAGTCACTCTTATAGGGTATGTTCTCCTTGATAAACTTCAATTGAAAAAGATAAAATTTCTCCCACAAGAAAATTGGATAAGACGTAGATGGCACCTACAACCTAAAATTCTTAAGGCAAGTTCACACATTTTACCTTTTTGCTTAGAAAATTTCTTGACTTCTTGTTGTAGTTGTTGTATATGTTCTTCCTTCTTCTTATCAACTTCCTTTGTTTCCCACTTTATATATTCTTCAGTCAACAATTTTTCATAGAATTTCTCCTTAAGCATATGAATGGCCTTTTTATGTTCTTCCAAAGAAGTCACTCCCTTTTACGAAAGTTCCAATTGTTTCCATTTTTGCAATTCTTATATCAGCATAATCCTTTCTAAGTGCCACTCTGCTCTAGGGTTTCGTGTTGTTCACATGCAACAATAGTAGAGGGTGTTAAAACATCTCATGTTTCAATTTTTCTGCCTAGGTTTCTGGTTCATGTGTAACAACAACTTCATCAATATGTTCTTGTGGATCAGCTCTTATTTTTTCTCCCTGAAAGACCTCTCTCTCTCGACTTTTGGTTCTTATATAGCACCAATATCATTGAAATGTTCTTATTCTTTATCTTTTAGGTTCAGTTCCATGGGGTGATCCGTTTTAGCTGTTGGTTCTTGTGTAACAGCACAATCATCAATGAGTTATTGTGTTTCAACCTCCCATGGTTCTAGTTGAGTTTATTTCGAGATGGTGTTTGCAACAAAAAAATTATATCTTTTCATTGCTAATTTCTTATCACATGTACATACATGACCCTATGTATTTTCTGCTCCAAAATTATCAACACCCTCCACCAGAGTATCAAGACTCAAAACCCTTGTGTCCATTTCAGTATCCTCTAATTTCTGCTTCAATTCCTTATTTTATGCTTCTAATTATTTGATTCTAAGTAGCAAAGTTTTGGTTTCATTCTTACTTGGTGAAGGATTATTCTTGTTATTCACCCATTTCTCTTTCTTCTACTTCCTTTTCTCTTGATGCTTGCGTGACTTCTTTTTAGATGGTGGTGATGGTTCTGGTAGAATACCAACTTTAACCCCCTTCTTTGGTGTTTTTCCATCCATTCATTTCTCTAACGATATTTTCTTGATTATTATTCTGTAGGACTACCCCCATTCCTTAGCTACCTCAATTTCTTCTAAAGCATCATTGGAGGTTTCAACTTCTTTCCGACGTGGGTTTCATGTCTTTTTGCTAATGAAATCCTCCTAGATTTGTCCTTTCCACTCAAGGGCTTCCATTATTATCAATTTTATAAGTCCATGATTAGTGATATAAATTTTTGGGTGCGAGGAACCCTTTACCATAACAACCATATGCTTCAAATTTTCCAACATGAACTAACAAAGGTTGATCAATTTCCTATGACTGAGATGATTCAATAGCGGAAAAGGATAGTTAAAGACTATCGTTGCTCATCCCTCACACATAATGCATTTAATGATAAACAAGGAAACATCATTCCATGGTTGTGGAAGGGACAAGCAATCAATTCCCATTCCCTTCTTAACCAATTTTTTTTCTCCTTGTAAAAATTCATTTCTGAGGGATGGGTCATTGATTTTCCAATTGAGCCATTTATTCCCTTCATATTGAAGTGTTGATACTCTAGAACCTACTTCCTATGTAACCTCCATATTTAAACCTATGACCTCTATTTGATTCCTATTCAAGTTTTGAGCAAATTATAGAGAAATGCTTTCATCTGACCCCTTGAGTCGCTTGAAAATATCAAGCCACTCTGCTTCTCTAAAATTTTGATATGCCTCTGTGAAATTTTCCAATGCTTTGATTGGATTTGGATCATGTCTTACAGAAGATAACACAATGTGGATTATCCTCCTCCCATCCTTTTTTACAGAAGATTCTTCTTGCTCCGTCATCTACTCACTGTCACAATTATTGAAATGTCTGTGAAATGAGGATGCACAACTTCTATGAGTTAGATATTAGGGAAGTAGGCAATGATACTAGGTCAGAAGATAACACAATGTGGATTATCATTTCATTATTAATCCAGATATGTGGAAGTCTAGCGTGGGTACAAATCACACTAATGGCATGATCGATATAAAAATCTGGTAATGATTGCGGGATTTGTTAATGATTACAGTATTTGTTATTTCAAATCAAGTTTTATTAAATTTTAAATAAAGAAAAAGAAATATTCCTTTTTGAATAACTTACGGGAGGGTGATGTGATCAATACCGAAGACGAAATATTGGTGATGATGATTATTGAAGTGGATAGTTGCAATCAGTTCCCTATTGTAACTGTCAGTTGCTATAGATGTAACAACAAATAGATTTTCTTATGAAAGTTAAATGTTCAAAAAAAAAAATTTATTACAATAACATATACCTTTGAGGCTATTATGCCCTTGTAAGGTTTTCTGAAATATGAAATAGGTATTAAAAACCTTATGAAAAAATATGTTGTTGAAGGAAAATAAAAATGTGTATCAACCGCCATAAAGTGGTTTTCAACTGTTACCATTATTTTCTTGCGCCCCCATAAGAGGTTTTCATAGGAATATTTGTTTATTATTATTATCTTTTCTTTTCATTTATTTTTTCATTTAATTATATATATATATATATATATATATATATATATTTGGTTTATCAGGTTCCAACGAAACTTGGTTTTCAGCTGTTGCACTTATCGGAGATTAAAAAATTTTCAGCACAGGAGAGTTTTCCCCTCCCCTCATAACTTCAAGATTAGATCCTAAGACAACATTGACAAATGAATCCTTTGAGGTTGATTTATGATATAATCAAATAAAATTCCCATTGGCAATTAATGGCATCCTCGCATTGTCTATGGTAACCAATTTCACAATCCCATTCTCGAATACTGTATCAAATTCATAAGGACCTAGCCATCTAGTACAAAGCTTGCCCTTGAAATATTTAAATCATAAATAATATAATATAGCACAATTTCCTTTATAGAATACCTTATTTTTTATAAAATTATCATTCCACTTAGTCCTGTGGTGTTGGATGCTATATGTTTTCTTGATAAAAACCAATCTCTTTTCATCTAATTCCTCCAACTGATTCAATCGATGTTTCTATGATGTAGCCAAATCCAGGTTCACTTGCAATCTTGTTCTGAGTGTTTTTATTTCAATTTTTTTGGGAAATAAAGGAAATTTAACATACACTAATTCGTATGGTGAGAATCCCATGGTGTTTCTCCATGTATTTTTGCATGCCCATATTCCATCTAGAATTTTATTTGCCTAGTTACTCGAGTGAATAGCTACTATATTGATAAAAATTACTTCAATAACCTTATTAGTGGTTTCCACTTGGCCATTCGGCTATAGATTATATGGAGAGATAGTCCTATGACAGATGTTTTATTTCTCAACTAACCTCTAGATCTAATGATATGTGAATTGTGGTCCTCCATCTCTCACAATTTCCCAAGGTACCCCAAAGCGAACAAAAATGTCTTCAAGTATAAAGTCTTAAACAACTTGTTTAGTTTCTCTGGTGAGGTCTTTTTCTTACACCCACTTTGTGACATAGTATGTATAGACCAAGATGTAGGAATTTTGCTAAGGTGAAGGATTAATTCATCCTACAAGTTCCAATTCCCACTTCTCAAATGGCTATAAAGTTACTTGAGGGTGCAATGTCATCTAATTTGACCAAAGTGATTGACCCATTATCTGACAACTGTGAGATCCCTTTACAAATTTATTTGCATCCTGAAATATAGTTGGCCAATAGTATCGTTTTCAAAGGACCTTATACCGTGTCTTTTTGTCTGCAAATTTTATTGCATAGTTTTATTCATGGAAAACATCAAGGATGTCAAAAAAATCATCCTCTCTTACACATCACCTGATCTGGTGATGTGGTCCTCTGCAATAGATATATCCTTCTAGCCAAGAGTATCTTCCACCTTTCTAAACAATTTTATTTTCTTCTTGTATGCATACCATGATGAGTGAGATTAAATAGAAAAAATATATTCATCTAGAAAAAAATCTTCTACATGCATGCATTCATTGTTAACAATTAGCCTAGAAAGAAAATCAGCCACTACATTATCTTTACTAGTTTTATCTAGGATTGTTAGATCAAACTATTGTAACAAAAACAAACAACGTGTAAACCTACCATTATTAACCGGTCTATTCATTAAAAACGAATGGAAGAGTAGTCCGTGTGAACAGATATTTCATAAATTTTAGTGTAGTGCCTAAAGTTATCAATAACATGCACTACTACAAGAAAATGTTTCTGTGTAACCATATAATTTATTTTTTCTAGAGTTATATTCTTGCTAATGTAATATATGGCATATAGTTTCTTTTCTTCTAGTTGTCCTAACATAGTCCCCCCCACGGAAGTATCAGATGCATATGTGGCTATGTGAAATGGCAGGTTCGAGTTTGTTCCTTGAAAAAAATGGGCTATTGATACACACTCCTTTAACTCTGTAAAGGCCCACTCACATGTCCATGTCCAAAAAAATTCCACGTGTTTAGTAAGTAGAGAAAAAAATAGGGATACAATATTTTAGAAAATTTCTATAAACCTTCTGTAATACCTTGCATGTCCCAAAAATATACAAACCTCCTCTTTTGTTTTGGAAACTTAATTTTTCAGAATTACGTCTATCTTACCAGGGTCTACTTTTATTCCGGTAGAAAAAAGATAATTCTCAAGCATAATATCTTTATTCATCATCGTGTCACATTTTTCGTTTCTTAAACAACATTAGTTTGTACAAAACTTTCTTAATGTTGTTTCAAAACATCGCCATAAGGTGTAAAATCGTCCATGAAAACTTGTAAACAGGAATTTAACAATTCTGAAAATATCCCTAATATTTTCCCTTTGGAAGGTTGCTAACGCATTACAGATTCCAAAAGGGAGAAATCTCTATGCAAAATTCCCCGAAGGAAAATTAAAGGTGGTCTTATCTTGATCCTCTGGGGAAATATGTCTCTGATAATAACCACTAAACCCCTCTAGAAATGAAAATAATTTCTTTCGAGACAGGGTATCAAGGAACTCATCTATAAATGGCAAAGAGAAATGGCACTTTTGAGTGGTTTTGTTAATTTATCTATAATATACACAGACTCTCCACTTTCCATTATTTTTAGGAACAATAACAAGTGGATACACCCACTCGCTCTCAGAAATGGGATAGATGAAGTTTGCATTGAGGATATTTTGCAATTCTTATTTTACTACTTTCTTAAGTGTTGGGTTCATGCGTTGATATAGCTACCTAAATGAATTGCAATCCTATTTTAAGTAAATATGGTGAGTACAACGACTAGGGTGAATTCCTTTCATATCTGTGTAATACCATGCAAATGAATTTTTATATCTCCATAACATCTATAACAACACTCTCTTTTATCCGAGAGTTAGATTAGGATTAACATTCATATTTTTACCTAGTTCTATTTCAACTGAGTTTCTCTTGAGATTAGGAGTGGTCTTCATTTTTTATAAACACAAATATTCTACAACACCTTCTTCCCCCAGGCCTTCAATATAAGTAAAAACAATTGAATTAATGATAAAACCATTGAAAATATCATATTTTGTTTCATCCTTAAAATAATGGGCTTTGATGAGAGTGAGAAGTGGTTGGGAATAATTCGATTCAAGTTCACGTTTTTTCCACAGGGATTTCCGAAATTCTTACTTGTTTTTGCTGGGGGGTGAAGACTGAGGTTCCTTGTGGCTTGTCCATCTAAAATTGTCATAAAGAATGACCTACAATATATAAATGCATCTGTAGTTCCCAACCAAGGCCTTCCTAATATCAGGGGATGTCCGCCTCATATTTGATTTAGTATTTAAGATGAGAAATTATTCTGGATATCTACAGGAATCCACTATGATGGCTGCATCTTCTACCATCACTTCTAGTTTAACACATGACCTATCTACTAGTTATAGCACTATAGGTGTTTCTCTTAGCCTGTGAAACCCTAAAGTGGTAAATATTTCCTTATTCATTACATGGATTGTTGCCCCTAAATATATTAGTATGTTTGGAATAGGCATCTCATCAATATAGACAGTGAATTTCTTTCATGGGTCATTATATTTAGTCAAAGGATGTTGACCAACCATTATTTCTGATAATTTTCCCATCACATGGATAGTGACAGGGTCCTTGGGCTTTCTTCTAGGTTTTCTAACACAAAGATCCCTTATTTTTTTCGCATAGATGGGGAAATCATTAATGGATTCTAGGAGAGGAATCCTTACATGTAGATTCTTTAACTCCCTGAAAAAATCAAATTTGGGTTATGAAATTATCCTAGTTTCTGATAATATTTGCGGATATGGAGGGTCCTTAGTTACTATAGCAGCTGGGTTGGTTGTTACAAATGTATCAACATTACTTTAGTGAGCTGTTATAGTTGTATCAACGCCATTTTTTCCTTCTATATAATTTCCTTTAAAATACATAGGACCATCGTTGGGGGATTCACATTCCTCTTCAATAATGATAGGGGAGGTTTTTGAATTTACTACTTTTCTCGATTGAAGGTGGATCTCATTGCATTCAACAAGGGTAATGTAGTAAGTCTGTAAAGAAGTAGGAACTTCTAAATTATGGGTTTCCTTATTATATGGGTTTAGGTTAGCCTGTACAGGTAATTGGAGATGTATGGGAGCAAAAATAGTAGTAGATGATGCAAGAGGTGGAAATTTCAATTTCTTATCCATTGTTAACGAAGGAGGGTTTCCTCTCCAATTCTGAGGCCAAGAGTATGAATGATATGGGGGCTATTGAAAAGAGGAATAAGGAGACCATTGATTCCATGGTGAAGGAAATTGAGATGGGGGAGAATCATGATACTTCTATGGAAACTGTTGAGTATTATATACATTATTCCATGGAATAAAAGAAAAATATTGGGACAAACCTGGTGGTCATGGTTTCCAAGTTTTCCTAGATCCAATGAAGTAAGAAGACTAAACTCCATTGCCTGATTCATTGAGTATTTCCTTTAGTCTTGGAAGCTCGGTCAAATGGCCTGTAGAGTGCTCCAAGTCACAAATGTTGCACAGGCTAAGGATCTTGACCCTGCAATCCTTCAAGGAATGCTTGACTTTGCAGTTTGGGTAGAACACAACCAAATCCTTCTCAGCTTAATCTTGTGATTTTTTCACTTGTGCTATTGTCAATTTTGGCAGATAAGGTACTGAAAAGATTATCCTTGAGATTTTCGAACAGGTTTCTAATCTCAGCTCTAGTCACATTTATGCTTGGGAATTTTTGTATTCTTACAGCAACACACTATGTCATGCTCCTTCATTGAGAAGATCCTCATGAACACCTTAAGAAAAAATTCACTATTTCTTCATATGGTTCTTAAGATATATCCCCTTTTCCCAGCAGATTTAGTACGTCAAGGTAGTCATCTTTCATCCCTTGAATAAATACTTTCTTTAAGATTTCTAGATTCAAATCATCATGCTTACACCTATGTAGATTATAATGAAATCTTTCCACATAATCTTCTACATTCTCATCTTCCTTCTACGTTATTCTAAAAAAATCCTCTTTCAAGTTCCTGGTTCAGAAATAATCTTGTTATTTTTTTAAGAATGTGGTATTCATATATCCCAATGCCTGGATAGTAGTAGGCTTACGTCCCATAAAGCATCTTAACATTGCACCTTTCAAAGTTTTAGGGAATAGTATTAATTTATGAGCATATGAGGTATAGCCATAACTCCTACACAAAACATCAAATTGTAGCGAAAGAGAATAAGGATATTCTAGCATTAATCCCTAAAAAGATGGAAGAACTGATAGATGGATATTTTTCATAGGGGCCTCTCCCCTTATATCACCTATTGGAAATTAAAAGGTGGTAATAGTAGCACCTGTCCCATTTTTGTTGATTTTGTCTCCCATTTGGATTTCTCTTGATTCAAATTATGGTGAGGGTTCTACTAAGTATTGCTCAAATTGATGGTTCGCGAATAGGGATCCTTCTGATGACTGCTCAGATTCTTCTAGGGCTAATTGTTTTATTGCACTTCCCAAGTCATGGTATTGGAAAGTAAGAGAATGTTTTTTTATTCTTTCTCTTGATAATTCCCACCGATCTCCCCTTTCATTTTAATCCAAAATCCTGATCACTAGACTCTCCTTACTATTCCTAATTAAATTTTGCAGAACTAGGAGTTTGTAGGTTAGTTTGAGGAGAACGGGGTCCTAACAGAGAGGAACCAAATACTCCTAATTTTGATATAGAGGTATCATATTTTTGTGGTCCTGGTTTCGTCACTTCCTTATGCAATTTTGATCCAGGTGGATATTGGTGGCCACCCTCCTATTCCACCTAGTCAGTTTCATAAATTTTCTTATTTACTATTTTTATAATTTTTTTGGGTCCTGAAATTCCAAAATCGTTTTAATGCCCTAAACGATGTATTTCTCATAGACATATTTCCAATGAGGTATCATATGCGCCAGACAGAGGTAATATGACCAAGTTACGACCTTGTGAAGTTGATTTCCCAACTAACCCCATCGAGGCCCATAAACTCTTGGTGTTACCTCTCCTCGGGTTAGGGTTTTAGTTGTTTGAGGTTTTCTCTTATTTTTCAATAATAAAAAGGCCCCTGAGCCTCATTGTAACACAGTTCAGAAGCATGTATCTGACACATCTCTTCTCAAAGATAAGTTACCATCGCCCTAGCTAGTTTATGTCCATTTTTTTTGTAAGAATATTTGAGTAATTTGATATAAATGAAATGAAATTTTATTTCTGCTACATATCTATTTCTATGTTTATTTCTGTATTTTATTTCGTTCTTGCATAGGTCCAAATTCAAGTTACGAATCCATGACGGTTTGGAACATATTTCAGTTTCAATGTTTTGCAATAATATTCAGTAAAATTCAAGCAAGTGCTATGGTATCCACAGATAATATTAGAGAATGAAAAATATCTCTCTTGAAAATATTTTTTACTATCTCAAATGGATTTTTACGGAATTTGATTTCGTTTCCTGGTTTGAGAGATATGAGCAATTGAAGTTACACCTATTTGGAACAATATGCCACCGCGCATCCTATGAGTTTGTGGAATCATTTTCTCACCCCAAAATTCATCAAATTTCAAGTGTCTTATATCACTATATATTTTATACCTCAAATGGGTCTGTCACGAAATTTTATTTCATCACCTATAGCAGTAGTTATCACAAAATTTGCAGCAAGAGGTCCATTTCAACTAAGATCTGGATCAGTGGTATCAGTGCAATCTGTTCTTTCTTGATATTTCTTTGCATGTCCCCAACAAATTTGGGGTATAAGGAGTTAGGAATCGATCTGGTTGAACCTTTGCAAGATCATCCTCGCAAACCTCGACGACCTCCCATGGCAGAAGAAAATAGAGACGATAGAGCAAGAGATCCTATCAAAATATTTCTTGAAGGGGCCCTCAAGAAAAAAAGGAACATGATGATGGATAAATTTTCCCAGATCCTTCAACAACTGCCCATCAGAGGTGCATCTACATCGAGTAGCCACTCTGTAGGCACCACTCCTTTCAAGGTACAAATCAACTTCGACATTGTTGTATTTTAAGGCCAAATAGACACAGATGTCATAGAAATATGGTGGAATTTTCTAGAAGGGTATTTTTTGATCCATGATTTATCTGACCTATAAAGATTACTTTTCACTCCTCAAAGTTGCCCCCAATGTCAAAGACTGTTGGGAAACCTACTGTGAGCAAAATGACCAGAGGGAACCCTCTCTGTTCTTGGTCGCACCCACTAGGAATTTGTTCTGAGATGGAATCAGGGAACAATATTACCCTGTGGGGAGCTATGAAGACAAGTACATCCAAAGGAACACACTACAACAATAAAGGGATCAAGATTTGCATGAGATGACGAATTTGTTCCATACCCTGCGCGCAAATTTGGGTATTAAATATTCAAAGAGACATTTGGTGCTCAAATGTCGTAGTTTTTTACACAAATATATTAAAGAGGAAATGGATTTCCTTGAAATTACCTCGCTTAGCACGACATATCGGTATGCCACCAAGATTGAGCATAAATTTAAGTAGAAGAAGCAAGACTTTGGATCTGCATATCTGAAGCCGAGGAAAGGCACCCCTAAACCATAGAACAAGCGGCAAAGCCAAAGCAAGGCAGCTCAGAACAGCACCAAAAAGCCAAATAAGGACATGGGGAAGTGGTGCGAATTTCATAACAGCTCCACTCACAACACAAGAGAGTGTCAAACCAAACAGTCACTAGTGGCCGAACTAGAGACATCTCAATCAAATGCATATTTTGATCCTGAGTCAAAATAAGACAAGGATAGTGAAAAAGGGAATCAGATCATTGATTCAGATCCTAGTGCCATTGTTTCCACCTCAAATCCCCAGAGGGACGATTCCGAGGATCCAGAGGAGGAGGTCCGCCTCTTCCATTCACAGATGTGGGTGAAAGGTTCTCCACTACAATTCCTTGTCGATTGCAGAAGCAAAAATAACCTCATTTTAGTAGAGGTCGTGAAGCGGCTTGGCCTACAGACGATAGCACACCTGCAGTCATATACCATTGGGTGCCTTCACCAAGGAAGAGATCTTCATGTTAGCTAATAGTGTAGATTTCTATAAAACATCAAGCCCTTCACAGATGAGTACTGTATGATGTTGCTCCTCTTGATGTGTCTGATGTATTATTTGGAAAACCATACTTGTGGAAGTGACATGCTGTGTATGAGTCTAGACCTCATTCTATTATTATTACTTTTCTATTATTATTACTTTGGAAAATAAGTTGTACAGGATACCGGATATAATACCGCTTCCCACCATCTCTTTGTTTCTGCAAAGCAACACAGTAATATTATTTCCCAAAGTAGGAATTTTTTTTCATTAAATTTCACCCATAGGGCAAGAATAACATTATGGCCACAACCTCCAAACAAGGATCCCCTGCACGACAACAACAAATCGGCAAAGTCATGGAAGAATACAAGGCCATTTTCTCCTCACCTAGAGAGTTTCCTCTACACTATCAGGTTAAGAACTCCATTAATCTGATTCCAAGCATGTATGATCTGAAAATGGGTTCAATAACTTGTTATTCTTTTCAAGAACCTCCCACTTAGTTAAAAAAATAAATGATCTAGCTTATACTTGAATTTTACGGAATTTTATACTTGAAACAAGTGTAATTTTTTTACTGTTTAAGTTATTTAAGGTCATTTGTTTTTTCTGATATGAAAAATGTGAAGAAACCATGTAATGCAACAAATAAGCATAAACACATAACGAAAAATTTAATATAGGATTTCACTCGAATATCGTGGGCTACGTCTCCTTGACCTCTTGTCCACTTGATTTGGCTCTTTTGGATTATGATGAAAATATTATTTGAAAAGTAAATACTTAACTCCAATGGTTATTTGGGCTGTACCATTGGGTTTATAATACCATCATACCACTGTCATGTTTTTCATCACTTTGAAAACAGAACTAGGTTCCCTTAGACTTCACTCCTTCTCTCGGTGCCCTTAAGCTTCCCCGAGCTTCGAAATGGCACTAAATCCTTCATAATTATTTTTATGTCCCTGAAACCTCACCTAATGTCTCGAACACATACCATAACTCCAAAATAAACTGATCATTTCCTCAAAATGAGCACTCACTTCCCAATCTAGGCCTCCATCCATTGATGGCCCTTGGCCGCCCAAACCTTTCCTGTGGATCTTCGACCTTCAAAAGTCTTCAAATGGTTCTGAAAATTCCTTCAATTGATTCATAATGTCCAAAATAGTCAGAATAGACTATTCACTTGCATAAATTTTCCACCGGTTGCTCTGGTTATGCCTCCAACACCCAATGGCACCCCTTGGCTCTAGGTTCACAATAAAATTCCCTTAAGCATCTCAACTTCTAGAAGTCCTCAAAATATTCTCCAAACACCATCAATGGATTCATAAGTATCAAAAAAATCATAAATTACTATTGGTTTGCTGAGAATGGATACTAGCTGCTCTGGATAGGCCTCATTCTCCTGTTGGCAACTACTGGCCCTAGTGGCCCCTGGAAATTCCTTGAAGAAAATCGACCTTCAAAAGTCCTCTATAGGCTCTACACGCAACACCATTAATTCCAAAATGTCTTAAACATCCAAAATTGACTATTGTATTACTGAGAAAGGCCTCTAGTTGCCCTTGTTAGGCCTCAAGATGTTGTTGGCCCATGTTGGCCCTAGTGGCCCCTAGATCTTATCTGAAGCAAAAACCTACTCAAGCATCCTCTAATTTCTCTAAAACCCTCAAAAATGAGTCTGGAATGTCTGAGATAGTCGAAATTGTATATTAACAGCCTCATAATGGATGAATCTAGCTCAAGATAGAGCCTAAACTAATTTTTCCTAGTGTCCCCTAGAAATTCTCCACTAAATTTAGGGAACTTCAGTTAAACTAAAGATAAACTGGCCAATTCCAAAAATTTGGAGCACCTTCTAGATTAGCCATTGATTAAATCGTAGCAATAATTGCACGGTTAGTGGGTGTTGGGCACATGCACCGGTATACCCACAGTTTTCCGTAACCGTCGGGGTTTAACAAATTGTTGGCACATGGCATTTAAACTTAGCCATGTGGCTGGAGTGGAACTGACACTTGGAGGTTATGGTTAGTTCAACTATCGGAGATACCCACCATAAACAACGCCTTGTGCCCAGGTTTCAACATAACTCTACGCTGGCAGTTAGTGCTTAGGCCCTTGGACTTGGGGTTGTGGCCATATGGGAGGGGTTGGCCCCTCTGAACCCCCAAAAGAGATTTCAACATACGTTAAATGTATGCAAAAGACTACATATGTTAAGTCACACTGATAGCCTATATGGTAAGGCATGGGAGCTCTATGCAGGAGGTCTACGGGTCAAATTCTGGAGACCCAACAAAATTTTGGGCCACAAAACCTGGTCCACATGGCGGCCTCTGGGACTGCCATGTGGCGGTCTTTAATTGGAAGAAACCACAACATTCACCCAAATGCCAATAGAATTGTGCCACTTGTCAGCATATGACTCGTCCTCCAGGAATATTTTGAGGAATATTATAAGGAATATTCTAGGAATATTCCAGGAATATTTTTTTTTTAATTTTCCAAAACCCAGTCAAACTTGGTCAAAAGCCAAAAATTGCAGTTTACTCGAATTTTCAAATCACGATAACTTCTTCATATGATGCTGGTTTTTCAAACCATTCATGGCATTGGAATTAGGGAGACGAGATATATCTGGTATGTTGGGTCGAGGGGTCCTGACCCAGGTTCGGAGGTTCAAGGTTTGCCAACAAACCTCTATACTACTGGCCCTTTCGGTAGTGAAATTCTTGTGCAGGCCAAAGTCTCACCCGAGGTAGTATGGGTGGGTGCTGGAACCAGGTTTCCGCACCCTGGGAGAGGGTAGGTAAGTCAAGAAGAGCCGCATTCAACCTTATAGTGACCAGATCTTATATCATAGAGCCTAGATCTACATATTCCCTTCACATCCATGTGCGCAACAACAATGATATTCATAGTAATCAACAGATCATGAAATCATATAATGATAACACAGCTATTCCAGATATTTCTATATGAAGTGCAAGAGAACAAACCCAGATCGCAGTCTAAACAAGTAACACAAGTATGTTCACAACTTAAATCAATAACAAAACAACATATATTAATTAACCAAACATCACAGATTCACATTACAATAATTCCAATAGATTCAGATATTCAAAAATACTTTCACATTCATTAATCCTTCAGTTCTCCTTACAATACCCCAAAACCCAACCTGCACACACAATAGCAGGGTCCGCACATGGTAGGATACAGAATCTCCACGCACACAGCAATAAGAGTCCTTCCGCAACAACCCTAACTAGATTTATTAGTTTTCACTTAGCATCAATCTATATTCCAAGTCTGTCCTACAACTCAAAAAGTTTCAACTACTTATACTATTTTAGCCTACGCATCCAATGGTCCGGAAACCATGGTTTCTAGATTCTTGGCCTATCCTTGACCCATTTACAATGCATTAGGTGTTTTGACCCACCCCAAAACCCTTGTGTTAGACTAAATATAATAAAAAATATACAAAATGGACCAGTATCGCAGCTTGTAGGAGACCCTGTTCCAACATGGTCGCTCAATTTTAGCACACTTCCAAACACTTTGAATTTTCAGCTATCACTTTGGTCCTTGATCGAAATCTGATCACACCTCCTCATTGGGAATATTTTGGACCTCAAAATACTATTTACGTAATCTATTCTGTAGATGAGACTACATCACCCTCACTTTTTTAGCCTCCATGCACTTTTCCCTGCTTGGCTCAGTGCCTTTGAACCACAACTCGAAGTTATTTGACACTTCCCTTCCTGAATGCTCTTGTCCTCCTGTCAAGAATTGTCTTCCTTGAACTCACCCTAAAATTTCTAACGAGAAATTTAAAGAAGGTAGCTAAACATCATGTCCTTGATCATCAATCCAAGGTGGCTCAAACAAACGTAAGTTTCCAACAAAAATTCATACATAACTGAAATTTTCATATGAACAAATGAATGTATGTCCTACTGAGTTACGAAGTCAAACCACTTCTTACCAAGCCACTTCCATGCTGACTTTTTCTGCTAAAAATCTTCTTCCTGTGAAACATATGTTCTCACATCAATGATGGAATATTTTGTTCCAATTTTTCCAGTCTTTCTATCCTCTTGCTTCATGTGCTTGGGATGATTAGTTGGATGCAATTTCCAAAATTGAGAAACAGCATGTCCCCTCTTCTGGCAATATGTGCGAGTATTTTGCACCTTCTTTGCAAGTTGCCTTTGCCTCAACTATTTCCTGTATGCCTTCAACCTCTCCCAGCATTTTGAAAATTTATGGTTACATAGACCACAATATGCACAACAACTCTTTCTTCCATTCAAGTATGCATATTTTCCATGCTTATGAGAAACATAATCAACTTGACTATGGGAAGAATTGTACCTTAAATGCTGCTTTGCATGTCCATCCTTTTTAGATTCTTGAGGAGATATACTATTAGAGGTTCCAACATTCCTTTGAACACCAGCATTAGTGTTTATGTCTTGATAGTTTTCTGAACTTTCATGCTTTCCATAAGCTACATGTTTACACACACGTTGGTGTAACATAGGCTTAAAAAAATGGAAATCAACTTGAAAAAAAACTTGACATGTTTGTCGTTTATAACTTGGAACAAAAGTTCTTCTTGAAGTTGTCTCACATGCCTTCATGGCTGTAGAGTTTTCACCATAATATTGAACATAACCAAGACCAAAATTCATAGGTATTTCCTCAACCAAAATAGGATCAATCATGCCTTATGCATGTTTTCCTAAACCCTTAAATTCATAGCACATTTTAAACATTAACTTGGACCCTATACCTCTTTTTTGCTTTTCAAATGAACCAGCACATCTATCTGAAGGGGAAACTGAAGAAAAATTAGAGTGAATTACCTCTGCTTCATGCATGTTCTTGGTTAAGGCCACTTGGGATTGATGGAGCTACATATCCTTCCCATGCAATCTTTGAATAAGTCCTTCTTTCTCTTCCTTCATAGCAACTAATTTCTCATCAATTTTAGTGATTTCTCTTCTATCTTCATACCGAGTTTGCACCATATCCTGCAAGATGTAGAAGTCTCAGTTCATGTCTTCATCGAAGAATATTGTGAAGGAGGATGATTTTGAAACCTCACTTGAAGAAGTTTTCATCATGAAAATGAACTAAAGAACTTAAATCAACACTTCAAAAACCTTTCAAAAAAAATTGACAAAGCCTTTGAACAAAATGTTTGTAGAGTCGAGCTCTTCTTCAAGTAGCCTTTTGCAAACAAAACCTCTTGTGCTTCAAAGGTTTCCTTGAGGTACTTTGGGTAAGGAAGATGCCTTCAACCCTTCTTCCTTATTTTCCTCTTTTTGAATTATGTAATAGTAGCTCACCCTTCACCTCTAGCAAACTCAAACTTGTAAGAAATAGTTAGTTTGCAAACAGCCAAATTCATTACACTGTTTAAACACCTTTCAAGTAAAATAAGCAATCTAGTTCTCTTCCAAGAAAGAAACTATGCTATGATACCAAATTGATCTGAAAATGGGTTGGATAACTTGTTATTATTTTCAAGAACCTCCCACTCAGTTAAACAAATAAAATATCTAGCTTATTCTTGACTTTTGTGGAATTTTATACTTGAAACGGGTGTAATTTTTTTTACTGTTTAAGTGCTTTCAAACCATTTGTTTTTTCTGATATTAAACATGTGAAACAACCATATAATTTAGGAAATAAACATCAACACATAACAACAAATTTAATATAGTAGTTCACCCGAATATCGTGGGCTTCGTCTCCTTGAGCTCTTGTCAACTTGACTTGGCTCTTTGGGATTATGATGAAAAGATTATTTTATAAGTAAATAATTAATTTGAATAGTTATTTGGGCTGTAACATTAGGTTTAGAATAGCATCATACTCCTTTCATGGCTCTCATCACTATGAAAACAGAACTAGGTTCCCCTAGACTTGACTCCTTCTATCGGTGCCATTAAGCTTCCCGAAGATTCGATGTGGTACTAAATCCTTTAGAATTATTTTTATGTCTTTGAAATCTCACCTAATATCTCTATAACATATCATGCCTCCAAAATGGACTGATCATTTGTTAAAAATGAGCACTAGCTCCCTAATCTAGGCCTCCATCCACTGATGGCCCTAGGCTGCCCAAAACTTCCCTGTGGCTCTTAGACCTTTAGAAGTATTCAAATGGTTCTTCAAATCCCTTCAATGGATTTAGAATTTCCAAGATAACCAGAATAGACTATTCGCTTCCATAAATTTGCCTTCGGTTGCTCCAGTTATGCCTCCAACACATGGCGACACCCCCTGGCTCTCAGTTCACAGAAAAATTCCATTAAGAATATCGGCTTTTAGAAGTCCTAAAAAGCTTCTACAAACTCCATCAATGGATTCATAAGTATCAATACAGTCATAAATGACTATTTTTTTGCTGAGAATGGATACTGGTTGCTCTAGATAGACCTCATTCCCCTACTGGCAACCGCAAGCCCCAGTGACCCCTATAACTTCTCTCAAGAAACTTGGCCTTAAAACGTCCTCTACAGGCTTTGCAAAGCACACCATTAGTTCTATAATGTCTGAAAAATCCAAAATTTACTATTGGATTACTAAGAAAGGTCTCTAGCTTCCTTGGCTAGGCCTCAAACTATTGTTGGCCCATGGTGGCCCTGATGGCCCCTGGAACTTCTATGAAGTAAAAACCTACACACAAATCCTCTGATGGCTTTTAAACCCTCACTAATGAGTCTGGAATGTCTGACATAGTTGAAATTGACTATTCAAACCCTCAGAATGGATGAATCTGGCTCAAGATAGAGCATAAAATAATTTTCCCCAGTGTCCCCTAGAAATCCTCCACTAAATTTGGGGAACTTAAGTTAAACTGAAGATAAATTGGCCAATTGTGAAAATTTGGAGCACCCGCTAGATTAGTTTCCGATTAAACCGTAGGAATAATTGCGTGGTTAGTGGGTGTTGGGCACATTACTCGGTATACCCGTTGTTTTCTGTAATCGTCGGGGCTTAACAAACTGTCAGCGAATGGCATTTAAACATAGCCATGTGACTAGAGAGGAACGAACGCTTGGAGGTTATGGTTAGTACAAATGTAAGAGATTCCCACCGTAAAAAATGCCTTGTGAAAAGGTTTCAACATAACTGTGCGTCGGTGGTTAAGGCTTAGGCCCTTGGACTTGGGGCTGTCGCCATATGGGAGGGGTTGGCCCCTGCGAACCCCGAAAATAGATTTCATCATATGTTAAATATATGCCAAAGACTACATATGTTAAGTCACATTGATAGACCGTATGGTAAGGCATGGGTACTTTGTGTAGGAGGTCCTAGGGCCGGCTCCTGGCAACACAACAAAATTTTGGAGCACAAAAGTTGGCCGACGTGACAGCCTCCGGGCTTGCCACATCACGACCTCTGATTGGCTGCAACCACAACGTTCACCCAAATTCCAGTAAAATTGTGCCACTTTTCAGCATATGACTGGTTCGAAAGGAATAATTCGGGGAATATTTTGAGGAATATTCCTAGGAATATTACTTTTTTTTGAATTTTCCAAAACCCTGTCAAACTTGGTCAAAGGCCAAAAATTATAGTTTACTGGACTTTTATAAACGCGATAACGTCTTTATATGGTGTTGGTTTTTCAAGCCATTCATGTCACCAGAATCAGGAAGACAAAATCTATTTGGTCGCTCAAGTTTGGCACACTTCTGAACACTTTAAATTTTCAGCTATCACTTAGGTCCTTGATCCAAATCTGATCAGCATCGCTGCGTGATGTTTCCATACCTCATGCGACCACACAAAAAAAATCCCCACGTGTAATGTTTGAAGTCTTCCAATAGGTCCACGTCATCTTGGATAAATCCAATGCCAAATACAAGCAGGGCCACGATCAACATCGAGTACCACACAAGTTCCAGGTGGGGAACACATTTTGGTCACATTTGCAGAAGGAGCACCTCTCGGGACCCCACCGCAAGCTACACCCACTTCAAAGAAGGTAAACTCCTTGATCAGGGAAGGCGGTTCACGAGGGACCAGGTTCAACAAAAATTTCCCTACCTCATGAAGGCCTACACACAATGGGGACCATTTCTTTGTAAGGGGGGAGGAATGATCTAGGTGGATATTGGTTGCCACCTCCCTATTCCACCTAGTCAGTATCATCAATTTTCCTATTTAATATTTTTAGCAGTTTTTCAGGTCCTGAACTTCTAGAGTCATTTTAAGGCCCTAAACAGCGTAGTTATCAGAGATATCTTTCCAATAAGGTATCATATGCACCAAAAAGAGATAATATGACCAAGTTATGACCCCAAGAACTTGATTTCCCAACTAAACCCAATTGCGCCCATAAACTCTTGTTGTTACATCTCCTTAGGTTAGGATTTTGGTTTTTTAGGGTTTTCTCCTATTTTTCAATAATAAAAAGGCCGTTCAACCTCATTGTAACATGGTTCAGAGGCATGTAGTCACCACATATCTTCTCAGAGATATGCTACCATTGCCCTAGCTATTTTATGTCTATTTTTTCAGTAAGCATATTTCAGTCATTTGATATAAATGAAAGGAAGGTTTATTTCAGCTACATATCTTTGTTGATGGTTATTTCTGTATTTTATTTCATTCTTGCATAAATCCAGATTCAGGTTGCGCCTGCATGAGGATTTGAAACATATTTAAGTTTCAATGTTTTGCAGTAATATTCAGTAAACTTCATGCAAGTTCCATGGTCTCCACATATCATAATAGAGATTTAAAAATATATCATTTGAAATTATTTTTTATTGTCTCAAATGGTATTTTTAAGGAATTTTATTTTGTTTCCTGATATGAGAGATATGAGCAATTAAAGTTACCCCTATCTGGAACACTGCATCTTTGCACATCTTATGAGTTTGTGAAATCATTTTCTAATTCCACAATTCATCAAATTTCAAGTGTATTATATTAGAACAAATATATATTCAATACCTCAAATGGATCTTTGACATAATTTTATTTCATCAACTATAGCAGAAGTTATCAGAAAAGTTGCAGCAAGAGGTCCATTTCACATAAGATCCCATAAAATTTTGATTGTTCCTTCCCTGCCTTTGAGATCGGTTCTTGAATGAATTTGGTTCTCCCTTTATCAATGTTTTTCTTATTCTTAGGTCGACCCATTTTACGTGTAGGTTTATTAGAGTTTCTATGGTTTTCTTCTTCTCCACTCATAAGTTATATACATGGACCCGATGTATAATTATTTTCATACCTTAACTGTCCTAATTGTTACAAAGGTGAGACTTCTCAAGCATGTTTGAGTGATGTGTAGGTTCTTACATTTCGACTTACTACCAAAATCTTGTAAAATTAGAGACACACTATTAAAAGGAAAATTTTCTACCATATCCTAAGTGTCCTAATTGTTACAAAGGTGAGCCCACTTAGGTATGTTACAGAGATGCGTAAGTTCTTACCTCTCCTGTTACCACTCAGCAACTGTAAAACTAGAGACACACTATTAAAAGAAGAAAAATTTAAAAGAAAGTGTTGGCTGATTGTAACGCTATAGCCTTCCCTGACAACGACGCCAATATGTTTGTGTCGTTTTATCACTCTTAAAACAACTGAAGCACAACAATTAATTTCCTACCATGGTAGGTATTTTTATATCAAAGGTGTCTACATTATTTGTGCCGATACAAGAACGACCAGAGAGAAATATAAAATGTCATTGAACACACTTGCGGGAATTGTGGAAATGAAATTCACAGTGGAATAAATTAAAGACACATTTCAGAAATGAAACTCACTCAAAAAAGAAAGAATCCACATTTCATAAAATTCAAAATAGGAATAGGCACGTTGTACAACATTAACTAGATTGAAATAGTAATTGAGTACTATAGATTTGACCAATTAGGTGTAAGAACATATAATGAATCTGAAAACAAAAGTGTGTTTGTTATACAATGTATGCAACGACAATAAGAAATCCACACCAATAAATATATAATGAAAACAAATAACCTGCTAATACTGTGATCCTTGCTAAAGAGGAGGGCCTTTTCTCCCTAACAAGGTGCAGGGATGGAACGAAATCTATTTAAAGATTTAACACAAAATTCATAAAATAATCACCATATATGTGTTCTATGAAAGTAACTGAAAGGTACAAGATCAAAATGTCTATATTGTTCCTGTGTTTATGTCCCCTTATTGTGATATTGAGCCCTTTTATAAAGTCTTTTAGAAGCCCCAATATTAGGGAATGAATCAGTCATGAGAATCTCACGATTCTCATGCTGATTGAATTAAAATAAAATAGAAATTGTTACAAATTATTTTCGATTAAAAGACCTATTGTGGTTACAACATCCTTGCAATTGTAACTACTTATATATTTCTTCAGATGGCCACATAAAGCTACTTATCATGGTATTCAATGACTATCTTTAGAATAGTGTCCATGGTCTTTGGTAGTTTGAAGTGTAACAACAACTTAAGGATGTAACAAAAAACGCGGGGTGTAACAACAAATGCAGGGTGTGCCAACAAAATCGAGGTGTAACAGCGAGTGAGAGCAATAGATTTTTACCAATGGTCTTTAGTAATTACATCAATACCTGAAAGAAAAACATACAAAATATCTCTTCCACAATGACCCTAGTTAGTCATTCTAAACAGACATTGTTTCATTCATTATTTAACATAAAATGGCATCATAATATGTCAAAAAGAAGATTGCTTATTGAACCATGGAGAGTGGCATTGTGTAAAGGAAATTATAAATTTGATGAAGGAAAATGAAAAAAAAGAAGGGAAAAATGTGTCTGAAATATCCATAAATATTGCACCGAACACATGGAATTCATGAGTCATAATCATTACACCTACATAAATTATTAGGTTTCAAATGTAATCCAAATCAAATGAAGACTAGATTTCAAATGAAACATGAGGAAAAAAAATATGTGCAATGAGGTGAGGAATATGAAGGTGAGTAATAGGGAAATATGGGAAGGACATTGAAGCCATAAGAGAGTAGTTAGGGATAAGAAATAAAATTTGAAGGAGAGGCATAAGTGATCGAAACATATTATTTTTTATACGACTCCCATGTCCAAATGGTCAATCCTTTGTATCATTAATGGATATATTAAGCTCAAAAAAATGAAAATTGGATTTCCTTCTTCCTTGAAATGAGTGTCTATTATCCTTATACTTACCAAATTCGAGAGGCTTGTGAGACAAGACACAAGGAAAGAAGACAAAAAACTAAATGAAATACAAGATAAACACCTCGAGGAATTAGAAAAGGAAGAGAAAGGCACATAACAAGGCTTATTAAGGCAAACTATAAGGTACTTTTTAGTCAAAATATAATGAAAATAGCTGAGAAGGGAGAGCTCTAACTTGTCACCACTTAATGTTTAAAAGGAAACTTGGAAGCCAAAATATTCATGCACACCTGTGATTCATGGAAAAATGTTAGAAGTAAGTTTGGGTATTTTTTTCCCTTGAGATGAGTGGGTATTTTTTTCCCTTGAGATGAGTGGTATGAAATAAATGAGATATATGGTGTTGTGGAGGTAAATCCCCTCTGCAGACAGAGGCGATCCCTACTAGCCCAGACTGGGTCTAGCAACAATCATTCACGCTATAGTGCAGGTTCCTAATTGTAAATAAACCAACTAGCGATGAAGGCTTACCTGGAATCCAACGTTGTTGCTTGTAGAAGAGGTAGCGCTCTCGTTCCTTAGCCCTGGCCGATCACGATATCCGTGATGGACACCTGCACATGTGAGAAACAAAACAAACACAAGCGTAAAATCCAGTAGATGCAACTATATGTCAGTCAGAAAGGACATAACTCATCATTATAAACAACAAAAAGAGTCGAACCCTAACCAATAGTCGTTTATTATGAATCAATCAAAGGAAAATTACAACCAAGTTCTGACGCTGAATTCTCCTTCGGAGGGTCGCCAGCAGAACACATCTCGAAAAACCTATCAAGGATGGGACAAACCTCTCTCTTCGAATCTCGACAATAGTCTCCTTGCTTGACTTTGGCCTTAGGGGAATAATCAAGGCTCTTGGGAATTTTGGGAACTTGAAGACTAGCTTGCAATGGAGATGAGCAAGCTTTTATAGATGGAGGAAGGGGAGTTGGGATCACTATAATCATGGGATTGGCCCTATCATCAAGGAAGCTTCCATGAGAGGTGGCGAACCACTTCCTCTCTATGGAAATCCGTAGCCAAACCTCCCAACTCAAGATAGATAGTAGTCCAGGAATTCGTTAGGACGAAACTTCTGCCATTTATTTTTAAAAAACACTCCTTAAATTGGCTGGCGCGAGTGTGACTCTGGGACAGAGCACCAATTGGCGTGCCCTCTTTGAAGGATTTCCCCCATTGGCGCGGGTACTGAACTGGTTGCCCGCGCCAATGCAAAAAGAGGTTTTTTTAGGGTTTTTTGATGAGAGATGTCTTTAGGGAAATGAAAGCTCATGTTCAGAGGGATGTCATGAAAGTATTTTCAAGTCTTGTCTCTACTCACAGGTCACGGAATGAGCCCTCCAATGTGTCGGATGGGGAAAGGCAGGGATGGTGACAAATTACTGTGTAATAGATGCCTCGTAAAGTATGAGGCCCAAACGAGAGAGAGGGGGGAAATGATTTATGAGAACGTGTCCAACTGAAAACTCCGCCATCGGAAAACCTGCATGAAGAAGTACAACTGATGTCTCAAATACATGATATATATGTGGTATGGGTGCAGTCATCCATAACAGAGTATACACTAATCTAGATCTAAAGCATGGACGCAGCCATCCAGTGAGGATCGATAAATAGACTCAGGTATGGTCGCAGCCATCCAGTAAGTGAGTCATGTAAATAATCATAATAATCCACAAAATCACAGCCTGGATTACAACAGACAAAATCCAGGGTCTTGCGCTCCATATCGACCCGAACAAAGTACAAGTTCAAGAATGCGAATATGTGAGCTGAAGTTGAACATGCAAGAAAATCGCCTGATTACCAGCCAATGATGAAAGCTATTAACAGACACGAGAGGTACCACCATTAATGCCAATGGTCCTCAAGGTACTACAGGTAGAATCTACTGCATGTGAACAATGAGCTGACGTCGAACACTCGCAGAATCACTCGATCAGAGGCCAATGATGAAAACCTCACGTCGAATGCGAAGAACCTACCATTGAAACATGCAGGCTCCAAGATACCAGAAGGGAGTCTCTAGATCAGCTTCCTGGATAATGAGCTGAAGTCGACAGGAAGTGACCTTGATCGAAGGTGGGCCATAGCGTTTCCCACATCATCGACATGAGACAGAGGAACATAATGTCTTTGTGAATTAAGATTAGATGAGAATCAGAGGAAGGTTTAAATCTGCATAGCTCAACCTCTCTTGAACATATAAACGACACGACAGTGAGTTTGGCAGTATTTGACATCAAAAGATCAGAGGTCATAGTGACGAGGCAAAGAGCAGATGAGAGGTCAAAAAGGATCACCCAAACCCATGGAGGCAAGTGAAAGACGAGATGAGATGACCCAACCTGACACGAATGCAGACAAGTGCCATGTTCAATAGCGACATACTACCGACACGACGATGATGCTGGTTCCATTTTCCCCCCACCATTTATGGTGAGTACCTCTTTATTTTTACACAAGCTTGAAGAGTATACCATATGCTTTTCATATAAGTTCGTCCTTCAGACAAACCCATCCTAGTACATTTAACGAGCCCTAGGAATGAGAAACTCGAATAATGTCATGATTGACAATTTCTGATGTCATTTAGGTTTAACGAGTCTGACAAAGGGAGAACTCGGCATCTTTCCATGTTTAGAGAGTTTGAAAAAACAGCTGAAAAGTAAACTCCAATGGTCCCTTTTCGTAAATAGTTCCTCAGATCCGAAAAGGTAGAAAACTATGTTTGAGAAAACCTCCTAGTCGCGATAGGCTAGGGTATTCCTTTTTCGTAAATAATCTATCCCAGCCCGAAAAAGGCGTAAACGTATACTGGGTAGATGTCGTTTCGCAGCCACTTTAACGAGATCGAAATGACAAGGGGCTTGGAAATCTTTTCATGTTTAGAGAGTCAGAAAAGAGCTGACAGATGACTCCTCCTGGAGGAACGAGTGGTATAAAGGGTATTAACTGGTTCCGGTAATGGTGGAACTGCTCAAAACAAGTAAAGGTTAAGAGGTTGGCTAACAATACCACTCATCATAGCGGTTCCTCAAGAATGAGTAAAACAACCATGTGAAGGCATATGATCGGCCAAGCAGATAGTGACGATGAAGTGAGAAAACCAAGGCTCATCTTGAAAAAACAGGCTGGTAAAATGGAAATCACGAGAGGTAAAATGGGAAAGGTTTCGTTTTTACACAAGCTTGAAATCAGGAAACTCTGCTTGAAGTTGGTTTCATTTTTACACAAGCTTGAAATCAGGAAACTCTGCTTGAAGTTGGTTTCATTTTTACACAAGCTTGAAATAAAGATAAACTATGCTTGAGATTGGTTTCATTTTTACACAATCTTGAAACAAAGATAAACTATGCTTGAAACCGATTTCATTTTTACACAAGCATGCCCACCAACATGGTGACTCAATCTGAGGTACATGCCCCCCAAGCTTCAATCCATATGAAAGGCAAATGGAGTGAAGGTTCAAATTACGAGATCTAAGAAAGACTGAACTGGGATTTTACGAGATCTTATCAAAGACTCGAATTGAACAAGAACGTGTTTCATTATTTTAACGAGGTTGACACATTAAAATAACTATCCTCGGACACCCTTGTTTCATTTTTTAAGGATCTTGACACAAGACAAGGAACTCTGCTCCGAAGAGCTTGTTTCATTTTTTAAGGAGCTTGACACAAGACAAGGAACTCTGCTCCAACCAAAACTGGTTTAATTTTTTAAGGAGCTTGACATAGGAAAAGAACCATGCTCCGAACGACCTCATCATAATGAACAAGAAGTCATCACTTCCAATATTTCCACTCCCGATGGAAGGAAAACATCTTAGAAGTCAGGACCCAATGCCCCCAGCACCTGATGCACAACGGCACTATCACTGGGTACAGGCATTGGGTAGGCAGCCACATAGTTGATCTGCGGTGGGGAAAATACAACAGGTGGATAAAAACCAGCAAGGGATGATGGCGGGCCAGCTGCCATATCAGGACCAAAGAACGAAAGCTGATCAATGGTCACGATCCTTCCTTCATGTGGAAAACAGACCACACGAAAAAGGGAGTAGACAAGCACTCCCATGGCATAGGTGTAATCATGTCCCAAGAGTAGATTGAAATACAAGGGGCCTGGAACAACCATCACGTCCATATGGATGGTTTTCCCTCCCAAAGTAATAGGTAACCTTGGAAGGATCCCTAACGGTTGACTCGTTCTTCTATTAAATGCCAACAGATTCTGCGTAATAGGCGCAAGCGGCGGCGAGCCAAAATCTTGCCAAGTAGTTGAGGATAGAACACTAACAGATGCACCTTCGTCTATAATGGTGTTGGGTATGACCAGACCAAAAGCATGTACTGTGATCTCGAAAGGCACATAAGACGGAAGGCGGTATCCTGAAAATCGATTCCAATCAAAGGAAGCGACCAAAATACTTTGAGGGGCTACCATCGAACCAAGATGGTCCTCCCCTAGTGTTACGGAAGAATAAGGAGCATCCTCCACGACCTTCATCTCGAAGGTGGGAGGAGTATCCTCTGGGACCTCCATCACAGGAGGCGGAGGAGCGACTTCTAGAGATATATGGACAGGAGAATCTTTCTCCAAGTCCGAAGAATCTGAAGAAACCAAAAGGACATGGGGGGTGTGAGATCCACTCTCAACAGAAAAGACCTGGTGCACCATAGACGGGGCCAGTTCAACCGATCCCTCAACCAATGGTTGGTCGGGAACGGATTCATGAATTTGAATTTCCGGGGGAGCGGGATCGACCAATGATGATTCTTGACCAATCGTAGGATCAGCTGGTGGAGGACTCACAGAAAGATGTTTGTAACCAGCCGGAAGGCATGGTGTAGAAACAGTTGAGTTGTCCAAAACTCGCTTGGCTTCATCCATATACGGACAAAGGTGAATGGCATGGTGCCCTTCACACAACTTACATGGATTGGTAATATTACCCTGCTTCTTAGGAGTTTTACCAGCACTAGCTGAAGATGTGCCCCCAACCTGACTCCCAGAAGCCAAAGGCAATGATGGATGATCGTTGGACCATAATTCAAGTACCTTGGGAATGCCAGGGCAATCTCAAAGAAGATGGTTTCCCTTGCACAACATGCAAGGGAACTTGACTTTCCACGGAGGGTTGGAAGGTTTATCAAGAGGATACTTCTTAGGTGCAATAGCCATAGAGTTAGCCTCTCCTTTATCGGACTTCTTCTTCTTCTTCTTAGCCACCTGGTTACTCGAATCCAGACTTTCACCAAGCGAAGTAGAAGAGGAGGATGCAAAAACGGGCGAAGAAGTGGAGAGGTCCATCTTGGAATCAACATGACATTTTTCATGTGGAGGAACTGATTGAACAGAAGCAAAGACATTCAGGACCACATAGGTTGAAAACAACCAAACAGGCAACCCAACAGTTAACCCAGGAAGGGACAACGTTGCCATATAAGGAGCACCAACATTTCCAAAAGGAGGAAAAGGACCAGGATTCCCATCGGAGGGGATTCCTTGGTTGGTGAACTCTGGAAAAGTTTCCATGAGAAACAATCTTGAGAACAACACCTTAAGGAAACTAACTTTAACCAGGAATATTTCGTGGGTAGTTAATTTTTAAAACATTGAAACAAAACTCTACTGTTTCATCTTTTAAGAGTCGAGAAACAGGAAAAAGGTGACTCTATCGCTTTCAAATTGGAAACAAGCGTGAAAGGACAAGCGCTTGATGACCTTTTCAAATTTAAAGAGTCAGAAAAGATAAAAATGACTACTCAGGAATGCTAGGCAAAGGGTGTACCAAATAACCGTGAACTGCAATATACACCTTGGTTTCAAAATGAAAGAGAAATCAACCAAGGACTTAACGTACGTGCAGGCAATCTCCACGAATGCTGTGTTCGGTGTATCACGGGTGTAGGGCGGCATACTTGGCTTCCTATGGATAAAGGATTGAAACCTAATGGGGTCTCTTTTTATATACATGATGGTACAGGGAGCACAAGTCCGTACTAGCGCTATCTAAATCCAAGAGGCGAACGACAGCTACTAGGTTTTAAGATGCCGGAACACGTCTCTAGCCTAGACCACTAAATGTTTCATTAATGTTAAAATGCTTCCTTAGGTTGATTGAATAAATTTTATGGTTGATCTTCAATTATGTTTCGGTTTCAAGGCCCTACCGTATGTCATCTGACAATCTCCTATATGCCGCTATATGCGAAAATAAAAGTTCTCAATTCGATGAATGCTATCTAGTTAAGGGAAGAGCTTCAAACAATGATGCGACGTAAAACAACACTTCAAACGAAATCTTTCCAAACTAGATGACTTTCACTATCCGAAAGTAATTTCAAACATTCAACAATGCGAATAATGCAATGTAATCTATGCAAAATCCTCTTTTCGAAAACTATGCAATCATAATCTATGCACAATTTCCTTTTTCTTCTCAAATTATAAGAATGCACTCAATGCATTTTTTGATGAAATGAGAATCTACTTAATGCATGATTTTAATGAAAGAGAATGCACTCGATGCGATTTCTAGTTTTCAATCATTAAACAATGTAATCTAAGTTCAATGATGGATCTCAAAAAATAGTCTTCAATGCAATGTGATCTAATGCATTTTAACAAAAAGAAAGCTTTGAGACAAAAACTAAAATAACGCAAATCTTCTTAATGAAGGATGAATGCAAAAGAGATGTAAACGAACACTAAGAATGCAATCATTGTTTCAAATACTTTGTAATGAAATCTCTCAAAAGGCGACAAAACATATGAGGTCAAACACAAAGAGGACTTCCAAAGCAGAGATCAAAACAAGGCATTCATTCAATTTTACATCAAACAATCATGGAAAGAAGACATTTCAAACAATGAGCAATGTAATCTATGCTCATACAGTGAAAAGACCGGAAGGGAAAGACACACTGGTGAAGGATTTAGGGAAAAAATCTCAATTTTCACACACCCTGAAATTAGCCTGACTTTGTCACTGACAACTAGTGCCAACTGGCATGACTTGCTCACTGACAACTAGCGCCAATGCCCAATTGGCACTGGTTGCTAACAGAAAACAAGCGCCAACGCCTGAAAATGAAAAAATAAAGAATTTCTCCCAACCAAGACCAGACTCACCACTTCAAGCAGGATCTAAAACAAACCCAGAAGCAAAGTACTAACCAAAAGAAACTTCCGAACAAGGGTAAACCCTAGCACCTACAGGAAATGGTGCGATTGTCTCGCTGTAATCGGCGCCAGACAGGGGATGGCGCGAGTGATGAACTGGCAACCTGCGCCAATTGGCGCGACTATCAGGGTGGAAACCGTGCCAATCAAGCCAACCATGAAAGGATGGAAACTCGGAAAAACAGAGGTCAGATTTGATCCTCTAGGGCTGAACCAAAAGCCAAACACAAAAAGATCCAGCCAAAAGAGTCGATCAAGCAACCAGAATCAAGAAACAACCGAAAAGACAAGACAATACTCCAAGTGTTCAGCTCATAAACTAGACCAGAGATTGAATGAAGCAACTTTGATCTACTTCGCTAATGCGGAGCAATAGCGTTTCGAAGGCTATCTGGCTAACTTCATGCTCTGTCTATAGCTTACAAAGCAGAACAACAACAAGCTAGACAATCCCCAGCGGAGTCGCCAATTTTTTGTGGAGGTAAATCCCCTCTACGGACAGAGGCGATCCCTACTAGCCCAGACCGGGTCTAGCAATAATCATTCATTCTACAGTGCAAGTTCCTAATTGCAAATAAACCAACTAGCGATGAAGGCTTACCTGGAATCCAACGTTTTTTCTTGTAGAAGAGGTATCGCTCCCGTTCCTTAGCCCTAGCAGATCATGATCCCCACAATCTTCGTGATGGACACCTGCAAATGCGAGAAACAAAACAAACGCAAGCATAAAATCCAGTAGATGCAACTATATGTCAGTCAGAAAGGACATAACTCATCATTATAAACAACAACAAGAGTGGAACCATAACCAATAGTCGTTTATTATGAATCAATCAAAGGAAAATTACAACCAAGTTATGACGCTGAATTCTCCTTCGGAGGGTCCCCAGCAGAACACGTCTCGAAAATCCTGTCAAGGATGGGACAAACCTCTCTCTTCGAATCTCGACAATAGTATCCTTGCTTGACTTTGGCCTTAGGGGAATAATCAAGGCTCTTGCAGCATAAGGCTCTTGGGAATTTTGGGAACTGGAAGACTAGCTTGCAATGGAGATGAGAAAGCTTTTATAAATGGAGGAAGGGGATTTTGGATCCCTATAATCATGGGATTGGCCCTATCATCAAGGAAGCTTCCACGAGAGGTGGCAAACCACTTCCTCTGTATGTCAATCCATAGCCAAACCTCCCAACTCAAGATAGCTAGCAGTCCAGGAATTTGTTAGGACGAAAATTTCGCCATTTATTTTAAAAAACACTCCTTAAATTGGCTGGCACTAGTGCGACTCTGGGACAGAGTGCCAATTGGCGCGCCCTCTTTGAAGGATTTCCCCCATTGGTGTGGGTACTGAACTGGCTGCCCGCGCCAATGCAAAAAGAGGTGTTTTTAGGGTTTTCTGCAGAGAGATGTCTTCAGGGAAATGAAAGCTCATTTTCAGAGGGATGTCATGAAAGTATTTTCAAGTCTTGTCTCTGCTCACAGGTCACGGAATGAGCCCTCCAATGTGCGGGATGGGGAATGGTAGGGACGATGACAAATTGTTGTGTAACATATGGTTTCGAAGATAACTGATAGGAGAACAAGACTAAACATTGACTGAAACACAAAGGTGAACATGAGCTAAAATGAGACAATGAGGATGAGTTCCAATATCAATATAGAGGAAACAAAACCAAAATGTATCATTTCGTAAAATGAGGATAAAACTGGGAGATTTCAAGGAAGTCAGCATTTAAATTTTCGAAGAGGACTTGGAATATGAAATTGGAGCACCCACCCTGGCATGTACAAAGAGGAAGTGGGACATTGCTAAAATAAATTGGTCCTTTCTTTTTCCTTAAGATGAGTGGCGTGGAACAAACAATTTACCATTTTTACATATATCCAAAAGATTATGTTTCCAAGATATGTGATAAGGAAAGAACAATTAATGGAAGGGAAAATAGGTAAAACACATAAGAAAAACACTTTGTCAAAGGATAAGAGAAAGAAAAAGGTTGAAAATAAGGTGAAGGAAATGTATCCCTTCATTCCTTGAGATGAGTGGGATCGAATAAAGGAGCCACCATCCTTACACTTACCAAAAGGATGTTTTTTCAAAAAAATCCACAAGGCAAGCAAACTAGACACTAAATGAATCATAAGGAAAAAACCATACAGAATGAAAAGAGAGGATGAAGGTGAACAACGAAGTTAGAGAATGAAATCACACATAATAGGTTGGTAAAATAACAACAAAGTTGTCAACCAAATAGAGGTCTAGGTGGTTACCATCTAATAGTGTTTGGGATGGATTGCAATATGTAATTTCCATGCGGACTCTTGCATCAAGAATATGTAAGCCTTTACCAAACAAAATGAAGGTTTCCCACTTCCGTACACCCACAATGAAGTTTGCTTTTCCGAGACAAACCATGAGGCAAAAAGACCAATCAATAAATGAAACACATGGAAAATGACATGTAGAGTGAGAAGACAAGGATGAATATGAGTAATAATGTAGAGGAAATGAAAACATGGGAGATGAGTTTGTAAAATGAAAAAAGTATTCTCAAGTAAGGAGAGGTTTAGGTGGTCAATACTTAGCACTTACAATCATAAATTGACAACCATACCCATGTGGAGGGAAGAAGTGAGGAGACCAAACAAAATTAGGTTTCCCTTTCCTTGAGATGAGTGACCATGTGATTTATTTAATGTAACAATTACTATCTTGATGCCATGACAGTATGAATGTCTTGGTTACTATGTCTTTGTCATTGTCAAGATTAATGTTGTTTCTATTACTACAATATATTATAGTTGTGATTTCTTTACCTAAGAAAATGTCATTTCATGTGAAAAATGGTGATAAACAAATTAATTGTTAAGTTTACTTGTCATTTAACTAATAACAAATTAGTAGAGAAGTTTTTTTTCTTCAATTTTTATGTATTTTTCTACCAACAAGATGTAAGTTGTATCAATCCTTCATTAATAATTAAAAAAAAAAACCCAACATTTTTACTTACCAACACATAATTCTAAATAATAATAATATTTATATTAATAATTGATTATTCTCAAAAGTACACATTTAGAAAAAAATTAGACATGGTTCATGTTGTCGACAATTGTTGTCTACCCTAGAGACAGTCTAGAGCTGCCATAGACCAGTGCCTAGGATATCTTAGCATAGCAGGAGGCATGTAATAAAACTGGGTTGTCAATCCAAAGGCTCTCCTAATATCTCTTGTTAAACAAGGAAATTGATTTAAAAATGGAACCAGCAATCACAGAAACTGTTACAGGGAAAGTAATGTTTCAGAAGCACAATGCAAAGCTCCAAAATAAAAGCGTTAGACTGTTAAGAGACAATTTACTGCAAAGAGGGCCGGTTCAAATAATATGTCACAGAGATCAAATATCAAAAAGTGCATGGAGGAAAGAAACACAAGAGGATATTAGTTAACTTTGGTCTGATACCCAGATACACAACAGAACCACATATGGGCTTATCATTCTAATAATCCATACATGAAAATGGCGTTTTAAAAGCACCCTCCCAAAGCAACTAATATAGCAGAAAAGTGGATGAAATGAATATGAAACAGTATATCATGCCTGAGCCTATTTAAAGCGCTTGACTAATCCAAATATGGGCATCAACTAGGATGAATCCTTATCTAAAATCAATGAGCCACTCGCATTCCAGTAACATGATACAAGAAGATGTATGAAATGGAATATTGTATTAAACACATAAGGAAAAGTACATACTGTGAAATACCAAAGACCAGAATCCCCGTTACAGATAGAACTCCTCCTCACTGAGACCCTACAGGCTCTAAGCCTCAATACAAAAACTTTACAAAATGTATACCAAAATGCCTTTCACAGCACCATTTTCTGATAAGAGTCTGGAACCTTTACAATGCTTTTCCTCTCCCCTTTTATAGAGGAAGGAGGAGAGAAAAAACTCATAAAAGAAGTAGGTGAAACCATTAACTATTTCATTGAAACAAAATGGTGAGAAAATGCCCGCCCGAAGTGTTTGACAGCGCAAGAACGCTGTAAGTACTCTGTGGCTACTCCATAACATAAATGCAGTAGGTGCAAATCTCTTCAGGGGTAAGACATGGAGAATAAAATATACAACATTCTGACTTTCCTGAGAGAAGAATTTGTTGAAGTAAAACCTGGAGGATATGATTTTTATGTACTGGTACTTTCTGTCTTCTGAAGGCCAAATTTAAATTTAAATTCTTCAGTGCCAGGCACTGCATTTCTTGGGTCTTTCATTGACGTTGTTTGCCACGGTAATTAATATCTCCATCTGTAACATCTATATCCTGAATTTCTTTGGAGGTTTCGACAAATTTTAACCCTTGCTTCATTTAATGTTGGTCATGTCATAGCGGCTCCCAGATCTTTCTTCGTTCATCTTGCTCCTGAAACAAGGTCTTGTCATGCATTCTCGGCTTTTGTGGTGGTGGACGTGAATTCTGATGGTTCTCCATCGCCATAAACCTGCAAAACCCACAAAACGGTTAAAGAAAACTAGGCGCCAGGGTAATGGATGAGGCAGTGACCACGAAGTGGTGACATGGGCTGAGTGAAATGATGAGGAGAAGCAGGGTGACAGAGGAATGAAGGGTGGCAACGAGAAACATGGTGGGATGACACTGTGTGGAAGAGGTGGATACAGACAACATAGACATGTAAACGATGCATGGAAATGGTGGAGGTGAGCGCGAATGACACGTGGGCGCACCAGAGACTATACGAAAGGGGTGACGTGGAGGTGGACTCGGTCAACCGATGGGGTGCGCGAACAATTTTGGGCCATACGATCAGAAACGAAATCAATGGTTAGGCACGCGTCGTATAGCGACGGAATGGTGGACCCGAGACACTGTAGACCCACTTTAACACCCGCGCAACTACTCCAAGAGACCATCATTGGATGGAGCTCTTCGGATGATATGGCCAGAGTTAATATCGCTGCATGACTTTGATCAGGAGATAATGCGCGATGGAGGGTGGTATTGCCATCGTACACCGGGACGCGTGGGTTGAGTTGAATGGCATCGATGCGTTTTACAAAATACCGCCTACCTTGGATAAGCAGTGCGATGGATACCACGGGTTACAAAATGGTTTAGCGAGGCGAGGACCACTGGAGCAAAGGGATGTGGTGCGTTGATCTGTATTTGATCTGACAGCTGAGAGCGGGCCCGATAGGCATATGCGTTCGACACCTTTGGGGCTTAACACATGGTTCTGAGCTTTGGTCATGCGGACAATAAGATATAGGGGGCCATAACCTAAAGGAGCTAGACCTGTCATGACTTTGAATACACATCTTTGGCGCTTTCTAATGCGTTTCATGGGGGCGAGGAAGGCAATGGTAAGCAAAAATGGATTTCGTAAGCCATGATAGGAAATTTGAAAGGTTCCGGAGGGGCTAATTGCCAAAATATTTGGATGAGGGGGCTAACAAGTACAACATCGGCTCCATCTGGGGATGGCATGTTCCTCCATGGACATGTCAAGAACCTGCAGACCGTCTTTTTATCTCTCTGTTAACTATGCTATGCGGCCTTGCTGCATTTCTCTTCACAATTCGTCAGCACACATCCCTTATTGAAATCAGAACTAAAACCAAAACTTATATACAATTATGGTACAGTAGGCATTCCCTGCCTGAATTAGAATTGGAAATAGGGTTTCAGAAATTGGCCGTTTACAGGGGCATCCAGCACGTCGCCCTGTAAATTCTCCAATAAAAAGGTGTTATTACCTCCCTGTTCCACAATTTTAAATGGGTCGAACCATAGTTGGTCGAATTTGCCGTGCTTTCCTTTTTCATCCCTCTGGACATCCCACCTGAGCACCAGATCACCCATCTGCAGCTTTCTATCTTTAGCATGCTGATCAAATATTTTTTTCATTTTTTCCTGATATTCAGCTAATCTCTGGTTCACCTGGTCTCGTGTCTCCTCTAACTCCATCAATTGATTTATTCTTCTGAACATACCATCTGGTTCTTCCTGAATTTCTTGCATGAAATGTGCCACTGGTAAGGCCTAATGCACATGAAACACTGCTGCTCGTCCATATACCAATTCGTATGGAGATTTCCCAGTTGCTCTCTTGCTGGTAATTCTATTAGCCCATAGAGAAAATTTCAATTGGGAATCCCAATTCTTCTGATTCTCATTGATAGTCTTCTTCAAGGCCCTCACCAGGGTTTTGTTGGAAGATTCTGCCAAGCCATTTCCCTGTGGATAGTAAGTTGTGGAGTGCTTAAGTGAAATATTGCATTGTTGACAGAAATTCACAAACTTTGCAGATTTGAAGGCCTGTGCATTATCAGTCACTATTTTAGCAGGACAACCAAACCTGGAAATGATGTTCTCTTCCATGAATTTTATGATAACAGTGTCAGTAGCATTTCTTGTAGGTATGGCTTCTACCCATTTTGTAAAGTAATCTGTGGCTGTTAATATCCATTTATGTTGCCCACTTGATGGGGGATGTATTTATCCAATAAAATCTATTCCCCATTGTTGAAATGGTTCATCCACATGAACAGGAATCAAGGGTAGAGCTGCTAACTTCTGTTTCTCAACAAATTTCTGACACTTATCCCATGCTCTAACCCAATAAAAAAAATCTCTAAATAATTTTTGCCAGTAGAAACCAGCCTTCAGGATTTTATGAGCTTTGGCCCTCCAGCTGTAATGGCCTCCACAAATTCCCTCATGAAATTCCTTCATTATACTTTCTACTTCATCTTCTGTGAGGCACAATAATAGGATGCCAGAAGGATCTCTCCAGTACAATTGGCCATTAGCAAATTTGTACTTTTGTGATTTTAATCTCAAAGCCCTGTATTTTTCTTTATCACAGCTGGGTGGACAGCTGAGTGTCAAAAGGTATTCAACTATTTCTTTGTACCATGGACTAGTGAGATACTTCATGTGTACTTTCTGAGTAGCCATCTATAGTCCTTGCCGCTCTCTTTCATTTTCAGATTCTTCTTTTGAAAGCATAGACAAATTTATGCCTAGAGCCTGGTGATTTGATTCTGATAAAATCTTGGCTAGCCCCTGTCCTTTAATTAGCTTAGTAGGGCGAACCTCCAGATCATACTCCTGTATTTTTGCAATCCATCTCCCCCTTTTCCCTTCACTGTCTCCCTGGATGAGAATTTCTTTAACAGCTACAGTGGGGACATATGCAGTAATGTGGGACTACAAAACATACATTCTAAAGGCCTTGAGGGGCTTTACTAGGGCATATGCCTACTTTTCCAATATATTGTATTTTAATTCTGTGTCATGGAGCACCTGGCTGAAAAAGGCTATAGGCTGTTCATATCCTTCTTTATTTTTCTGCAATAACACTCCGGCTACTGTATGAGGCGATGCAAAAGAAAAGATCATGAATGGATTTGCATAATCTGGTCCAGCCAGCACAGGAGCTTCAACAAATGCAACTTTGATTCTGGCGAAGGCCTCCCATGATTCTTGTGACCATTTCACCTCATTATTCTTTTTCAACATATCTGTTATATGCCTAACTATCTCAGCATAGTTAGGAATAAATCTTCTCAGAAAATTTATATGGCCTAAAAACACTTGCACTTCTTTTTTATTTATGGGGAGAGGAATGTTATTTATCACCTCTACTCTTTTAGGATCTATCCTTACTCTGTCCTTAGTTACAATGTGCCCCAAAAGTTTGCCTTCCTGTAATGAAAATAAAGACTTTTGTGGATTAAGAGAAAGACGATACCTTTTTCATTTTTCAAAAGTTCTTCGTAAATGTTCAATGTGTTCAACATCATTTTTTGAAAACACTGTAATATCATCAAGGTACACCACCAGAAATTTATCCTGCTCACCCACGAAAGCAATGTCCATCGGCCTCTGAAATGTAGCTCCTGCGTTAATCAGCCCAAAAGGCATCCTGGTGTACATGAATGTTCCCCATGGTGTAGTGAAAGCAGTTTTCTTCTGATCTTCTGGAAGTACAGCTACCTGATTGTAACCAGAAAAACTGTCCATCATGGACATTTTGGAGGCTCCCACCACTTTCTGCAGGATGTGGTCCATCTTAGGCAGTGGGTAATTATCTTTTAAAGATGCTCTATTTAAATTCCTGAAATCCACACACAACCTTATTTCTCCATTCTTCTTTCAAACAGGGACCAAGTTTGCAACCCATTCAGAGTACCTTAATGGCACTATTATTTTGGCCTTTAGTAGCTTCTTGATTTCTTTTTCAATGGAGGGAAGCAGCAGAGGATTTATCTGTCGGAGCTTCTGCTTATAACGTCTTGCATCCTCCCTCAAAGGAATTTTGTGCTGCATTATACTAACATCAAAAGTTTTAAGGTCTTGATAGGACCAAGCAAATACATCTCTATAAGATTGAAATAGTTTCAGGTATCTTTCTTTATATTCCTCCGGGACGTTCTTAGATAGCTTTACAATTTTAGGCTCAACATTAGTACCCAGATTCACATCTTCTACTTGATTTTCTTCTACTACTTTATTGTGCTGCAATGGAACATCATTTTTATCAAATAATATTTCTATAGGCACCAGCCCTCTAGGTATAACATTCCCTTTCAACTGCAACACTTTACTTCCTTCCATTTTATCTTCCCATTTATTTTCTAAAATGTTTCCAGCCTCATCTTCTTCGCAATCATCAATCTCCATATTGGAGAATTCTCCCACTGTCTCCAGGAATTTTTTCATCTGTTCATCATCTTCAAATATCTGCCAGTGCTTAATATTATCTGGGATGGATGGCCTATAACGTACCTCAATTTCATATCTCAAGAGAGGGTTCTGCGAAGGACAAAATGTATTGGCAGCTACAGCAAGGGAATCTGCCATTCTGTTTTGCTCCCGGGGCATGAACTGGATATTGAATGCTGAGAAGAAATTCTCCACCATGTCCCATACTTCATTTCTATACGCTCTCAGCCGGGGGTGTCTAGTTTGACATTGATTTCTGATCTGTCTGACCACCATCTCAGAGTCTCCCAGGGCCTTTAAACATTGTATACCCATACTTCTGGAAGTTTGCAATCCTAGCAATAGTGCTTCATATTCAGCCACATTATTAGTAGCTTCATATTCCAATTTAAAAGATAGTGGCACCCATTTTCCTGTAGGGGAGATTAATAATACTCTAGCCCCATTACCTTCTCTTGAGTTTGCTCCATCAAAATGCAAAGTCCATACTCCTGCTTCACGGTCTTCTAAAGGCTGCTCAGTTTTGATCTGGCAGAAGGAAGGTTCATGAACAAAATTTTGATCTTCTTCAAGCATAAAACATGAAAAATCTCCCTCCTTGCTATAGATTGGTGAGTTTTCTGAGCTATCAGCCTTTGTAATCATCTTGACAAATCTAGTTTCTCTGTATAACCTCCTCTCCTGGCCACCAAAAATAGGGATAGTGGCTTAGGTTAAATCCATCTTGAGTGACCCACCAATTTTTGTCCCCAAGGACCTTGACAATAGCATGCCAAAGCGGGCTGGGATATCAGCCACCACATTGTCCGTTACTACGCTTTTTGCTGGAATTTGGGCCAAATTGACCACTAGATCTTTGATCATCCCCAAGCATTTAACTCTTTTGGAATCAAATGAATATAGGTCTTTATATGGATGTGTGATTTGTAGACCTAGTTGTTCCATGACTGACAAAGGCATAAGGTTATGGGAAGCCCCAGAATCTAACATACAATTGTGTAGTAGCAGGTCATGAATAACTAGAGACATAGAAAGGAGGAGTAGATAGGTCTATCTCTTCGATGTGTGGGCCAAAAACTACCATGGGTCTTTCTTCTTGAAGATTTAGACTGTCTGGAATTATTGGTGCTTCAGGGGGAAGTAATAAAGAAGTAACTTGAGATTGATACACAGGTTGTTTTAACAGTTCAGTCAAAGGGACTGGGATTTTGACTTTCTCAAGTTCTTTTTGAAAATTTAAAGCAAGGGGGGATTTTTCTATTACAACTTCTTTTGACTCTTTATTTTCAGCTGAAGGTTTAACCTCTTTTGATACAGACTTGACATTGGGAGGGGTGGCTACTTTTGAAGAAGAAGGAATTTGATCAACAGACTGCAAAGGTTTGTTCAGAGGACTCTTACCTTTATCTGTGACTTTCTTCTTCATTGACTCTTTTTGAGTAGGAGCTTCCTTCTGAGGAGGCTCTTATTCATGTTCTTGAGTCCTAGTTCTCTTTCTGGAGGATCTGAGATCATATCTCCTATTGAAATGTGCTTGCATGAAATCATTAAATTGTTTGCAGTAGTGATCAATTTCTGCATCCTCTGTGTCTCTGATTGCCTCTTCTTCTTCTTGCAATGGGCATTCTATTTCATCATTATTCGAAAAAGAAAGATTTGCATCTTGTAGTTCATAGGAAGTATCATCAGTGGAGTCACCTACTGGGCCTTCCAGGTACAATGGGTGTGGTACCTGATCATGTTGCTCCTTTGCTTCTCTTGGTAATATTTACAGGGGTGGCTTCCTATACTGAGGATTGTACCCTCTATTTGGAGCATTATAAAAATTCTTGGGGGTTGTATTCTTGGCCTCCAGTTCTAGCTTGACCATGTTTTTTATCATCTTGCTTATTTCCTCCATTTTATCTGAATCTTTGTCCTGGTTGGAAGTAGATACTTCCTCTATGCCTCTTCTTCTAGCATCCTGTTCAGCTTTCCATTTTAATTTTCCAGTGGAGGAAAAGCTTGCTTCCAACTCAAGAGCATCTGACTGAGCATCATCTAGGGTGGCAGGCTTTCTTTCCCTGAGAGAAAAACCGAAATATTTTTCAAAGGCTGCTATGAAAACAACTTTAGCAACATTCTGATGAGGCTTCATATCTGCAGGGAGATTCAGATATAACTTATTAAACCTCTTGATAAATTATGACACCCCTTCAATATGTTTCTTCTTGAGTGTATTGAACTCAGTAAGGCACTGTTCATGATCCTTATTTTCTCCCCATTTTCTGAGAAAATTATTTTCCATATCATCCGAAGTGGTTACTGAATGGTTTCCCAATGTCTTGAACCATTTTCTGGCTTCACCGTCCAAAGATTGCACAAATAATCTTAAGACCACATCTAAATGTTCAACATTAAAGTTCTCTGCAAAAGAGAAGAAAGTATCAAGATGTTTTTGAGCATCGATTTCATTTTCTCTAGTGAATCTGGCCAATACCTTTAAATAATCCTGTGGCATATCATTCAGCACTTGAGGTAATGCCAGGGGAGCATATTTATTGAGCAAAAAGGCAGGAACATTAGCCATTGGAGGAGGTGGGGGTTGTGCAACAATCTGATGTACAAATGAAGGAAGAGGAGTAGGAGGGAGTGGAGTATGAATAACAATGGGCGTATACTGTACAGTAGCCTGAGGTGTAGATGGAAACAATTCATGGTTAACAGGGGCTACTTCTGTAACTTATTTAACTTCTTCAGCGTCAGGGGTTGGAAAAAAGTTCTCTTTGGTTCTAGCACTTCCCCTGGGTGGGCTATCTGAGTAGTATTCAGGATTTTCCTCAGTGGAGTCGGGATTACCTACTGGAATTTCTTGAGAAGAGGAAGATGGACAATCTTCTTCGAAAAACTCAGGGATTTCAGCACGGGCTGATTTCCTCTCTTTCCAATTTCTCCTATGTATAATCTTCTCTGGGTCAGACACAGAGGGTATCTTCGATTTGGACATATCTGACGTTAAATGTGGCTTTCGAGGAGCCAAGACTACCAATAGATTTATCAAATGAATAATAGTGTGGAGTCGCCAAGGTGAGAGATATGCAACTCTTCAACTCTCTGTGCTCACCTGATTAGAGAGTGAATAATTATTGTCGAGGCCCAGGGAAACTGATATTGTTAAATCCGGTCCCCGGAAATGGCGCCATAAAGATGTTGTCGACAATTGTTGTCTACCCTAGAGACAGTCTAGAGCTGCCATAGACCAGTGCCTAGGACATCTTAGCATAGCAGGAGGCATATAATAAAACTGGGTTGTCAATCCAAAGACTCTCCTACTATCTCTTGTTAAACAAGGAAATTGATTTAAAAATGGGACCAACAATCACAGAAACTGTTACAGGGAAAGTAATGTTGCAGAAGCACAATGCAAAGCTCCAAAATAAAAGCGTCAGACAGTTAAGAGACAATTTACTGCAAAGAGGGCCGGTTCAAATAATATGTCACAGAGATCAAATATCAGAAAGTGCATGGAGGAAAGAAACACAAGAGGATATTAGTTAACTTTGGTCCGGAATGACATGCCAATAGAAACCACATATGGCTATCATTCTAAGAATCCATACATGACAAATTATGCTTTAAAAGCACCCTCCCAAAGCAACTAAGCAGGTAGTGTTATGGATGAATGAACAATATGAAATAGTATATCATGCCTGAGCCTATTTAAAGTGCTTGACTGATCCAAATATGGGCATCAACTAGGATGAATCCTTATCTAAAATCAATGAGCCACTCACATTCCAGTAACATGATACGAGAAGATGCATGAAATGGAATATTGTATTAAACACATAAGGAAAAGTACATACTGTGAAATACCAAAGCCCAGAGTCCTCATAACAGATAGAACTCCTCCCCACTGAGACCCTACGGGCTCTGAGCCTCGATACAAAAACTTTACAAAATGTATACAAAAATGCCTTTCACAGTATCATTTTCTGATAAAAGTCTGGAACCCTTACAATTTTTTTCTTCTCCCCTTTTATAGAGGAAGGAGAAGAGAAAACTCATAAAAGAAGTAGGTGAAACAATTAATCATTTATCAACAAACAGAAAGGCCTGCCTAAGGTTTGAATGCAAGAACGCCCAGTGACTTTCGTGCTGCTCTCATTATAAATGCAAAAGAGGGCAACCTTCAAGGCAAGACATGGAGAATAAACATAAAATACCCCATTTTCCAGGCAGGTTCAGTTAAGTAAAACTGTGAGGATAATGATTTTATAAATGTACTTTTTCTGCCTGAAGGCCAAATGAAATTTAAATTTTCTGCTGCCAACGTATTTTCGGGTTTTCACCATGTTTGCTGCGTGTCTGGACATCTACTCAGAACATTCATATCCGAATTTCCTCTGGATGTCTGTTGCATTTTAACCCTTTCTTCATTTAATGTTGGTCATGTCATAGCGGCTCCCGGATCTTTCTTTGCGGATCTTGCTCCTGAAACAAGGTCCTGTCATGCGTTCTCGGCTTCTGTGGTGGTGGACGTGAATTCTGATGGTTCTCCATCGCCATAAACCTGCAAAACCCACAAAACGATTAAAGAAAACCAGGCGCCAGGGTAATGGATGAGGCAGTGACCACAAAGTGGTGATATGGACTGAGTGAAATGATGAGGAGAATCAGGGTGACAGAGGAAAGAAGGGTGGCAACGAGAAACATGGTGGGACGACGTTGTGTGGAAGAGGTGGTGACAGACAACATAGACACGTAAACGATGCATGGAAATGGTGGAGGTGAACGCGAATGACACGTGGGCGCACGAGAGACTATACAGAAGGGGTGACGTCTGAAACAAGGTCCTATCATGCGTTCTCGGCTTCTGTGGTGGTGGACGTGAATTCTGATGGTTCTCCATCGCCATAAACCTGCAAAACCCACAAAACGATTAAAGAAAACCAGGCGCCAGGGTAATGGATGAGGCAGTGACCACGAAGTGGTGATATGGACTGAGTGAAATGATGAGGAGAATCAGGGTGACAGAGGAAAGAAGGGTGGCAACGAGAAACATGGTGGGACGACGTTGTGTGGAAGAGGCGGTGACAGACAACATAGACACGTAAACGATGCATGGAAATGGTGGAGGTGAACGCGAATGACACGTGGGCGCACGAGAGACTATACAGAAGGGGTGACGTGGAGGTGGACTCGGTCAACCGACGGGGTGCGCGAACAATTTTGGGCCATACGATCAAAAACGAAATCAACGGTTAGGCACGCGTCGTACAGCGACAGAATGGTGGACCTGAGACACTGTAGACCCACTTTAACACCCGCGCAACTACTCCAAGCGACTGCCGTTGGATGGAGCTCTTCAGATCGGACGACCAGAGTTAATATCGCTGCATCACTTTGATCGGGAGATAATGCGCGATGGAGGGTGGTATTGCCATCGTAGACCGAGACACGTGGCTTGAGCTGAATGGCATCGCTGCATTTTGTAGAATACCGCCGGCCTTGGATAAGCAGTGTGATGGATACCACGGGTTACTGAATGGTTTAGCGAGGCGGGGACCACTGGAGCAAAGGGATGTGGTGCGTTGATCTGTATTTGATCTGACGGCTGAGAGCGGGCCCGATAGGCATATGCGTTTGGCACCTTTGGGGCTTAACACACGGTTCTGAGCTTCGGTCATGTGGACAATAAGATATAGGGGGCCATAACCTAAAGGAGCTAGACTTGTCATGACTTTGAATACGCATCTTTGGTGCTTTCTAATGCGTTTCATGGGGGCGAGGAAGGCAACGGTAAGCAAAAATGGATTTCGTAAGCCATGATAGGAAATTTGAAAAGTTCCGGAGGGGCTAATTGCCAAAAGATTTAGATGAGGGGCTAACAAGTACAACAGTTCATATATCTAGTTTAATTTTCCACCATGTCTCACTATACTTTATATATTATTTATTAATGAAAACAATCAAACAACGTTTTTATTTTATAGTATAAATGTTTTCATTAACAGAGTTTTAGCAATATAACTACAGCATATTAACAAAACTTAAATAAAAATAATTAAATATTAATTACATAATATTTACAATTTAAATTAAACCAATAAAAACTAAATAAAGACTAAACATAACTTGTATCTTTCTCGTATTGCAGGTGTCCATCGTATGTGATGGGATTACTAAACGTAACGTGTATCTTTCTCTTATTGCAGGTGTCCGTATGTGATGGGATTAGTGTCCAAAGGATGACGGAAAAATAAAAATAAAAACAGAAGAGATATTTTCTCATTTTATAAAGGATCTAAATATTTTAATCAAATGTTTAATTTTATATTAAATAGTTTATCAAGTTCAATTAAAATTATATAATAAATTAAAATTTATAAATTCAGTCAGTTTAAAATATACGAGTAATATAGCCCACGTGGTGTAGAGCAGTCGGTGATGGGGTGCGCTGTTAAGACACTCCGTTCTGCAAGGTCACCGGTTTGAAACCCGTGGGTGGGATGGGAGGAGACAAAATGGGAAGATTAGGATTAGTCTAAACTAGCAAAAAAAAAAAAAAATATATATATACGAGTAATATAATTCATTTTATAAGAGATCTAAATAATTTAATCAAATGTTTAATTTTATATTAAATTATTTATCAAATTCAATTAAAATTTATAAATTCACTCCATTTAAAATATATGAGTAATATCATTTATTTAAGATATTTTTATTAAATATTTCAAATATATCATTATCTTATTACATATTTTCTAGCTAATGATTAATATAAGATACATTTATATTTAAAATTCTCATTAAATTGATTAATAATTTTATTTGTTATATTAATATTAGCATAATCACATTAATGAATATGAGATACAAACCATAAAATTTTAGATATATAAGTAAATTTTTCACCAACAAATACAAACTTAAATCCTCAAAATATTATGCAATCAAAACCCTAACACTAATAACTAAACCTAATATTCTGATATAAACTAATATAATTTTACATTTTAATCCATTCAAAGAATTGCTAAATTGGAGAAGGTTCAGACTTCATTTTCATCAGTGGCATTCAGAGTTAGCAGCAGGAAAAGCCGCTACAACATTAAACGTACATGACCACCAAATCATATGTTCCATCATAACCTAATGAACTCGAGATAAAATTAGAAATAATAATGATAAAGAGAGATATATAGAGAGGAACGCGAGGTTTGATGCGCAGAGAGAGAAGACATTGCCCTCATACATTTATTTCTGGCCAAGGGGAGAATAAAACAAAACGAGTTTATTTCATTTTGTATAGACTAACCTACGTTTTTCTTCTGCTATCTTATGGGATTCACAGTCAAGAATCGGTGCAGAGAAAGTCGACTTGAATTCCATTCAAACAAGTTCACGGGCGGAGGAGGTACTACTGATGTAATTTTTCATTCCATTATCATATGAATGTGAAAGGTGGATACATAATGTCAAAAAAAGGGGATCACATTGAGACAGAATCAAACGATACGATTACAATCATGTTAATGCTTGCTTAACACGTGGATATTTAAATTCAATAGGTTATTTTTCGGTTTGAAATTCAAAACATCTTTAATTGGATAGTGTATTGCACAAAAAAATATTCTTTTGGATCTTTAAATTTAATAGGTTATTTTTATGTTTGAAATGCAAAACATCTTTAATTGGATAGTGTATTGCACAAAAAAAGATATTCTTTTGGATATTTAAATTTAATAGGTTATTTTTAGGTTTGAAATTCAAAACATCTTTAATTGGATAGTGTATTGCACCCAAAAAAAATATTATTTCCACACTAAATCATGTAGATTCATTTATTTTAAAAATAAATTAATTAACTTCAATTCCAATATAAACCAAGTCTACCTATCGAGTTAAAATTATCTTTTCAATAATATATTACAAAAAAAAAAAATATACTTTTCAAACCAAATCATATAAAGTCATTTATTTTAAAAAATAAATTCATCAAACTCAATTTCAATATAAACCAAGCTTACCTACCTAATTAAATTTATATATGATAACCTACTTTTCAAAGAACTTGTATGAAATAAAGTGTTGTAAGGTAATTATGTTTGAAAAAAATTTGCAGTATTGTTAGGTTTAATTAAATAAAAATATTTTATGGGTTTATTAAATTTATGTTTAAGTTTTAATTACGCCATAAAGAGTCATTCTTTTAAAACAACTCTCTTAAGTGTTATTGTGTATAGGTCTACAACCGTCTCATGAAATGTTAGACAATTGAATAATTTTATAGCGTCTGATAAAAAAATTGTATAGATTTTATATCTCAACCAATTCTTGATTTAAGTTGTTTAACTGAACAACACGGTTCAATATGCAGCGGAGGATTTAGACGCTATTGTTGAAGTGTTGCAAAGGGTGGCAACTTGGAAGCTAGAGAAAACACTTCTGCGACATTGTTTAGCCTCTCGATATTTGTGGCGAACAACAACAAAAACACGATCGTCAGCATGCCTAGCGTTGTCCTAGCCCTGTTGAGACTTTTTCGGATCAAGTAAGATATGGCTCTTTTAGGCCCCATTTTTTTTTTGTAGATAATACAATCTGTAGTTACAACATTGTAGAAAATGTTGTTACAGGAAGAACTTATTGAATGAGGGCATGGGTTGATGGTACGATATTATTATTCTGTGATAGAAGCTCTTGGAGAAGGCCTTGCAATATGCCTCAATCATAGGGAAAGAGGTGTTTAGTGTCCATTGAAATATTTTCTTTTTGTTTGATTGCAAGGTGTAAGTTAATTTGTTTAGAAAGTGATAGGCTAAAGGCTTTCCATGACTTCCTTTTTTCTGGATAGCTTTATAAAAGTTAGTTGGCGACATGGTGGAGTAAGTGTTTTTGTTTTCCATGACTTCCTTTTTTTCTGGCCAACGTTACAAAATTTATTTGGTGACAAGGTGGAGTAAGAGTTTTTTTTACAATGGGAGAGTTTTTGTAGCTAATGCAACTGTTGTTGCAGTTCCCCTTGGTGTTCTAAAAGAAAATACAATTAAATTTGAGCCACGACTGCCAAACTGGAAAGAGGTGGAAATATCAGACTTGGGATTTGGCAATGAGAACAAGATTACTTTATATTTTGACAAAGTATGCTCTCAAAATGGTGACTTTTTAGTCGTGGTTGCACCTACTTCTTATGGATGTAGCTATTTTTTGAATTCGCACAAAGCAACAGGGCATCCTATTCTTGTATACATGCCTACTCTGGAACTTTCTAATGACATAGAAAGAATGTCTAATGAAGCAGATACTAGCTTTGCAGTGTTACAGCTGAAAAGAATAATGCCACATGCATGAGAGCTAGTAAGTTGTTTTCAAGTTATATTTTTTTCATACCAATGGATTTGTGAATCTTTTCATTTCACTCTAGATTACCAACCCTTGTTTTCTACCTCTAAAACTTTGGATATTTATGTTTCCGATCCTTGATATGTTTATGCACAGATAAAGTATCTAGTATCGCATTGGGGTACAGATACTTAACTCTCCTTAATAAATTCCCATTTTCATGCGCAATTTTTTGTTGTCACGTTAATTTTCTTCTTCTGTACTGTATTATTTACTCGAATCTATAGAATGTTGTAGAATGTTGCACCTAAATTATCCTAAGCTAGCTACTGATTTGTTACGATCTAAATGGAATGTTGGTATTGTTTGGTAAACTTTCTTGGCTTATTTCATAAACTAAAATGGCCCACTTATAAATCTTTGATAGAAAACTATTTCATGGTTTTTAAACTTTTATTTTTCCCGCAAAATAACTATTTAATGGTTTTTTAAACTTTTATTTTTCTGGAAAAGTTTGTCAACATTTGATATAAATAAGAGTCTTCCAACGGCCATTCAACTCAATGCATATTATTTTATGTGCACATCGATTATGGAGGAATACCAAAGGATACCAAGCCAAAATAGGGTTATTCACAAAATTTCATTACATTTGAAAACCTCACAATTAAGAAGAGGAAACTCATAGCAAAGACAAAAAGATGAGCCTTATGACGTTTCCTTTGCAACATGCGGTGCAATTGCTAGTTAATAGTAATTTGGCACAAGTTATGAGATTACTGTAGTTCCTATAGTTGTACTTTGATATATAAAGAGGACAAATTAATTGATTACTTAGCAACAAATATGTGCATAAATTTTGGTGTGTAGTAGTCACTAATAAATTTGCACATTTACAAAAATACTCTTATTTCTTAAATAAAATGTTATAAAGATATAAATAATGGTGAGTGGTGACTTTTGGTAAATATATTTTCATTCTAATTTATAATTTACATTTTATTCTCATTATGATTAATTTTTCTAGTCAAAACATGCTTAAACTAGATTATCTATATAGATTAAATGGTTGGTAAACTCTAATAGGCACCAATCCAAGATATACATCAAAAAACTTATTTCATAATGCATTTCAGAAATTATGGAGGTTTAAAAATTGCGATTCTGCATTTCCAAAATACTCACAATGGAGTTTTTTTTGGTGATGTTTTGGGCCATCAAGTGTGGCTCATCGTAAGGACAAAGATAATGATTCTGACTGACAGCATAGAGATAAATAGGTGAGAGATGCAGTAAAAAAAAGCCATTAGGTAAATTTGAACATTTGATTGTGATAACCTTCTAGCATTCAAATTTACCAAATGACTCTTCTTTCCTCCATCTCTCACACTATCGATAGGATTTCATATCTTTCTACACTTATTTGTATATGAAAGCTTGAGAATTTATGGTACAAATTGCAAGTGAAATGATTAGGGATTACAATCAATTATGTGAAATTCATTAACACATTAACATGCTTTAAATCTCTGTTTTGTAGAAAATAAAGAAGACATGAGTACTAGAATAGTATACAAAAGACAACAAATGATGAAGGAGTTCACCCCTCCTAGGCTACATTTCCTATTCCAGCTTCCCACGTTGGGAGTCTTTCATTATGCTAAAAAATATGTGTTTACATCACGTTAAAATGCTCAGAATGCTAAAAAAAATGTCTTCTATGGCTCCAAAACAGTAAAATACCATTAGCTGGGCTCTTTCTGCACTCAAAAAGGTAAAAAAATGATTGAGTTATGCTCCATAGAATTTTTTCTGCTAATTGTCCTACAATTCACACTCACCCACAATCTATTCTACAAATTTCACCTTTTGCGGCCACGTGGAATGAAAAATCACCCCGCGCCATCGAGATTCCCGCTGCACCAGGTGCAATTTGTCACCTCTTTAAATTGCCTCGGTCGGCCTTAAACCCGACAAAAATTTTCCAAGTGGCGCTCTCTTGGTCGTTTGATGTAGAGTTCGTTTTACCGCCCGTCGATGGTGTGACATCGGTTGAACTGTGAGGTTGGTTTCGGAACCCATTATGGTTCAATTCAAATCTCTGTGCCCATTCCATGTAACTTAACATGCATTCCAAAACCTGTGGTCAGATTTGTGGCTTGGGTTAGCGGGAACCCTGTCCAAGGCAGGTTCCATGCCCATACACCATAACCATAGCCTTAACCACCAAAAATAAAATGGTTCATGTGCTACTATAGCATTGACCTCTAGTTTTCTAAACGTCGGGTTTAAACCTGCGCCAACGTGATTGTGACCTTTGTCTTAACAGTGCCATGTGCATAGAATGAATTTTGACCGTCGGAGTTTGATAACTGCACCCGTTGTTGAAACTTTAATTAATGATAATATATGGTTTGGATTTAATATCCACCACCCGAACTTTGGGACATGCATATATATAATATGGTTTGGAACTTTTTATGCATCGTCGGTTTATTGGTATATGGTCTTGAATTTGGGTTAAAACATATATAATAAGGTTTGGGTCGGGGCTATCCATGTATCCCTAGTTTCCCACCACGTTGCATGGGTTAGGTGGACTGGGGTTAGGGGTTAACCCTGGTCGCGACCCCCCTATTGTAACCCTTTGAAAAATTAAATAAGTAATGTGTCTATAGTATAATAAGAACCACCATGGGCGAGGTAGTAGAGAGTCATGTTTCCATTTATGAGGTTGTAATTTTGATTTCAGTGGCGGAAATTTTACCTCCCAAAACATTTTTCAATAATGAGTGGATGCCATGTGACAACCACTAATTTGGCCCACATGGATCTCCTTCATTGGACCACCTCATAAACACATTAACCAATAAAAAATCTCCATTCCATAACCAATAAGAACAGGACAACTGACATTCAACAATTGGCCCACCAAAGAATAGTTAGTTTCACAGTCAAATGCCCAGTTAGTGTACGGACTGCTGATTGGGTGTACCTACAACCTTTTTCCCAAAAATTTTGGTAATTTCCCAAATCAATCAGAATGCAATATCTGAAGCATCATATGTTGGATTTAAGTGAAACGAGTTGCGTTGAATTCATGGCGATGAGATATTCACCTTGACTCTTATTTTGAGCCAACTCAAGAACTTTGAATTTTGAGCATTTTCTTTATCCACTCGATCAACACTTGATGGTGAAAATTCCACTAGAAAAAATTCATTTTGAGTATTCTCAAAATGCAGGATAAAAAATCCTTTTATCGCAAAAGTATCCACTCTCAAAACATTTAAAAATTATATAAATTCACTGAATTATAACTTTACTTTATTTTTTTATTTTTATTTTTGTAAATTTTGGAGGACTACATGTTCATGATGTCCAATATATCGCCGCAATCGGGACGAGGAATTGAATCGATCACTTCACATTAAGGAGTGCCTTAACATAGCATTACCATCTATCCAAAACCCCGTGGACTGTTTTAAATTATTCTTATTATATATATAATATATATATATATATATATATATATATATATGAGTTAAATAGATGAACATCTAAAAAACATGTAATAATATTTTTAACCATGAAATTCCACTCCATTTTACTATGAAGATTTTTTATTTATGAACATGATTTCTTACAATACTATTGAGCAATACAATAAGTTATTGATACCACATGTGATAGGTAATTATGGCCACAATAAGTGATTATTGAGCCACTTTATTTTTAAAATTTTTATTTTTGTAAATTTTGGAGGAGTACATGTTTATGATGTCCAATATATCGCCCCAATCGGGACGGGGAATTGAATCGGTCACCGCACATTAAGGAGTGCCTTAACATAGCATTACCATCTATCCAAGACCCTGTGGACTGTTTTAAATTAATCCTATTATATATATATATATATATATATATATATATATATATATATATATATATATATATTAAATAGATGTACATCTAAAAAAAATGTAACAATATTTTTAACCATGAAATTCCACTCCATTTTACTATGAAGATTTTTAATTTATGAACATGATTTCTTACAATACTATTGACCAATACAATAAGTTATTGATACCACATGTGATAGGTAATTATGGCCACAATAAGTGATTATTGAGCCAATAGGCTCATTTTATAGCCCATGAGGGTGATGTGTAAGTTCGTCGGTTCTTTCGTTCCCCTTTAAAATAAAATTAGAAATTAGAATTTATGTTCTAAATAGAAAAATAATGGGATTTATAATAAAAAAAGAAAGAATAGAAGTAAAAAAATAAATTAAGTAATATGTTTAAATCTTATACTTTTCAAAAATATTTCAAAACAGACTTAATTAAATTATTCAATTATCTATGTTAACTAATTTACGTCTATATCAACTTCATATATATCTATATATAGAAAACAATTTGTTAAAATAAAACATTTTAATGGTATATATACAAAAAAACATTCAATGTAAGTTATCAATAAAATATTTTAATAAGAATTAATATTGACATATACTTAAACATATATTAATAATACAAAATCATTTTAATTTGCGTGATAAAGTGTGATGTAAAATATTATAATTTAAATTACTTATCTATTATATATCATTTTTAAAAAATGTGTATATGTCATGAAAACATTAAATTTTTATGGTTAATCATTTATTTGGTCATATATATATTCTATTTAGTATTCAAAATACAATTTAAACAATGAAAAATAACAATATGTTAGATCTCTACTTAAAATAGATCAATATTAGTAAATATGTTATTTAAATGAATGAGTTATTAAAAATATATTATTTACATAAATGAATTATTAATTTAGGTGGTTTCCTTTCAAAACTTGACAATAAAAATATTAATATGCATATATAAAAAAAAACAAGATACTAATATTGTAAAAATATCCAAAATTTATGACACACAATAAGTGTGGCATTAATCCACATAGTAGTCTTATATGCAAAAGTTGCAATATGGCATTCAAATTTTAGCCCAACCAAATATTTAAAATTTTGAATTTTTTAATAATATTAAAAAGTAAATATTTATTTTACAAAATTAAATATTATGTATTACATTAATTAGTACTTCATAAAATTAATTATATACAAACAAAATAATATATAACTTAATTGGTAAAATTTCAATTCAAAATAAGTATGGTTAACTTAATAAAAATTAGGTTAAAATATACTTAAAAAATGAATAAAACATTAAAACAACCAAGGCTCTCAAATACTAAAACATTAAAAAATTCAAATCAAAGCAGTCAAATAACAATGAAAATAAATATTTTTCTGGTTGTAACATGTCCGAAGATGGCAAATCCGCCGTATTAAAATTCAACCTATAAAGAGATATGGGAATTTGTAAAAAAACATGCGTCAAATTTACTATTTTACAGTAGAAAAGAACGTTAACTCTTTCCTTTTTTCACCTGCCAAATAGGTTAGTAAAAACGTGTAACAGACGGATACTTTTTAGCGCTTGTGGATTGGATGTTGTTCACATCCAGGTTCGCGTATCGTCAATGATCTGATCGCACACTGATTGATGACGGAATTTTTTAGGGTTCATCATTTCGATAATGTTTCCCTGCATGCCCTCAATGATTTTATCGCACGTTGATTGATGTTTGATGAGATTGACAAGAAAAGATCATCCTGTTTGCCATTATTGCGTTCTATGTAATTATTACGCCTCGGATTGAAGCAACTAGACCATTAAGAATATGTTTTTGATTGATTCATAATCTCATCCTGGTTATATGGTGTGTAATTAGGCTACTTTTATTTTTGGAGTTACCACTATCTTTGACGATATATGAAAAGCCAGAGATAAATGTAAAATTTCGTTGAACACACTTGCGGAATTGTACAAATGGAATTCACACTAGCAGAAATTAAAAAAACGCTAGACGAGTGAAACTTAGTCAATAAAGTAAGAATCCACACTTCATAAAATTTAGAATAGGAATAGGGGCGCCATGCATCATTAACTAGATTGCAATAGTAATTGAGTACTTTAGATCTGACCAATTCGGTGGAAAAACATATAATTAATTTAAAAAGTGAAGTGTGTTTGTTCTACCATGTATACAACGACAATAAAAAATCCATACCAATATATATTAATATATATGGAAAAAAAATAACCTAGCAATCCCTACTAAAGAGGAGGGTCCTATCCACACATGTATAAGGAAAGAAAATAACCTACTAAAAATGTGATTCCTACTAAAGAGGAGGGCCTTTCCTTTCTAGCAAGGTGCAGGGATGGAACTAAAGCTAGTTAAAAATTCAACACAAAATTCATAAAATCATCACGAGATAGGTGCTGTATTAAAGCAACTGAAAGGAATAAGATCAAAATGTTCACTCAGCCTTTTTATAAAGTCTTTTAGAGGCCCCAAAATTAGGGAATGTAAAAGTCCTGAGAATCTCACAATTCTCATGCTAATCGAGGTAAAATAAAATAAAATAAAGATTGGTACAAATTAAAAGAACTATTATGGTTACACCATCCTTGAAATCTTAATCTCTCAGATATTTCTTCAACCAACCGAGTTACTTTTCATGGTCTTCAAGGGATGTCTTTACAATAATGGCCATGACCTTTTCTAGTTTGGGGTGTAGCACCAACTTCAGGATGGAACAACAAACTCGGGTTGTAACAAGAAACTCAGGCTGTAGCAGTAAACTCGTGTAATAGCAAGTGAATGAAGTAGTTGTTTACCCATGGTATTTAGTAATTACAACAACACCTGAAAGAAAAATATCCAGAATATGCCTTCCACAATGGCCCTAGTTAGTCATCCCAAAAAGACATTGTTTGATTCAATATTTAACATAAAATGGCATCATAATATGTCAGAAAGAAGCTTGCTTCTTTAATGAGGGAAACTGGCACTGTCTCAAGGCAAGGAATTCATAGATTTAATCAACGGAAATGATCAAAAATAGGGAAAAATGTGTCTAAATTATCCTTAATGAGTGCACCCAACATCTCCCCCCAAATGAAGCCATTCCATCATGCAAATTCTTCAGAATGTTCATATTCTCTATTCATGGCAACACTAGTATGTTGTTGATGTAACTCTATAAAATCATAAGCACCAACATTGTCTTTGTCAATTGACATGTATCCTTGAGTAGAGATAAGCTGATGCGTCCAAGATTCTTCCTCTATCTGCGCAATTGGAAGTGAAGCTGGTAGTCCTTAACTGGAAGAAATTAAAGGAAACTTGAATTTGAGTCTTATCCAGAAATCTCCCATTGTTTTCACACTTTGGGCATACTCAGGGAGTTGAGTAACAACTATCACAAAATTGGAGAACCCAAAAGGAACCAATGATTTTTGTCTTTTACTGCTAGCTTCTGTTCGTTTCAGACATCATACTAATGATTTTTTTTTTAGCTCTACAAATATGTTAAAGAAAACCCCAATAATTATTCTCCTGTATAGGGTTGATTGTTCCACCATGTTAGGTGTACTGAGAATCTTTGCAAATTCATGCATCATCTCAGTATCCATACCAAGTTCTGAACTTACCCACAACATTTCCTTCTATTCATTTTCAACATATGATTTCATGGCAAGATGTCAATCAAATTGGTTTCACAAAAAGGATATGGAAGCATGTAACTGCAAATCCCCCACATAGGAGAAAATGTGTACAACTGTTTGCAAACTAGCATGCTTATCAAATATATTATGTAAGAAAAGTTCACATATCAAGCTTTGTTTATCAAAGTTGCATGAGCGGGAAAAATCAGAAAATTCTGAGTGGAGTCACTCTTATAGGGTATGTTCTCATTGATAGCCTTCAACTCAAAAAGATAAAATTTCTCCCACAAGAAAATTGGATAAGACGGAGATGGCACCCTGCAACCTAAATTTTTTAAGGCGAGTTCCTACATTTTACCCTTTTCATCATTCAAATCCTTGACTTGTTGGTGTAGTTGTTGTATCTCTTCTTCCTTCTTCTTCTATATTTTCTTTGTTTCCAACTTTATCTAGTCCTCTGTCAACAATTTTTCAGCCCATTGCTCCTTAAGGGTATGAATGGCCTTTTTATGTTATTCCAAGGAAATCACTCCCTTTCACAAGGAGAGTGCCAATTGTTTCCATTTTTTCAATTCTAATATCAATAGAATCCTTTCTGAGTGCCACTCTGCTCCAGGGTTTCGTTTTGTTTCACATGCAACAACAGTAGAGGGTGTAACAACATCTCGTGTTTGAAGTTGTTCTGCCTTGGATGTTGGTTCTTGTGTAATAGTGCTTCATCAATAGGTTCGTATGGATTAACTCTATTTTTTCTTCCTGAAATACGTTTGTATCGACTGCTACTTCTTGTGTAAAAAAAATATCATTGACAGGTTCTTGTGTTTTAGATTTTAGGTTCAATTCCATGGGGTGCTCTGTTTCAGCCGCTGGTTCTTTTGTAACAACGACATCATCAATTGGTTCTTGTGTTTCCGCCTCCCATGGTTCTGTTTGAGTTTCTTTCGAGATGTTGTTTGCAACAAAAATTTTATATCCTCTCGTTTCTAAATTTTTAGCACATGTTGTACATATAGGATCTTGTGTAGCTTCTACTCCCAACTTATCAACAACCTCCACCAGAGTATCAAGACCTAGAACCCTTGTTTCAATTTTACTATCCTATAATCGTTGCTTCAATTCCTTATTTCTCCCTCTAATTCCTTTATTCTAGGAAGAAGAGTTTTGGTTTCATTCTTACCTGGCGAAGGAGTATTCTCTTGCTTGGCCCATTTCTCTTTCTTCTTCTTCTTTATGTCTTCATGCTTGCTTGACTTCTTTTTAGATTATGGCAAGGGTTCTTGTTGAGTACCAATCTTAACCCTCTTCCTTGGTGTTCTGCCACCCATTGGTTTCTCCAACGATATTTTCTTGATTATGGTTCCGGAGGACTGCCATGATTCCTTAGCTACCTCAGTTTCTTACAGAACATCAGTGGAGGTTTCAGCTAGTTTCCAGCGTGGGTTTCTTGACTTTTTGCTAATGAAATCCTCCTAGCTTTATCCTTTCCAATCCAGGGCTTCCATTATGATAAATTTTATAAGTCCATGATTAGTGATATAACTTTTTAGGTGCGAGGAAAAATTTACAATAGCAGACATATGCTTTAAATTTTCCAACATAAAGTAAGTAAGGTTGATGAATTTCCTACACCAGAGATGATTCAGCAGTAGAAAATGAGAGTTAAAGGCTATCGTTGCTCATCCCTAACATGTAATGTATTTAATTATAAAAAAGGCAACATCATTCCATGGTTGTGAAAGGGACATGCGATCAATTCCCCTTCCCTTCTTGACCAATTGTTCTTTTCCCTGTAAAAATTCAACATTGAGGGATTCGTCTTTGATTTTCCAATTGAACCATATCTTCCCTTCATATTGAAGTGTTTATAATATAGAAACTACTTCCTCTGTAACCTCCATGTTTAAACCTATGACTTCATATTCATTCTTGTTCAAGCTCCGAGAAAATTCTCAAGTAACCCTTTCATCTGACCCCTTGAGTTTCTCGAAAACCCCGAGCCACCCTGCTTCTCTGAAAATTTGATATGCCTCTGGTAAATTTTCCAATGCTTCGTTGGAATTTAGCTCATGTCTTACCATTTCTCCTCCCATCCTTTGTTACAGAAGATTCCTTTTGCTCCTTTGTCTAATCTCTGTCACAATTCTTGAAGCATTTATGAAATGAGGATGCAGATCTTGGTCAGCTAAAATATAAGGGAAGTAGAAAAGGGTACCAAGTTATAAGATCATTCAATGCGGATTATCATATCATTATTAATCCAGAGGTGTGGAATTATAGCTTTGATACGAATCCCACTAATGACATGATCGATATAAAGAGGTGGAAATGATTCCAAGATTTGTTAATGATTACAATATTTGTTATTTCAAAGAAGGTTTTATTACTGATCATAAAATGGTTCACCCCTCTCCCCCAACTTAAATGAAAAGGTCGTCCCTGTTAGGTCCCTGTAATTTCTCAGATTGGCAATACTAAATGTACAAGGGTAATATCAAACTAGTCTTTGGAGCCCTAGGACCTAGCCTTCCTGGACTCAGATAGGGCTCTCTCTATATTTGTGTAAAAAGATATAACTTGATAGCTTTTAGGGTTTTGATTTTAGGCTAGTTATAGTCATTAGGGTTTGTTTGTATTTTTTGTTTGGTGGGTTGCTTGTAAAGCAAAATAGATAGAGTGAGAGAGGTTTAAACCATTCGGCTATAGAGTTTGCAAAAGGTCTTGAAAAGTACAACAATAGGTTAAGGGTATATCACAAGGAAAGTCTAACAAAGCCAAATGGATCTAAAAGCTTATGTGAGTGAAGTGAACATTAAATTGTGAAATTAGTAGGTTTAAAGGGAAGTTAAGGATCCTTTAACAAATACTTTAACAAGAATGGCCTTTAATATCACTATGCATAAATAAATAATCAAATATAGGGCATACCAATAAATTCTTTGACAAAACCATAGCAAGTAAACATTAAGACAACAATCCAGTGAAGCATAGAGAGCGAGAAACTTGTAAGTCATCTAGTGATTTCACCTTTAGGCAAAGAAAACATTTAAGATAACATATAGTAAAGATAAAAGAGTAGGGAAGTCCTAATTTCCTTAATAAAACTACAAATACCTTCAAAGAAACCATTTAATATGAAAAAAAAGGCACGGAAAACCATAAACCTCTTCAGCCAAACCCTAATTAGCAATTACCACAAAGAAAGACCTCAAAAACAATGTTTAAGTTACATCAAAGAGCAGGGCTAGCCATAAACTACTTTAAGGTTGGCTCCATTAAATAATTATTAATATAAACAAGCTAAGTGGAACTAGAGATCATTTAAGAATTCTCTAATCTGACCTAGCAGAGGAAAACATACAAGCAATAGAAATTGGACAGAGCTAAGGTGCCTCTAAACAACATTTCTTAACCTAAAATTTATGTTCTACTGCATGAGAAAGATGGAAAATATGTAAAACATAAGAAGACAAGTACTAAATAAGAAAGACATCACCATTAACTATGTTCATGAATCCTGCAAGTGTACTTGCTCCATTGTCATGCAAATCGATACATCCACAAAATCCAAAGTCAGGTTCTACTCAATTTCAAGTCAATGATATTCTTCTTAATAATCAACCAAGCACTAAAATGAGGCCTCCATGCAGTATAACTTGAAAAGGAGGGTAAAAGCCCCATATAGGGTTGAAAAATGTCATTAATTACATCATAAATTCCATTTTTGTCCAAAGGGACCATGCAAGGCCCAAGGCACAAAATATCCTAACTTAATCAATGCAAAATAACTTCTAACATAAATTCTGAGGTAACTAGGAGTGAGTTGCCTTAAAAGTCCTCAAAAATATATTTTTTCAATAACATTGTGTGTGTTTTTGAATTTCAGGAAAGGGCGCAGCAATAATATTCAAGGGCGCAACGTCAGGCCAACGGCGCAGCGCCAATACTAGGAAAAATTGCATGTTTTGTAACCAAGATTTGGAGGCCTTCCAGGTTTCCAAATGAGCTCCACGATAGCTCATTGGAAATTTTGTCTTGTCTAGTTCCCAAATAAGAATTTAGTTTTCCATTTTTTTTCCAGTTTCTTACTCAAAAACTCGTTCTCCCAAGAATTATCAGGGCGCAGTGCCATATCTGAAAATAGGGAAGAAAGTTGATATTTTGCATATTTTTGGCACTTTTGGAGGAGCATTTTTGCTCCAAATGAGCTGGAAATTTGTGAGGGTGATGTCCTTGGCCTAAGGGTTCTAAAAATGTGAATTTTTACTCCAATGGGTTCCCCAATAAAAAGCGCAATGCTAGTGGCACTGCGCCTTTGGCCTTTCAAAACAGTCAAAATTTCCAAAAACTCAAGAAGATGCCAAAATTTAAATTTAACTTGCTGATTAGGTTTGAGTTTCTTGTGGGGAAGCATCAGCAAGTATTTCAAGTTTTTATTTGACTTTTTCCTCCTTTAGGTGTTGAATATTTGCAAGGGCTCTTTTGATCTTAGCCCTTGCAATCTTGTTTCTTAAGGCATAATGCCTTGTCATCTTCTTTTGAATGTCTAGGTCTCTCTTAGTATTCTCTAGCTAATCCTCTAGGTGCACATTTTCCCTCTCCAACCAAGATTCCCTATCATAATCAATTTCCATGGCAAGCAACTCACTTGGAATGAGCTGCTCTGGCAAGGTTGTCTCTTGTTCCCTTTCTTTGGCTAAGGCCTTCTTCAAGCCAATGGTCCTTGGCCTCTTGCTAGGAAGATGTTCTTCCTCTTATTCAGTCTCATCATGAGTGCCCAAGACTTCATCTAGCTTTTTCATGGCTCTTCTAGCATATTTCTGAGATTTGATAGCTCTGATCTCATAGATGACCTTTTCTACCTCCAGCTGCTTGTTTTCAACCTCAAAGAAGTTGATAACATTCTTGGCCCTAACTAGGTTGGCTTGAAAATCCATAATCTGATCATCCTTGCTTTGGAGTAGCATGCTTGAGATACTTGCCTCATTCTCATCATCACTGTCAAGGTGAATGAATTGAAATTCTTGTTCAATCTCATGTTTGTCTTCTTCTTCATCATCAATGGCCTTTTCCTTACCTTTTTCAAGCTACTAGGTTGATGTAGAAGGCATGCCACCTTGCCTCTTAGAGGCAGCGAACACATGCCTATTTCCACTTTGGTAAGTTAAAGGAAAAGGTTAAATTTTCACCATTTTAGTGCCATTTGTATCACTCCCATTATGGCTGTCATCATTATTGGTATCCTCACTGTCACCATGGCTCTTTGACCCACTGTCATCATCCTCACTATTTTCTGCCTCATTTCCATCATCTTCACTGATATGTGTGTCACTCCCCTCACTATCATCATGGCTCTTTGATCCACTGATTTCCTTTTCACTGACATCTGCCTCACTAATTGATTTTTCATTGTTTGATTCCTCATTTGCATCTACCTCACTGACATTGGCCCACTATTTTCTTCCTCATTGGAATCTGCCTCATTGACATCGGCCTCACTGTTTTCTTCCTCATTGTTTGACTCATCATTTCCTGATTTCTCATTTCCCTCTCCCTCATTGTTTGATGCACTAGTACCATGAGAGGATGGTGAGGGGTTGTGAGAGGGTGATGAAGGAATATTACCCTGAGCTGAAGGAATGTGTGTGGATGGTGAGGTGGATGCATCATCATGGGGTGAGGGAATGTGAGTGGATGGTGAAGCATGAGTAGTGGGGTGTATGGGTGAAGTAGGAATGGGAGGCTGAGAAGATGAAGGTATATCTTGCTGAGGATGGGCTTGTGGATTGGTGAACAACTCATTGGCAGTGAAGGTCTCCGATGTAATTCCCTTATACTGCAATTGACGCATACCAACCATTTGATCAAAGAATGACGAAAAAGGCTTTACATCTGCTGAGGATAGTCTCTCTTTTGTATTATATAGGTCATTTTTTCAAGGCTTCTATAGAGGTAATAAGGTATATGCAACATCCTCACCCTAGTAAAATGCATAAGCATCCTTATGTGGTAGGAGTAAATCCGGGAGAACCTTCTCCCACATGCAAAAATACTTCATAATGATTCTCATCATAGGTGCATATCTATCAAGAAAATGTGAGAAAGGAAAGATGGATTTGTTGTGGTCTTTGTATCTAGGCTTCAAGTAGGGTTCATAGTAGCACATGTCTAGATTGGCCTACTTGAACCATTTCTTCCCTACACTAGGTATGCCAGTGGCATTGGAAATAGCATTAGTAGATAGCTCAAAAGTGACCCTTGTAAGGTTAACTTGTTTGTCATTCAAGTTAAGGATAAAAATTCTAGTTAGCTCATGGTGGTTTTGCACCTGCTACATCTTTTCACAAAAATCAAAGCATCCTACATTCTTAAAACATGAAACAGTAAGGGGATATGCCATTAGCTCCCTTGTGTTTAGAGGATCAAATCTGTTGATCTTTCCACCTTTGTGCTCATGCCTCCTTGGCATTTGAGCCTCTCCACCATTGCCACTGTCTTCTAACATTGTAGATTCTGACTTTGAGAAACCCTAGGACTGCAAATGGAAAGGAGATGAAGGGATGGTGGAATGGCAGCGTTTACAAGTGAATGAGATGAATGAGTGAGGATGTAAGTATATGAGAATGAGGGATAAGCTAACAACTCAATGAAAACCCTTTGCTTATAAGTTTATACTCTGATTTTCCAACCTTGGAGTGCAAATGTAAATGGAATGAAAAGATGGTGATGAAAAGGTAGTTTAGGCTAATGAGGGAATGAGTAAGTGAGGGTATGGGTATATTAGGCTAAGTGAGAGGCTAAAACACATAATGAAAACCCCCAGCTATGCAATCACTCTTTATTTTGACTAATACTCTTTATAGCCAGAAGGAGTGAGGTTCAAACAGTGACTTCAAGCATGTTTTTTAAGGTTTTCTCCTTAGGGTTTGATTTCATTCATTTATAAATCACTAAAAATCTTGAAAATGTGGTTAGGTGATGGCACTTACCCTATAAAATTCTTGAAAGACCCTTGGCAGAGATTTGGAGGTGTTTTGACTTGATCTGGATGGTCAAAATGCTTAGAAGGCCTTCCTATCCAAATGCACAGTGCTCAAACCCAAGCGCGCAGTGCTCTGTCCCATGCGTGTGGCGCCAACGTTTTATTTACTGTGCCTATTGGGAAAGAGCACAACACTCTTCCAGGCACACAATGTCACCTTCCAGGCGCGTAGCTTCTGTGTAAAATGTATGGGAGTTATTCACCAAGGGCGTAGCGCCCGATTCCAGGTGCGCAGCGCCACAAATTGTTTTCCCAATTTGACTTAAAGCTTTCTGAATTCTTCACTCTTGAATGCTCCAATGATTTTGCAAGGAAAGAACAAGTTGTTTAAAGAGTATAATGGGGTTTTATAGACTTAGGAATTTTGATTTATCTTTATAAACCCAATTTCTAATGTTTTCAATGTCACTTTCCTTTTTACTTTCTCACTAACTCTTTTGAAATTTTTGCTTTGCAGGTGACTGAAATCACTTTTGACCTTTATTTTACTCCTTAAGGCATGACAAGCTTATCAAACACTTTTGGAAGGATTTCACATAGAAACACCTTCAAAACCCTCTTTTGCCAGCACCATGGAATTCAAACCATGTCTTTACCTTCTTTGACACTTTTGATTACAGATGACTGAAAAAACTGCTTTGGATTTCTCTTACTCCTTGAAACATGATAACTTCACTTTTTACAACCTTATGATGCTTACATAGTAGCCGTATCTCCAAAAAATCCTTTTGTTCCTACCTTGGAGATCAAATCATCTTTTGTTTGGTAGGTGACTGAAAACCTAGAATTTACCTTTCTTATCGATATTCTCTACACCTTTTCTCTTTCAGGCATGGCAGATTCACCTTGGAAAAATTTGGGATGATTGTACTCAACAACACCTTCACAATCCTTCCTTTATTGTCATCATGGAGTTCAACTCATCATTTCACCTTCTATGGCTACTTTCCCAAAATCTTAGGTGTCTGGAGTGCTTTTCAACAATCATCAGTGTTGTCTTCTAAGTTCTCTATAGCCCTTTCAAGTTCAGTCATTTCTGTCCAACTCACCTCACCTTTTTCTCTATCTCATCAATAGTATCTGATATAATTTCTTCATGTTTGGTTTCGTGTGCCTCCTTTAGGCCATTTCTTCAATTTGATTTCTGTTTTGCACTTTGCTCGACCATTAAGCTCAAAAACCCTAGTTCTTTTTAAGACCAAACTGTTTTCCTTTCTTCTGCTGTAAGTTGTCTTCACTCAGGAGTAGAAAATCTACCTTATCAATACCTTCTGTTGATGGAAACTTCAATACTCCCGCAGAAGTGCCAAATTTGGTATATTTTCCTCATGTACAGCCTCTGGAACTAAATGGATATTCTTCTTGGGAAACTCTTTAGGTCATTCTTGAATAATCATGTGCTGACCTTCTATTACATCTGAGCCAACTTCTAGCAGAGGAAAAATAGTGTTTGAAACACAAATGATGACCTTACAACCTATGAAACCCTAATGAACTAGTGGGGGGATCCTTTAACCATGATCTTGACTGAAAATAGGCTTAGAGGCTTCAAGCGAAAACAAAGTATTTGTCAAAGTTCTGTATTGAAGATACAAAATCCAATGTACTTGATTTATCTAAATAGCCTACAGAGATAGTTTTGAGACCATCAATGCCTGAGGAACTTGGGGAACATGTGAATGAGTTGGATATAGGAAACCCTAGAGGGAAAATGAGTTATGGACAAGGGAAAAATAGGCCAATGAGGTAATAGGCAGGAAAAAATGATGGAGATGAGTGGCACAAGCCCATAAGGAGTCTTTTAGGAGTGGCAGGGTGACCATGAAATTTCAAGGTTGATAGAATAGTGAAAAAGTTTCTATAAGGATAATGAAGGCAGTGAGATTTTTGAAACTCACAATGTTCAAGGAATGTTGTTTTTAGAAATCTAGAGCCAATCTATAGTCATATACAAATAGTGAAAAATACTGATGACTAACAGTGGCTCCACTTGGGGAGGGTAGCTCCTTTCAGGAAATGTCCAGAACCTTAGAGCTCAGATCTCTGAGTTTTGAAGATTAGTACCTTACTTGTACTTGGTGGATCCTTATTCCTTCATTTGATGATGTTCTTCTGAAGGTATCATCTCAAAAATCTGAAAGGACATGATTGCTTCAATATCAGTTCTACCTATCCATCACACTTTGCCTAACATTTTTTCTTATTTTTGGTGCACTTGAATTGGAAAACCCTTGACATCATTTTTCTTTTGAAAGGATAAAAAATATCTACTTGTACTCTTATGTCATCGAAGAGTTCAGATTAGGCTGATGAACGCTTCTATTCATTACCCAGTTTACTTATCTGTAAATATTAAGCTGTTTGACAGATTTTTATTTTCTAACCTACTAACATGAAATTTAAAACATGATCAAACCAATTTTAAGCAATCTGATTTTTCATGGGCTGTGGCATTTTGGACAAGATGCACATAGACTTTATTTTTGTATAAGAAAAACTAGAATATTGAGGGCTAATAATTTGGAGCTTTTTATGCATCCCTCTCATTTATCCATGGTCCAGATTTAAGCTTTGGGAACCGACATCTTTTCCTAATCTAATCTACTGACAAGCCAAGTTTACATGGTTTGGAAAATCTTTTTTCACTAACCTATCAGCATAAATTTAAAACATTTCCAATCATGATTAGGCTAAATGACTGAACATGACTCTGTTTTATTCAACGCTAGTGCCATTTAGGATTGCACACTTTCAAGAATACTTTTTTTTTGGTATGGGGTTGTAGCTATTCTTTTTTCATGTCCACTTCTTCTTCTTTTCTCTATTTTTGTGTTTTTTTTTTCTTATTTTTCATCAAGAAATGTTATGTACAATGAATGAAAGATTCAAGCTAGGAATTTCAACAAAAATAGTGCTTTAGCATCCTGCCATTGACAGGACCTCCAAATAACTCTATTCCATCTAGATCTTGTAAAAAGAAAGCATTGTTACCTCTAACGGAATGGATGATGTATGGACCCTTCCACAAATTTTCAAATTTTCCATACTTCCCTTTTTCCTCTCTCCTTGAATCCCATTTCAGCACTTTGTATCTAATTTGGAAATAATTTTCCTTGGTCCTTCTGTCAAATATCTTCTTTATGTTCTCTTACACTGCTTGTGTTATGTTGTATACTTCTTTGCTTGCTTGCTCCAAATGAATGGTTTGGTTCAGCCTCCTTTGCATATCATTCTCTTCTAATTGTATCTCTTGAAGGAGCTTCATTACTGTAATTCCCAAGGATGTTGGGAAAACTGCATCCATGCCATACACTAGTTGATAGGGAGACATATTGATTGATTTCTTGCTTGTTAATCTGTCAGCCCATAGTGCATGCACTAGTTTCCTATGCCACGACTTTTGGTTCTCTTCCAACAGTTTCTTGATAGTTCACCAAAATTTTGTTAGCAGACTCATCATCCCATTACGTTGAGAGTAATAAGTTGTAGAATGCCCTAGTGTGATGTGATACTTGTAGTAACAGTACACCATTCTCTTGGACTTAAATGCAATAGAATTATCAGTGATTATTCTTCTTGGACAACCAAACCTGGACAAGATGTTGGTTGCAAGGAATTTTATGATTACTAAGTTAGTGACATTCCTAGAAGGGATGGCTTCTATCCACTTGGTGAAATAGTTAGTTGTAGTGAGAATCCTCTTGTGTTGGGCACAAGAGGTAGGGTGGATTTCCCTAACGAAATATAAACCCCATTGTTGAAAAGGAGTTTCAACACTGATAATATGCAAAGGCAAAGGGAGTAGTTTTCTCTTTCCATCAAAGATTTGGCATTCATGGCAAGTCATTACTAGCTTGTGAATATCAAGGAAAAGAGTGGGCCAATAGAAACCAGCTCTAAGGATTTTGTTGGCAGTGGTTTTCCAGTAGAGATGACCTCCAAACTCTCCTTCATGAAACTCATGCATGATTCTATTTGCATCATGTTCAAGAAAACCTTTAAGAAAGATACCAACATAATTTTTCCAATACAAAGCTCTATCTAGAATGTCGAAATTTACAGCCTTCAATTTCAAGAATCTAGCTTTTATTTTGGACAAAGAAGGAGGAGAATTTAGATTAAAATGCACATATAATATATCATCATACCAAAGTGAGTTCAAAAAAGCTTATTCAATGGGTGGAGTCGCTAGTTCATCATGTTCATCCAAGGAATGTATCATGTTTATGTCTAGTTCTTGAAAGTTAGCTTCAGCCATGAGTTTGGCAAGTCCTTGTCCTTTGATCAGTTTAGTGGGTCTGATTTCTAGATCATATAATAAGATGAAAACAATCCACTTACCTCGTTTACCATTAGGATATTGATTTAGTATGTCCTTAACAACTACATGTGGAACAAAAGCAATGACATGTGAATGTAAGATGTAAACACTGAAATACTTTAAGGCTTTGATTAAGGCAAAGGCTTGTTTTTCCATGATGTTATATTTCAGAGGTGCAGATCTCAATGCCTTGCTGAAGAAATCTATGGGTTTTTCTTGTCCCATCATGTTCTTTTTTAGTAATACTATAGCAATAGTGTGTTACGATGCAAATGAGAAGATGAAGAAGTCCTTGGTAAAGTCGAGGCTGATTCGAACTGGTGTTTGGGTAAGTACTTGTTTTACCAGTTCCAAGGATTTCTTTGCTTTCATGGTCCACTTGACTCCTATCTCTCTTCTGAGCATGTTTGTAATGTTTCTTAGGAGATCAACAACGTTTGGTATGGACCTTCTTAGGAAGTTGATCTTTCCAATGAAATATTGCAGCTCTTTAATGTTTCTAGGGTGGCTAATTTGCAATATACCCTCAATCATTTTCAGGTTTATCTTAATCCCTTATTCAGATATGATGTGGCCTAAGAGTTTTCCTTATAGATGACCAAACATAGTTTTCTTAGGATTTAAAGATAGACCACACTTCCTACACTTTTCAAAGACCTTTCTTAAGTGAACTAGCTGTTCTTCATTAGTTTTAGAATAGACAGTGATGTCATTAAGGTATATCACAATAATGTAACCTATGTATTCGGAAAAATAAATGTCCATGGCTCTTTGAAAAGTGGCCCCTGCATTCATTAAACCAAAATGAATTTTGACATACATGAAGGTGCCTCAAGGTGTGGTGAAGGTAGTTTTTTGCTGATCACTTGGAAGTACTAGTACCTAATTATACCCTGAAAAACAATCAAGAAATAATATTCTTTTAGAACCTACCACCCTTTGCAGTATATGATCCATCTTAGGTAAAGGGTATTTTTTTTTAGGGAGGCTTTGTTTAAGTTTCTAAAGTCTATGCATAGCCTAATCTCCCCTATTTTCTTTCTTGCCGACACAAGGCTTGAAACCCATTCTGAGTACCTGAGTGGGACTATGATTCTAGCATCATACATCTTCTTTATTTCCTTCTCAACTAGAGGCACTAGCATGGGGTTTATTCTTCTCAATTTTTTCTTGAATGGCTTCTAGTTTTCCTTGAGCGGAATATTATTTTGAATAATGTTTGTGTCATAGGACTTCCAATCCTCATAACCCCATAAAAAACATCCTTAAATTCTTTGATCAGCTGTATGTATTTCTATTTTATGTGAGCTGGAAGAGTTTTGGACAGCTTTATCATTTTGGGTTCTTCTACACTGCCTATGTTGCATTCTTCTACATCAGCTTAGGTGGATTCCATTTTAGGCTTCCTAGCAACATCATTAAATTCAAACAACTTTTCTAAGGGGGCAAGACCTTTTGGTAATGAATTATTTTTGCATTGCAATACCTCAAGGTATTTTTGGTCTGGATCTCTACAAATTTGTGCCTCATGAAGGTGTTCTAGTATATTTATACCAGAAGTAGGAAATGGCTCAGTTTTGCATGTTTGTTCTTGATTAGAGAAATCTCCCTCATGATCCAAGCTTGGTTTTGGTACTTCAAATTCATTGTTGGATTTCAGAAAGTCCTCAATGTGTTTGTGACCTTCAAATACTTGCCAATAATTTATGTTATCAGGTATTGTAGGATTTCTTTTGAATTTTACCGTGTATTGTTTATTGGCATGAGGTAATTGGCAAGTGTTGGTAGCGAAGGCTAGTTTACTGGCGAGGCCATTTTGAGATCTTGGGATAGAGGTAAGTTCATATTTCTCAAATGTTTTTAGGATTTCTAAGGCATTATTCATATATTATCTTAGCCTAGGATTCTTGGCTGAATATTCTCCTTTGATTTTCCTAATTATTAGCTCAGAATCTCCTTGAACATAAATCTTCTTACGTCCTATGTTTTTCAACCATTTTAACCCTAAGAGAAGAGCTTCATACTCTGCAATATTTTTTGTGCATTGAAAATATAGTTTGTAGGAGTGACCTTCATTTGTGTTGTGTATCCAAACACCATCTCCTGAACTAGATTTTCCGCAAGAGCCATCAAAGCTGATGTTCCAAAGTGTTTCAAGTTAAGATTTGCCATTATGTTGTTGTTCAGGGCTACTAGAGTTTTCGCTGTCATGTTCTTCATTTTTTGTTTGGTTTGACTGTTATGGTAGGCCTAGCTCTTTCTCATTTTCATTTACTTGTTCATTAATGTCATCTTCATTGTACAAGATAAATGAGTCAAGGTCTGAATGGATAGAATAGAGAGGGGTGTTGTTTGGCCTATCTTGGTTGATTACCATGTATTTCATATGAGATTCCCGGTACAATCTCCTTGTTTGGTTAAACACCGGAATGGTAGCATATGTCATTTCCATTTGGAGATTTTCTTGGAGTTTGGCTCCCCATGATCTAAATAAAACCATGCCATACTTCGGGTGAATGTCAGCCACTACAATGTCCATGACTAGGCTCTTAGCTGGTATTTGTGCTAGATTGACACACAGATGTTTGATTAGGCCTAGACACTTAACTCTACTTGAAACAAAAGAGTATAAGTCTTTGTCAGGTTTTGTTATTTGGAGGCCTAATCTCTCCATCACTACCTTTGGCATAAGATTGTGTGAAGCACCAAAATCTAGCATAGCATTGTGTAGGATCTTGTCATGAATGTTTAGACTGACATAGAATGAAGGGACATCTTCTTCTTGATATTTTCCCTCTACCTCAGGTCCAAACAACAACTCTGGTTTGTCATCAGTTAGATTCTGAGTATCGGTGTCATTTCCTATGTTCAAAACTTTCAAAACTTGGGACCTATATACATCTTGAGTTACCAGTTCAGTAAGGGGTATGGCTATTTTGATCTTGGCAATCTCTCCCTCAAAACTGAAGGGTGTTGGTGTTCTTGACATATTTACATCAGTTTTATCACACATGGTATTTTCAAAAACTTTAGTTTGCTGAGTTTTATGAGGAATGTCAGTTAGAGCAGTTTTTCCAGGGCCACTAGTTGATGTAATAAGGAATCTTTGGTCACCATTATGTTGGTTGGTTTTTTCTTTGCTTTGATTAGGATTTTTAGCCATTATGTTGGTTTTTTCTATTGTCTTTTTGATAAGGGTTTTAGGGGTATTTCTAACAACAGTTTCTATTTTGTTTTTCTTGGAGGCATCTTGGGTTTTCTTACTCCTAAGTTCACACTGCCTATGAACCTCCATGATTGCATTTTCAAATCCTAGCTTTTACTCTTCAGTATCCTCATAGTTTCTTTAAATTTGGTTTGGGGAAAAAAACCCTTGTTCTTCTTCCGCGAGAAAAACAACGTCATCATTATTGGAGTCTATTGGATTGACATGGTTTTCTTTCGGCTCTTCAGTCTCTCTTTGCTCTTCATCTACATAGTTTTCTTGGAAAGGAGGTCTGATTTGCTGGTCATTGTCTCTTTGTCTATTTTGAGGAGGGTCTCTTCTGAAGTTTTGGTTTCTATTTCTATTTTGAGGGTTTCCTTGGTTTTCCCTAAGGGGTGCTCTTTCATTCAAGTTAATCCTCTCCATCATCCTCTCCATTGTCGTAACTAGGCTATCAATTTTAACATCATATGTGGAGGCTATAGTTTCCTCTTTGTATGTAACCTTCTTCTCTATTCTCATCTGAGCCCTCTTTTCAATTAGATTAGCTTCTACACTCACAACTCCCCTTTGCATGTCTTATAATGTTAGGGGATCTCTTTCTCTCAATTGGTAGGCCATTTCGGGATCAAATCCATCCAAAAAATTTACTAAGGCTAAGCTTTATGGGGGTTTCATGTGAGGTGGGATTGGATTGTACACACTATTGAACCTAGTGCAGTAGTCTTGGACACTTTCCCCAACATTTCTCTTAAGGTTATTATACTGTGAGAGGATTTGAAGAGGATTTTTCTTAGTCTCCCACTTATTTATGAACGTTTGATAAAGGGAATGGAGGTCATGTATGCTATTAGGAGTTAATTTTTTGAACCATTTCTTTGCTTCTCCTCGTATAATTTGGGCAAACATTCTCATTTTAATGGTCTCCTCTTCTATTTCTTAGTATTCAAATGCATCATTCATTTTGTCTACATGTTGTTGGGCAGTGGTAGATTCAGCTCCAGTAAAGTGATGGATTTTAGATTGGCAGTCCTGTGGCATTGTCAGTAAAGGTTGTGGTAGTTCCAGAGGGGCATACCATGTTGCCATGATGGGCAGTAATGGGATCAGAGGAATATTTACAAGAGGAGGGTTTATGAGTGGAGGTGGAGTATGAAGTGGAGTGGTTTGCACAGTGGATGTATGAATGGGAGTGGCAGATGTACCTAGACCAGATGACTGATTTTGAATGGAACAGAAGGAATCAAAGTGTTGGAGAAGTTGAAAATAAGGAGGAGTGGAAGGAGAGGCTTCTCTACTAGGACTCTGCTACAAGTCTCTAGGCTCAAGGTCTATCTGGTCTATCCCACTTTGAGACTTAGTTCTAAATAGGTTTCTTCTATGATGCAATTCAAATTGGGTATTCTACAAGGGCATAAGGTTTTTAGGTACAAAACTTGCTTTGCGAATGGGTCTAACAATAGTTGAGACTTCAATCCTAGAAGTTTTCCACAAGATTATTTCTGGGTCATCAACTATGGTAGGAGGGTTTGGGATAGGGTGAGATCTGGTGTTGATTCTTTGTAAAGCCATAGTTTAGAGTTTGTGAGAACTAGTGGGGTCAGCAGGGCTACTGAAGACCAATGGAGTCACCAGGTGGATGATGTTTACTATTTTGAGGATGTACTTGTTATCCACCATCAACAACTAAATATCAATATAAGAGATGTTTTTATTTTTATTTTTTGAGTTCTTTATGTAACAATAAGCTTATCAATAACTGTTCTCCAGTATAGTCACCATGGTGCTAGTATGATGAAACAAACAGATATCAATTTTGGCTAACAATTGATTTATCTAAGTTTGACAAGGGATTTATGAGTTCTTAAGGAATGTCTAAGCTTGCTACTTACTCGGTTCCCCAATGGGGTCACCAATATGTTAGGTCCCCGTAATTTATCAGATTAGCCAGACCAAATGTACAAGGGTAACATCAAACCAGTCTTTGGAGCCCTAGGACCTAGCCTTCCTAGACCCAGAGAGGGCTCTCTCTATATTCGTGTAAAAAGATATAACTTTATAGCTTTTAGGGTTTTGATTTTAGGCTAGTTATAGTGATTAGGTTTTGTTTGTTTGTTTTTTTTATTTGGGTTGCTTGTCAAGAAGAATAGATAGAGTGAGAGAGGTTTAAAACATTGGGCTATGGATTATATGAAAGGCCTTGAAAAGTACAACAATAGGTTAAGGGTATATCACAGGGCAAGTCTAACAAAGCCAAATGGATCAAAAAGCTTGTGTGAGTGAAGTGAACATTAAATTGTGAAATTAGTAGGTTTAAAGGGAAATTAAGAATCCTTTAAAAAATAATTTAACAAAAATGGCCTTTAAGATCACTATGCATAAAGAAATAATCAAAGATAGGGCATGCCAATAAATTCATTAACCAAACCCTAGCAAGTAAACATTAAGACAACAATTGAGTGAACCATAGAGAGCAAGAAACTTGTAAGCCCTCTAGTGATTTCACCTTCAGGCAAAGAAAACAATTAACATAAGATATAGTAAAGATAAAAGAGTAGGGAACTCTTAATTTCCTTAATAAAACTACAAATACCTTCAAAGCAACCATTTAAGATGAAGAAAAATGCAAGGCAAACCATAAACCTCTTTAGCCAAACCCTAATTAGCAATTACCTCAAAGAAAGACCTCAAAAACAATGTTTAAGTTACATCAAAGAGCAGGGCTAACCATAAAATACTTTGACATTGGCTCCATTAAATAATTCTTAAGATAAAAAAGCTAAGTGGAACTAGAGAGAATTTAATAATTCTCTAATCTGACCTAGCAGAGGAAAATATACAAGCAATAGAAAGAATACAGAGCTAAGGTGCCTCTAAACAACATTTCTTAACCTAAACTTTATGTTCTACTGCATGAGAAAGATGGAAAATATTTAAAACATAAGAAGACAAGTGCTAAATAAGAAATACATAACCATTAACTATGTTCATGAATCCTGCAAGTATGCTTGCTCCATTGTCATGCAAATCAAGACATCCACAAAATCCAAAGCCAATTTCTCCTCAATTTCATGTCTATGATATTCTTCTCAATAATCAACCAACCACTACAATGAGGCCTCCATGCAGTATTTAACTTGAAAATGAGGGTCAAAACCCTATCTAGGGTTGCAAAATGTCATTAATTACATCATAAATTCCATTTTTTTCCAAAGAGACCATGCAAGGCCCAAGGCACAAAATATCCTAACTTAATAAATGCAAAATAACTTCTAACATAAATTATGAGCTGACTAGGAGTGATTTGCCTTCAAATTACTCAAAAATATCCTTTTTCGATAATTTTTTGTGTTTTTTTACTTTCAAGCGAGGGCACCGAGGGCGCAGTGCTAGTACTAGGAAACAATTCCTGTTTTGTAACCAATATTTGGAGGCCTTCCAGGTGTCCAAAGGAGCTCCATGATAGCTCATTGGAAAGCCTATCCTGTCTAGTTTACAAATATACCTTTAGTTTTCCATTTTGTGTCCATTTTCCTACTCAAAATTGCATTCTTCCAAGACTGCCCAGGGCGTAGCGCCATCTCTAAAAGTAGGGCAGAAAGTTGATTTTTTGTATGTTTTCGGCACTTTTGAAGGACTAGTTTTGCTTCAAATGAGCTAAACCTTTGTGAGGGTGATGTCCTTGGCCCAAGGATCATGAAAATGGTAATTTTTACTCCAATGGGTGCCCCAAAATAGAGCGCAATGACAGTGGCGTTACGCCTTTGGCCCTTCAAAATAATCAAAATTTCCAAAACTCAAAAAGATCCCAAAATTTGGATTTACCTTGCTGATTAAGTTTGGTATGCTTGTAGGGAAGCATCAACAAGGATGTAAAATTTTTATTTTCCTTTTTCCTCCTTTAGGGATTGAATCTTTGCAAGGACTCTTTTGAGCTTGGCCCTTGCAATCTTGTTTCTTAAGGCATAATGTCGTACCATCTTCTTTTGCATGTCTAGGTATCTCTTGGTCTTCTCTAGCTGATCCTATAGGTGCACATTTTCCCTCTAAAATGAATATTCCCTATCATAATCAATTTCCATGGCAAGAAACTCACTTGGAGTGAGTTTCTCTACCAAGGTTGTCTCTTGTTCCCTTTCTTTGGCTAAGGCCTTATTCAAGCCAATGGTCCTTGGCCTCTTCCTCAGAAGTTGTTCTTCCTCTTCTTCAGTGTCATCATGAGTGCCGAAGACTTCATCTAGCTTTGCCTTGGCTCTTCTGGCCTCTTTCTGAGCTCTGATATATGTGATCTCATAGATGGTATTTTCTACCTCCAGCTTCTCGTTTTCAACCTCAAAGAGGTTGATCACATTCTTGGCCCTACCTAGGTTGGCTTGCAAATCCCTAATCTAAGCATCCTTACTTCAGAGCAGCATGTTTGAGATCCTTGCCTCATTCTCATCATCACTTTCAAGGTGAATGAGTTGAAAATCTTGTTTAGTCTCATGTTTGTCTTCTTCTTCTTCATCAATGACCTTTTCCTTACCTTTGTCTAGCTGCTTCATTGACGTAGAAGGCATGGCCCCTTACCTCTTAGAGGCAGCAAACACATGCCTATTCCCCTTTGGTAAGTTAAAGGAAAAGGTTCAATTTCTACCATTTCAGTGCCATTTGTATCACTCCCATCATGACTTCCATCGTCACTGGTATCCTCACTATGATCATGGCTCTCTGACCCACTGTCATCATCCTCATTGTTTTCTACCTCATTGCCATCATCTTCACTGATATGTGCCTCACTGCCCTCAATTTCATCATGGCTCTTTGATCCACTGCTTTCTTCTTCACTGACATCTGCCTCACTAATTGATTTTTCATTATTTGATTCCTCATTAGAATCTGCCTCACTGACATTGGCCTCACTTTTTTCTGCCCCATTGGCATCTTCCTCATTGACATTGGCCTCATTGTTTTCTTCCTCATTTTTTGATTCATCATTTCTTGATTTCTCATTTCCCTCTCCCTCACTGTTTGATGCAGTAGTACCATGAGAGGATGGTGAGGGGTTGTGAGAGGTTGATGAAGGAGGATTACCCTGAGCTGAAGGAATGTGTGTGGATGGTGAGGTGGATGAGTCATTATGGGGTGAGGGAATGTGAGTGGATGGTGAAGCATAAGTAGTGGGGTGTGATGGTGAAGGAGGAATGGGAGGCTGAGAAGATGAAGGTATATCTTTATGAGGATGGGTTTGTGGATTGGTGAACACCTCAATGGAAATGAAGGTCTCCCATGGAATGGCCTTCTACTGCAATTGATGCATAAAAACCATCTTGATCAAAGAATGATGAAAAAGGCTTTTCATCTACTGAGGAGAGTCTCTCTTTTGTACTATAAAGGCAATTTTGTCAATGCTTATATAAAGGTAATAGGATATATGCAACATCCTCACCCTAGTAAATTTCATAAGAAGCCTGATGTGGTAGGAGTAAATCTGGGAGAACCCTCTCTCACATGTAAAATACTTCATAATGACTCTCATCATAGCTGCATATATATCAAGAAAATGTGAGAAAGGAAAGATGGATTTGTTGTGGTATTTATATCTAGGCTTTAGGTAGGGTTCATAGTAGCTCATGTCTAGATTGGCCTGCTTGAACCATTTCTCCCCTACACTAGGTATGCCAATGGCATTGGAAATAACGTCAATAGATAAATGAAAAGTGATCCTTCCAAGGTTAACTTGTTTTTCATGCAAGTTAAGGATAAAAATTCTAATTAGCTGAGGGTGATTTTGCACCTGCTGCACATTTTCACAAAAATCAAAGCATCCTACATGTTTAAAACATGAAACAATAAGGAGAGATGCCATTAGCTCCCTTGTGTTTAGAGGCTCAAATCTGTTGATCTTTCCACCCTTGCGCTCATTCCTCCTTGGAAGTTGATCCTCTCCACCACTGCCACTCTCTTCTGACATTGTAGATTTTGTCTTTGAGAAACCATAGGACTTCAAATGGAAATGAGATGAAGGGATGGTGGAATGACAACCTTTACAAGTGAATGAGATGAATGAGTGAGGATGTAAGTATATGAGAATGAGGGATAAGATAACAACTTAATGAAAACACCCTGTTGACATCTTTATACTCTTTTTTTCCAACCGTGGAGTGTAAGTGGAAATGGAATGAAAAGATGGTGATGAAAATGAAATTTAGGCTAATGAGGGAATGAGTAAGTGAGGGTATAGGTATATTAGGCTGAGTGAGAGGCTAAAAAACCTAATGGAAACCCAAAACTATGTAATCACTCTTTGTTTTGACTGATACTTTTCATAGGCAGAAGGAGTGAGGTTCAAACAGTGACTTCAAGCATGTTTTTTAGGGTTTTCTCCTTAGGGTTTGATTTCATTCATTTAGAAAACACTAAACAACTTGAAAGTGTTGTTAGGTGATGGTACTTACCATCAAGAATGCTTTAAATACCATTGGTAGATATTTGGAGATGTTTTTACTTGATTTGGATGGTCAAAATGCATAGAAGGCCTTCCTAGCCAAAGGCACGGTGCCTAAGCCAAGCGTGCAACACTCAATCCCAAGCACGCAATGCTCTGCCCTAGGCACGCAGCGCCAAGGTTTTCTTTACCGAGCCTACCGAGAAAGAGCGCAGTGCTCTGCCAAGTGCGCAATGCCACCTTCTAGGCGCGCAACGCCTATGTAAGATGTAGGGTAGTTTTTCACCAAGGGCGTAACGCCCGATTCCAGGTGTGCAACACCACAAAAAAATTTCCCAATTTGATTTGAAAATTTCTGAATTCTTCACTCCTTAATGCTCCAATGATTTTTGAAGGCAAGAATGAGTTTTTTGAAGTGTATAATGTGGTTTTATAGACTTAGTAATTTTTATTTATCTTTATAAACCCAATTTATAATGTTTTCAAAGTCACTTTCTTTTTTACTTTCTCACTAACTCATTTGACATTTTTGATTTGCAGGTGAGGGAAATCACTTTTGACCTTTCTTTTACTCCTTAAGGCATGACAAGTTTATCAAACACTTTTGGGAGGATTTCACATAGCAACACCTTCAAAACCATCTTTTTCCTACACCATGGAATTTAGACCATGTTTTTACCCTCTTTGACACTTTTGATTGCAGATGACTGAAAACACGACCTTGGCTTTCTCTTACTCCTTGAAACACGATAACTTCAGTTTTGACAAAATTAGGATGCTTACATAGTAGTAGTATCTCCAAAAACTCCTTTTGTTCCTACATTGGAGCTCAAATAATCTTTTGTTTGGCAGGTGACTGAAAACCTAGAATTTACCTTGCTTACTGATATGCTCTACACCTTTTCTCTTTGAAGCATGACACATTCACCTTGGCAAAATTTGGGATGATTGTACACAACAGAACCTTCACAATCCTTCCTTTGCCATCATCATGGAGTTCAACTCATCATTTCACCTTCTATGGCTACTTTCCCAAAACCTTAGGTGTCTGGAGTGCTTTTCAACAATCATCATCATTGTCTTGTAAGTCCTCTATAGCCCTTTCAAGTTCATTCATTTCTGTCCAGTTCACCTCACCTTTTTCTCTATCTCATCAATAGTCTATGATAGAATTAACCGATGTTTGGTTTGGTGTGCCTCCTTTAGGTAATTTCTGCCATTTTATCTTTGCTTGGCACATTGTTGGACCATTAACCTCAAAAAGCCTAGTTCTCTTTAAGACCAAACTGTTTTCCTTTCTTCTGCTGTAAGTTTTCTTCACTTAGGTGCAGATCATCTACCTTATCAATACCTTTTGCTGAAGGAGACTTCAATACTCCTGTAGAAGTGCCAAATTTGGTCTATTTTCCTCATGTGCAGCCTCTGAAACTGAATGGATAGTCTTCTTGGGAAACTCTTTAGGTATTTCTTGAATAATCATGTGTTGACCTTATATTACATCTAAGCCAAATTATAGCAAAGGAAAAATAGTTTTTAAAACAACAATGATGACCTTACAACCTATGCAACCCTAATGACCTAGTGGGAGGATCCTTTGACCATGATCTTGACTAAAAATAGGCTTGGAGGCTTCAAGTGAAAACAGATTATTTGTCAAAGTGTTGTATTGAAGATCCAAAATCCAATGTACTTGATTTATCTAAAGAGCCTACAGAGATAGTTTTGAGACCATCAATGCTTGAGTAACTTGGGGAACATTTGAATGAGTTGGATATAGGAAACCCTAGAGGGAAAATGGAGTTATGGACAAGGGAAAAATATGCCAATGAGGTCATAGGTAGGAAAAAAGGATGGATATGAGTGGCACAAGCCCATAAGGACTCAGGAGTCTTTTAGGAGTGGCAGGGTGACCATGAAATGGCAAGGTTGATAGAATAGTGAAATTTTCTATAACGATAATGAAGGTAGTGATATTTCTAAAACTCACAATGTTCAAGGAATGTTGTTTTCAAAAATCTAGAACCAATCTATAGTCATCTAAAAATAGTAAAAAATAGTGATGACTAGCAGTCCCTAGCCGTCAAAATAGAATTTCATATTAATTTCCATAACTGTTAGATAAATAGAAATAAATATTCCTTTTGGAATAAGTTACCGGAGGGTGATGTGATCAATACTGATGAAAATGTACTAGTGATGATGATTATTGAAGGGGACAACTGTAACCAGTTCCCTGTTGTAATCGTCGGGTGCTACAGAGGAAGAAACAAATAGATTTTCTTATGAAAGTTAAATGTTCACAAAAAAAAATTTATTACTATAAAATATACCTTTCGGGTTATTATGCCCTTTTAAGGTTTTATAAAAATAAAAATTAGACTTGTAACAACATAGTATTTATGAAATATGTGAAAAAATATCTGTTGTTGCAAGAAAAGAAAAAATTTGTAAGAACCACCACTAAGTGGTTTTCAACTGTTACTGTTATATTCTTGCGTCCCCATATGAGGCTTTCACAAGAAGATTTATTTATTACTCGTTTTCAGATATTACACTTATTGGAAATTAAAAATTTTGCAGTGCCGGATAATTTTCTCCTGCCCTCATAACTTGAAGATTAGATCATGAGACAATGTTGAAAAATGAATCCTTTGAGGTTGGTTTATGATATAATCGAAGACGATGCCCATTGGCAAGTAATGACATCCTGGCATTGTCTATGGTAACTAATTTCACAGTCCCATTGTCAAATATTGTATCAACGTCATAAGGACCTAGCCATCTAGTATAAAGCTTCCCCTTGAAATATTTAAATCATAAATCATATAATAGAGCACAATATACTTTTTGGAATACCTTATTTTTTATAACCTTATCATCCCTCTTAGTCCTCTAGTTTTGGAAGATATATATTTTCTTGATAAAAGGAAATCTCTTGTCATCTAATTCAATCAACTGATTTAAGTTATGTGTCTATGCTACGGAAAAATCCAGGTTCACTTGAAATGTTTTTCTAGTGACTTTATTTTCGAATTTTATGGGAAATAAAGGAATTTTAATACACACTTATTCATATGGTGAGAATCCCATGGTGTTTCTCCATGTATTTCTGCATGCCCATAGTGCCTCTAGAACTTTATCATCCCATTTACTCTGGTGGCAAGCTACGATCTTGATAATAATTCCTTCAATAACCTTATTAGTTCTTTCCAATTGGTCATTCGCTTGTGAATGATATGGTAAGGTAATCATATGCCATATATTATATTTCTCAACTAACCTTTGGATCAAATGAGAAGTGAATTGTGGTCCTCCATCTCTCTCTATTTCCTGATGTACCCCAAAGTGAACAAAAATGTCTTCAAATAAAAAGTCTGAAACAACTTTTTTAGTTGCTCTAGTGAGTGCCTTCGCCTCAACCCACTTTGTGACATAACTTGTAAAAACCAAGATGTAGGAATTTTGCTGAGATGAAGGATTAATTGGTCATACAAAGTACAAGGCTCAATTCTCAAATGGCTCTAAAACTACTTGAGGGTGCAATGTCATCTCATTTGACCAAAGTGGTTGACCCATTCTCTAACAACTGTCAAATCCCTTTACAAAATTATTTGCATCATGAAATATAGTAGGCCAATAATATTCTATTCAAAGCACCTTATACCCTATCCTTTTTTTTGTAAAGTGTCCTCCATAGGGTTATTCATGGAAATCTCTGAGGATGTCAAAAAAATCATCCTCCCTTACACATCACCTAATCTAGTCTTGTGTAATAGAGATATCCTTCCAACCAAGAGTATCTTTCACTTTGATGAAAAATTTTCTTCTTTTATTTTGAGGACAGATATTTTTGAAATATTCCTGTAGTAAGGTATTTATCTATGTCTGCATACCATGATGAGTGAGTTGAAATAGAAAAAATATATTAATCTAGAAAAGAATATTCAATAGGCATGCATTCATTGTCAATAGTCTGCCTAGAAATAAAATCAACCACTACATTATCTTTACCAGGTTTATCTAGGATTTTTATATAAAACTCTTCTAACAACAACAACCAACGTGTAACCCTACAATTAGTAACTGGTTTATTCTTTAAAAAACGAATGGCCTAGTGATCATTGTACACAAATATTTGATAACCTGTAATGTAGTGCTTATATTTATTAATAACATGCAGTACTACAAGAAACTCTTTCTCTGTAACCATATAATTTAATTCTTATATATTCAGATTCTTGCTAATGTAGTATATGGAATATGGTTTCCTATCTTCTCGCTGGCCAAACATATTTCTCCCATAGAAGTATCAAATTCATTTATGTCTATGTGAAATGGTATGTTCCAGTTTGTTCCTCGCAAAACAAGGGCTACTGATACATACTCCTTTAAATCTATAAAGGCCCACTCACATTTCCCTGTCCAAACAAATTCTACATCTTTAGTAAGAAGAGAAAATAATGGGGATACAATCTTTGAAAAAAATTATATAAACCTTCTGTAATACCCTACATGTCCTAGAAATCTACGTACCTCCTTTTGTGTTTTGGGAGCTATATTTTTTAGAATTACTTCTATATTAGCAGGGTCTACTTTTATTCCTACAACAAAAATATAATACCGAAGCATAATCCTTTATTCATCATCATGTGGCATTTATCGTTTCATAAAGAAACATTAGTTTGTACACATCGTTCTAGAACTTTTTCAATATTGGAAAATGTTGTTTCAAAACCATCACCATAAGGTGTAAAATAATCCATGAATACCTGTAAACAGACATTTCACAAGTCTAAAAATATCCCCAATATTTTCCTCTAGAAGGTTGTTGGTGCATTACAGAGTCCAAAAGGGAGAAATATATATGAAAATGTCCCCCGAGGGCAAGTAAAGGTGGTCTTATCTTGATCCTCTTGGGAAATATGTATCTGATTATAACCACTAAACCCATCTAGAAATTAAAATAATTTCTTTCTAGACAAGGTATGAAGGACCTCATCTATAAATGTTAAAGGGAAATGGTCCTATTGAGTGGCTTTGTTGAGTTATCGATAATCTATAAAGACTCTCAAATTCCCATTATTTTTAGGAATAATAACAAGTGGACACACCCACTGGCTGTCAGAAAAGGGATACATGAATTTGGCATTAAGGAGATTTTGAAATTCTTCTTTTACTACTTCCTTAAGTGTTGGGTTCATGTGTCATTGTGGCTGCCTAACTGGATTGAAATCATCTTTTAACTAAATATGGTGAGTACAAATTCTACAATGAATTCATTTCATATCTATTTAATCCCATGCAAATGAATTATTATATCTCTATAACAATTGTAACAACATTATGTTTTGTTCGGGAGTTAGATTAGGATTAACATTTAAAATTTTACCTGGTTCTTTTTGAATCGATCTACTCTTGAGATTAGGATTGGTCTTCATATGTTCAAAACTCCAATATTCAACAATAGCTTCTTCCCCAATTCCTTAATAGAAGTAAACACAAGGGAATTACTGATAAAACCACTGATAATATCATCTTTTGTTTTATCCTTAAAATATTGGGCTTTGTCGAGAGTGAGAAGTGGTTGAAAATAATATGATTCACGTTTGAATTCATCCCGTAATTAATTTCCCAAATCCTTACTTGGTTTTACATGGGGTAAACATTGAGGTTCTTTGTGGATTTTCCTTTTGAAATCATCATAAAGCCCAAAATGCGACCTATGAATGCATCCGCAGTGCCGAACAAAGGCCTTCCTAATTTTATGGGATGTCCCCCCATATTTGATTTGATTTGTAAAATGAGAAAGTTTTCCAAATATCTCTAGGAATCCACTATGATGACTACGCCCTCTACCACCCCTTCTGGTTTAGCACATGGACTATCTGCTAGTTCTAGCACTATAGGTGTTTGTCTCAGCCCATGCAACCCTAAAGTGGTAAATATTTCCTTAGTGATTACATTGATTTCTACCCCTAAATAGGTTAGTGTGTTTGGAATATGAATCTCATCAATATAAACAGTGACTGTGGGCTTTCCTGGGTCATTACATTTAGTCAAAGGATGTTGACCAATCATTAGTTTCGATAATTTTCGCATCACATGGATAGTGACAAGGTCCTTGGGCTTTCTTCCATGTCTTCTAACACACAGATCCCTTACTGTTTTCGCATAGATGGGGACATCCTTAATGAATTCTTGGAGAGGAATCCTTATGTGTAGATTCTTTAACTCCCTGAAAAAATCATATTTGGGTTGTGAAATTATCCTAGTTTCTGATAATATTTGCGGATATAGAGGGCCCTTCGTTACTATAGTAGTTGGGTTGGCTATTAAAAATGCATCAACATTACTTGAGTAAGTTTTTGTAGGGGTATCAACGTCATTTTTGCCTACTATATCAGTTCTATCAAGATACATAGCACCATCCCTGGGGGATTCACATTGCTCTTCAGTAATGATAGGGGAGTTTTTTGAATTTACTACTTTTCCCGATCGAAGGTGGATCTCAGTGTATTCAACGAGGGTAATTTAGTAAGTATGGAAAGAAGTAGGGACTTCTAAATTATGGGTTTTCTTATTATTTGGGTTTGGGTTAGACTATACAGGTAATTGGGGATGTATGGGAGGAGTAGTAGTAGCAGATGATGCAAGAGGTCTAAATCTAAAATCCTGTTGCATTGGTAATGCAGGAGGGTTTCCTCTCCAATTATGAGGCTAATAGTATGGCTGAGATGGGGGCTATTGAAAAGAGGGAGAAGGAGACCATTGATTCCACGGAAAAGGAAATTCAGTTGGCGGAGGATCAAGATACCTCCATGGAAACTACTGAGTGTTATATACATTATTCCATGGATTCAAAGAAAATTCTTAAGACATACCTAGTGGTCATGGTTGCCAAGGTTTCCTAAATCCAATGAAGTAAGAAGGCCACACTTCATTGCGTGATTCCTTGAGTATTTCCTTTAGTCTTGGACGCTCTGCGAAATGGCCTGTAGAGTGCTCCAAGTCACAAATATTGACAAGCTAATGTTGTTTACCCTGCAATATTTCAATGAATGTTTGACCTTACACATTGGGAAGAACACAACCAAAGCCTTATCAGCTTAATCCTGTGATTTTTTAACTTTTTCTATTGTCAATTGGGTAGATAAGGTACTGAGAAGATTAGTCTTGAGATTTTCAAACAGGTTTCCAATCTCAGTTCTGGTCACACTTCCACTTGGGGATTTATGTATTCTTACATAGGCATCCCATGTCATGCTCCTTCCTTATGATGTTCCTCATGAACACCTTAAGAAAAGTTTCACTATTTGTTCATATGGTTCCTCAGATATATCCCCTTTTCCTAACGTATTTAATATGTCAAGGAAGTCATTTTTCATCCCTTGAGTAAATATTGTCTTCAATATTTCTCGATTCAAATCACCATGCTTAAACCCCTATAGATTATAATGAAATCATTACACATAATATTCTAGGCTCTCATATTCCTTCTATGTTATTATGAACAATTCCTCTTTCAAGTTCATCGTTCAGAAATAATCTTGGTACTTTTCCACGAATGTGGTTATCATATTTCCCCATGTCTGGATAGTAACAGGCTGAAGTCCCATAAAGTATCTTAATGTTGCAGGTTTCGAAGATGCAGGGAATCGTTTTAATTTATGAGAATATGAGGTATAGTCATCACTCCCACACAGAACATCAAACTCAAACAAAAAAGTATTAGCATCTTCTAGAGTCAATCCCTGAAAAGATGGAAGAACTTATAGAGGGATATTTTTCATAGGGGTCTCTCCCCTTATATCACCTATTGGAAATTAAAAGGTGGTATTAATAGTATAATTTGTCCCATTGTTGTTGTTGTTGTCTCCCATTGGGATTTATCCTAATTATACTTATGGTGAGGTTTTCGCTATGTATAGCTCAAATTGGTGGTTTGCGGATAGGGATTCTTGTGATGATTGCTCAGATTGTTTTGGGGCTAGTTGTGTTACTGCACTTCCCAAGTCAGGGTATTGGAAAGTAAGAGAATGTTTTTTTTATTCTTTCTCTTGATAATTCACACTAGTCTCCGCTTGTCATTCTAATCCAAAATGTTGACCACTAACTGTCCTTATTGTTCCTGAGTTAATTTTACAGAATTGGGAGTTTGTAGGCTAATTTTAGGAGAATGGGGTCCTAACATAGAGGATTCAGATACTCCTAATTTTGATATAGAAGTAGCATCTTTTTGTGGGCCTATTTTCCTCACATCCTTATGCAATATTGATTGTTCCTTTTCTGATTTTGAGATCAATTCTTGAATGAACGTGGTTCTCGCTTGATTATTGTTTTTCTTATTCTTAAGTCGACTCATTTTACTTGTAGGTTTATCAGGGTTTCTATGGTTTTCTTCTTCTCCACTAATAAATTATATACATGGACCCAATATATAATTATTTGCATACCTTAAGTGTACTAAATGTTACAAAGGTGAGACTGCTCAGGAATGTTAGAGTGATGTAGAGGTTCTTACCTCTCGTCTTACTACCTAGCTCCTGTAAAATTAGAGACACAATATTAAAAATAAAATTTTCTAGCACATCCCAAGTGTCCTAATTGTTACAGAGGTGAGCCCACTCAGGTATGTTAGAGTGATGTGCAAGTTCTTACCTATCATGTTACCACTCAACACCTGTAAAATTAGAGACACACTATTAAAAGAAGAAAAATTAACATAGTTACAAATCAAATGGGAACTATTACCTCAAAACGAGAACTCTAATACTCAAAAAACATGAAAAAACAACCCAAAAATGAACAGTGTCTTCGAGAACACATTGCTTTTTTTACGGTAAAATTTCAACATTTTTTTAAATTATGCTAAAAACTAGATGTTTTCTTGAAAAAAGGATTGAAAAACACCCTCGAAACAAAAGGTGTTGATGGTAGAATAACATCACCAATTTTTTGTGTGCAAAAAAAAATTGAAAAAGAAAAGTGCTGATGCTAGAATAACGCTGCCAATTTTTGTGTGTGTAGAAAACAACCTAAAAATGAAACGTGTTGTTGCTGGTAGACTGTCGTCAATTTTGTGTGTGAAAAAAACACCTTGAAAACAAAAAGTGTTAATGTTGGAATAACATCTTTTTCTTTTCGAGGTAAATTATCAACAATTTTTAATAATGACATTAAAGATAAAATATCAAATGTCTTAAAATTGCAGCAATTTTTATGCATGGTATTAAAGATAATCTATTATCGTGTCTCTGAAAAGCCTTGAAAATCCAAGGATGACATTCAAGAAAAATATCACCTTTATGAAAATAAAATTCCAACGATTTTTAGGCATGGTATTAAAGATAAAATATCACTTGTAAAAATAAAAAACTAAAAAAAGAAAAGAAAAAACAACAACAAAATTCAAAAGAAAATAAAAAAATGAAATTTAAAAAAAAAACACACACAATTTAAATAAAAAAATATAAATTAAACCAAAACATAAAAAACAAAAACATCTTTTTTTATGTTATATAAAAATAATAATAAAAAAAAACCACCTAATTAAAAAAAATGATAACACAAATAATTTTAAATTGGTTTATATATATATATATATATATATATATATATATATATATATATATATATATAAACAATAAAAAAAAAAATTAAAATAAAACAAATAAAAATTAAAATTAAAAATTAAAATTAAAAAAGAAAAATAATAAAAAAATGTTATAAATCGCATTGCCGCGGGGCTGGGCCAGATGGCGGGAGTCGACCCCCATGGCCCCCAAGGCAAAAGTACAGTTTAAAACCTTTTTAATTAATTTTTTGTGAAGTTTTTATTTTTATTTTAAATTTTTTTATTTCTTTTATTTTTAATTTTAGTTTTTTTCTTTCTAATTATTTTTTTTTAATTTTTTTTTTTATATTAATTTTTTTTTTATTATTATTAATTTCTTTAATTCATTTTTTTTAATTTAATTATTTTTTTTAATTTAATATTTTAATTTTTCTTTTTTTTCAATTTCAATTTTAAAATTTTGTTTATTTGTTTTTTTTTCTTTTTTAAAATTTTAAGTTTTTTTTTTCTTTTTTTTTTTTTAATTTAAAAAAAAATTATTATTACTTTTTACTTATTTGAAAATTTACTTTTCAGATATATATGTGTGTGTGTGTTTGTGTGTTTTTAAATTTTTAATTTACTTTTTAAATTTTAAATTTTTTATTTATTTTTAATTTAATTTTTTACAGTTTTAATAGTTTTATTTTAATGTTGTTTTAATCTTCTTCTTTTTTTAATTAATTTAAATTTCTGAATTTTAATTATTTTTAATTTTAGTATTTTGACTATTTGATTATTTGATTTTCATTTTTTTTTTATATATTTTTTTAATCATTTTCTTTAATTATGATGTTTCCTTTTTTTTTAATCTTGAAAAAAAAATTGGCTTTTTTTGGTTAATTTTTATTTTTGTCTTTAAATTATGAGTTTTTTTTTTCCTTTTTGTAATTTATTTTTTGAATTGTTGAATTTATTTATTTTTTAATTTTAGAAGTTATTTTTGTTTTTTTACACTTTTATTGGTTTTTTTTATGAATTTTTTTTTTTAGATTTCAATTTTTTTTGTCATGTTTTTCTATTTTATTTTTATGTCTTATTACCAAGATGAAAATCACCACTCTAAACAAAAATGATTGATGTTGCATCAACACTTTTCAAAATTAGCATGAAAATCATTTACATTTTAAAACAAATGTTCATACTTGATAAATAAAAAAAAATTTAAGTGCTAAACAAATGACTATTTTTTATAATCGACGTGACATTTAAAATGAAAATCAAAGAAAATTTAAAGTTCCAAAAATATGTTAAAAAAAAAAAACTTATTCTACATCACCATTTTTCAAAATCGACATGAAAATCATGACATTTAAAGTGTCATAACTATGCTAAAAAAAAGGGGGTGACTCTGCATCACCATTTTTCAAAATCGGGTGTTCTTCTTGCTACCTCAAAAAGACGGGTACCAGGTAATTTTCTCGTTTGATCGATAACTATGTTAATTCAAAAGAAAGTGTTGGTTGACTATATCGCTACAACATTCCTGGACAATGATGCCAATATGTTTGTTGTTTTATCACTCTTAAAATAGCTGAACCACAACCATTGATTGTCGACCACTGTAGTTATTTTTATTTCAAACGTGTCTACACTATTTGTGCCGATACATGAACAACTAGGGAGAAATGTAAAACTTCGTTGAAAACACTTGCGAGATTTGCATAAATGAAATTAACACTCGTAGAAATTAAAAATACACTGCATGAATGGAACTGACTCAACAAATAAAGAATCCACACTTCATAAACTTCAGAACAGGAATAGGTGCATTGTGCATCATTAACTAGATTGCAATAGTAATTGAGTACTATATATGTGACCAATCTAATGTAACAACATATAATGAATCTGAAAACAAAAGTGTGGATGTTCTACAATGTATACAATGACAATAAGAAATCCTCACCAATAAATATATAATGAAAGAAAACAACCTACTAATATTATGATTCGTGCTAAAGAGGAGGGCCCTTCCCCCCTAATGGGGTGCAAGAATGGAACAAAATCTAGTTAAATATTCAAAACAAAATTCATAAAATAATCACCGGAAACATGTTCTATTAAAGTAACTGAAAGGTACAAGATCAATATGTCGGTACTATTCCTTTGTTTCTGTCCCCTTCTTATGAGACTGAGCCTTTTTATAAAGTCTTTTACAAGCTCCAAAATTAGGGAATGTGATGCAGGAGCATGAGTCTTATAGAAAAAAGGCTTCATTAATTATTCCAAAAATCCAAAAAAAGTTACAAGAAAAGGTGTTGGTACCTTTAGCTATCAATTTACAGTTGTAATAGATAGGGTTGAACTATTATTTAGGAGGATTGAACAGTTTTAGATTTGTTTCAGCATATTTAGCTTTAGTTGATAGATTTAGGGAAGATATTATATAGTTAGGATTTTTTCTAAAATAGAAGAATTCGATTCTCAAGAAGAGGTCGACTGTTATATAAAAAACCTATAAAATGTAACCTCTGAAGAGGAGAAATTTGAATTTGGACCATGGAGGACTTGATTTAGAGGATTTTGCCTCTGTTTTAATAAAATTGCAGAGTTTATTATTCTTTTGTATTCTTGGCAAGTTCCCGGAGGGTTTTACCCTTCGAAAACCCATTTGGTTTTTATATATGCTATGTAGAATTTCAGTTATTAATTATGTGTAAAGGATTCAGGAGGAAATAAAAGAAATTATATTTATGGCTTGATATTGAATGGTTGGAAATGGCCTCTGTTTATTGAGTTATGTAGCAGAAAAGGAGGTTCTGAGGGATTGAAGTCAAACAAAGGAAAGCCGATTTTTTTTGTTGTTTAAACTCACATTAAAAACAAAGTTTTCAAGAAAATCATTTTTGGAGGAAACCAGGCACTGTTGTCACACAACCTTTGGGTTGTGAGCATTTTTATTCATTTTGAACACGATCAAATCATATTTCGACACGTCACGGGCATAATACCACCCATTTTGTGTTGCTTTTGGGTGATAAAGTCCGGAGGTCGAATGAATGCCATAGCCATCCGATTTGATCTGTGGGAGATCCGACAGTGTTCGCGTCGATAGTTGCACTGGATTTAAAACAAGGTGTGGACCCGACGTTTATTGCAACAGAGTTTTATTAAAAGGTTTGAAATCCGAAACATTGATTCCGAAGGTTTTTAATAATGTTTCCAAAGGTTTGAATATTATTTCAATAAGAGTTTTATTAATAGTTGGAGGTTCGGAAATACATTTCTGAAAGGTTTAAACATAGTTTTAAAAGGAAATTATTTCATTACCGAGAGGGTTCTAACCTTTTTTCGAAAGTCAATTATAATGTTCTTGATGGGTTTAAACATTGGGTTAAGTGAGTTATATTCTTTTCGAAGGGTTTTTAAAAAATTGTTCCAAAGGTTTAACACTTTATAAAGTGTAGCATTATGTTATGAATGTATAAGAAAATTTTTGCTTCTAAATGTGCATTTTTATAAATAAATCAATCAAATCTCAAAAATTTTGATGAATGAGAGTGGAAATAAGGAATTGGAACAAATTCCTCTTGAGTTGGAGAACATTGTGACTAAGTTTCAACAACTCTCCTTAAAGCCTGCACCCACACTGCCATCATTTGTGGTATAAGAGCAGTCTTCAGAGAATTTTTTAGACACTGAACAAGCTTCCAAAAGTTAGAAAAATAAATCCAATATGGATGTCAGAATTGGTAGAGGTGGAGCTGGTAGAGGAAGAGGTAGACCAGTTGCCAATGCCAAAGTACTAGAGACTATCCAATAGATTCAAGCTAGATTGGGAGCAATAGGAGAAGGACACCAAAGAGATCCTGAAGATGTAAGTGAACCTAAAGCTGAAGAAGAAGAAGAAAATGTTGATCTTACTCCTGATATGAGATTATTTAAATCAGTTTTAGGATCTACATCTAGGTCTAGACTTGAAGTATAAGCTTTTACAGGAGGATTGAATCCAGAAGAGTTGATAGACTGGATCAATGAAATGAATAAATGCTTTGATTATGAAGAGATGGGTGAATAAAAGGGAGTTAAGTTTGATGTCACAAGGTTGAAAGGACATGCAACACTTTGGTGGGATGGAGTGTGAGCAGAAAGAAGGAAAGTTGGTAAGCAGCCAATCAAGAATTGGAATAGAATGGTGGCAAAGCTGAGAGGTAATATTTTTCCTAGTGATTATCAACTTTCATTATTTAGACAAATGCAGAATCTTAGACAGAGATTAATGACATTAAAAGAGTACACAGAAGAATTTTACAAAGTGAGCATAAGAGCAAGACAAATTCAAGATACAACAGAGAAGATTTCCAAGTACATAAATGGTCTCACAAAGGAGATTCAAGATGAGATAAGTATATTACCTCCTAAAACAGTAGAAGAGGCTTACCAGATGGCCTTAAAAGCTGAAGAAAAACTCCTAAGAAAGCAATCTGCCAAAGGAAGAGGTACTTTCTGAGGAAGAGGAAGTCAAGGTAGTAGAGGAAGATCTACAACACCAAGAGATGGAGCTAGCAACATCTCACCTCAGCATGCACCCACAGAAGGTGATGCAAGTGTCGGAAGGAGTTATTATAGAAGAAGAGGAGGTAGAAACAGAGGAAGAGAAGTCAAATATTACAGATGTAACAAATTAGGACATAGAGCCTATAAGTTTCCAGAGAATGTGGGGACAAACGAGAGAAATGAAATTTTTTCTCAGACTGAAGAATAAGCAGCAAAGTTGCCTGAAACAGAGAAAGAAATTTTGCCAGAGAAAGGACAATCTTTGGTGATTAACAAGGTTTTGTTAAAACAAACAAAGGAAGTTGTTGAACCAACAAAGAGAACGACTTTGTTCATAAGTGTGTGCAAAGTCCAAGGGAAATGTTGTCAATTGCTCATTGATAGTGGCAATACAGATAATTTGGTCTCTACAGAGGTGATATAGAAGTTGAAATTGAAGATAAGGGAACATCCAACACCCTACAAGGTGTCATGGCTTCAGAAGGGACATTAGCTGATAGTAAAGGAACAATGTGAAATAGAATTGCATATGGGCAGCTACAAAGATAAAATCATGTGTGATGTGATGCCTATGGATGTGTGTCACATATTGCTGGGTAGACCTTGGTAGTATGACAGAGCAGTAGTACATGATTGAAAGAGAAACACTTACAAGTTTTTCAAAGATGGTATGAATCAAACATTGTTACCTATGGAAGAAGAATATGCATCAAGTAAAAAGTCCGATCCAAAGGATTTATTTTTGAGTGGAAAAGAATAATTGCAGCAAATTGAAGATGATGAGGTAAATTTTTCTTTAGTTTGCAAACCTAAGGTAGTATTTCATTCTACTAAAATTTCTGATTTTCCAATTGAAATTCAAGAAATGTTGGAGAGTTATTGTGATAATATTGTGGATGATTTTCCTGATCAATTACCACCTATAAGAAGAATCAGCCATCAGATAGATTTGATTCCAGGATCAAATTTTCCAAACAAAGCAGCTTACAGAATGAATCCTATAGAAAATGAAGAAATCAGAAAGCAAGTACAGGAATTGGTTGACAAAGGTTTTAGCAGAGAAATTTTGAGTCCTTGTGAAGTACCTACATTATTAAGTCCGAATAAAGATGCAGGTTGGGGAATGTGCACTGATTCAAGAGAAATCAACAAGATAACAATCAGGTATAGATTTCCTTTACCTAGAATTGAAGATTTGATGAATTGTTTTAGTGGAGCAAGATATTTTTCAAAACTAGTTTTGAAAAGTGGGTATCATCAAATTAGGATAAGGGAAGGAGATGAATGGAAAATAGCCTTTAAAACAAATGAGGGATTCTATGAATGGATGGTAATGCCTTTTGGTTTATCAAATTTACCTTGTACCTTTATGAGGCTTATGAATGAAGTATTAAAGGAATTTATTGGTAAATTTTTAATAGTATATCTGGATGATATATTAATTTACAGCAAAACAAAGGAAGAACACCTAAGACATCTTAATTATGTCTTAAGGAAGTTACATCAAGAGAAGTTACTGATAAATTTAAAGAAATTTTCATTCATGAAGGAAGAATTGGTATATTTAGGTTTTGTTTTTTTTGTTGAAGGATTAAATATGGATCCAAAGAAGATAAAGGCAATTGTGGAGTGGCCTTCACCAAAAAGTGTTTTTGAGGTAACAATTTTTCACGGTCTTGATAGTTTTTATAGAAAATTCATAAGGAATTTTAGTAATATCAATGCACCTATCATTGAAACCATAAAGAAGGAAAAACAACCATTCAAGTGGACTGCTGATGCTTAAAGGAATTTTCAGTTCTTGAAACAAATGATAACTGAGAAACCTGTCTTAGTTTTGCCTGATTTTAATAAACCTTTTCAAGTGAAATGTGATGCTAGTGGAGAAGCTACTGGAGCTGTATTAAGTCAAGAAGATAGACCTGTATAATATTTCAGTGAGAAGCTGAATGAGACAAGAAGGAAGTATTCTTCTTATGACAAAGAATTTTATGCAATTGTACAGTCATTGAAGAAGTGGAGACATTATTTGATGTCTAAAGAATTTGTGCTATATTCAGATAATCATTCTTTACAATATATTATGCCACAACCTAAATTGAATCAAAAACATGGAAAATGGGTCGAATATATTCAAAGTTTTAACTTTTTATTGAAGCATATAAGTGGTCAAGCAAACAAGGTAGTTGATGCCTTGAGTAGGAAAAGCATTCTTGTTCAAGAAAGTCAAATTGAAGTGTTAGGTTTTGATTTTCTTAAAGAAATATATAAAACAGATTTGGATTTCAAGGAAGCATTTGAACCATGTTGTAATCCTGTTTTGATAGACAGAAGTCAGTCGTTAGATTATTTCTTGCAAGAGGGTTTATTGTTCTAAAAAAATCAACTGTGCATACCAAATTTTTCTATGAGAGAAAAATTAATCAGGAAAAAACATAGTGGTGGACTTGATGGAAATTTTGGTGTTCATAAGAATTATGAACAACTAATTCATTTTTATTTTTGGCCAAAGATGAGATCTGAAGTGGAAAATTATGTGAAAAATTGTAAAATTTGTCAATATGCAAAAGGGAAAAGTCAAAATGCAGGTTTGTACATTCCATTACCTATTCCATACAGACCTTGGGATATGGTAAGTATGGATTTTGTTTTAGGATTTCCTAAGATATAGAGACGGAATGATACAATTTATGTTGTAATTGACAGATTTTCAAAAATGGCACATTTTATTCCATGTTATAAAACCAGTGATGCTACTCATGTTGCAAATTTATTTTTCAAAGAAATTGTCAGATTACATGGGTTACCTAAAAGTATTGTCTCTGATAGAGACAACAGATTTTTTGGTGATTTTTGGAGGACATTGTGGAAGAAGCTTGGTACTAAACTGATTTTCAGCTCAACTTATCACCCTCATACTGATGGACAGACTGATGTAGTGAACAGGAGTTTCGGTAATCTTTTGAGAAGTCTTGCAGGATAACATCCTAAACAATGGGATCATATTTTACAACAGGAAAAATATGCATATAATGATTCACCTAATAGAAGTACAGGACAGAGTCCATTCCATATATTTTATGGAATGCACTGAAGAGGAGTATCTGATTTGAGGAACTTGGGAAAAGAAGAAATGAGAAGTGCTGAAGGAGAGGAATTTGCTTCAGAAATTCAAGAAATACATGAACAGGTAAAGCAGCAGCTACAAGACAGTAGCATCAAGTACAAGAACAAAGAATATTTGAGAAAAAGAGAAGTTAATTCTGAAGTTGGAGATTTGGTTTTAGCACACTTGAGAAAGGAAACATTTCCAAAGAGAGAGTATAACAAATTAAAATTCAAAAAGATAGGACCATGCAGGATATTGAGGAAATTTTTTGCTAATGCCTATGAAATTGAATTACCTTCTGATATTGGAATATCTAAAATATTCAATGTTGCCGATTTATACAGATATGAAGGTGGTGGCACAAATGAAAGACCAGCAGACAGAGAAAAAATTGACTGGGTAAAACAGTTACCCACAGCAAACAAGATACAGCCAGAGAGGATCTTAGACAAGAAAGTGTTTAAGAAGACCAGGGGACAGGAGTATTTTCAATACTTGAGCAAGTGGAAGGATCAACCAATTGAAGATGCTACCTGGATGACAGAAGCCATGCTGCAGAAACTGGGCAGTTTTGTGGAGGAGCTCATGGACAGGAGCCCATGAAGATTCTTGTCCTTAGGAGTCTGATGCAGGAGCATGAGGCTTAGAGACAAAAGGCTTCATTAATTATTCCAAAAATCCAAAAAAAGTTACAAGGAAAGGTGTTGGTACCTTTAGCTGTCAATTTACAGTTGTAATAGATAGGGTTGAACTATTATTTAGGAGGATTGAACAGTTTTAAATTTATCTTAGCATATTTAGCTTCAGTTGATAGATTTAGGGAAGATATTATGTAATTAGGATTTTTTCTAAAATAGAAGAATTCAATCCTGAAAAAGAGGTCAACTGTTATGTAAAACACCTATAAATTGTAACCTCTGAAGAGGAGAAATTCAAATTTGGACCATGGAGGACTTGATTTAGAGGATTTTTCCTCTGTTTTAATAAAATTGTAGAGTTTATTATTCTGTTGTATTCTTGGCAAGTTCCCGGAGGGTTTTACCCTTCGAAAATCCATTTGGTTTTTATATATTCTGTGTATAATTTGAGTTATTAATTATGTGTAAAGGATTCAGGAGGAAATCAAACAAATTCTGCTTTTGGATTGAGATTGAATGGTCGGAAATGGCCTCTTTTTATTGAGTTATGCAGTGGAAAAGGAGGTTTCGAGGGATTGAATTCAAACAAAGGAAAGGCAAAAAAAACCATGTTTAAACGTGTATTAAAAACAAATTTTTGAGGAAAAGCAGTTTTGGAGGAAACCAGGCACTGTTGTCGCACAACCTTTGGGTTGTGAGCGGTTTTATTCATTTTGAACACGATCAAATCATATTTCAACACGTCATGGGCGCAATACCACCCATTTTGCATTTCTTTTGGGTAATAAAGTCTGGAGGTCGAATGAATGCGATAGCCATCCGATTTTATCTATGAGAGATCCAACGGTGTTCGTGTCGGTAGTTGCATGGGGTTTAAAACAAGGTGTGGACCCGGCGTTTATTGCAACAGAGTTTTATTAAAAGGTTTGAAATCCGAAACATTGATTACGAAGGGTTTTAATAATATTTCCAAATGTTTGAATATTATTTAAATAAGAGTTTTATTAATAGTTGGAGGTTCGGAAATACATTTCTGAAATGTTTAAACACAATTTTAAAAGGGAATTATTGCATTATCGAGAGGGTTCTAACCGTTGTTTAAAATTCAATTATTATGGTCCCGAAGGGTTTAAACATTGGGTTCAGTGAGTTATAATGTTTTCGAAGGGTTTTTAAACATTGTTCCTAAGGTTTAACAATTTATAAAGTGCAACATTATGTTATGAATGTATAAGGGACTTTTAGCTTCCAAATGTGCATTTTTATAAATAAATCAATTAGATCTCATAAATTTTGATGAATTAGAGTGGAAATAAGGTATTGGAACAAATTCCTCTTGAGTTAGAGAACATTGTGACTAAGTTTGAGCAACTCTCCTTAAAGCATGCACCCACACTACCATCAAAATGAATCAGTCATGAGAATCTCGTGATTCTCATGTTGATCGAATTAAAATAAAATAGAAATTTTTATAAATTGTTTTCAATTAAAAGTCCTATTATGGTTACAACATCCTTGTAATCGTAACTACTTAGATCATTCTTCAACCAACCACATATAGTTACTTTTCATGGTACTGTCTTTAGAATATCGTCCATGGTCTTTGGAAATTTGGTTTGTAACATCAACTTTAGGATGTAACAACAAACTCGGGGTTTCACAAGAAACTTAGGGTGTAGCAACAAACTAGAGGTGTAACAATGAGTGAGAGCAACAGTTTTTTACCCGTGGTCTTTAGTAATTAAATCAGCACCTGAGAGAAAAACATACAAAATATCTCTTCCACAATGGACCTTGATAGTCATTCCAAAAAGACATTGTTTCATTCATTATTTAACACAAAATGGCATCATAATATGTGAGAAAGAAGATTCTTCTTTAACCAAGGAGAGTGGCATTGTGTCAAGTAATTTATAGATTTGCTGACGGGAAATGAAAAAAAAAAATGAAAAATGTGTCTGAAATATTCTTAAATATTGCACCCAACACATGGAATAAATGAGTCATAATCATTACACTTACAAAAAGTATTAGGTTTCAAATGTAATCCAAATGAAATGAAGACTTGATGTCAAATGAAACATGAGGAAAACAATATGTACAATGAGGTGAGGAATATGAAGGTGGGTAATAGGAAAATATGGGAAGGACATTGAAACCATAAGAGAGTAGTTGGGGATAAGAAAAAAAAATTCAAGTAGAGGAATAAGTGATTGAAACATATTATTTTTTAGACGACTTCCATGTCCAAATGGTCAATCCTTCCTATCATTAAGGGATATATTAAGCTTGAGCAAACGAAAATGGGATTTTCTTCGTCCTTGAGTGAGTGACTACCATCCTTATAGTTACCTAATTCGAGAGGCTTCTAAGACAAGACACAAGGAAAGAATATGAAAAAATAAATGAAATATAACATAAACACCTTGAGGAATTTGAGAACGAAGAGAAAGGCACATAACAATTCTTCTAAAACCAAATGATAAGGGATTTTTTATAAAAAAATAATGAAAATAGTCAAGAAAGGAGAGCTCTAACTTGTCACCACTTAATCTTTATAAGGAAACTTCGAAGCCAAAATTCACATGCACACGTGTGATTCATGGGAAAATGTTAGGAGTAAGAAAAATAAGTTTGGGTAATTTTCTTCCTTGAGATGAGTGGCATGAAATAAATGAGATATAGGGTTTCCAAGATAACTAATAGGAGAACAAGATTAAAGACTCAATGAAACACAAAGGTGAACATGATCTAAAATGAGACAATGAGGATGAGTTCGAATACCAAGATGGAGGAAACGAAACCAAAATAGATCACTTTGTAAAATGTGGATAAAACTGAAAGAGGTCTAGGAAGTCACCACTTAAATTTTTGAAGATGACTTGGAATATGAGATTGGAGCACCCACCCCATGTACAAGGAGGAAGTGGGACATTTATAAAATAAATTGGTCCTTGATTTTTCCTTAAGATGAGTCGCATGGAATAAACGATCTACCATTTTTACATATATCGAAAATATTACGTTTCCAGGACCTTTGATAAGTGGGATTCCTTCATTCCTTGAGATGAGTGGGATGGAATAAAGGAGCCACCCTCCTTACACTTAGAAAAAGGGTGGTTTTTCCAAAAAAATCCATAAGGCAAGCAAACCAAACCCTAAATGAAGAATAAGGAAAAAACCATACAGAATGAAAAGAGGAAGGTGAAGGTGAACAACGAAGTTAAAGAAATTAAATCACACATAATAGTTTGGTAAAATAACAACAAATTTATCAAGCATATAGAGGTCTAGGTGGTGACCATCTATTTTTTTTGGGATAGATTTCAATCCCTAATTTCCATGCTCACCCTTGCATCAGGAATACGTAAGCCTTTACCCAAAAAAATGGAGGTTTCCCTCTTGTGTACACCCACAAAAAGTTTGGTTTTCCAAGATAAACCATGAGGCAAAAATATCAAAGAATAAATGAAACACGTGGAAAATAACATGTAGAGTGAGAAGATAAGGATTAATATGAATAATAATGTAGAGGAAATGAAAATATGGGGGATGAGTTTGTAAAATGAAAAAATCATTCTCAAGTAAGGAGATGTTTAGGCGGTCAACACTTAGCACTTATAAACCTAAGTTAAAAACCATACCCATGTGGAGGGAAGAAGTGAGGAGACCAAAAAAAATTAGTGTTCCCTTTCCTTGATATTATGAATGTCTTAGTTACTGTCTCTCCCAATGTCAAGATTAATGTTGTTTCCATTGCTACACTATATTATAGTTATGATTTCATTTCCTAGAAAAGTGTCATTTCATGTGAATAATGATGATAAACAAGTAAATTATTAAATTCACTTGACATTTAACTAATAACAATTTTTTTCTTTCTTTCTAAATAAGACTATTCTATTAATATGAACATAGTATACAATTCAAAGCTTGCATCTAAAATTGCTATGCTAGCTAATTCTGGAGGGAGAAGAGTTCAAAAGGACAAAAATATGATCGCTCTAGATGGGGAAACCGGTCCAAAAACTATTTTTCTTAGAAGGGAAACTAGCATTAACCAGAAAAGACCAAGATTTTTCCAAATTTCTCAGGAAAAACATGATATCTGAGATATTAAACAAAACAGAGAGAGGAAACCTCTCATTTCTATGATTGCATGTCATGCTATGTGTCATGAGGCTGTGGCGGAGGCTGTTCGATGACAAGACACCTGTAATCATCAAAATAATCCTCATCTTTATTCGAGTGTTGCGCGTTGGGCTCGGGCGTGGTAGTGGTGCGCACAAGATTTCCACTGTCTTTCCTGTTCTCATCCACCGAGCGATCTGGACTGCTTCTTCCACTGCCTTCGTTATTTGAGGAGTGTGCTCTTGGTTTGACCGACAGAGGTTCAAATTTTCGAGAGTGTTAAGGGGGTGCTAGAGAAATTGTAGATTTCTTGGGACGTTTCTAAAATCAGACCCATCAGAGCTCGAAGGCATCTCTTGAAATTTGAGAGTGATGGTGGTTGTAACTCGAGGTCTGTCCAGGGAGCAATCATAATGGAATTGAGATGAATTATCCTCAGGAGGTAGGGAGCGACTGTTTGAGTGAATTGAGATGGGTAGGTGTGAGGACTGGCCCCTACATCAACCACCACGACATCGCATTCTATGCCTCTGCGACATGCTTGAGCAGGAGTGAGCATGAGGGAGGCTGACGTGCAGAGGCGTTGAGGTCAAGGGTTGTTTTGCGTGTAGAGGCGGCAAGATTGTGGGATGGTAGGAATGATGAGGCATCGAGGCCAACAGAAGATGAAGGTCATAGTGTGTCTCAGAGCGCAAAGGGGAACTCGGAGCAGAGAAGACTCACAAGCGAAGGCGGGAGGAAGAGAATGACAGCGAAGGAGGGAGCTACGCCATGAAGTAATGCTCAGGGCTACAGACTGGATGGGTGGTAAGGAAAAAGGCAGAGACAGTAATGTGGACATGAGGCAAGCAACTGGAGAATTTAAGGGCTGAAAAATAGGCCCCATGCATGGCCATGTGCCACGCAGTGGAGCTACCACCTCCTGTCCCAAATTAAGCACCCGCATCCGAGGTTAACAAATAAAAAATTAATAAAGAATTTTTTTTTCAATTTTTATGTATGTTTCTACCCGAGAACATGTAAATTGTATCAATCCTTCATTAATAATTAAAAAAAATCAAAACATTTTTATTTACCAACCCCTAATTCTAAAATAATAATAGTAATATTTATATTAATAAATGACCATTCAAGAGTACACATTTAAAAAAAATGTATATGGTTTCTAGTTTAATTTTTTACAATGTTTCACTGTACTTTTTGTATTACTTATTATTGAAAAAAAAGCAAACAACATTTTTTTATTTTATAGTTTAAATGCTTTCATTAAGAGGGTTTTAGCACTATAACTACAACATATTAACAAAAGCTAAATAAATAATTAAATATTAATTACATAATATTCAAAATTTAAATTAAACCAATAAAAATAAAATAAAAACTAATACATAACTTGTGTATTTCTTGGATTGCAAGTGTCGATGGTATGTGATGGGATGAATGTCGAAAGGACGACGGAAAAAAAAAAGAAAAAGAAAAAAAAGAAGAGATATTTTCTCATTTTATAAAAGATCTAAATATTTTAATAAAATTAAATTATTTATAAGTTCAATTAAAATTTATAAATTCACTTAATTTAAAAAAAAAAAAAATGAGTAATATAATTTATATAAGATTTTTTTATTAAATATGTTACTACATATTTTTTGAGTTAATAATTATTTTTGGTATATAAGTAAATCTTCCACTAACAAATATAAATACAAATTCTAAAAATATTATGCAACCAAAAACTTAATACTAACAACTAATAACTAAATCAAATATATTTCTATATTAACTTACAAAAAGAATAATATAATTTCTATATAATTTAACCTTTAATATCATACATTAAAAAACAACACAACAATTACAATTTAAGATGTTCCCATTTATAAGCCGTTAGATAATATAACATAAAATAATATAATTTCAGACTTCATTTATTCGTTAGTGGCATTCAGTATTAGCAGCAAGAAACCCACAACTTTAAACGTACATGACCACCAAATAATATATTCCATCATAGTCTAATGAACTGGAGATACTATTTGAAATAATAATGATAAAGAACAATATATATAGAGGAAAGGGAGGTTTGATGCGCATAGAGAGAAAAGAAATTGCCATCATACATTTACAAGTAATTCTCCAATTGAATAAATGGAGAAGAGAGATGGGATATATAAAGCCAGTGTGATCACCTCTACTGACCAAACACAGAATGCCTACTTCTCTTCTATGATCAGATTTTTTTTTCCCTTTGTTAGTGACTTATAAATATGGGATTCATAATTTTGATTTGACTAATGTTAATCTTATAAATATGTATATACTTTTCCTTCTGCAACTTGTATTCTCATATTTTGTAAAAATAAAAAATAAAAAAAAAAGGGTAAAAAGTCCTAAACGAACAATCAAAGGACTTAGGAAAAAATAGTATACCCCAAAAGAAAAAGATAAATAAAACATGAAAGTGTGCAAGTCTAAATGCCACTACTTTTACCTTTTGCAGTTGATTATGGTAGAGTGAGTATAAATGCCATAATCTGTGATAAGTTGAACAAATTTAATCTTGACTCGTCATTTTTCAATTTCAAATGTTGTAGATAGAGAATAAACAATTGTCATATAGTTTAATCATGAAAATTAATTAGTTAGGTAGAGAATAAGTGAATCCAAAAGTTTATTCTAGATTCCTGGATGGAATAACTGTAGAATTAGATAGTTTTATTTCTTTCAGAAAGAACAAATGTTGTAAAGGTTGTTAGCCCAAATGCACCTAATCAAAATGGAAGAAAAAATGTTAACAGTGAAAATTGGATAGTTAGAAGAAGGTGACAAGCATCATTGTAAATATTATTCACCAGGGTTGCAAATAACTAACTTCCCTTCCCCATAGCCATTTATCATTCTAAACTATGAGTTAGAAAGGCTCAAGGAATTTCCTTGACTTCCCTTGGGACCGGACCTAAGGCTCTATGGCTGAATAGTTGAAAATGTTAAATGTCTATATTAATCCCACAAATCACATCATTTTCCATCATGCATTTATTTACTAGGAAAAATCAGAATTAAAAACCTCATTTTTACCTAATGATACTCTAATCCCCATTTGATTAACTTCCTACACCTTATGAAGTATAAAACCCTAAAAATGACATTTTATCCTAAGTTGAAGTGATGAAATTATCATAAATCTAAGCTTTGCTTTGATCTTCAATTTTCTTGGTTATAATTGTATGTTTTGAGTATTGATTTTTCCCATTTCATATTAACACCTAACATACTTTATTAACTCCTTATCAAAAATCCTAGTCCTATTAATATAGCTCCCTTTATTTAATATCCCCAAAACCCTCTTATAATATACTTTTCATGTCAAAGATATTAAACACATGTTGAAAAACATCCCGAAATCATCCCTTTGACATGAAACTTATCTATAATAAAATATCCCCTCTCCCCTATAGTTTTAGACCTTTGAGAAATCTGAAACTATATAATAAAAATAATATTAAAAATGCGCAATTTATTTACTAGTGTGTATATAAACCAGCAAAGAAAAAGAAGTGTATTTCACCTTTCCCCTCATAAGCTTTACCCATGGTGAAAGATTTAACCTTATCCCATTTTCCCGATACATATTCCCTTACCACAATATTAAACCCTGGTTAATATAATAATCCGCCCATTCCATGTATAAAATCCTTTTATACATAAATTTCATTAAACATAAACGAAGCCTCCTCACGTTCATTCCTGACCCTACGATCATCTTAATCCCTTTAATCCGACGGTCCAAACCAAACCCGATAAATCCTTCCCCTGTCCCCACCATTTCCTATCGGATTAATTTTAAACCATCGAGCTCCACTTACCGAATCAACGACGAAGATCATAGTACCTGGTCCCACATTATTTCCTCGCAGCTTCCTACCACATCTTAACCGTTCACTTCACTCAACCAAATCTGACGACACGGATTCCATATCGCATTTCCAAAGTGATCAAGAAATGTTCACAAAAAATTTTGCGAAAAAAGTTGTTTATGAAACCATGGCCCGCTACGTGTTCTAATTATATTGGATCACATTTCGCTAAAAACCAGTTACTGCCCAAGATCAATGTCATAACCACTAATGATTTCGCCTTCAAACGAAAAAACCACTCCCGCCATGTCAACTTGACCTGCAAATATTACTCCGCATGATCCATAAAAACTAAAGTTTTAACCATAGTTCTTTATCGTTTTTCATACCTGTGCGCCCTATCCCTCTGAGAATTAATCATAGACACCATTGGAGAGCTAATTTCAAATTAATTTTCCATCCTAAGACCATTTCCACTCTGAATAGTTTCTACCGAATACTCCCAGTGCCTTATCCCAAACAACTGCAACCAGTTTGAAGACTGGTACCACCTGCAATCCTCTTCGACCAAAACCATACCTGTTCAAAGGTATTTTCAGTAATCCAAGCCTGCAAATTTCAAATTTCTAAGTAAAAAATCAAACTAATTTGAAATTAAAAGCCAAAATTACCCATCTCAGAGTACTTAAACCTTAAAGAAACAGGGGAAACCCTGTCAAAATTTTCCCAAAATTTTCCGCTTCCTCATTAAAAATTTTAACCATCCAAAATCTATTCTTGCGGTTAAAATACCTTTGAATTACTGAAGAAACCATTGAAAATCCCTTTCCCGCCTTCTACACTGTACAAATCTGCATTTTCCTCATAAAACCCTCGCCCAGATTCCAAGTTTTTCCCAAATAAGCTTAATTGACCTTCTGCTTCCATAAAGAGCTGAGAAAACAATTTAATATTGCTCATTTTCTTCAAAAATGACTAAGAAGCAGGTCACCCCTAGAACTAGAGGTCCTAAACCTCAGAAGCCTACCTCCAGCAAGCTTCCAAATCCCAAACCTCCCAAAATTGATAAACCTACTCCTGTCCTAACTGCTGATTCTACTGAAGTAGTTAGACCTTTATGGCCTCCTATCACTATTGAAGAAAACAATCCTTTGATTGACTTGGATTACAGAATTGCTGATGCTACTCCTGAATTTGATCTTCTGGAAGTACATAGCTGGTGTCAGGAAAAATTTGAGAAGAAAATGGCCAATGATATACCTGTATGGGACTCCAACTTGCCCAAATATGTGCTTCCCATCACCCATCCTGCTTAGGATTTCATTAGGTTGTGTCAGATGCATTATATTACTGATCAAAGATGCATGGTTAACAAAGATAGTGAGGTCCTATTTTACATAACTTCTGAATCAATCAATGATATGCTCCAACTAAGCCATAATCCACTAGCAGTATCATTGTCAATTGAAGACTTGATTTGGATGTATTTAGACCTTGATTTCCCTAGGAAGTTTGAAATCCTTCAAAACTTCATGCCCAATCATGTCAACCTTCCCAAGGTAAATCCACCTTATGATACTTTTGATTTTCCTAAAGGCTCCAGACAGGTCATTTCCATGATGTCATTCATTTTAGGCTATGCTAATGATGAATTTACAGATGCCTCCATTTTAGGGTTCCTCTCCACTTTGTCTCTTGGACAATAGCCAGAATTGGTCTTTGACTTTTCCAAATTCATTGCTAACAATATACATTATGAGCTAATAAAGTTACCTGATGAAGGAGTGTTCAGATATACATCATACCTGTTACATGTTTTCCTTTTCTCTCAAGAAGATAATTTTCCCTTTGCATTACAGAAGATGGATATGGAGGGAAAACCTCTTTCAGTAATATTTTGGACTTCTCTTCTTAGAACAAATAGCAGTGAGTACAGTTACAGTGATTTCAATGACTTATTTATCAGACATGCCATGAGTTTGTTGGATAAAGCAGAGCCACCAAGGGTAAATGAAAAGATCAAAATGATTTTACAGTTGTCTGAAAACTGTAAAGCTGGAGATTGGTATTTATATAAAAATCACACAGAAATCAAAGTGTATGGTGCAATTTTGGCTCCATACAAATTACCAAAGTTTCTAACCACAAGGATCTTTGCCTTGGAATACTTAAGGAAAATTTTAGATGCTGATGCTGTAAACTTTATAGCATTAAAAAAGAAGGCACACTTCAAATTAAAAATTCAAATTGGCTCTTTCATAGTTAACAGCAGAGATGCTTCGAAAGAAGTAAGCAACAAATTAGCAGCATTCAATTTCCAAGAGAGTTTTTACTGGAATTATGACCCTCAGGGCATTTTAAGCAATCTCAGGGTCCAATGCAAGTTGACAACATTCCTCCATGAATCAAAGCCACTAATTGAAAAATATGTCGATCAGTTTGAATGGGTTGCAAAAACTTTAATTTATGATGATCAGGAGATACAAACAAATAATCTATAGGAAAATGAAATGGATAATACACAGGTGGTTACAGTTAACCAACCAGTCGAGGTATCCAATAAAAGGCCGAGGAAAGAGGAAGGATATTTGGCCGAGACAATCATTGAAAACAAATTTAAAACAGTCTACAGCAAAAATGCCAAAATTACTACTCTAGAAAAAGGAGTCATAAATGTGGATGATACTAATGATCAGCAAACAAATGATGAGACCACCATGATTGTTAATGAAAAAATCAGGGAAATTCAGAATGAACAGGTAAAAGCACAGGGAAAAGGAAAGGAAATGGTTGAAATAGAAATGAATACAAAAGCTTCCTCTTCCTCTAAAACAACAGAAGAAACTGATTCTGATATCTAGAAGAGGTTTAAAAAAATCAGGGAAAAGAATGAATAAATCAAGAATGAAGTTTATTCTAAAATTCTGAAGGAAAAACGAGAGGATAAAGACAAACTAGTGACAACATTTGATTACTCAACAAATAAAATGATCATGTCTTTTCTCCAACCAGTGGTAGTAGATCCAAAATCAGCCACAGACTACAGGAAGATATAATTTGTAGTGAATGTTGATACTATTCATGAACTAGATCAGATAGAGTTCCATAGGAGGGCATCAGAGATGCTATATTCAAAGGCAATAAGCAAGACCATGAGTACTACCATGCTTCAGAAAACTGTATCTAATTTTCAAACCCAAATGAAATTAGATAAAGCATCTCTGCATGCTAAGGATTTGAGGATCAAGTCCTTAGAATATTTGGTAATAGAAACAGAAGCAGATCCCTCTAATACTGAAGTTGCTAAGAAATTGATAAGGCATAAAAATGATGATATTGCAGCCTTAAGAAAGCAACTAAAATTTCCACAAAGTGAGCACCCTTAGGCAAAAGAAGTTCTTTAGGAAAAAACAGAAAAAGAGGAAACTATGCAACTTGTTTTGAAGATGACAGCTCAGATTAAAGATATGGAAATTCAAATAGAATATTTAATGCAAGAAAATTAAAGTTTGAAGAAATCTTAGGAATCCCCCATTCCCATAGTTATTCCAACTGTAAGTACAACTATTCCCTCTACATTGGAAGAACATTTGGCACCGAAAGGAGTATTGGCAACTGCAGTGTCAATGAATTCTAAAGATATCTCTGCCACTTCTTCATCTGCTTCACAGGTAAATCCAACATGGGAAACGACTGCTATAGTAAAGGCTATGGAATACATGTCCTTGAAAGATAAAGAGATAATCAGTTTAAAAGGCACCATCAAAAATCTTGAAACATGTAACAGAGATGCCTTAATCACTTCCAAAGGACATGAGCAGAGAGCCAACAGATTGTAGGAACAGGTAAAGATTCTTCGACAACAGGTTAATCTCACTGAGCAGGTATCTTATATAAAAAATTATCTTTGGAACAACATCATTCAGGGCATACATTTACAATGGCCCGCAATTCAAATTATCTATGAACAAAAATAGTTACTCAAAGCAGCCTGAATAGAAATACAGAAAACAAAAGAAGAGCTGGCTGACCAACCTGCTCAAGCCTTGAGACTTATAACCTTTTTGAATAGAAAACACAAAGAAGAGCTTGAAGAGCTAAAAATTCAGGACAAAACTGAAAGCATACTCCAAATCAAAAAAATCCTGAATAAGAGAAATATGATGAATAATTTGGAAGACAGATGCAAGGACATGAACTTGGCGATCACAAGATTTTGGGCCAAATACACAGTATTGTCGCAAGCAGGACTTCCAGACATTCATTCTTTGAATGAAAAATTTATGTCACAGAAAGATTATGATAACAAAATTAGAGCTTATGCCAAAGAGCATGTCAACAAACCTTTACCACAAGGATCTCCTACTGGTAATGTCATTTTGGAATATTTTGAAAACTTGTTCTTTTTACAAAATGAGATCAAACATATTTTCATGGCTAAGCCCAATTTTGCTAAGTATACAGAGGAAGATGAAAGTTACAGGAAATTGAAGAGTATGAGAATTCCCAGTGCAGAGCAATGGCAGGAATTCATTGATTTACTATGAAAATTTGCAGTCAAAGTATATCAAGATGAAAAATCAGTGGTTAAAGAGTATCAGTGGTCAAAGTGTATCAGTGAAAACAAAGGTTAATTCTGGTTATTTTTTAATTTACAACAGTAAACAGTAAAGAAACGGAGTAAAAGAGTATCAGAACAGAAAATGAAAGAGGAGTATACTACAAGTCATCTTCCACAATATATTTTTCGAAGTGCCAGCAATACTTCCGGCAAGACAAATAATCTATTTGATTAGATAAACTTTTCTATTTTTGTTGTAAAATAGGACAGCTCGCCTATCTATTTTGTAGCTGTCCCTCTTCTTATTTAATAATTCCTATTTTCTCTTTAGATATTCTCTCAAACTTTTGAGATATTTTGTAAACAATTTACTTGTATAAATACTTCATTCTTCGAAGTATTTTGGGTGGAATAAAATTATCAAGACTACTATAGAATTTTCTGTTGAAAACATTGGGATTCTATGTGAGTTAATTTGAAGAAGCAGGTTGGGAATTGAAGAAAATATACATCATAACTAATGATCCTCGTGCTGATCAGATGAGTATTGTATCTTCCAGTTTTCATTGTTTATTTCTTTAAGTTTCATTCATACATCTTGTGTTATTTTCCATCTTAAATGAATAACTAGGAAAGGTATTATAGAGTCAGTGTAAAAGGCTCTCATGTTTTCTGCTGATTTCTAGACTTTAGAATTATTAATTTCTCTTTAGTCTCGTTTGACATCAATTTCCCTCTTCCTTTTCTGTGATCTAAGGATTCATAATTTCCCTTAGCCCAGATCATACCACTTCATCATAATAGCCTTTTCAAACCCTTTGAAGATCATCTATCTTTTCGTTAGTATATCTGTTCTTTAGACCTTAGTTTTCTAGTCTTGTTTGCTATAAATTTGACCCCATTGCCCAATGGTTAGGTAGAACTTTATATTGTTTCCCTTGTAGCCCTTTATTCCCACCAACATTTAAAAAATCAAACCAAATTTTCCACTCATAGCTAGCCTAACATCCATTATAAAACAAAGCTAAATCTTGAGGAGATATCCCTCTCCGGAATTTAGGAAGGCTAGATCCTATATTTCAAAAGGGGTTCTTAGTTACCGCTAGTTTTCTTTAACTATAAACCAAAATCCCACGACCTAAGAATTACTAGGGTGATAACATACTGGTGACCATATTGGGGAACTAACCACTCTCCAGTTTTAAGTTTAATCTTGGAGGAAGATTTTTAAACATATCTTTTCTACTTTAAGATTAAGTTTAAAGGTTGTGGGTATCTATATGATAATAATTCTGGCTCCAAAGAAAGTCTATTATACTCGATCCAACCCTGATCCCAACCCTGCAGATATAGTAGACAATCTGGACCAGATAGGAAAAAAAGAAAAAACGAATTGTTAGTTTTGAAACTGAAGTACCCCTGAAAAGAGCTGATTCTTTACCCAAAGAATTAGTAAGCTTATCAGATATGGAATTTGATTTGAAGTTTTAAAAATCACTATTTAGAACCAAGCTTGAAATTGATTTAAAGGAAACTATTTTAGATCCTGTTTTTACTTCTTTTGTGAATGAGAAACAGAAAGTTGTTTCAGCACCTATAAAATCAGATAAAACTCAAATTCAAAGTCCAGTAGAAAGGGTAAGTGTCACACGAATTAAATACATTGATGAAGCTATCAAGTTAGCCAATTTTCTGTGTCAATTTAAACCTCTAGTTTCTCAATTATCCACCACCATCTTTCTAGCAGCAGATTCTACTGTGTATGATGCCACTTCATTTACAGATTCCACTATTAGTTCACCCCCAGAGCCTATTAGTCCTGTGTTGCCTTTGCAGCCTAGGATCATATATTCATCATATCCTTAATACATCACTAGTTCATCCACAGAACCATTCATCCCCGACCTGCCTTTGCAGCCTAAAGTAGTATTTCCATCATTCACTAAATCAATTATAACCACCACCATAAGCTCTATCGATACCACTTCTTTTTCATCTCCTTTTCAAAGCTCTTCAAGTTCAGCCTTCAGCACATCTACTATTGTAACCAGCACTATTCCTACCACAACTACTATGCCTCCCAGTTTAGCAAAAATCCAAGTCATGGCAGCTAGATATGCTCCCTTGGTCTTACCTCAAAATCTCCATGACATGCCCCAAAATTACCAAAAGGATATCCCATTGTTTGATAATTTTTCACAAATTACTGCACAACGATATATCACTAGAATGAATTATTTTTGGGAAATTTATGAGATAGATGAGTCTGATATTAGAATGAGCTTATTTTCACAAATCTTAACTGGAGAAGTAAAAACATGGTTTAGAAGTTTAGATGCTGGTAGTATAGCAGACCTAGTTGCATTCCATAGAGCTTTCCTAAATAAATGGGAAAAGAAGAAAAATCCCATGCAAATATTATCCGAGTTTGATGCTATTAAGAGAGCCCCCAATGAATCTTTCCAAGATTTTTGCACTAGATACAATAGTGTTTACAATTCTATTCTTGCAAATCTTAAACCCACTGCATATTCTGTGCTACTAAAATTCCCTTATTGTTTTGATGTAGACATGGCCTACCAACTTAGAGAAAGAGATGCCAAGACACTAGAACAAATGTAACTAAACGTTGTAGGTGTAGAAATCAATATCCTTGCTAAGAAATCTAGACTTAGAAATGAGAGGAGGGTTACCATCAAAGAAGAGACTTCAAACTTAGATGGTAAATTTGATTTTATTAACAAAACATTAGAAAACGTAGTTGAGATACTAGACCACATTGAAAGGAAACCACAATGGGAGAATCAATCCCAAATCAGGAATCCAAACTACAGGAAAAACAATAATCCTGGGAAAGGCAAAGAACCCTCCCCAAATCAGAACATAAGACCCCCAATCCAAGAGAAATTTCCAGAGAGTTCTCAAAACAATTTTGAGGATGAGGAAGACATCAACATAGTTATAGGGATAGATGAAAACAATACAATTTTCCTCACTCAGGAGGACTAGGAACTCTTTGAGCTACAATAGTTCAAAGTGGAATATGGTGAATCCTTTGACTATAAGCAAGGTTATGAGCTCACAATCAATGAAATTCATAGCCAATATAACCTTAGGAGCAAGAAAATCAATGACCCTACTACAAAAAACAATGCTCCAACTCAACAAAGCCAAAACAAAAAGAATACTGAGGCTCCCAAAACGAAATTTTTGCATATTCTTCCTAGAGAAAATAAAAAAAATTCAAACCCACCCAGTCCTAAAAAGCAACATAGTCCAAAGATTATAGATATCACTGATGAGGTGGCTCAATTCTCTAAAGATGCCCAAAAGGCTAATACCGCAAAGACCACCAATTCAGCAACAGTTAATGATCCAAAAAGGAATCCAGCTAACTCAAAATCATCAAATCCTAAATCTTCTGCTGAGAATTTCAAATATGATAAAGCATTTGCTAACACTCAAACTATTCCTGAAAAAACAATTAAAGATAGCAGAAACTAGGAAACTCAAACAGAAGACAAAAGAAAACCTCAAGCCAAAGGTAAAAATGTTGACACACAAGAAAAATCATCCCAAACAATAGTTCCAAAAGATGAAATAATTCAAGCTATCAAATCTCAGTCAACATTTAACATCCAATCTGAAATATCCAAGTTAAAGATAGCTTTTCCCTTAGTTGAATTGGCTAAAAATGACTTGTATAGATCTATTATTACTGAAACATTGAACGTAAATGAAAATGAGGATACAATTAATATGAGTGAGGATAGACCTAAATTAATCTTTGGTCCAAATGTAGATGGTAAGCATTCAGATGGGTCAGTACCTCCATTTTATTTAATTCTTACTATACATGATCAGATATTACACAATGCTATGCTAGATACTGGAGCTTCCCATAACTTAATGCCCACAACAATAATGGAAACCCTGAATCTAGACATAACCCGGCCATATAAAGATCTATTTTCATTTGATTCATCTAAAGTCCAATGTATATGATTGATTAAATATATGTGTGTAAATTTAGTCCAATATCCTGGTAAAAGCATGATCATGGATGTTGTGGTAGCTGATATCCCGCAAAAGTATGGCATGCTTCTTTCTCGCTCATGGGGAGCAGAGCTGCAGGGATCTCTACAACTTGACATGATTTATGCCACTATCTCGGTATTTCTCTATAAAGCTTTATAGAGAAACCTTAATGAAGTTTATGATCAATAGTGTTGACAGACCTAAAAATTACCCAATCTATTCAACTCCTATTGATCTTGATTCCTTTATTCTCTATAACTCTGATAAAGCCAAACTGAACTCACTGATAAGAAGCTTAAAATAATGGATGATTAAATTGGTCATGAGGCTTTATGGCATTTGGATTTTGATGGATCAGTGAATAAATCAAGAGCTGGAGCTGGTGTATGGATTACCAACATTGAAACAAGCCATTCCCAAAAACATGCCTTTAGATTGAATTTAAAATGTACTAATAACATGGTTGAATATGAGGCTTTAATCTTAGGTCTTCAAATCATTATAAAATTGGGAGGGCAACAAATATTAGTCATGGGATATTTAGAGAGAGTTATCAAGCAAATAAACACAAAATAATTTTTCCACAATCCCATACTGGCCAAATATAGGGACATAACACATGATTTGGTTGAGGATTTGTTAAAAAGCAAGTTCTCTATCATCCCTAGAGAACAGAACATGCAAGCCCATTGTTTAGCAACCTTTGCCAGCACTTGCAAATTCCCATTTTCACCATTAAAAAAATACACTGCTAAAATCAAACACATACCTATTGTCCCAGATAATGTAAAATACTGGCAAATTTTCTCAGAAGATGAACAAATATATCACTTATTGAACAATGAATGAGAGTTTCAAAACTTCCAAATTGATAATGATTGTAATATAGATTCACCTTGTAACATAGATTCAATTTTTTGTCAAATAGATGATTTAGATGATCTAAATGTACATAATTTTGATAAACCTACTATATTTACTCAGAGTGACATAGATGAATTGGAAAAAGTAGATATAGAGGAAATGATGGAAGATGAACTAGATTTTATTGATTTAAAACATAACATTTTACCCAGAGGTTTAACTCCACTAGAAGACTTGTTTGATTCCAATGATGTGCCCAAAAGGCCAAAAATGGAACCAGTCAGGTCTGATATAGAAGAGTATAACTTAGGGATAAATGAAAAACAAAAAATGATCAAACTATCAAAGTCCTTGTCATCAGAAGAAAAGGTTAAATACATATAACTTTTGAAAGAATATCAGGATGTTTTTGCATGGAGTTACGAAGATTTGAAAACTTACAACAAAGACATAATTCAACATAAGATTCCTTTGAAAGAAAATCAAAAACCTTTTCAACAGAAACTAAGAAGGATTAATCTAATCTTGTTACTTTTAATCGAGAAAGAAGTTAAAATAATGTTTGATGCAGAAATAATTACACCATTCAGGTATTCTAATTGGGTATCTAATTTAGTGCCCACCTGAAAGAAAACAGGAGTATTTCTACTGTGTATAGACTTCAGAAATCTTAATAAAGATTCCTTGAAAGACAATTACCCCTTTCCTAAAATGGATCATATTTTGCAGAGGGTGGTAGGTTCTTCAAGAATTTCTTTACTAGATGTTTTCTCTGGTTATGATCAAATTCTAGTTCATAAAGATGATCAAACTAAAAATTCATTTACTACTCCTTGGGGCACTTTCATGTATGTGAAAATGCCTTTTGGATTGAAAAATGTAGGAGCTACTTTTCAGAGGGCAATGGATATTGCCTTTGCTAAGGAGATCCATGAATTTTTAGTTATCTATGTTGATGATATTACTGTCTTTTCAAAAACAAATGATGAACACTTAGATCACCTGAGACAAGTCTTTATCAAATGTAGAAAATATGGTATATCCCTTAATCCTAAAAAGACTCTTTTTGAACTAGAATAAGGAAAACTGTTAGGTCACATAATCTCCAAGGAAGGAATTAGAATAGACCCTGTAACAATTGAAGCTATTTTGAACCTTCAACCACCAAGAAACATAAAGGAACTTCAAGAATTCTTGGGTAAAATCAAATTTCTAAGAAGATTTATCTCTAATCTGGCTGAAATCATAAAAGATCTCAACAATATGCTTAAAAAGGACTCTGCAATAAAATGGACAATAAAGGCCAAACAATCTTTTGAATCCATAAAACAAGCCTCGACAAAAGCACCAGTCCCCATCAGCCCAAATTATAGAAAAGATTTCATAATATGTTCCTTTGCATCTAAACACACCATAGCTGCAGTTCTTCTGCACAAAACAATAAAGGTTTTGAAGAACCAATTGCATTCTTTAGTAAATCCCTCAGAGATGCACCTTTAAAGTATAATATAATGGGAAAATAGGCTTCAGCCCAGGTTAAAGCCATCAAGGATTTCAAAGTGTACATAATTCATTCACACATCATTGCATATGTCCCCAATGCAGTAATTAAAGATATTCTGAGACAAGATGGACCTGATAGTAGGAGTGGAAAGTGGACAGCCACTATCCTTGAGTACAATCTGGAAATCAATCCAACAAAGCTCATTAAAGGACAGGGTTTAGCCAGATTGATGGATGAATCAAATTGCAATGCTTTAGACATTAATTTCATTGCACAAATAGATGACTAGGACGAGATGGCGACTCCATTGATTAGTGAGGCCTATCTAGACTCACCATGGTACTTTGATATTATCTTTGTACTAACACATTTACAAGCTCCTCCTAGGCTAACTAAAACCAAAGCAAGATTCATAAAATAGAAAGCAATTAGGTTTCGTATCTCAAACAATGCACTTTACTAGAAAGAAAATACTAGGATTTTACTAAATTGTTTATTAAAATGTGAGGCTGACAAAATTCTTTAGGAATTTCATGCAAGTGACTGTGGAGGCCACCTATACTGGAAGAGCACAGCTGACAAAATACTGAGAGCTGGTTTTTATTGGCCAACTTTATTCTTTGATGTTAAAATATTTGTTACCTCTTGTCACAAATGCCAAATTTTTAAAGGGAAAAAGAAGCTATCGCCTTTACCTCTTAATCCTATATCAACTGAAAAACCATTTCAACTATGGGGGTTAGATTTCATTGCTGAAATACATCCTCCATCTTCAGGCCAACATAAATGGATTTTAACTGCTACAGATTACTTTACCAAGTGGATAGAAGCCCCTCCTTCTAGGCAAGCCACCGATTTAGTTATAATCTCATTTATAAAAAGTAATATTTTATCAAGATTTGGATGCCCACATAATATTATTACTGGCAATGCAGCTACATTCAAATACAAGAAAATGATTTCTTTCTATCATAAATACCATATTACCTTAGGCCATTCCACAACATATTATCCCCAAGGTAATGGTTTAACCGAATCATAAAACAAAAGCTTAATCGATATCATCAAAAAATTACTCCAAGACAAAAAAAAGACCTGGAACAAAAGCTGGTCTATGCCCTATGGGTTGATAGACTTACCACAAAATTTTTTATTGGAACTTCACCTTATCAGATTTTTTATGGAACAGATGCAGTTTTCCCTTCTTCCTTGGGTGTTCCAGTCATGAATATTATCCAGAAATCACAGGTGGAAACAAATGATATTCAACGAATAATCAATGAAACTGTACATCTCCAACAAACTAGGGAAGAAGTTTATGAAAAATCACAAGTTTTACATGACAAAATCAAAAATATTTTTGATAAAAGGGTTAAAGAAGATGATTTTTTCATAGGAGATCAATTTTTGAGATGGGATTCATGAAGAGAGGATAAAGGAAAACATGGAAAGTTTTACTTTCTATGGCAAGGAGCCTATGTGATATATGGTTACAGAGGTAATAATTCCTTTTTCATCAGGAATTTAGATGGAACTGTACTTCAAGAAGGACCAGTGAATGGTAGGACGCTGAAACACTACTATTCTTCAAAGTCACTCAATAGTTAGATTAATTTACTTTATCATTGTACATATTCATTGCAAGTGTGTTGAGTGGATTGGAGATTTTATCTACAAATTTGAAGCCCGGGGAGAAGGCCCTAAGATTTGCAGTATAAAATGTCATAAGTATGAATTGTTGCAGAAGACAGAAGACAATTACAGGATCACCAAAGTTAAAGATGAAGGTTACTGATCTCAGAGTTCTTGATATTCCACCAGGAAATGCCATCCCCAAGTGAAGCCGATGTTAGTGACCTATAAATATAGGATTCATAATTTTGACTTGAATGATGGTAATCTTGTAAATATGTATATACTTTTCCTTCTGCAAGTTGTATTCCCATATTTTGTAAAAATAGAAAATAAAAAAAAGGATAAAAAGTCCTAAAAGAACAATCAAAGGACTTAGGGAAAAATAGTATACCCTAAAAGAAAAAGATGAATAAAACATGAAAGTGTGCAAGTCTAAATGCCACTACTTTTACCTTTTGCAGTTGATTATGGAAGAGTGTCAATAAATTCCATAATCAGTGATGAGTTGAACAAATTTAATCTTGACTCATCATTTTTCAATTTCAAATGTTGTAGATAGAGAATAAACAATTGTCATATAGTTTAATCATCAAAATTCATTAGTTAGGTAGAGAATAAGTGAATCCAAAATTTTAATCTGGATTCCTGGATGAAATAAGTGTATAATTAGATAGTTTTATTTCTTTCAGAAAGAATAAATGTTGTAAAGGTTGCTAGCTCAAATGCACCTAATCAAAATGGAAGAAAAAATGTTAGCAGTGAAAATTGGGTAGGTAGAAGAAGGTGAGAAACATAATTGTAAATATTATTCACCAGGGATGCAAATAACTAACTTCCCTTCCCCATAGCCATTTATCATTCTAAAATATCAGTCAGAAAGGCTCAAGGCATTTCTTTGACTTCTGTTGGGACCGGACCCAAGGCTCTATGGCCGATTAGTTGAAAATGTTAAATGTCTATATTAATCCCACAAATCACATCATTTTCCATTCATGCATTCATTTACCAAGAAAATCATAAGTAAAAACCTCATTTTAACTTAATGATACTCTAATCCCCATTTTATTAACTTCCTACATCTTATGGAGTATAAAACCCTCAAATGGCATTTTATCCTAAGTTGAAGTGATGAGATTATCATAAATGCAAGCTTTGCTTTGATCTTCACTTTTCTTGGTTATAATTGTATGTTTTGAGTATTCACTTTTCCCTTTTCATATTATCACCAAACATACTTTATTAACTCCCGTCAAAAATCCTAGTCCTATCAATATATCTCCCTTTATTTAATATCCCCAAAACCCTCTTATAATATACTTTTCATGTCAAAGATATTAAACACATGTTGAAAAACATCCCGAAATCATTCCTTTGACATGAAACTTATCTATAATAAAATATCCCCTCTCCCCTATAGTTTTAGACCTTTGACAAATCTGAAACTATATAATAAAAATAATATTAAAAATGCGCAATTATTTACCTCTGTGTATATAAAGCAGTGAAGAAAAAGAAGTGTATTTCACCTTTCCTCCCATAAGCTTTACCCATGGTGAAAGCTTTAACCTTATCCCATTTTCCCGATACATATTCCCTTACCACAATATTAAACCCTGGTTAATATAATAATCCGCCCATTCCATGTATAAAATCCTTTTATACATAAATTTCATTAAACATAAACGAAGCCTCCTCGCATTCATTCCTGACCCTTCGATCATTTTAATCCCTTTAATCCGACAGTCCAAACCAAACCCGATAAATCCTTCCCCCGTCCCCACCATTTCCTATCAGATTAATTTTGAAACATCGATCTCCACTTACCGAATCAACGACAAAGATCATAGTACCTAGTCCCACCTTATTTCCCCGCAGTTTCCTGATGCACCTTAGCCATTCTCTTCACTCAACCAAATCCGACGACGCGGATTCCATATCGCATTTCGAAAGTGATCGAGAAATGTTGACAAAACATTTTGCGAAAAAAGTTGTTTCATGAAACCACCGCCCGCTACGTGTTCTAATTATATTTGATCGCATTGCTAAAGCTAAAAACCAGTTACCACCAAAGAGAAATGTGATAACCACTAATGGTTTCACCTTCAAATGAAAAAACCACTCCTGCCATGTCATCTTGACCTACAATTAATACTCTGCATGATCCATAAAAACTAAAGTTTTAACGTTCTTTATTTTTTTTCATACCTGTGTGCCCTATCCCTATGATAATTAATCATAGACACCATTGAAGAGGTAATTTCGAATTAATTTTCCATCCTAAGATCATTTCCACTCTGAACAGTTTCTACTCAAGACTCTCAGTGCCTTATACCAAACAAATGCAACTATTTTAAATACTAGTACCACATGCAATCCTCTTCGACTGCAACCATACCTATTCAAAGGCATTTTTCAGTAATCCAAGCTTGAAAATATCAAATTTCTAAGTACAAAATCAAACTAATTTGAAATTAAAATCCAAAAGTACTCATCTGAGAGTACTTAAACCTTGAAGAAATAGGGGAAACCCTATCAAAATTTTCCAAATATTTGATGCTTCCTCATTAAGAATTCTAACCATCCAAAATCTATTCCTACAGTTAAAATACCTTTGAATTACTGAAGAAACCATTGAAAATCCCTTTCCCACCTTCTGCATTGTACAAATCTGCATTTTCCTCATAAAACCCTCACCCAGATTCCGAGTTTTTCCCAAATCAGCTTAATTGACCTTCTGTTTCCATAAAGAGCCGAGAAAACAATTTAATCTTGCTCATTTTCTTCAAAAATGACTAAGAAGTAGGTCACCCGTAGAACTAGAGGTCCTAAACCTCAGAAGCCTACCTCCAGCAAGCTTCCAAATCCCAAACCTCCTAAAATTGATAAACCTACTACTATCCTAACTACTAATTCTACTGAAGTAGTCAGACATTTACAGCCTCCTGTCACTACTGAAGAAAACAATCCTTTGATTGACTTAAATTACAGAATTACTGATGCTACTCCTGAATTTGATCTTCTCGAAGTACATAGTTGGTGTCAAGAAAAATTTGAGAAGAAAATGGCCAATGATATACCTGTATGGGACTCCAACTTGCCCAAATATGTGGTTCCCATCACCCATCCTGCTTAGGATTTCATTAGGTTGTGTTAGATACATTATATTCCTAATCAAAGATGCATGGTTAACAAAGATAGTGAGGTCCTATTTTACATAACTGCAAATCAATCAATGATATGCTCCAACTAAGCCATAATCCACTAGCAGTATCATTATCAATTGAAGACTTGACTCAAGTCTATTTAGACCTTGATTTCTATGCGAAGTTTGAAATCCTTCAAAACTTCATGCCCAATCATGTCAAACTTCCCAAGGTAAATCCACCTTATGATACTTTTGATTTTCCTGAAGGCTCCAGACAGGTCATTTCCATGCTGTCATTCATTTTAGGCTATGTTAATGATGAATTTATAAATGCCTCCATTTTAGGGTTCCTCTCCACTTTGTCTCCTGGACAATAGCCAGAATTCATCTTTGACTTTGCCAAATACATTTCTGAAAATATACATTATCAGCTAATAAAGTTACCTGATGAAGGAGTGTTCAGATATACATCAAACCTGTTATATATTTTCCTTTTCTCTCAAGGAGATAATTTTCAGTTTGCATTACAGAAGATGGATATGGAGGGCAAACCTCTTTCAGTAATATTTTGGACTTCTCTTCTCAGAAATAACAATAGTGAGTACAGTTACAGTGATTTCAATGACTTATTTATCAGACCTGCCATGATTTTGTTGGATAAAGCAGAGCCACCAAGTGTAAATGAAGAGATCAAAAGGAATTTACAGTTGTATGAAAGCTGTAAAGTTGGAGATTGGTATTTATATAAAAATCACACAGAAATCAAAGTGTATGGTGCAATTTTGGCTCCATACAAATTACCAAAGTTTCTAACCACAAGGATATTTGATTTGGAATACTTAAGAAAAAATTTGAATGCTGATGCTGTAAAATTTATAGCATCCAAAAAGAAGGCACAATTCGAATTGAAAAGTCAAATTGGCTCTTTCATAGTTAATAGAAAAGATGCTTTGAAAGAAGTAAGCAGCAAATTAGCAGCATTCAAGTTCCAAGAGAGCTTTTACTGGAACTATGACCCTCAGGGTATTCTAAGCAATCTCAGGGTCCAATGCAAGTTGACCCCATTCCTCCATGAATCAAACCCACTAATTGAAAAATATGCCAATGATTTGGAATGGGTTGCAAACACTTTAATTGATGATGATCAGGAGATACAAACAGATAATCTACAGGAAAATCAAATGGACAGTACACAGGTGGTTACAATTAACCAACCAGCAAAGGTATCCAATAAAAGGCCGAGGAAAGAAGAAGGATATTTGGCTGAGACAATCATTGAAAACAAATTTAAAACAGTCTACAGCAAAAAGGCCAAAATAACTACTATAGAAAAAGAAGGAGTCATAGATGTCGATGATACTAATCATCAGAAAATAGATGATGAGGCCAACATGATTGTTAATGAAACACTCAGGAAAATTCAAAATGAACAGGTACAAGCATAGGGACAAGGGCAGGAAATGATTGAAGTAGAAATGAATACAGAATATCCCTCTTCCTCTAAAACAATAGAAGAAACTGATTCTGATATCCATAAGAGGTTCAAACAAATCAGGGAAAAGAATGAAGAAATAAAGAATGAAGTTTATTCTAAACTTCTGAAGGAAAAACCAGGGGATAAAGATAGACTAGTGATAGCATTTGATTACTCAAAAAATAAAATTATCATGTCTTTTCTCCAACCAGTAGTAATAGATCCAAAATCAGCCACAGACTACAGGAAGACATAATTTGTAGTGAATTTTGATACTATTCATGAACTAGATCAGATAGAGTTCCATAGGAGTGTATCAGAGATGATATATTCAAAGGTAGTAAGCAAGACCACGAGTACTACCATGCTTCAGAAAACTGTATCTAATTTGCAAACCCAAATAAAATTAGATAAAGCATCTCTTCATGCTAAGGATTTGAGGATCAAGTCCTTAGAATATTTGGTAATAGAAACAGGACCAGATCCCTCTAATACTGAAGTTGCTAAGAAATTGATAAGGCAGAAAAATTATGATATTGCGGCCTTAAGAAAGCCACTAAAATTGCCACAGAGTGAGGACCCTTAGGCAAAAGAAGTTCTTCAGGAAAAAACAGAAAAAGAGGAAAGTATGCAACTTGTTTTCAAGATGACAACTCAGATTAAAGATATGGAAAATCAAATAGAATCTTTAATGCAAGAAAATGAAAGTTTGAAGAAATCTCAGGAAGCCCCCATTCCCATAGTTATTCCAACTGTAAGTACAACTATTCCCTCTACATTGGCAGAAAATTTGGCACCGAAAGGAGTATTGGCAACTGCAGTGTCAATTACTTCTAAAGATATCTCTGCCACTTCTTCATCTACTTCATAGGTAAATCCAACAGGGGAAACAGCTGCTATAGTAAAGGCTATGGAAGACATGTCCTTGAAAGATAAAGAGATAATTAGCTTAAAAGGCACCATCAAAAATCTTGAAACATCTAATAGAGATGCCTTAATCACTTCCAAAGGACATGAGCAGAGAGCCAACAGATTGCAGGAACATGTAAAGATTATTGAACAACAAGTTGATCTCACTGAGCAGATATCTTATATAAAAAATTATCTTTGGAACAACATCAATCAGGGCATACATTTACAATGCCCCTCAATTCAAATTTTTTATGAACAAAAAGAGTTACTCAAAGCAGCCCAAATAGAAATATAGAAAACAAAAGAAGAACTAGTTGAACTGAAAGCATACTCCAAATCAAAAAAGTCCTGAATAAGATAAATATGATGAATAATTTGGAAGACAGATGCAAGGACATGAACTTAGCAATCTCAATATTTTTGGCCAAATACTCAGTACTCTCACAAGCAGGACTTCCAAACATTCATGCTTTAAATGAAAAATTGATGGCACAGAAAGATTATGATAACAAAATCAGAGCTTATGCCAAAGAGCAGGTCAACAAACCTTTACCACGAGGTTCTCCTACTAGTAAAGTCGTTTTGGAATATTTTGAAAACTTGTTCTTTTTACAAAATGAGATCAAACATATTTTCATGGTTAAGCCCAATTTTGCTAAGTATACAGAGGTAGATGAAAGTTAAAGGAAACTGAAGAGTATGAGAATTCCCAGTGTAGAGAAATGGTAGGAATTCACTGATTTACTATGAAAATTTGCAGTCAAAGTATATCAAGATGAAAAATCAGTGGTTAAAGAGTATCAGTGGTCAAAGTGTATCAATGAAAACAAAGGTTACTGCTAGTTATTTTTTAATTTACAGCAGTAAACAATAAAAAAACATAGTAAAAGAGTATCAGAACAGAACGTGAAATAGGAGTAGTATACTACAAGTAATATTCCACAATATATTGTCCCAAGTGCCAGCAATACTTCCAGCAAGACAAATAATCTGTTTGATTAGATAAACTGTTCTATTTTTCTTGTAAAAGAGGATAGCTCGCCCATCTGTTTTGCAGCTGTCCCTCTTCTTATTTAATAATTCCTATTTTCTCCTGAGATATTCTCTCAAACTTTTGAGATATATTGTAAACAATTTACTTGTATAAATACTTCATTCTTCGAAGTATTTTGGGTGGAATAAAATTATCAAGACTACTATAGACTTTTTTGTTGAAAACATTGGGATTTTATGTGAGTTAAGTTGAAACAACATGCTAGAAACTGAAGCAAATAGACATCATAACTAATGATCCTCATGTTGATCAGATGAGAATTGTATCTTCCAGTTTTCATTGTTTATTTCTTTAAGTTTCATTTACACATCTTGAGTTATTTTCCATCTTAAATGAATAACTAGGAAAGGTATTACATAATCAGTGTAAAAAGCTCTCTATTCTTACTAGTTTTCATGTTTATGTTTTCTGCTAATTTCCAGACTTTAGAATTATTAATTGCTCTTTAGTCTCGTTTGACCTCAATTTCCTTCTTCCTTTTCTATGATCTAAGGATTCATAACTGCACTTAGTCTAGATCATACCACTTCATCAAAATAGACATTTCAAACCCTCTGAAGATAATCTATCTTGCCCTTAGTATATTTGTTCTTTTTCTAGTCTTGTTTGCTATAAATTTGACCCCATTTCCCAATGGTTAGGTAGATATTTCTATGGTTTCCGTTGTAGTCCTTTATTCCCACCAACATTCAAAAAATAAAACCAAATTGTCCACTCATAGCTAGCCTAAAATCCATTACAAAACAAAGCTAAATCTTGAGGAGAGATCCCTCTCCAGAATTTAGGAAGGCTAGATCCTAGATTTCAAAAGAGGTTCTTGGTTTCCCCTGGTTTTCTTTAACTATAAACCAAAATCCCATGACCTAAGAATTACTAGGGTGATAACATACTGTCAACCATACTAGGGAACTAACCACTCTCCAGTTTTAAGTTTAATCTTAGAGGAATATTTTTAAACATATCTTTTCTACTTTAAGATTAAGTTTAAAGGTTGTGGGTATTTATACAATAATAATTCTGGCTCTAACGAAATTCTATTATACTCGATCCAACCCTGATCCCAACCCTACAGATATAGTAGACAATCCAGACCAGATAGGAAAAAAGAAAAAACAAACTGTTAGTTCAAAAACTGAAGTACCCCTGAAAAGCGCTGATTCTTTACCCAAATAATTAGTAATCTTATCAGATATTGAATTTGATTTGAAGTTTGAAAAATCACTATTTAGAAGCAAGTCTGAAACTGATTTAAAGGAAACTGTTTTAGATCTTGTTTTTACTTCTTTTGTGAATGAGAAACAGAAATTTATTTCAGCACCTATAAAATCAGATAAAACTCAAATTCAAAGTCCAGTAGAAAGGGTAAGTGTCACACGAATTAAAGACATTGATGAAGCTATCAAGTTAGCCAATTTTTTATCTCAATTTAAACCTCCAGTTTCTCAATTATCCACCACCATCTTTCTAGAAGTAGATTCTACTCTATATGCTACCACTTCATTTACAGATTCCACTATCAGTTCACCCCCAGAGCCTATTAGTCCTGAGTTGCCTTTGCAGCCTAGGATCATATATTCATCATATCCTTAATACACCGCTAGTTCATCCACAGAATCATTCATCCCTGAGCTGCCCTTGCAGCCTAAAGTAGTATTTCCATCATTCACTAAATAAATTACAACCACCACCATAAGCTCTAGCCATACCACTTATTTTTCATCTCCTTTTCCAAGCTCTTCAATTTCAGCCTTCAGTAGATCTACTATTGTAACCAGCACTATTCCTTCCACTACTAATGTACCTCCCAGTTTAGCAAAAATCCAAGCCATGGCAGCCAGATATGATCCCTTGGTCTTACCTCAAAATCTCCATGACATGCCCCAAAATTACCAAAAGGATATCCCAGTGTTTGATAATTTTCATAAATTACAACACAACAACATATCAGTAGAATTAATGATTTTTGGGAAATTTATGAGATAGATGAGTCTCACGTCAGAATGAGGTTATTTTCACAAAGCTTAACTGGAGAAGTAAAAACATGGTTTGGAATTTTAGGTGCTGGTAGTATAGCAGACCTAGCTGCATTCCATAGAGCTTTCCTAAATAAATGGTAAAAGAAGAAAAATCCCATGCAAATATTATCCGAGTTTGATGTTGTTAAGAGAGCCCCTAATGAGTCTGTCCAAGATTTTTGCACTAGATACAATAGTGTTTACAATATTATTCCTCCAGATCTTAAACCCACTCCATATTTCGTGCTACTCAAATTCACCAATTGTTTTGATGTAGACATGGCCTACCAACTTAGAGAAAGAGATGTCGAGACCCTAGAACAAATGCAACTAAATGCCGTAGGTGCAGAAATCAATATCCTTCCCAAGAAATCCATAATTAGAAATGAGAGGAGGGTTACCATAAAAGAAGAGACTTGAAACTTAGATGGTAAATTTTATTTTATTAACAAAACATTAGAAAAAGTAGTTGAGAGACTAGACCACATTGAAAGGAAACCACAATGGGAGAATCAATCCCAAATCAGGAATCCCAACTACAGAAAAAACAAAAATCCTGGGAAAGGTAAAGAACCCTCACCAGATCAGAGCATAAGACCCACATTCCAAGAGAACTTTCCATAGAGTTATCAAAACAATGTTGAGGATGAGGAAGACATCAACATAGTTATGGGGATAGATGAAAACAATACAATTTTCCTCACTCAGGAGGAACAGGAACTCTTTGAGCTACACTAGTTCAAAGTGGAATCTGGTAAATCCTTCGACTATAAGCAAGGTTATGACTTTGCAATCAATGAAATTCACAGCCAATATAACCTTAGGAGCAAGAAAACCAATGAGCCTACTACAAAAAACAATGCTCCAACTCAACAAAGCCAAAACAAAAACAATATTGAGGCTCCCAAAACGAATTTTTTGTAGATTCTTCCTAGAGAAAATAAACAAAATTCAAACCCACCCAGTCCTAAAAAGTAGCATAGTCCAAATATTGTAGATATCACTGATGAGATGGCTCAATCCTCTAAAGATGCCCAAAAGGATAATACCACAAATACCACCAATTCAGCAACAGTTAATGATCCGAAAAAGAATCCAGCTGACTCAAAATCATCAAATCCTAAATCTTCTGCTGAGAATTCCAAATCTGATAAAGCATCTGCTAGCACTCAAACTATTCCTGAAAAAACAATTAAAGATAATAGAAACCAGGAAACTCAAATAGAAGACAAAAGAAAACCTCAAGCCAAAGGTAAAACTGTTGACACACAAGAAAAATCATCCCAAACAATAGTTCCAAAAGATGAAATAATTCAAGCTATCAAATCTCAGTCAACATTTAACATCCAATCTAAAATATCCAAGTTAAATATAGTTGTTCCCTTAGTTTAATTGGCTAAAAATGACTTGTATAGATCTATTATTACTGAAACATTGAATGTAAATGAAAATGAGGATACAATTAATATGAGTGAGGATAGACCTGAATTAATATTTGGTCCAAATGTAGATGGTAAGAATTCATATGGGTCAATACCTCCATTTTATTTAAGTCTTACTATACATGATCAAATATTACACAATGCTATGCTAGATACTGGAGCTTCCCATAACTTAATGCCCACAGCAATAATGGAAACACTGAATCTAGACATAACCCGACCATTTGATTAATCTAAAGTCTAATGCATAGGAATGATTAAAGATCTGTGTGTAAATTTAGTCCAATATCCTGGTAAAATCATGATTGTGGATGTTGTGGTAGCTGATATCCCACCAAAGTATGGCATGCTTCTTTCTTGTTCATGGGGAGCAAAGTTGCAGGGATCTCTAAAACTTGACATGAGTTATGCCACTATCTCGGTATTTGGAAAACCAAAAAAGCTTTACAAAGAAACCTTAATGAAGTTTATGATCAGCAGTGTTGATAGACCTACGAATTACCCAATCTATTCAACTCCTACTGATCTTGATTCCTTTATTCTATGTAACTCTAATCATAATAGCAACCAAACTTAACTCACCGATAAGAAGCTTAAAATAATGGATGATTACATTAGTCATGAGGCTTTATGGCATTTGGATTTGATGGATCAGTGAATAAATCAGGAGCTAGAGCTGGTGTATGGATTACCAACATTGAAACAAGCCATTCCCAAGGACATACCTTTAGATTGAATTTCAAATGTACTAATAACATGGTTGAGTATGAGGCGTTAATCTTAGGTCTTCAAATCATTACAAAATTGGGAGGGCAACAAATATTAGTCATGGGAGATTCAGAGTTAGTTATCAAGAAAATAAACGTAGAATACTCTGTTCACAATCCCAGATTGGCCAGATATAGGGACACAACACATGATTTGGTTGAGGATTTGTTAGAAAGCAAGTTTGCTACCATCCCTAGAAAACAGAACATGCAAGCCCATTGTTTAGCAACCTTTGCCAACACTTGCAAATTCCCATTTTCACCATTACAAAAATACACTGCTAAAATCAAACACAGACCAATTGTCCTAGATAATGTAAAATACTAGCAAATTATCTCAGAAGATGAACAAATCTATCACTTTTTGAACAATGAACGAGAGTTTCAAAATTGCCAAATTGATAATGATTGTAATATAGATTCACCTTGTAACATAGATTCAAATTTTTGTTAAATAGATGATTTAAATGATTTAAATGTACATAATTTTGATAAACCTACTATATTTACTCAGAGTGACATAGATGAATTGGAAAAAGTAGATATAGAGGAAATGATGGAAGATGAACTAGATTTGATTGATTTAAAACATAAAATTGTACCCAGAGGTTTAACTCCCCTAGAAGACTTGTTTGATTCCAATGATGTGCCCAAAAGGCCAAAAATGGAACCATTCAAGTCTGATATATAAGAGTATAACTCAGGGACAAATGAAAAACCAAAAATGATCAAACAATCAAATTCCTCATCATCAGAAGAAAAGGTTAAATACATAGAAATTTTGAAAGAATATCAAGATGTTTTTTCATGGAGTTATGAATATTTGAAAACTTACAACAAAGACATAATTCAACATAATATTCCTTTGAAAGAAAATCAAAAACCTTTTCAACAAAAACTAAGAAGGATTAATCCAATCTTGTTACCTTTAATTGAGAAAGAAGTTAAAAGAATTTTTGATGCACAAATAATTACACCAGTCAGGTATTCTGACTGGGTATCTAATTTAGTGCCCACCAGAAAGAAAACATGAGAAATTCGACTCTGTATAGACTTGAGAAATCTTAATAAAGCCTCCTTGAAAGGAAATTACCCCTTGCCTAAAATGGATCATATTTTGCAGAGGGTGGCAGGTTCTTCACGAATTTCTTTACTAGATGGTTTCTTTGGTTATAATCGAATTCTAGTTCATAAATATGATCAAACAAAAACTTAAATTACTACTCCTTGGAGCACTTTCATGTATGTGAAAATGCCTTTTGGATTGAAAAATGCAGGAGTTACTTTTTAGAGGGCAATGGATATTGCCTTTGCTAAGGAGATCCATGAATTTTTAGTTATCTATCTTGATGATATTACTGTCTTTTCAAGAACAAATGATGAACACTTAGAGCACCTGAGACAAGTCTTTATTAGATGTAGAAAATATGGTATATCCCTTAATCCTTGAAAGACTCTTTTCGAACTAGAAGAAGGAAAAGTGTTAGGTCACATAATCTCCAAGGAAGGCATGAGAATAGACCCTGCAAGAATTGAAGCTATTTTGAACATTCAACCACCAAGAAACATAAAGGAACTTCAAGCATTCTTGGGTAAAATCAATTTTCTAAGAAGATTTATCTCTAATCTGGCTGAAATCATAAAAGATCTCAACGATATGCTTAAAAATGAATCTGCAATAAAATGGAAAATAAAGGCCAAACAATCTTTCGAATCCATAAAACAGGCCTTAACAAAAGCACAAGTCCTCATCAGCCCATATTAAACAAAAGATTACATAATCTTTTCCCTTACATCTGAACACACCATAGCTACAGTTCTTCTGCACAAAAACAATCAAGGTTTTGAAGAACCAGTTGCATTCTTTAGTAAAGCCCTCAGAGATGCACCTCTGAAGTATAATATAATGGAAAAACAGGCGTTAGCCCTGGTTAAAGCCATCAAGGATTTCAGAGTGTACATACTTCATTCACACATCATTGCATATGTCCCCAATGCAGTAATTAAATATATTCTGACACAAGATGGACCTGATAGTGGGAGAGGAAAGTGGATAGTCACTATCCTTGAGTACGATCTGGAAATCAAACCAACAAAGCTAATTAAAGGACAAGGTTTAGCCAGATTGATGGTTGAATCAAATTGCAATGATTTAGACATTAATTTCATTGCACAAATAGATGACCAGGAGGAGATGGAGACTCCATTGATCAATGAGGCCTATCTAGACTCACCATGGTACTTTGATTTTATCTTTGTACTAACACATTTACAAGCTCCTCCCGGGCTAACTAAAACCAAAGAAAGATTCATCAAACATAAAGAAATGATGTTTTGTATCTCAAACAATGCACTTTACTAGAAAGAAAATATTGGGATTTTACTAAATTGTTTATTAAAATCTGAGGCTGACAAAATTCTTTAGGAATTTCATGCAGGTGACTATGGAGGCCACGTATACTGGAAGAGTACAGCTAACAAAATACTAAGAGCTGGTTTTTATTGGCCAAATTTATTCTCTGATGTTAAAAGTTTTGTTACCTCTTGTCACAAATGCCAAATTTTTGAAGGGAAAAAGAAACTATTGCCTTTACCTCTTAAGCCTATATCAATTGGAAAACCATTTTAACTATGGGGGTTAGATTTCATTGGTGAAATCCATCCTCCATCTTCAGGAAAAAATAAATGGATTTTGACTGCTACAGATTACTTTACCAAGTGGATAGAAGCCATTCCTACTAGGTAAGCCACTGATTTAGTTATAATCTCATTTATAAAAAGTAATATTTTAACAAGATTTGGATGCCCACATAAGATTATTACTGACAATGCAGCTACATTCAAATCCAAGAAAATGATTTCTTTCTATCATAAATACCATATTACCTTAGGTCATTCCACAGCATATTATCTCGAAGGTAATGGTTTAGCCAAATCATCAAACAAAAGCTTAATCAATATCATCAAAAAATTACTCCAAGACAACAAAAATACCTGGACCAAAAAGCTGGTCTATGCCCTATGGGTTGATAGACTTACCACAAAAAAGTCCATTGGAACTTCACCTTATCATATTTTTTATGGAATAGATGCAGTTTTCCCTTCTTCCTTGGGTGTTCCAGTCATGAAGATTATCCAGGAATCATAGGTGGAAACAAATGATATTCAACGAAGAATCAATGAAAGCATACATCTCCAACAAACTAGGGAAGAAGTTTATGAAAAATCACAAGTTGTACATGACAAAATCAAAAAGAATTTTGATAAAAAGGTTAAAGAAGATGATTTTTTCATAGGAGATCAAGTTTTGAGATGGGATTCACGAAGAGAGGATAAAGGAAAACATGGAAATTTTGACTTTCTATGGCAAGGACCCTATGTGATATATGGTTACAGAGGTAATAATTCCTTTTTTATTAGGAATTTGGATGGAACTGAACTTTAAGAAGGACTAGTGAATGGTAGGATGCTGAAACACTACTATTCTTTAGAGTCACTGAACAGTTATATTAATTTACTTTATCATTGTAAATATTCATTGCAAGTGTCTAGAGTGGATTGGAGATTTTATCTACAAAGTTGAAGCCCGAAGAGAGGCCCTAAGCTTTGCAGTATAAAATGTCATAAGTATGAATTGCTGCAGAAGACAAAAGACAATTGTAGGATCACCAAAGTTAAAGATGAAGGCTACTGATCTCAGAGTTCTTGACATTCCACCAGGAAATGCCATCCCCAAGTGAAGCCGATGTTGGTGACCTGTAAATATAGGATTCATAATTTTGACTTGATTGATGGTAATCTTGTAAATATGTATATACTTTGCCTTCTGCAGGTTGTATTCCCATATTTTGTAAAAAGAAAAAAGAAAAAAAAAAGGTAAAATGTCCTAAAAGAACAATCAAAGGACTTAGGAAAAAATAGTATACGCCAAAAGAAAAACATGAATAAAACATGAAAGTGTGCTAGTATAAATGCCACTACTTTTACCTTTTGCAGTTGATTATGGTAGAGTGTCAATAAATGCCATAATCTCTGATGAGTTGAACAAATTTAATCTTGACTCGTCATTTTTCAATTTCAAATGTTGTAGATAGAAAATAAAGAATTGTCATATAGTTCAATCATGACAATTCATTAGTTAGGTAGAGAATAAGTGAATCCGAAAGTTTAATCTGGATTCCTGGATGAAATAAGTGTAGAATTAGATAGTTTTATTGCTTTCAGAAAGAACAAATGTTGTAAAGGTTCCTAGCTCAAATGCACCTAATCAAAATGGAAGAAAAAATGTTAGCAGTGAAAATTGGGTAGGTAGAAGAATGTGAGAAGCATCATTGTAAATATTATTCACCAGGGCTGCAAATAACTAAATTCCCTTCCCCATAGCCATTGATCATTCTAAACTATCAGTCAGAAAGGCTCAAGGCATTTCCTTGACTACTGTTGGGACCAGACCCAAGGCTCTATGGCTGATTAGTTAACAATGTTAAATGTCTATATTAATCCCACAAATCACATCATTTTCCATTCATGCATTCATTTACCAGGAAAAATCATAAGTAAAAACCTCATTTTTACTTAATGTTTCTCTAATCCCCATATGATTAACTTCCTACATCTTATGAAGTATAAAACCCTCAAAATGGCATTTGATCCTAAGTTGAAGTGATGAAATTATCATAAATGAAAGCTTTGCTTTGATCTGAACTTTTCTAGGTTATAATTGTATGTTTTGAGTATTCAATTTTCCCTTTTCATATTAACACCTCACATACCTTATTAACTCCCTATCAAAAATCCTAGTCCTATTAATATAGCTCCCTTTATTTAATATCCCCAAAACCCTCTTATAATATAATTTTCATGTCAAAGATTTTAAACACATGTTGAAAAGCATCCTGAAAACATCCCTTTGACATGAAACTTATCTATAATAAAATATCCCCTCTCCCCTATAGTTTTATACCTTTGAAAAATCTGAAACTATATAATAAAAATAATATTAAAAATGCACAATTTATTTACCATTGTGTATATAAAGCAGTGAAGAAAAAGAAGTGTATTTCACCTTTCCCCTCATAAGCTTTACCCATGGTAAAAGCTTTAACCTTATCTGATTTTCCAGATACATATTCGCTTACCACAATATTAAACCCTGGTTAATATAATAATCCACCCATTCCATGTATAAAATACTTTTATACATAAATTTCATTAAACATAAAAAGGCCTCCTTGCGTTCATTCCTGACCCTCTGATCATCTTAATCCCTTTAATCCGACGGTCCGAACCAAACCCAATAAATCCTTCCCCTGTCCCCACCATTTCCTATCAGATTAATTTTGAACCATCGATCTCCACTTACCGAATCAACGACAAAGATCATAGTACCTGGTCCCACCTTATTTCCCCGCAGCTTCCTAACGCATGTTATCCATTTTCTTCACTCAACCAAATCCGACGACGCGGATTCCATATCGTATTTCCAAAGTGATCAAGAAATGTTGACAAAATTTTTTGCGAATTTTTTTTTTTTATGAAACCACCACCTGCTACGTGTTTTAATTATATTGGATCGCATTGCTAAAGCTAAAAATTAGTTATCGCCCAAGATCAATGAGATAACCACTAATGGTTTTGGCTTCAAATTAAAAAACCACTCCCGCCATGTCAACTTGACCTGCAATTAATACTCCCCATGATCCATAAAAACTAAAGTTTTAACCATAGTTATTTATCGTTTTTCATACTTGTGTGCACTATCCCTCTGAGAATTAATCACAGTCACCATTGCAAAGCTAATTTCGAATTAATTTTCCATCCTAAGCTCATTTCCACTCTAAACAGTTTCTACCGAAGACTCCCAGTGCCTTATACCAAACAACTGCAACCAATTTGAAGACTCGTACCACCTGCAATCCTCTTTGACCGCAAACATACCTATTCAAAGGTATTTTTCAGCAATCCAAGCCTGCAAATTTCAAATTTCTAAGTACAAAATCAAGCTAATTTGAAATTAAAAGATAAAGGTACTCATCTGAGAGTACTTAAACCTTGAAGAAACAGGGGAAACCCTGTCAAAATTTTCCCAAAATTTGCCACTTCCTCATTAAGAATTTTAACCATCTGAAATCTATTCCGGCGGTTAAAATAACATTGAATTACTGAAGAAACCATTGAAAATACCTTTCCCACCTTCTGCACTGTACAAATATGCATTTTCTACATAAAACCCTCGCCTAGATTCTGAGTTTTTCCCAAATCAACTTAATTGACCTTCTGCTTCCATAAAGAGCTGAGCATAAAATTTAATCTTTCTCATTTTCTTCAAAAATGACTAAGAAGCAGGTCACCCCTAGAATTAGAGGTCCTAAACCTCAGAATCCTGCCTCCAACAAGCTTCCAAATCCCAAACCTCCCAAAATTGATAAAGTTACTCTTGTCCTAACTGATGATTCTACTGAAGTAGTCAGACCTTTACAGCCTCGTATCACTACTAAAGAAAAAAAATCCTTTGATTGACTTAGATTACAGAATTACTGATGCTACTCTTGAATTTGATCTTCTAGAAGTACATAGCTGGTGTTAGGAAAAATTTGAGAAGAAAATGGTCAATGATATACCTGTATGGGACTCCAACTTGCCCAAATATGTGGTTCCCATCACCCATCCTGCTCAGGATTTCATTAGGTTGTGTCAGATGCATTATATTCCTGATCAAATATGCATGGCTAACAAATATAGTGAGGTCCTATTTTACATAACTACTGAATCAATCAATGATATGCTCCAACTAAGCCATAATCCACTAGCAGTATCATTGTCAATTGAAGACTTGACTCGGATGTATTTAGATCTTGATTTCCCTAGGAAGTTTGAAATCCTTCAAAACTTCATGCCCAATCATGTCAACCCTCCCAAGGTAGATCCACCTTATCATACTTTTGATTTTCCTGAAGGCTCCATAGAGGTGATTTACATGTTGTCATTCATTTTAGGCTATGTTAATGATGAATTTACAGATGCCTCCATTTCAGGGTTCCTCTCCACTTTGTCTCCTGGACAACAGCTAAAATTGGTCTTTTACATTGCCAAATTCATTGCTGACAATATACATTATCAACTAATAAAGCTACCTGATGAAGGAGTGTTCAGATATATGTCATACATGTTACATCTTTTCCTTTTCTCTCAAGCAGATAATTTTCCCTTTGCATTACAAAAGATGGATATGGAGGGCAAACCTCTTTCAGTAATATTTTGGACTTCTCTTCTCAGAAAAAACAATAGTGAGTATAGTTACAGTGATTTCAATGACTTATTTTTCAAACCTACCATGATTTTTTTGGATAAAGAAGAGCCACCAAGGGTAAATGAAGAGATCAAAACGATTTTATAGTTATCTGAAAACTATAAAGTTGGAGATTGTTATTTATATAAAAATCACACAGAAATCAGAGTGTATGGTGCAATTTTCGCTCCATACAAATTACTAAAGTTTCTAACCACAAGGATCTTTGCTTTGGAATACTTAAGACAAATTTTAAATGTTCATGCTGTAAAATTTATAGCATCGAAAAAGAAGGCACAATTCAAATTGAAAAGTAAAATTGGCTCTTTCATAGTTAACAACAAAGATGCTTTGAAAGAAGTAAGCAACAAATTAGCAACATTCATGTTCCAAGAGAGTTTTTACTGGAACTATGAACCTCAGGGTATTCTGAGCAATCTCAGGGTCCAATGCAAGTTGACCCCATTCCTCCATGAATCAAACCCACTAATTGAAAAATATGCCAATTAGTTGGAATGGGTTGCAAACACTTTAATTGATAATGATCAGGAGATACAAATAGATAATCTATAGGAAAATCAAATGGACAGTACACAGGTGGTTACAGTTAACCAACCAGCAGAGGTATCCAATTAAAGGCCGAGGAAAGAAGAATGATATTTGGCCGAGACAATCATTGAAAACAAATTTAAAATAGTCTACAGCAAAGGGCCAAAATGACTACTCTAAAAAAAGAAGGAATCATAGATGTGGATGATACTAATTATCAGCAAACAGATGATGAGGCCACCATGATTGTTAATGAAACACTCAGGGAAATTCAGAATGAACAGGTTCAAGCACAGGGAAAAGGAAAGGAAATGATTGAAGTAGAAATGAACACAAAAGCTCCCTATTCCTCTAAAACAATAGAAGAAACTGATTCTGATATCCATAAGAGGTTCAAACAAATCAGGGAAAAGAATGAAGAAATCAAGAATTGAGTTTATTCTAAACTTATGAAGGAAAAACCAGGGGATAAAGACAAACTAGTGACTTCATTTGATTACTCAACAAATAAAATGATCATGTCTTTTCTCCAATCAGTGGTAACAAATCCAAAATCAGCCACAGAATACAAGAAGATAGAATTTGCAGTGAATGATGATACTATTCATGAACTAGATCAGATAGATTTCCATAGGAGTGCATCAGAGATGCTATATTCAAAGGTAGTAAGCAAGACCATGAGTACTACCATGCTTCAGAAAACTGTATCTAATTTTCAAACCCAAATGAAATTAGATAAAGCATCTCTTCATGCTAAGGATTTGAGGATCAAGTCCTTAGAATATTTAGTAATAGAAACAGGAGCATATCCCTCTAATACTAAAGTTGCTAAGAAATTGATAAGGCAGAAAAAAGATGATATTGCAGCCTTAAGAAAGCAACTAAAATTGCCACAGAGTGAGCACCCTCAGGAAAAAGAATTTCTTCAGGAAAAAAAAGGAAAAGAGGAAACTATGCAACTTGTTTTGAAGATGACAGCTCAGATTAAAGATATGGAAAATGAAATAGAATCTTTAATGCAAGAAAAGAAAGTTTGAAGAAAGCTCAGGAAGCCCCCATTCCCACAGTTATTCTAATTGTAAGTACATCTATTCCCTCTAAATTAGCAGAGCATTTTGCACCGAAAGGAGTATTGGCAACTGCAGTGTCAATTACTTCTAAAGATATCTCTGCCACTTCTTCATCTACTTCATAGGTAAATCTAACAGGGGAAAAAGATGCTATAGTAAAGGCTATGGAAGACATGTCCTTGAAAGATAAAGAGATAATCATCTTAAAAGGCACCATAAAAAATCTTGAAACATCTAATAGAGATGCCTTAATCACTTGCAAAGGGAATGAGCAGAGAGCCAATAGATTGCAGGAATAGGTAAAGATTCTTCAACAACAGGTTTATCTCACTGAGCAGGTATCTTATATCAAAAATTATCTTTGGAATACCATCATTCAGGGCATACATTTACAATGGCCGTCAATTCAAATTATTTATGAACAAAAAGAGTTACTCAAAGAAGCCCAAATAAAAATACAGAAAACAAAAGAAGAACTGGCTGAAAAACCTGCTTAAGCCTCGAGACTTATTACATTTTTGAATAGAAAACACAGAGAAGAGCTTGAAGAGCCAAAAATTCAGGACAGAACTGAAAGCATACTCCAAATCAAAAAAGTCCTGAATAAGAGAAAAATGATGAATAACTTGGAAGACAGATGCGAGGACATGAACTTGGAAATCACAAGATTTTGGGCTAAATACACAGTACTGTCACAAGCAGGACTTCCAGACATTAATGCTTTGAATGAAAAATTGATGGCACAGAAAGATCATGATAACAAAATCAGAGCTTATGCCAAAGAGCAGGTCAACAAACCTTTACCACAAGGGTCTCCTACTGCTAAAGTCATTTTGGAATATTTTGAAAACTTGTTCTTTTTACAAAATGAGATCAAAAATATTTTCATGGTTAAGCCCAATTTTGCTAAGTATATAGAGGAAGATTAAAGTTACAAGAAACTGAAGAGTATGAGAATTCCCAGTGGAGAGAAATGGCAAGAATTCACTGATTTACTATGAAAATTTGTAGTCAAAGTATATCAAGATGAAAAATCAGTGGTTAAAGAGTATCAGTGGTCAAAGTGTATCAGTGAAAACAAAGGTTACTGCTGGTTATTTTTTAATTTATAGCAGTAAACAGTAAAGAAAAAGAGTAAAAGAGTATCAGAACAGAACGTGAAAGAGGAGGAGTATACTACAAGTCATCTTCCACAATATATTTTCCCAAGTGCCAACAATACTTCCAACAAGACAAATAATCTGTTTGATTAGATAAATTGTTCTATTTTTCTTGTAAAAGAGGACAGCTCGCCCATCTGTTTTGCAGCTGTCCCTCTTCTTATTTAATAATTCCTATTTTCTCTTGAGATATTCTCTTAAACTTTTGAGATATTTTATAAACAATTTACTTGTATAAATACTTCATTCTTCGAAGTATTTTGGGTGCAATAAAATTATCAAGACTACTATATACGTTTTAGTTGAAAACACTGGGATTTTATGTGAGTTAAGTTGAAGCAGCAGGCTAGAAACTTAAGCAAATAGACATCATAACTAATGATCCTCGTGCTTATCAGATGAGTATTGTATCTTCTAGTTTTCATTGTTTATTTTTTTAAGTTTCATTCATACATCTTGTGTTATTTTCTATCATAAATGAATAACTAGGAAAGGTATTATAGAATCAGTGTAAAAAGCTCTCTGTTCTTACTAGTTTTCATATTTATGTTTTCTACTGATTTCCAGACTTTAGAATTCTTAATCGCTCTTTAGTCTCGTTTGACCTCAATTTCCCTCTTCCTTTTCTATGATGTAAGGATTCTTAACTTCCCTTAGTCCAGATCATACCACTTCATCAAAATAGCCTTTTCAAACCCTCTAAAGATCATCTATCTTGCCCTTAGTATATTTTTTCTTTTGACCTTAGTTTTCTAGTCTTATTTGCTATAAATTTGACCCCATTGCCCAATGGTTAGGTAGATATTTCTATGGTTTCCCTTGTAGTCATTTATTCCCACCAACATTCAAAAAATCAAACCAAATTTTCCACTCATAGCTACCCTAAAATCCATTACAAAACAAAGCTAAATCTTGAGGAGAGATCCCTCTCCGGAATTTAGGAAGGCTAGATCCTATATTTCAAAAGAGGTTCTTTGTTACCCCTAGTTTTCTTTAACTATCAACCAAAATACCATGACCTAAGAATTAATAGGGTGATAACACCCTCTAATGACCAAGCACAAATAGATATATACATATGGAATGCAGAGACACCTCCCAATTTTTAAAACCTAGATGCGATGAGTTCATCCATCGAGCTGAGAATTTCTGGCCAAGTATAGCTACTCGGTAAAGGGGAAAATAATTCAAAATGAGTTTATTTGATTTTGTATAGACTAACCAATGCTTTTATTCTTCTATCTTATGGGATTCGTAGTCAAGAATCAGTGTAGATAAAGTCAACTTGAATTCCATTCAAACCAAGTTCAATGGCGGAGGAGGTACTCCTGATGTAATTTTTTATTTCTTTATCATATAAATGTGAAAGATGAATCAATAATGTCAACAATCGGGGTTACATTGGGACAGAATCAATCAAAAAATTCGATTACAATCATGTTAATGGTTTCTTAATAGGTGGATATTTAAATTTAATAGGTTATTTTTAGGTTTGAAAATCAAAACAGGTTTAAATACTTTTCCTATTACGTATTGGACAATGTATTAAACAAAAAAAAAATTATTTTCAAACGAAATCATATAAGCTCATTTATTTTAAAAAATAAATTCATCAAGCTCAAATAGATTATAAAACATTTCTACTTACCTAATTAAAATGATCTATGAAAACCTATTTTTTCATGTTAAAGACCATGTTAAACACACATGGTGTATGAGAAGAATAAACACACACACAACAAGAAACTCAACACAAAATGAAGGATAAGCATGTAGCTCTCTTATTTTTCCAGTATACATGATGTACATTTATAGTACAATGGTGTGACTCTTGGTTTCACATTTCAAGGTCAATTGGACTCCATTGTGACTTTTCGCATTCCACACCTACCCATGGAGGATTAGGTGTTCCAAGATTCCCCCCCTTAATCCGAAGGGGTATGTGTGAGTCCAAGAAGAGAGTTGTAATACAAATCTGCAAAGTATACATGGCAGCACTTGGGCTGAATCAACTCTCTGAAATTTTGGCAAAAACAGGTGGTTTAAGGATGACCACCAACACTGGAATGCAATACTTGTTGCAGTTCCCAGAACTCTTCCAAAACTGGCAAGAAGCTGAAAGCTTCTACTAGAAGAATTGTCCCTCATAAAAAAGGGAGACCTTCAACCTAAAAGAAGGGAGGTCTATTTCCTGTGATGGTTTAAGGATGACCAACAACTCTGGAATGCTTGAAGCATTTCCTGGAACTCAACCAAAGCTGGCAAGAAGTTGAAGGCTTCTGCTAGAGGAACCGTCCCTCATATATGAAAGGGAGACCTTCAACCTAAAAGAAAGGAGGTCTACAGCCTATGATAGTTTAAGGTTGTCCACTAACCAAAGGCATGCTCATGGGCATCCATGTCTCTAGCTACATCTTTGAATCTGGAATGACAAATTGTGGCTCAGACTCACTTGAACTGTTGTGTCTCTGGCTACAACTCTGAACATGGAATGAGAGATTGTGGCTCAGGCTCGCTTGATCTGACGTCGAAGCTTGTACATGACCACCATTTTCCCCCCTATCAAGGACAAGGTGAGATGATGGCGAAAACTCAACTGCAAGTTTGCTAAATATTCATGAACAAGTTCTGACATGTGTCTTAAACATCTTCTTGGCTGCTGATGCCCATTGCCAAGAAGCGATCCATCCAAAATGAATCTTTGTTCTTGCAGGAGGCTTGGTTATGAAGCATCTGTCTGAAGAATGAGTGTGCTTACCACAATGCTTACATGGATGAAGATCAAAACAGTGATCTTTCATATGGCCAACTTGATCACAGTGTCAGCATTTTACAATCTGTTGTTGTTGTGGAAGCGAAACAGGATCTGGAACAGCTGCAAGTGAACTGTCATATAGGAATCCGGTACTCTGAAATATGATGGGCTTGGTGTAGTCTGGAATATGAAAGGACACATCCTTGTCATACCTAAGACCATTTCGGTGCTTGTTGTGGACAACCTCTTCCCAAGGTCTGATGATGGGCTTGAGAAGCACAAGATGAGCTGCTGCATCTGCATGTAGATCTGCTCTTGTACAAGGAAATGAATGGGAATCAACTGCAACTTTACTGACTTGCTGCTGATGGGAGTCCTTCTCAATCTTCTGAATAGAAACAGGTTCATAATGGTGACTCTTTTGCTGAAGTTCATCTTATTGGAGCTGAGATTCTAACTGCAAAAACTCAATCTTTTCTTGTGCATCTTGCAAACAACTTTGAATGTTACAAAGAGCATTCTTGTTCATTTTTATCATATCATGAACATTTTAATGAATGAGGTTATTCAACAACTCTAATGCCTCATTGATTTTAGCCATTTTGAACAACTTAGGCTGAAAAACTAAAGGGTGTCGGCTTCAACCGAAAATGCACCCGTTTACAATGTGATTCAACTTAATTTCAAGAAATACAAATGACTCAAGAGAACTTCCAACTATGGAAATCTCAAAGTACAAAAATCTGCTCCTCAAATGATGGAGGAAAATCAACAATTTTTCCAACAACTCAAATTTACTGATTGCAACTATGAATGAAGAAGCAATTCAATGTCAGCTCAATACACTATTTTTGCAAAAATATTTTGTAAATGTGCAGCTGAAAACACTTGTGCAAGAAGCCTTTAAGGCAGCTGATTTGATTTTTTTTCTTCAAAGAGATGTTTTAAAAAAGAGGACCAATTTTCAATGTCTTCACATGTAAATCTCTTGCAAAAAATCACCCTTTTATGCCACCAATCACAATGCAAATTTCACGTTATTCTCCTATGTGTACTGTCCATTTACTCATATGCCATTTCCATTTTCTCTCCCTGCTGTTTGTTTTCTATCTTCTTCTCTCCCTGTTGTTTTTTTTTTTAAATTTAAATAATTAAATTTAAAAAAAAACTTGAGGTTGGGAAAGTTATTAGGGGGAGGGGGAACTAAGAAAAAATTAAAAATGTGGGGGGAGGGGAAAAAAAATGGGGATTAATTAAAAAGGAATTAATTAAATAAGAATTAATTAAAAAAGATTAATTACAATGGGGATTAATTTATAAAAATGGGGAGGGAAATTTATTTTGGGTGGGGGTATTATTAGAAAATAAATTTAAAAAAAATATTAAAAAACTGGGATGGGAGGTCAAAAGGCCGTGAGTTTGCAGGTGGTAGTGTTTTGCGTGAGGTAGCTCTCGAGATAGGGGAGCAGACGTAGCCAAGATGGAAGGGTGTCGAGGGTCGATTCCAGATGGTTGAGGGGCGTTAGAAAGGGGAGGGAATGATGTTAGAATGAGTGGGAAGATGGGGTAGCGTGGAGGTAAGAGGGAGCAGGGATGAGAAGGGGCGGGGATGAGCGATGGAGAGCGGGTTGGGTGGGAAGGGTAGTCGAGGGGTAGGGCGGAGGGACAGGTAACAGGGTAAGGGGGAGTGTGGTAAGGGGAGGGAGCGAGTGGCATAAGGTGGAGGTTTGGGTTTGCTGTGCGAGGGGGCACCGAGGAGTAAGGGTGAGGGGGTAAGGGGCAGTGTAAGGGGGCGGGAGAGGCAGTGTAAGGGGATTGTTGTTGTGAGGGTAGAGGAATGTAGCATAGGTTAGGGTAGAGTCGAGTTTGGTGTACGTTGTAGCGTAGGGAGGGCAAGCGACGTAGGAGGTGTGGGAGATCGGGGTGGGTGAGAGTGTCGGATGAGGGCTCGGGTGGAGTAGGGAATGGGGGAGCGGCGTGAGGGGGTGGCGGTAGGCATGGGATAGGAGCAGGCAACAGGTATAAGGGGAGGCGTGTGTTGCAGGGAGAGCAAGCTGAGGGGATCGACGTAAGAAGAGTAAGGGTATGGAAGGAGCGAGGGGGAGAGGGCTGTAGGCCAAGATCTGAGTGGAGTGATAAGGGGGGCCGAATGGCCTGATTGCAGAGAAACTTTTTTTTTTTTTTAATTAAAACAATAGAGGATTAGAATAAAGCAGAGGATAGTAGGATAAATGTAGAATTTTTCAAATGTACAACAAAATAAAATATCTCAACAGCATAGAATTTTACACTGTAGAATTCGGAAATTTTTTTCAGCAGACAAAACTCAAATTTTTTTCCAGTAGCCCAGCAGCAGAAAAATGGACTTTAAAAAATGCAGAATTCTTCCAGAAAATCTCAGTAGAAAACCTAGAAACTTTTAGTAAAAAAGCCCAGAACTTTTATTCAGAAACCCACTTAAATAATATTCCAACAACTCTTCAAAATGTAGAATTTAATAGGCAGAAATTGCAGGAAGAAATCAGAATGAAAACCTTCAGATGCCCATTGCTGCTCTTATTCAAAACCACTGTTGTTCTTCTTCAAAACCACTTTCTGAATGCGGAAAAATGTCTGTTGTAGAAACTCTCTAAATGCTGCAAAAATGCCAAGAATTTTGCAGATATGCACAGGCCATAAGTACAAATGGCTCACTCAAGGTTGAGCTAGTTATGGACGTATCAGCTCTGATACCATGTTAAACACCATGTTAAACACACACATGGTGTATGAGAAGAATAAACACACACACAACAAGAAACTCAACACACAATGAAGGATAAGCGTGTAGCTCTCTTATTTTTCCATTATACATGATGTACATTTATAGTACAATGGTGTGACTCTTGGTTTCACATTCCAAGGTCACTTGGACTCCATTGTGACTTTTTGCATTCCACACCTACCCATGGAGGATTAGGTGTTCCAACATTTCAAAAGACTTATATGTAGTGAACTGTTGTAAGGTAATTACGTTTTCAAAAATGTTGTAATATTCTAATTAAATGAAATTTTTTTATGTCTCCACTAAATTTATGCTAAAGTTCTAATTGATAGGAGTTGGGTACAGGTTAGGGGATTACTATAGTTCCTATAGCTTTTTTTTAACATAAATTTATAAATTAATATATAGAGAGGAGAAATTAATTTCTTACTTCACAAAGAGTTACATAAAATTTGGTGTGTAGTAATCCCTAATAAATATGCACATTTACAATAATATTCTGAAATAAAATGTTATAAACATATAAATAATGATGAGTGGCTAGTCATAGTTAATATATTTTCATTCTAATTTATTACTTACATTTTAATCTCATTCTAATCCATTTTTCTAGTCAAAACATGCTTAAACTAGATCATCCATATAAATTAAATGGTTGGTAAAATCCAATAGGCACCAATCCAAGATATACATCAAAGAACTTATTTCATAATACATTTCATAAATTATGGAGATTTAAAAATTGTGATCTTGCATTTCCAAAATAATCACAGTGGAGTTTTTTTGGTAGATGTTTTGAGCCATCAAGTGTGGCTCATCCTTCGGAGATAATGAATCTGACTCATAACAGAGAGATACATAGGTGAGAGATGCAGTAAAATAGAGTCATTAGGTAATTTTGAATGTTTGATTGTGATAGAATTCACAATCAAATTCAAATTTACCTAGAATTCAAATTTAGCTAATGAATCTCTTTTCCTACATCTCTCACACTATCGATAAGATTTATATCTTCCTACAGTTATCTGTATATGAAAGATTCAGAGTTTATGGTACAAATTGAAAGTGAAATGATTAGTTTTTTCAGTCATTTATGTCAAATTCATTAACACATTAACATGATTTAAACTGAGTTTTGCAGAAAATAAAGAAGACATCAGTACCATAACTGTATACAGAAGACAGCAAATGATGAAGGAGTTCATACCTCCTAGGCTACATCTCCTGGTCCAAATTCCAATGTTGGGTTTTTTATTATGCTCAAAAATGTGTTTACATCAAGTTACAATACTCATAATACTAAAAAAAATTCTGTAATGACTCTAAAAGAGTAAAAAACCCCTAGTTGGGCTTTGTATTCACTTAAAAAGGTCAAAAACTGACTGAGTTATGCTCCATATCATTTTTTCTCATAATTGTCCTACAATTCACACTCTCATGCAATATCTTCTACAAATTCCGCCTTTTGCCACCACGTGGAGTGACAAATTTTCCCTGCACCGGGGAGATTCCCGTGGCACAGGGTGCAAATTTTCACCTTCTTAAATTTCCTTGTTCGTCCTTAAACCCATTAAAAACGAGCCAAGTGGTGCTCTCTTGACCATTTGATGCAAAGTTCATTTTACCACTCGCCGATGATGTAACTTCGTTAGAAATGTGAGGTTGGGTTTCAGAACCCACCATGGTTCAATTCAAATCTCCACTCCCATTCCATATAACTTAAGATTTGCATTCTAAAACCTGGGGTTTGAGTCATGGGTCGGGTTTGTGGGAAAGTTGTCCAAGGCAGGTTCCTCAACCATCCTCCATAACTGTAGCATTAACCACCAACATTAAATTGTTTCATGTGCTATGATATCATTGACCTCTAGTTTTTTAAATGTCGAGTTTAAACTTGCTCCATCATGACTTTGACATTTTCCTTAACCGTGCCATGTGCCTCGAATAAACTTTGATTGCTAGAGTTTGCTAACTGCACCTACCATTGAAACTTTAATTAATGATAATATATGGTTTGGATTTAATATCCACCCCCACAAAATTTGCAACATGCATATATATAATACAATTTGACACTTTGTCTGTATCTTCGATTTATTGGTATATGGTCTTGACTTTGGGTTAAAACCCATATAATAAGGTTAGGTCGGGATTAGCCCTAGACCCCTCGTTTCCCACCACATAGCATGGGTTGGGTGGAACGAGGGTTAGGGGTTAACCCCAGTCCTGAACCCCCGCATTGCAACCCTTCGAAGCTTTAAAAAGGTAATGTGTTTGTATTATACAAAGAACCACCATGGACGAGGTGATAGAGCGTCTTGTTTCTAGTTATGAGGTGAAAGTTTTGATTCAAGTGGAGGTAGTTTGACCTCCCATAATATTTTTCACTACTGAGTGAAGGCAACATGACAACCATTGATTGACCCAGGTGGCTCTCCCTCATTGGGCCGCCTCATAAAAACATTACCGAACGAATATTTGTCATTCCATAACCAATTAGAATAAGGAAAATTTCAGTCAATGGTTGGCCCACCAAAGTATAGTGAGTTTCCTAGTCAAATGCCCTGTGAGGGTACGAACTCATGACTGGGTGTACATGCAACCTTTTTCCCCAAAAAATTATTTATTTCCCAAATCAATGAGAACGTGATATCAGGAGCATCTGATGTTGGATTTGAATGAAACAAGTTGCGTTGGATTCAAGGAGATGAGACATTTGCTTTGGCGCTAGTTTCATGCCAATCAGAGAGCTTTGAATTTTGGACATTTTCTTAATCCAATCGATCAACACTTGATGGTGAAAAGTATACTAGAAAAACTAGATTGTGAGTATTCTCAAAATGCAAGACCAAAATTCCTTTTATCACCAAAGTCTCCAATCTCAAAAAATAAAAAATTATAAAAACTCACTAAATTATAACTTTGTTTAATTTTTTATTTTTATTTTTAGCTTGGCAAGGCTACATCTTCATCATGTCCGATATATCACCCCAATCTGGGCAGGGAATCTACTGGTGACTTCACATTAAAGTATTTCCTTAACAGAGCATCCAATCAACATCTATCCAAGACCTTTTGGACTATTTTAAATTATTCTTGTTATTAACTATGTAAAAAAAATTAATATATGAGTTAAATAGATGAACATATAAAAAACATGTAATAATATTTTTAAGCATGGAATTCCACTCCATTTTACTATGAAAATATTTCATTTATGAATAGGCTTTGTTACAATACTATTGACCAATACAATAAGTTATTGATACCACATGTGAAAGGTAATTATGGCCACAATAAGTAATTATTGAGCGGAGAGGCTAATTGAGCCTCGAGGATCATTATACAACCCATTTGGGAGATGGGTAATTTTTTTCAGTTAGTTTGTTCTCCTTTAAAATAAAATTATAAATTAGAATAATGTGAGTTACAATAATAAAAAATGAATAGAAGTAAAAAAACATATAAGTAAAAAATATACATAAGTAAGATGTTTAAATCTTGTTCTTTTCAAAAATATTTCAAAATAGACTTAAATAAGCTACTCAAATATCTATGTCAACTAATTTATGTCTATATCAACTTCATATATATATATATATATATATATATATATATATATATATATATATATATATATATATCTATTAAATAAAACATTTTAATTTTATATATAAAAAAAATATTCAATGTAAGTTATCAATATAAATTTTTATAAGAATTAATATTGACATTTTTTTTTTTTGAATTTGGTAGGTCCTTACTATTTCCTATTAATCATAAAAAAATAGGTTGCATCATATACACATTTAGTGGCCTCAACCTGCTCGAAGGAAACCATGTCTGTTGGCCACCTTAACGCATTGAAAGAAATCCAAAATTGATATTGTTTCCTTCTTCTACTCACCACAATGGCCATTTTACTGTTTAAAACATTAACTAAGTAACAAATAAAAACATAAACACTATTTGCAAAATTCATAAAACTTAATCGGGCTACTACCCATCAGAAGAGTCCATCGGTGCATGATCATTTGTAGTGGAGCCAAGCATGTCCACTTGCTGCATTTATTGAATCTACCTTTCAATTCGACCAATTCCAGTTGTCGGTTGATACTGTGATAGCTTGATGTGCTGGTGTTGAATGTTCATATCCTAAAGAAGTTCAATTACTGATGGTGTTACATTCCCTTGACCTGGATGAAGACTTTGCATTGCTTTGGCCATGACACATTTCATTATCCAGTATGTATGAGTAGTTTGGTTAAACAGCAACAGGCGACCTCTAGTAATTCGCAGATCAATAATAAAATCCATCATTTCCTCCTCTCCCTCATTATCCTCCTCATTACTATGACTTTCTTTTTCCCATCCCTGAATTACATTTATGATTTGTGGAGGATTTCAAAGAGAGTAAGCTTGTGAGATATTCTCTAACATCTCTTGCTTTGTCTTCCTGCCTCACTTGCTAGTCTCAGCTGTAGATTTTAAAATCTTTTGCTTTCCTTTATTTTGATTTTTAACCATAGGCTTCCTTGTTTTCCTCTTAACCATAATTCTGTTCTGAATATTCTGCTGAATTAAACTTGTATATACTATCTGTGAGCCTATATGATGGAAGGACAGAGGTATAACAATTAAACTTTGAATTTCCAGGAATAAATCTTCCTTTGGCACATGATTCGCAGAATGATAATATTGACATATACTTAAAGTTATATTAATAATAAAAAACCATTTCAACTTGGGTAATAAAATATGATGTAAACTATTATAATGTAAATTACATATATATTATATATTGTTTTTAAAACATTATGTATATATCATGAAAATAATATGTTTTTATAGTTAAACATTTATGTGGTCCTATATATACTCTATTTAACATTCAAAATCAATTTAAACAATAAAAAATACTATATTGTATTTTGCACTCTAAAGAAGTTTACATGTGAAGAGATTTAATACTTAGATCACTACTTAAAATAGATGATGTATACTTGTAAATATGTTATTTATATAAATGTGTTATTAAAAATTTGTTATTTACATGAATAAATTATTAATTTGAGTGGTTTCCCTTTAAAACTTAAAAATAAAAAATTAATATGCAAATATCTAAAAACAAGATGTTCATATTGTAAATATATACAAAAATTATGTCACAAAATGAGTGTGACATTAATCCATGGGGTAATGCAATGTGAAAAAGTTACAATATCAAGTTCAAATTATAGCCCAAATCAAATATTTAAAATTTTGAATTCTTTTAATAATATTAAAAAATAAATATCTATTTTGCAAACTTAATTATCATATATTACATTAATTAATGCTTAATAAAATTAATAAAGAACCGCAAAATAATATATAACTTAATTGAGAAAATTTTAATTCAAAATACCTAATGAAAATTAACCTAAAATATACTTTAAAAAATGAATAAAACATTAAAACAACCGAGGCTCTCCAATATTAAAACATTAAAAAATTCAAATGAAGTCAAATAACAATGAAAATAAATATTCTTCTCGTTGTATCATGTCCGAAGATGGAAAATCGGCCATACTGCAATTCAACCTATAAAGAAAGATGGAAATTTGTAAAAAATATATGCGTTAAAAACATGTATGAGGACAGATATTTTTAGGGCTTATCTATTGGATGTTGTTTACATGCACATCCGCGTATCGTCAAGGATCTGATCGCACACTGATTGATGTTGGAAGTTTTTAGGGTTCACCATCTTGATATTGTTTCCTTGCATGCCCTCAACAATTTGATCGCATGTTGATTGATGTTTAATGACATTGACAAGAGAAGATCATCCTGTTTGCTATTATTGCATTCTAAGTAATTATTACGCCTTAGATTGTGACAACTAGGCAATTAAGAATTATTTTTTATTGATTCATAATTGTGTAATTAGGTTATCTATATTGTGGATGTTAAAGAATTAGTTTAGTTAGTTCAACTGTTTCCTAATTGTTTTTCTATGTATATATATCTTTCATAATACAAGAATTAAGTGTGCTTTCCAGCAATCTTTTGTATTTCTTTCTTTTTCTGTCATTCTGTCATGGTATCATAGCATTGGGGTTTTTCTTGGGCAAAGCAGCTTGCACTCGATGTTTGAAGCTGTCGTTTGAAGATTTTGAAGCAGATTGCTGTTGAATGTTGGAAATACTGAGAGTGGGGTGAATCAGTGTTTATTTTCAATTGTTAATTTTACTAGTTAGATCACTTATATTTAGAACACAGAATGAACAGTAAGAATAAATGCTTTTATTAATTCGTTTTTTACAATCAATCAATTACAATAATGATATAGGGTTCCAACCGTAGATGAAAACTCCAATCTTCCAGGCTCCAACCTCTATTGTGCCAAGCACCGACTTGGTCTTTCCAAGGCTCCAACCTTGTCAATTTGAGGCACCAACCTCTAGGGCTCCAACCCTATCTCTGGTACAGGCTTCGACCTGGTTTCTTGAGGACTCCAATCCTCTAGGGCTCCAACACTATCTTCCAAGGGACTAACCTTGTCTCTATGAGGCTCCAACCTCCTCCTTCATTTCATCAAGATATATTTGGTTATACTTCATGACTCCCAATGTATTCTTCAACGAGCCTTGACAATCTTTAGCTTACCCTTCACTGTAGCCTACCCATTACGCATCAATGACAACCCTTTCTTCTTAGAAGGTGTCACCACTTCTCTTCATCATACCCAAACAATTTCTCCAAGTTACGTCATGATGGCTTCATCAATGCATCATCATCTTCCAAGATCACTCAAAGCTTCTCAACAAAATATCTTCAATTTGGAACCTTCTCCAAGGTCACTCCACAAAGACTTCAGTCAAGGTCCCCAAAACCATTCACAAAAATCAATTCTGAATCTAGGAGTCTGAAATAGCCCTAATCTCTACAATCAGAGAGTTGCTTCAGATACCCAATGCTTAATACAATTTGAATCTTCTGAGCCACTGTTCACTGCACTTGATCATACCAAAGGTAGTACAAACATAGAAGGTCCGAGCTACTGTCCAAGAAGAATTTGATACGACATGATGATTTGCAGTCCACACCAAGAGAGTCTACAAAGGACCGTTCTAAGAGGAGTCCAAGTTCTGCACAAGAGAAGACCTGAAGGTCTACTCCCAAGGTAGTTTAGAATTTTGTCTTCAAATGATACTTCAAGACTTTTAGCCTGCTTCAAACAGTCCTCACAAAACTTGCTCCCATATAATCCCAAGTGATGTCAAGACTTCAAACTAGGTGTCATAAGCATTGGTCTGATATAATAGATGTTCTTCAATAGGTTTGTTAGATATATTCACTGTAAACTAAACTTAATACTGTTCCTCTCAAGAATTCTCTGTAATTTTATTTCAAAAAAACTGTGCCTCCATTTAAAGGTCTGCAACAATCCCAACATTGTGCCTTTAGCAAAATATTTCACTATAAAATGATCCCAATATAGTGCCTCCAATAGAGATCTACATATCTGAATTTGTCTTCAAAACTGCCACTACAAATCCAAATTACAGGAGGCACTGCAGTCTGAATTTTACCACAGTTCGAATTTCAGGAGTAAAAACTTCAAAAACTATTGTAGTTCCGAGGGTAATTTAAGCAAGAGCAAGGTCTCCACTATAAAATTACAGCCTACAAGAAACTCGACCCTTAACACAAGACTGTTTCAAAAGAATTTCCCCAAAACAATATTTTCCTGCTCCTCGGCCTCCTGTAGATATCTCTGAAAATATTTACCAAATTCTGTGTTTACTTCACCGAAATTCCTTGACTGAACTGAATGAATTCAACTTTATACTTATAGTGGTTTTTCATTTTTGAAAGGACGTGACTGTTGGGAAAACAGGCCGACTTGTGTCCTTGAGCATAGGTCGGCTCAATGTCAAAAATATATTTTTCAAATTGAAAATTCAATATCTTACAAACTACTAGGAGTTTTGGGACAAATAAGGGCTCATTGGAAAGGCAAAATTATGCTCTAAAATATGGTGTAGGAATCATATTGAGAGGTTGCCTCTAAGGTAGTGAAAAACATTTTTTTTATGTCACTGGTTATTAATTAGTGCAGAAGTTGATGGACAGCAAGGGCTTCTTCATTGTCATACATCACCAAGTGTTTTTAAGTGAGGTCTCCATTTGTTATGTCTTTCATCATCAAGTGATATCCAATTCCTTCATTGTCCATGTTATCATATATGTTGTCATGTGTACCATCAATGTCACCATGTCATCAAGATAGTGCAACGATATGTCACTAACCATATGCAGCATGATCATCACAAGGAGAGCTTCTTCATGAGTCACTATGAGCATCAACAAGAAGGACTCCTTCATCAAGTGTAAGGACATCATTATTTCTAGAGTAAGGATACATGAGATTGAGGTTGTGTTTTCTTCATGGTTAGTTAAAGGAAATCATTATGATCAATAGTCATCTAGGACAAGACTTCTTCTTAGTGACTTGACATCATAATGGCATGATTAATAGCTTGACATCTTCATTAATGGCATCCTTAACAAATAAGAGGGACTTCTCATTATGAGTAAGGACATCATCGTAATATACATGAGGTTATAACATCACAAGAATATTTTCCATCCGAAAAATGCCATATTGACATTAATGACAACCTTGACTAACAATCTCCCCCTTTTTCATTGGTGGCAATATTATTGCCCTTCCAACATTCTCTCCTCCTTTGACATCAATGGAAAACGGGGTACCCAAGTACTCCCCCTATCAATCTACTTCTCTTCATCGTATTTTCTTCATCACTAATAGTTCTTCATAGGTATGTCGCTCTCGTTCTCATGGTGCTCTTCAATGAACTTGCTCCCCCTAAGCCTTTGCATAACTTCATGTCAATGGTCAATCAACTCCCCCTGCCTACATAACCTCTGCTAACTCTTATTTTTGCCTTGGACAAGAAATATTTCATCCTTGTGATCAAGTGGAAGACATCTTCAACAATGGTCCATCGAATGAGAAGGGATTATGTTCTTCAATGGAGTTGCTTCCGAGAGATGATCTATCAAAAGATGATTTTCCATGTAGGACTCATCAAGGATTTCATAGAGCCCTTTCATGGATAGATTCTGTAAGAAATCTCACGAATCACAGACTCCCACTAAATGTATGCATGGTTTCATTTTGGTAGAGTTTAATTATCAATCGCTTGGAATATCAAGGATGACTTCATCAAGTAAAGAACATGTGTTGTTGGCTGGAGTGTTCAAGGGACTTTCGGATTCAACTTGCTTCCTTCTCCATACTTGTGTAACTTTCTTCTCTAGGTTAGTTGTCATGGTTTTAACTTGTTTAGGAACCCAAGTCAAGTTACGATCATGTGCCATATGTCCAATATTATGGAAATTGAAGCACTCTATCTTGTTCATAAATGAAAGATCATGACTTCTTCTTGCAAACCTTCTTCTGGGAAACTGACAGGGACCATTATATTTGTCCTTGTGGTATGCCCTACAATCCTTTGCCATGTGCCCAAAATTTTTACAAGAATAACAATAACCAAAAAGTATACTTTTGTACCTGGAGGATGGAGATTTCCTTGATGCACTTCAAAAATAATTCTGTCTTGGGATCCTTTGTTCAAATTTACTTCCTCTTGTATTATTGACACCATCTGCAAGTCTCCTTGGAATAGAATTTCTTCCATTGTTGTCTTGATTCTTCCCCTTGTCTTTGTTGGAACTAGGAGCATCAACATTTCTTTCTAGGTTCCTCACATCTTTGTTGTTTGAAGCATTATCATTCTTGCTTGAGGATTCACCCGCATAGCCAAGACCTTATTTATCAAGGGGAGACCTTTGATGACTTAGGATGTCATCTAGGGTTTGAGAGCTTTTCAAGTTCTAATTCAGCAAGTCAACTTCCTTTTTAAGAAAGCCAATTTCTCCTTTCAACTTTTCACAATCTTCATATTTCATAACTAGTTGCTTCTTCATTTCTTTCATCATTCTTGTTGCTTCATGTGCTTCGATTTTAAGGGAGATGACATCTGATTTCATTATGAAGACTTCTTCCTTCTCCTTTGCTAGACTACTCTCCATTTCTTCTTTTATTCTTGTAGCTTCACATGTTTCGGCATTGAGAATATTGATGTCTGATCTTAGTTTCAATATTTCTTTATCCATTTATTCTAGTTGGCATATCATGGTGTTTCTCTCCTTTTCTATTTCGTTAACATGTCCTTCTATGAATGCCCAAGTTTCCAGCACCTTCTCAGCTCCTTGTGCTTGTTTCCTTGATTCTTCTAGTTGAGATCTAAGAGAAGAGACCTCTTCCTTGTATTCACCAATCTCTACTTCTAGATTGTTCAAACTCTTAAGTATTTTTTCAAGGTGGCTTGACAAAGTTTCTTCCCTTTTCTTTGTATTATCCAATTGATTTGTCATGCGTATGACTTCTTCATGATGCTTTCTTTTGTTTTGATGAAATTCCTTTTTAATTTTGGTGAGCTCCTCATCTCTTTCTTATACTTGAAGCTTGACAATGTCAACTTCCTTCCTTGTCGTGTCTTGGTTACCATCTTGTGATTTCTTCTTAAGTTCCTCATTTTCCTTTTTCAAACTGTTAATCTCTTCCATGGAAGCGATAAGTTTATTCAGGAGATCTTCTTCAAAGTCTTCTTTGTTCTCTTCATCTTCTAGGTCTTCTTTAGCCTTGTTGTCATCTCTCTTATCTTTAGCTTCCTTGATGGGTTTTGGATTTCCTTCTTGCTTTCCATCATCTTCTTGACTAGAGGTCATTGTCAATGCTTCTTTTGAGTGAAGATCGTGAAGTTTGTCCCATATGCCTTTGGCTGAGGAACATTTTTCCAAATTTGCCTTCATAGAATCAGGTAGCCCATTCAAGGTTGCTTTCATTGCTCTTGTACTATAATCCTTGGATTCTCCTTCCAGCATGCAATCAGTAATCACTGATTTCCAAACTTCAATTCCTTGAGTCTTCAAGAAATTCCTCATTCTTTCCACCCATATATCAAAGTTTCCATTGGACAATGGAGCCTTCACAAATTGATTTACTTCAATTTCAATGGTTGAGGAAGACATGTCTTTAGGAGGATTGGAGACTTTTTTTCTTGGCTTTTCCATTTGTGTTCTAATTATCAACCTTCAAGTTGTTAGGCTTTAAGTGAAGGTACTGACTCTGATACCAATTGTTGAAAATACTGACAGGGGGGTGAATCAATATTTCTTTTCAATTGTTAATTTTACCAGTTAGATCTCTAATATTTAGAACACAGAATGAAAAGTAAGAATAAATGCTTTTATTAATTTCTTCTTTACAATCAATCAAGTACAATAATGATATAGGGCTTCAACCATAGATGAAGACTCCAATATTTTAGGCTCCAACATGTATTGTTCTAAGCAACGACTTAGTCTTTCCAAGGCTCCAACCTTGTCAATTTGAGGCACCAACCTCTAGGGCTCCAACCCTATCTCTGGTATAGGCTCCGACCTAGTTTCTTAAGGACTCCAATCCTCTAGGGCTCCAACATTATCTTCCAAGGCACCAACCTTGTCTCTATGAGGCTCCAACCTCCTGCTTCATTTCGTCAAGATATATTTGGTTATACTTCACGACTCCCAATGTATTCTTCAACGAGCCCTGACAATCTTCAACTTACCCTTCACTGTAGTCTACACATCACGTCATCAATGAAAACCTTTCCTTCTTAGAAGGTGTCACCACTGCTCTTCATTGTACCCAAACAATTTCTCCAAGTTACCTCATGATGGCTTCATCAATGCATCATCCTCTTCCAAGATCACTCAAGGCTTCTCAACAAAATATCTTCAACTTGGAACCTTCTTGTTGTGAAACCAGCTCCAAAAATGGAAGAAAAGAGATATCAATGCCTTAGAAATAAGCCACTTCGAGGGGTCAACCTCCAATACATTACATTAATGAGAAATTCTTGGATGATTCAAATTAGAAAACCTCCTTTTGTTGGGAAAAATACTTAGAGGGGGGGGGGGGGGGGGTGAATCAGTATTTAGTGCAGACACAAAAAATTTGATATTTTATTTCTTAAAAACCCATACGCTACTTTCATGAAGCCAACTAGCATATATACGAGGATATCCTTTATAGAACTCGCGTATATCCACTGAATTAATTATGCATTCAATTCTTGACTTAGATCATTGCATTACTCATTCATCAGATATTTAGAAAACGGTAAACAGGTGCAGAAAGAATAGAATAATAATCACACATAAGAAACACACATGAACACCAGGATTTTTAGGTGGAAACCCAATTAGGGAGAAAACCACCGTCGTCGTCATCTCAGTCTTCAATCTTTATAATTAAGAAAACTTCTTACAACATGTACTGGCGCAGACTCATACCAGCATCCAGGCACCCACCTGCAGAAGGCTACAACCTTCTCTCATTTACCAGCCTCTCTTGGAAGGGAGAAACAACCCCCTGCTCTCATTTACTAGCCTCACCTGGAAGGGAGCTACTACCCCCTGATATTAGCACCAGCCTCTACTGGCAGAAAGCTTCTACTTTCAGACTGAAGGCTTCAACCCTCAGATCCACTGTAGACCACGTTTCATCAATTTTCAAACTGGATCAAACAACTACAACACAATCCTTCACTTATCATCAAATAACCTTTTCTTATTGCATCAAACAGAACAGTGAAACCACTGTACCCAGAATATCAGAGATAGCCTAGACTTTAGAAAATAAATGCAGAAACTTAATCAGCTTTGAGCAACCATCAGTTCAAATACCATACACGCTTCTCTTTAAACAGACCCGCGTATATATGCTATTTTAATAAATACAACCCGCGTATACATCTGTGCACTTTTTAGAAAAACCCTAACAATCCATACGTGCCTTTTTTTAAACAGATCCGTGTATATACGCGCTTTTCATGAAATGAACCTGCATATAGATCTATATAAGATAAATTTTGCAAAACAGACCAGATCTATGGACTTACCTAGATTTCTTCAATATCTTCAATAGATTTGCGTTAGGTCTTCATTACTTCTTTTCAGATCATCCTAGAGATTCATCATTTCCAAAACTACAGTATTTGAACTTTCATCATCTTCACAGATGCATCATAGATTCAGATCTATCGATTAAGAACATAGTTCAATCATGCAGATAAACTTCAGAGTGAAGCATTCATTAAAACCCAGACACATGCACACCTTTGCTCAATGATTTTCTTCTCTTTATATAGGTCGACCCTTTTTCAATACCATGAGCCAAAACCACACCACTTCCGATGATATTCCTGGATGGGACCAAATATACAATCCAACGCTCAATACAATGGGTCAATACCATGGCAGTAATCTTTGGTTTTACAAATTTAGAGCGCAATTGAGCATACACGACTTGGCCCGTACTTTTCCGCGTGCATACGCTACTTCTCCTAGACAAACCCGCGTATGCCTTGAGACACACACTTTTCATCATTGTTCTAGCACATTCTGAAAATTTCTTTCATCATTACATCTGAGTTTCTCTTAGACACATCATATCACATCAGATTTACATCATTACCAAGTCCATCAAGACAAGAATAACTTCATCAAGTAGGTTGCCATCATTTTCATCAAGTGGGTTTCCATCAAGGACAACACTCTGCATCATATTGCCAACAATCCCCCCCTTTGGACTTGATGGCAACCACGATGGTGTTTGATCATCGCAACAGATAGATACATTAAGCATAATGATATTCTCCCCCTATTCAACCACCATGTCACTCGCCCCTTTTGACATCAAGAGCAAAGGGTGGATCAAAACCAACAGAAGGTTGTTTTCTCCTCATGTAGATAGAAGAGCGTTGTAGATCTGATGTGCACTGAAGTTACCATGCTCCCCCTCAGTTCATGTTGAGTCTTCAAACATATTCTACAATGAAGTACATGAATTTATGACCTTTCCTATTACCAAGGAATCATACTTACATCAAAGATCCAACCAAGTGGATTTACATATGAGACTCAAATACACAACCAAGAGGGTTTACACATTTTGACTCAAGTACCCAACCAAGTGGGTTTACAAAATTGAACAAGTCCTTTCACGACTGAATATTACAATTTTTACATCATAGATCTCAACATGAATTTTTCATAAAATTACAAATATGACATTTCATGACCAATACTAGAAAGACCCCAAGAGAGAGAGATCACATTTCAGAACCATAATGCCAAAAATGCATAGTACTCAGCAAGGCTAATGCTCCCCCTGAACCTGTACATCAGTTTACTCCTTCATCTCCCCCTTAGCTTGTGCATCCTGAACACTTTCAATCAAAAGATCATCAAGGCATCATCACCCAATATCAGGGAATGAAACAAAAATATAAGAGATAAAACTTCACCAGAGATTCCATACAGTATCAGAGATATCAAACAGTACTGTAGATGTGCTGAAAAATGTTGATCTCGAACAAAATTTGTCAGCAACTAACCATACGCGGTTTTCTGTGGATAAAATCGTGTATATACGCGATTGTATTTCAGGAAACCAACGTATCCAATTTAATATTCTGAATTTAATCAGATCTGCTCTTCTGAGAGGCTGATATAACACCCAGCTTCTATCTGAGATATTCGAACGCTTCCCTGGGTAGAGGTTTGGTAAATATATCAGCAACTTGTTCTTTAGAGGGAACATACTCCAACTTCACCTTTTTTTCAAGCACTTGTTCAGGTAAGAAGTGATACTTGATGGGAATGTGCTTAGTCTTTGAATGCATAACAAGATTCTTTGAGATACTGATGGCACTTGTATTATCACACATAATGGAGATAGGAGGTGTACATTTGATTTGAAAATCTTGCAAGGTTTGCATCATCCAAAGGAGTTGAGTGCAACAAGACGCTGCAGCCACATATTCTGCTTCTGTTGTAGATAAGGCAATAGAATTTTGCTTCTTTCTGAACCAAGATACCAACCGGGGCCCCATATAGAATGCACCACCACTAGTGCTTTTCCGGTCATCAACATTTCTAGCCCAATCTGCATCCGTGTAAGCATGAAGAGTAAGATCAGCATTCTTTGGATACCATAGTCCAAAGTCTTGAGTTCCTTGTAGATATTTGAATATTCTTTTGACAGACTGAAGGTGAGACTCTTTTGGATTAGCTTGGAATCTTCCAAAAATCCCAACTACATGCATAATGTCTGGTCTAGTCCCAGTGAGATAAAGTAGGCTTCCTATCATTGATCTGTATTCTGGTTGATTCACCGCGGGAGAATCATCATGAGAACTGAGGTTACATCTGGTTATCATTGGTGTACTGACATGTTTGCATTCTTCCATGCCATACTTCTTCAGAATTTTCTTAAGATATTTTGCTTGTGATAAGAATATACCATCTGCAGTTCGATGCACTTGCAAGCCAAGAAATAATGTTATTTCTCCAAGTAAGGACGTTTCAAATTCTTGCTACATGACAGAAGAAAATTTCTTACTCATAGATTCTTCATTACTCCCAAAAATGATGTCATCAACATATACAACCACAATCAATAGTTTATCATTTTCAACCTTTGTGTATAAGTTGCTATCAGCAGACCCCTTTGAAAATCCTTGTTGATGAAGATATTTGTCAAGACGATAATACCATGCCCTTGGAGCTTGTTTGAGACCATGTAGAGCCTTTTTAAGTCTACAAACAAAATTTTCATCATTTCCCAAAATGAATCCTTCCGGTTTTTCTATATAAACTTCTTCTTCTAGATCACCATTAAGAAAAGCAGATTTAACATCCATTTGATAAACTTTGATATGTTGAAAACTTGAGAAAGCAAGAAACATTCTTATGGCTTCAAGTCTAGCTACAGGAGCAAAATTTTCTTCAAATTCTATACCTTCTTGTTGAGTATACCCCTTGCAAACCAATATAGCTTTGTTTCTTATAACATCCCCATTCTCATTTAACTTATTCTTGAATATCCATTTAGTTCCAATGACATTTTTATCATGTGGCATTGGTACCAATTCCCAAGTTTGATTCTTTTCAATTTGATCAAGCTCTTCATTCATGGCTTGAATCCAACATTCATCTTTGCTAGCTTGATTGACATTGTGTGGTTCAACCGTGGATAGAAATTCTAGATAGCTAGAAGTTCCCACAAGAGTCCTCCTTGTTTGTACACGTGATTCCTTGTCTCCAAAAATTTGAGATTCAGGATGATTCTTTTGAACATATCTGGATGGAGCCTTTTCAGATAAATTATCTTCAGGTTCTTCATTGGATCCACTGTCTATATCATTTCTATTTGATGTAGAGGAACAAAAATCACCATCATCTTCTTCTGTTGTTTGTTTTTCTTCTTTAGGGGCTGCAGGAGACTCAACAATAACAACATCAATAAATTCAACAATCTTTCTAAGCCTTTTATTGTAACATTTGTATGCTTTGCTAGTAGATGAGTAGCCAAGAAGTATTCCTTCATCTGATCTAGGTTCAAACTTGCCAAGCTTTTCATCATTATTTTTGATAAAGCGTTTACTTCCAAAAACTCTAAAATGCTTCACAGAGGGAGAATTACCATACCAGAGTTCATATGGAGTTTTGTCACTATTTACCCGAACATGTGCCTTGTTGAGAATGTTTGCTGATGTATGTGTTGCTTCTCCCCAGAAAATGTCAGGTGTTCCAGAGTCATCAAGCATAGCTCTAGCCATTTGTTGAATTGTTCTATTCATTCTTTCTGCTACGCCATTTTGTTGTGGAGTGCCAGCTACAAAGAACTATCTTTTTATGCCATGTTGTTCACAAAATTCAAGGAATTCATTTGACGTATATTCTCCTCCTCGATCAGATCTAAGACACTTGATTTTTAGATCTAATTCATTTTCTACCAGAGCTTTGAAGATCTGAAATTTTTCAAATGCTTCATCTTTGTGTTTAATCAACCCAATCCAACACATTCTAGAGAAATCATCAATAAATAAGATATAGTATTCTTCACCACATGGTGACTTTTTCCTCATAGGTCCACATATGTTAGTATGAATGAGTTCAAGAGGCTTACTTGATGATCCTTCTTTGGCATTAAATTGCACTCTGGTTTGCTTATCGAATTGACAGGATTTGCATATGATACTTTCAGGTAGAGTAATATTGGGAAGACCACGAACAACATTAAGTCTGCTTGATTTGTTGATTTGAGAGAAGCTTATATGCCCCAACCTTCTATTCCATAGCCAATTTTCTGAAGATTTACTCAAGTAACATTGTTCTTTGCAGTTTTTCAATATATATAGGTTTCTTGGAGTTCTTTTTCCTTTTATAATAGTTTTACCTATATCAAGATCACGAACCACACATTCTTTTGAACTAAAGACAAATTCAGTTCTTTGATCACACATTTGACTTACACTTAACAGGTTATGTCTTAATCCATCCACGTACATGAAATTAATAGCCTTCACCTTTTCTTTTAGAAACACAGACCCTTTTCCTTTAATTACCGTAGGAGTATCATTTCCAAAAGTAACTTTCTTTTCCTTTTCTAGAGCATTATATGCAAGAAGTTTTCTTTTGTCACCTGTCATGTGTCTTGAGCATCCACTACCAATGTACCATTGATTTTCTTCACCTTCTGCAAATAATGCTATCCCACAATTTTCAACCTGTAATTCCTTCCTTTTCCATACCTTGGAACTTGAAGGAAAATGTTGTTTTGGCTGAACTTTGTTCCTGCATTCAGATTCTTCATGGCCAAAGTTATTGCAATAAGCACATTCAACTTCATTTTCAAGAGGAGAAAAGTTGTTATATGTATTCTTCTTTGTTCCATTATCAATCCTTTTCTTTCTTGCTTCTCTTTTCATGATGGTTTTATATGCAACACATTGAGCAGCATTATGACCAAAATTGTGACATGAGAAACATTGTCCATTGAAGAATAAATTTCTGCCATCATAAAATCTTCTACTTAAATTTACCTATTGATTGATGTTTCTTTAAGAGATATTCTGATTAGTGTCCTTTGGATTAATACGATCACGCTTTACGTGTAAGGATTCTTTATTCCCTTGCTGAGAGGCAGAATGTTGTAATCCAGTTGTAGCTGCTTTTAGATAATTTGGTACTGAGGCCTGAGAAGATTCTCCACTATATCCAAGACCTGTCTTTATAGGAGTAGAATGTTGTAACTTGATAATCTCATCTAAGGTTTCAGATCCTTTAGCAAATCTAAGATTCAGAGTCCTTACTTTCTCAAATTATTTTCTTTGACTTACCACTTCACATTCTAATTTCTCAATGTGTTTCTTCGCTTCTTCAACCTCCTTTTCCAGAGTCTCTATGGTTATTTTCCTTTCTTCTAAGAGTATTTTACTTTCTTCTAAGAAGATTTTGAGTTGATTGTTTTCTTCAGGAAAATCATTGTCCTCTAGAGCATCCACAAAAGTATCCTTTTATTCTCTAGATTCAAATGCCATGAGAAGTCTAAAATCTTGTTCACATTCTTCCTCAGTATCAGATAACCCATCACTCTCTTCATGAGTATAGTAACTTTTTCTAGTGCTAGACCTGTTCTTATTCCTTCTTGCTACTTCCTTCCCTTTTGCAGATGTTTCATTATAAGGACACTTAGTAGCATAGTGACAAACTCTTCCACATTCAAAACATTTGAAAGGAAGCTTACCTCTAAACCGTCATGTGCCAAGTTGAAGTTTCTTCACAAAATTTACCTCATCTTCTTCTGAAATATATCTTGATCCTTCTACTTCTTGTACTTCTTTCCCTTTTGTAGAAGCTCTAAAGACAACTTCTTTGACTTCAGATGGTCCTCCTCTTCTCATTTCATATGCAGTTAGTATGCCATGAAGTTGCACCACAGTAAGAATTTGAAGATCCTGTTTTTCTTCAAGAGCAGAAACTTTTGACTCAAATTTTGTTGTTAGTGATCTTAAAATTTTCTCAACAAAAGTAGATTCGGTTATTGTTTCTCCCATATTTCTCATACAATTTACAACATCATCAAGACGTAAAAAGAAACTGGAAATATTCTCATCACTATGCATTGTTAGATTTTCATATTCAATTCTGAGAGTTTGAAGTTTTGCACTTTTTACCTTTGCATCACCTTCATAACTTAGAATGATTTTGTCCCATATCTCCTTTGCTGTATTCAGCTACAGAACTTTGACAAATTCTGATTCAGTTAGACTTCATGTTAGAGCATTGACTGCCTTTGCATTCATTTCATAATTTTTCTTTTCAGTCGGATCTGTTGGTATTGCAGCTGGATATTGATATCCTTGTTCAACATTAGCCCATACATCTTCTCCCATAGACTGAAGATAGGATCTCATCCTTATTTTTCAGAAGATTAAATTGCTTCCATTAAAGAGTGGAGGCTTGATAGATGTTGTTCCATCTTGATTGCTCATCTTGCTTGATCTTCATTCTAGTGGCTAAGCTTTTTCAGAAGGACCTGCTCTGATACCAATTGTTGGAAAAAATACTGAGAGGGGGGGTGAATCAGTACTTAGTACAGACACTAAAACTTTGATATTTTCTTTCTTAAAAACTCATACGCTACTTTCCTGAAGCCAACTAGCGTATATACGCGGATATCCTTTACATAACTCGCATATATCCAGTGAATTAATTATGCATTCAATTCTTGACTTAGATCATTGCATTACTCATTCATCAGATATTTAGAAAATAGTAAACATGTGCAGAAAGAACATAATAATCATCACACATAAGCCACACACATGAACACCAGGATTTTTAGGTGGAAACCCAATTCGGGAGAAAACCACCATTACCGTCGTCTCAGTCTTCAATCTTTATAATTAAGAAAACTTCTTACAACATGTACTAGCGCAGACTTATACCAGCACGCAGGCACCCACCTGCAGAAGGCTACAACCTTCTCTCATTTACCAGCCTCTCTTGGAAGGGAGCAACAACCCCTTGCTCTCATTTACCAACCTCACCTGGAAGGGAGCTACTACCCCTTGATATTAGCACCAGCCTCTACTGGCAGAAAGCTTCCACTTTCAGACTGAAGGCTTCAACCCTCAAATCCACTGCACACCACGTTTCATCAATTTTCAAACTGGATCAAACAACTACAACACAATCCTTCACTTATCATCAAACAACCTTTTCTTATTTCATCAAACAGAATAGTGAAACCACTGTACCCAGAATATCAGAGATAGCCTAGACTTCAGAAAATAAATTCAGAATCTTAATCATCTTTGAGCGACCATCAGTTCAAATACCATACGCGCTTTTATTTAAATATACCTGCATATATACGCTCTTTTAATAAAGACAACCCGCGTATACATCTGTGCACTTTTCAGAAAAACCCTAACAATCCATACGCGCCTTTGTTTAAACAGATCCGTGTATATACACGCTTTTCATAAAATGAACCTGCGTATAGATCTATATAAGATAAATTTTGCAGAACAGACCAGATCTATGGACTTACCCAGATTTCTTCAATATCTTCAATAGATTTGTGTCAGGTCTTCATTACTTATTTTCAGATCATCCTAGAGATTCATCATTTCCAGATCTACAGTATTTGAACCTTCATCATCTTCACAGGTGCATCATAGATTCCATTCTATCGATTAAGAACAGAGTTCAACCATGTAGATAAACTTCAGAGTGAAGCATTCATTAAAACCCAGACACATGCACACCTTTGCTCAATGATTTTCTTCTCCTTATATAGGTCTACCCTTTTTCAATACCATGAGCCAAAACCACACCACTTCCGATGATATTCCTAGATAGGACCAAATATACAATCCAGCGCTCAATACAATGGGTCAATACCATGGTAGTAACCCCTGGTTTTACAAATTTAGAGCGCAAACGAGCATACGCGACTTGGCACATACTTTTCCGCGTGCATACGCTACTTCTCCTAGACAAACCCGCGTATGCATTGAGACACACACTTTTCATCATTGTTCTAGCACATACTAAAAATTTCTTTCATCATTACATCTGAGTTGCTCTGAGACACATCATATCACATCAGATTTACATCACTACCAAGTCCATCAAGTCAAGAATAACTTCATCAAGTAGGTTGCCATCATCTTCATCAAGTGGGTTGCCATCAAGGACAACACTCTGCATCATATTGCCAATAAAGTATATAGTGGAGCCTTTACTTATTCTACATTCTTTGAGGGTCTTCTTGTCTTGTAGGAGTTTCCCTTCTAATATGATTCATGAGCTTTTGCTCAGCTAGTGGGAGCCCCTCCCGATGTTGTATCTTGTGTTAGATATTATCAATCAAGTCCTCATAATTGACCCAAATCAATATGGATCTACTAGCCAAGGTTTTTATGAATATATGAAAAGTCCTCTCCTCCTTTGTTCAAAGACCCTTCTTCTGATCTAAATATGTAGTCATATATGCACATATTTTGGGAAAAAGGGGTTGGGAATCGTGTAGATCTAGGCATAAAAAAATGGATCCATACCCATAAGCTTGCCGGGGTTGGGTCCATTCTTTCAACAAGCCCCCCCCGCCCCCCCCGCGCGCACTAATCAAAATGAGAGAGGGGAGAAGATTTTTTCAGACATAACGACTCTAATCTAGAGGCAACACGGTGATAAGCCTTGAGGACCGATAAATTCGAGCTGTAAAGACCCCCATACTCCTGAAAAAGAATAAATGTGGTACATTTGTGTATTATTGCAGGATTTGGACCTTGCCGCAAGATAGAATGTTAAGATCTCCTTTTGATCATAGCCCCATAAATAGTGGAAGGCATCATCTTCATTCTAGGATCCTCCTATTCTCTTTAGATACAATGTCACATCGTGTTGGAGGGGTTTTATTTCCACCACATACATGGGCTAGGGATGTTATATTCATCGACATGGAGGAGACCGAGCAAGATAGGCATTGAACCTAGTTCCCCTCCAGCTTCAAGATCAATATGGTATTTAACAACATTTGTTTCATCCCTCCACTAAGAAAAAACCCTATTGAACCACTCCATCCTCATGGGATCATCTTCCACAAGCCTTGATTCTCTGTGATGGAGGGCGGCTACAAAACATGGCTTGTGTGTAATGACATCAGCTAGAAGCGAGCTAAGAAGAACCTAACACCACACTCATTCACCATTTTTCCAACCACGGATTGTAAAGGCACACTCCAGGAAACTCTTCTCTTTATATTCAATCGCTGAGTGCTTCCACAATTTTAATTTAATTATAAATAATTAATAGGTGGATGGTAGGGATTTAGCTTTCATGGAATATTCTAGAATTATATTCTTAGTAGCATATGCAAATATAAAGTTGAGATTTAGCTCCAAAGTAGTTATGTCATATTTTCCCTTTTAATTAAATTCAGTATTAAAAAATGCCACATGAACAAGTGTCATATGAAATTAGTTACAATGTCTTGGGCATGTGGTATTGATAACCCATGGAATTGGCCCATGGTATTGTAACCAAACCTATTTACGGATTAATAATCTCCATGATAAAGTGGGGGTGAATCTCCATGGTTAATATTTTTGTAACATGTTTTTTCAAAATGTATATATGTTAACTTATATATTTCATTAATAATAATAAATTTTTACTTCACTTCATTTTTATGATTTTTTTTTAAGGAATGTGAGGTATATGATGAAGTAAGTGTTTTGATGTTGATTACGAATTAATTTGTATTTGTGTTTATCAACCTTTTAATTTATATGGTTTCCCTAGTTTAATATAGGTTATAAGTGAAGTTTGAAGGGTGTTTAAATTTTATTAAATTTTTGATTTTGTAAGCTTGACTACATCTTCATCATGTCCAATACATCACCCCGATTGGGATGGGGAATTGAACCGGTAACTTCACATCATGGAATTTATTAATAAAGCACCCAATCACCGTCTATCCAAGACTCCATGGATAAATTTTATTGAATTTGATATAATATTGGTGAAAGTATTTTATTGGTGGGTATGCCACTTATGCAACTTATGAAATGAGAACACATGGACTAGTTTAAATCCATGCACATTGAGAGGTCATCAAAAGATAGTAAATTTTGTCATATCAACCATTCTTTGTTTACTATAATGATCGATCCCATCCTAGAACATCATTTCAATTGGAGTGGGCATCATTCAACGTTAATGATGGAGGTTTCAAGACACTAATGGCACGAAGAGAACAAAGACTCAACAATCAATTCCAAAATATTCCCATGGTGCTTATTATGAGTAAGTTTCCCTTTGTTTCTTTAGATTTTCTGTTGTTTTTGTCCTTTTCTCTGTAATTTCATGAGGATATTTCATCTTTTTTTCACCACGAACCCTATTGTTTCTTCCATATGATCCTCTCAGTCCTTCTCCTTTCGCATGTGTTGCTCTCCTCTAAGTTTGGGTTCTTGATGTCCCATTACTTTACCTTCTTGTCGTTATCATTAATCAACTCACTTGTCTACTGGTTTTTACTCCTTTTTTTTTTCCATGATAGCACCTTAGCCCCTCTTATCTCCTTTTTTCTATTCCTAGTCATTCGTAGATGCATTCATTCACACTCTGATTACCCGGTGGGAACAAAAGAGAGGTGTCTCCTTGTGCAAGAGCCTAGGTGATCATGGAGGCTTTAGCAAGTCATTATCGAGAGAAAAACACTTGATTTTCTCATGAAGAGATGGATTTTTCAAAACAAGAGACTTGGGTTAAAAGCATGTTTCTATCAAATATATAAGTGGAGGAGAACATCAACAATGGAATCCTAATATAAGAAACACCCACTCTAGACAAACTCAATACATGCAAACTCTAAACTTGTATTGGAAAATAAAGATAATAATGGGAAAATTTATGGCTGAAAGAAATGAATCCAAGCGGTAAATTCTTCTTTGCATAGATGCCTTGTAGAAACAAGTCAAAAAATTGGAGAACAAAGTTTTAGTGCTAGCCAAGAAATTAGCAATTTATATTTTCACAACAATGAAGAATATGAACAAGTTACAACACTTACCAAGGTGGAGTCTCCTAATAGTTAATCGTGGGCTTTACTATATTTTTTTGAATTTTAGGAGCATTTTCACGAAAAAATAGATTTTTTATTAAATACTATTACGTTTTCTTCTCTAGTTTTCTATATAAATACAAATTTAGCCACTTAGAAATTTTAAAACATTATAAAATAATATTTTTATGAGTTTTTCTTTATTTCTATAATATTGGTCTAATTTCCATAATAACATATTAATAAATACACTCAAAATGTTTCATTTTTATTAATAATAAAAAATTACCCTAATTAATAACAAATAAAAATAAATAATTAAATAAATAAAAATAAAATAAAAATAAAACAATTTGTTCTCAAATTAATATATAAATCTTTACGTCAAGTCCCACTAGCACAACCAGATGAGGATGGGACTCATTAGCAAGGTGACCCGGGATCAAACCTCATGGAGGCTGTTGCGCCCATGTTAGGGGGAAGATACATGCTAAAATCTAGTATGCTTAGGGCTGGTGTGGCCTTTGCCGGCTGTGTTCCCCATTTGACTTTGACGACTTAGATGCTTTTGGGTCGCAGTTTATCAAGCCACAGGTCAAGCCTGGAGGAACACAAACAAATTAAAAAACAATATATATATATATATATACACACACACACATTTTCCCCAATGGGGGTGTCCAACCACTTGGAAAATGAGATAAAGGGAAATGTGAACCCCATCGACTCTTAATGTAATTAAGAGGGGGGTGGCGTTGCCTCCCCCCCCATGCATGAAACATGTGAAGGCCGTTTTTTCATTTTCATGGTTAGACGCATTCTAGATCATTCCAATATTTTCTCTTTGCAGCAAGGCAGGTCTATGTGCTTCGTGTTGTAATCCCCTTGCCATGGGTGGGATTTCCCTTCCCCCTTCGAAGTTTGGTAGTTTTGTATTGCCATGATTTTTAGCTAATGAAATGGATTGAGAAGTGGGAGCTTCCGGATTTGAATTGGCATGTGGGGGTTTTTGTTGTGATTGTGACTCATTGTAGCATCAATTCCCTGCTTTTTTGGGTGGATGTGGGAGGTGGATACTAGATAGTATATGGTGTAGTTGGCACGAATGTAGCATCAAAGATAGAAGAGGGAATTTGTGACGTTTCTCAAGAATGTTGGTGGAGCTCCTTGAGGAAGAATTTGAGCTTTGGCATGTTGAGGTGCTCAGTCTTGGCTCTTGTATGTGGTTGTAGGCAAGTAATATCTTTCTCTTGGTCTAGTGTACTAATTTCCTTGGCTTGTGTTTGTTGCTAGCGCAATGTGGTTTTTGTTAAAGGGTCTTTGCAAGGGCTTGTCGTTGCTTGCTATCCTTTGAGATCAATGGTCCTGCTACCTTCAAAGTTGAATTATACCGTGTCCTTTTGTTCCTCATCAAAGTAGTTTTTGGAATATATCTCTTAGTGGCCTATTTGGTAGGCAAGTTATGTTCATATTTTATTATTATTTTTGTCATTTATCGTAATTTTTTGGACAGTTAAGACATGAATGGTGGCGGTTAGATGGTATATGGTGGGTATCTATATTGGGGGGAGTAGACTCTCTCAAGTCTCTTGAAACATTATTCATCTTTGAGGGGTTGATGCTTGGTTGGCATCTTTGGAGTTGGCAGGTTCTTTATTTTTGGCACTGCATTGGTTTATTACTTGTTGTAGTCCTTATGCCATGTCAACATATACGTGGTCATCGTGGAGCTGGTAGAAGTGGCCAACAATGTTGGTCATGTGTCCAGTTGTAGATCCAGGAGGCAACAACTACTTATCTCTATGTGACCTGTCATAGTACTCGGATGAATATAAAGTGGTTTGAGAATCATGTTGCTTAAGATCGAAATGCCCATTCAGATTCAGAACTATTAGAAGAGCTTTCCCATTAGCTTTTTGACCCTGGTCATAGTAGGGGAAGAAGGAATCAATACATTCATTTTATTACTCTCCACTATCACTTAAATACCCTGCTAGGACGAGTTTTAAAGAAGAAACACAAGGACATGAATGGAATCAATTCCTTTTTGAATGATATTCAATGGAAACAGTAGGCATGCCTTGATAGGTTGGAAGCTTTCTTAGCTCACGTGGAGAGACATATTCAATGTGAGTTTAAGCCCTAATGCCACCTAGTACGAGTGCAAAGGATCCTGCTCCTCTGACATCATCACATGCCTTATTTTTATGATATGTTATGGATATCTTATAGGCATATCTTTTATGGTTATATGGTCTTTCTATTTAGTTGTTATTCCTATTTTTTTTGGCAAACATTTAGCATTTTCATATATTGACAAATCTAATTTTGTGTGTGTCAAAGTGAGACAATTTTACAAATAGCTCATTAATAATGTAATCTTACTTTTGAAAACTATATATATCTATTTGTTTTAAATATATAGTTTTGTTAATTATTTATGAAATTATATTGATTCTTATTACGAAATTTTGTGATTCTAATAATTTTAATTGATTGTAATTAAAATAAAAATTTGTACTTAATTTAACTTTTATTATAATTGATATTATTAAAAAAAATTAACTTTAATTTGAAAAAACCTACAACATAAGCGTTTGTATTGGATGCATGCCATAGGAGTATATAATTAAAAAGATGTTGTCGCATAAAGGTAGGTTTGTATTGTATCTACATCATACAAGTATATAATTAATATATTTGAAGTATTCTCAATGATCTTTTATAACATATACACTTTGTGAAAAAAAAGCAAAAGGATTTGCAATGAAATGTGTTTCTTTTACTGGAGAGATTATAGATATGTATAAAGGTAAATGTATATTATTTTGTTTTTTAATAGATATATAAAAATGATAATAATGGAGTGTTATTATTTTTATGTTGAATATAAGTAAATGTAAAAAAAGGGTTTGGATTATGTTTTGAAATTGCTTTTGTTTAACTAAGAGTTTGTCTTCAAATTCAAGGAAACATGTTAACGACCTAAGAACTATAAGTATCTAGCAAGAGTGAAAGCCTACCTTTTTATGAACCACCATCGAGTAATTTGAGGTCGTGTGGTTTTCTTTACATAACGGTGATGAGTCAGCATTAGCGAATAGTAGCTAATGATGGTTGTCCCCACTGTTGGTTTGAAAACTAAGTTAAAATGAGTTTATCCACTATGTAAAAAATAAAATAAATAAATGTAAATTATTAAATTTTATAGGGTTGTAGTATTATAAAGAAATAGATTTTGTTGTTATGTATTATGATTGTGAGAATAATAATAATAATTATTAATAATTTAATTTTAAAAATATTTTCAAGTGAAATGTTAAATTGATATATATAATTTTTTTATTTATGAAATAAGATATTCATTTTTATAGCCTTGAGGGTTAGCTCAATTGGTCAATTCCGCGTCATTAAATCACTTTTTTTATTGAGAGGTCATGAGTTCAATTTTCTTGACACCCTTGAGGAGTGGTTGAGTCGACAAGAAGTGATCTCTTTAGGTGGATTTTCCTGGTACAATATTTGAGGACATAGCGATCATCGATCTTCAGGGTCCGTGAACAACATAGAAAAACAAATAACACCCACTTTTATATAATAATGTAATTATTAGTTCTAAAAACTAAAAAAATAAAGACTAATAACACCCATGCACGAAGCCTGTGCAGGCCATTTATTCATTTTCATGGTTAAGCACATTCTATACCATTATTATACTTTCTCTTTACAATAAGGCAAGTGTATGTGCTCAATGTTGTAATCCCCCTGCCTTGGGCGGGGTTTCCCTACCCCTTTGGATTTTGGCAGCTATGTATTGCCATTATTGTCAGCTAATGAAATGGATTGAGAAGTGGGAGTTTTTGGATTTGAATTGGCACATAGGGGTTTATGCTCTGATTGTGAATCGCTTGGCATAAATTCCCTATTTTTTTGGGCGGATGTGGGAGGTGGACACTAGATAGGAGATGGTGTAGTTGGAAAAAATATAGGATCAAAGGTAGAAGTGGGAATTTCCAAAAATTATCTTGAATTTTGGTGAAGCTCCTTAAGGAAGAATTAAGGCTCTGGCATGCTGAGGTGCTCGGCCTTGGATCTTGTATGTGGCTACATGTGGGTAATATCTTTCTCCTAGTCTAGTGTACTAATTTCCTTGGCTGATGTTTGTTGTTGGAATTATGTGGGTTTTGTTAAAGGGTCTTTACAGGGGCATGTCGCAACTTGGTATCCTTTGAGATCAAGAGCTTTGTTGCCTTCAAAGTTGAATTATACCCCTAGTAATTTTGTTCCTCATAAAAGTAGTTTTTGGAAGATATCTCTTGGCGACCTATTTGGTAGGAAAGTTCTGTTCATATTTTATTATTGTTGTTGTCATTTTTTGTACTTGTTTGGATAGTATTGGTGTGACTGGTGGTGGTTAGATGGTATCTAGTCGATATATATATTGGGGGGAGTAGACTCTCTAAAGTCTCTTGAAATATTATTCGTCTCTGAGGGGTTGCTTCCTAGTTTGAGTCTTTGGAGTTGGTGGGTTATTTGTTTTTGGCACTGAATTAGTTTACTGCTTGTTGTAGTCCTTATGATGCGTCAACATATGCATGATCATCATGGATCTAGTGGACGTGGCCAACAATGTTGGTCATGTGTCCAGTTGTAGGCCTAGGAAACGATGAATACTTATCTCTATGTGACCACTCATAGTACTCAGGTGAAGATCCATCAGTTTGGGAACAATTTTGCTTAATATCGACCGACCCATTTGGGTTCAGATCTATTAGAAGAGTTTTCCTATTGGATTCCTAATATTTTTCATACCAAGGTAAAAATGAATTAGTACATGCATTCTATTACTCTGCACTAGGAATAAATGACCCTCCTAGGACAAGTTTTAAAAGAGAAACACGAGGACATGAATGGCATCATTTCCTTTCTGAATGATATTCAATTGAATCAGTGGAAACAATATGCATGCCTTGATAGGATGGAAGCTCGTTCAGCTCATATGGAGAGACCTATTCAATGTGAGTTTAAGCCCTCAATGATACTTGGTACGAGTACAAAGGATATGACGTCTCTAACATCATCAAAGACCTTATTTCTATGATATTTATGGTTATATTATAGACATCTCTTTTATTGTGTTTTTTTTTGTAATTGAGGCTAAACTATATTAATTCGAAAATAAAACTGTACATATGCTACAGGTTGAGTTGGTAAGCTGCACTTAACCAATCCCAACCTTTATTGTGCAAGTATGGGGCTACCTCCTTGGAGGAAAACAGCCCAGAAAAACCATCAAACAAAAAATTACAAAGTGTGCCATAGCACCAGTGAAAATAGAGGTTCTGTGATAATAAAAAGCATGACAGAAAACTAAGAAGAGCTGCGATTTTGCGCAGTCATGAGTCTTCTGCATCATCATCACTATCTGGATCTTCCTCCACGATGGGACAAGCTAAATCCTGCACAACGACTTCTTCTTTAGCAGTAGGTTGATGTGGAGGCCTGGTAGCAGGTGTGCAGAGGATGGGAGCAACTGGGTACTCGGTATCCGAGACTCGTGTCCAGGTGCCTTCCGAGTCCATTATCCAGACGTCTGTGTCATCCCCTTCCTCCTCCTATGCCGAAAGAGGCTCAGTATTGCGGGGCAAGGGGTGCTTCTAATGCGCCATGGTGGATTTCCTTGGTCTATTTCTTCCTCTCTGCATTACATGAGTGGGGACCTCCTCCTCCTGGTCGAGTTCGGGGCTCTGGGGTTCTCTCTAATGTGACTGCCTGAGGAGGAGCCTTCAACGGATTCCAAGCAGTTATCTGGCCCTCGGTGGTAGTGACCACGAAGCGCACCTTTGTGGCCTCCTCTGATTTTTCTTTGGCGCAATCTAGGAGCCATGGTTAGATGAAGTAGGGGATTTATGGGGGTCTGAGAGGTGGGGAGGAGCAGCTCTGACCCAAGACGAGAAGTGCGCATCGAGGTGCTATTGGACAGGGAGGTACATAGATGGGGGATGCACAACAAGGGGCGCAGGATACTGGGAACACACAGGTTGGTGAAACTAGCTTGGAAGGTGGAGCCGAGGTGAGGTGCACAATCAGGTAGGTACGCAGCTTGGGGGATTCTGTGCAGTGTAGAACTGGGAGGGAGGCTACGCGTCAGAATGGGCATGCAGGAGGGCTGGAACTGAAATAGAAAAACCAGAAGGAGCACACTGTGAGTGGTTTGTGTTGTAGTTCCTCCCCTTTTGCAGGCTTGTGACACATTAGAAGATGCTGAGCATTATTATGCCTCACTCGCAGCTACATGCTGTAACTGTTTTCATGAGTAGGAATGTGCATAAAGTTATGGCTAAACATCATATCTGTCCAGGAGATCATTCAAAATATTGTAGCAGAGAGGTGCCTCGGAGGGTATGTTGCTGCCTTTGCATGTCTTCATGATGCCTAGTCTCTATCGTCTCATGCAAATTATTGTAGGAATGTGGATCCACGTCGAGTGAACGCCTGCGCTGCAGATCTTCATAATATCGAACATGGGAGAGATTGTTTTCATGCATGCTTCTACCGTCACCCACATCCAGGGAGAGAAAGTCCTTTTGGATATGAGTTTTTCATTCTCTTCTTAAAGAATCATCCTCAATCTGGGTGAGATTGGAATAATGCAGCTCTCTGTGACTTTCCATGCCCTTTTTTGCGAGGAGGTCCACAACAGTGTTTGCTTTCCTGCGCACATGGTGAGAAGTTATTGCCCTATGATTTTGTATCAACTATTACAGGAGTTTGAGCCTGTTGGAAAGCCTCGAGCTGGTGGATACCTTTGTGGAGGCATAGCCATGGAGAATTCTTGTGGCCATAAGAGTGATAATTTGCGAATCTCCCTCCATTTCCAGGGGAAAATAGTTGAACTCAATGGATTTGGAGATGCCCTAGATGACTCCCTCTAGCTCCACGGAGTTGTTGTTGTCCCATCCCATATTTCCATAGTATATCAGAAGGGGCTCGCCATGGGAGTTACAAAAGATACCTTTGAATCCTGCATTTCTAGGGTTGCCTTTGGAGGCGCCATCGAAGTTACATTTAAAGAAGCCATTTTGGGGTGGATTCCATTGTTCAGGAGCTGTTGTTCTTCCTGCGTTCCTTGGGGGGTTGTCCAGGGGGGTGTTTAGGATCATATGCGAGTTTCTTCATATGTTACTCTTCGAAGTAGAGGCTGGGAGATCTTCCTTACTCTAGAAAGTAATGGCCAGGGTTTCGGTGAGATTGTCGTGTATCCTTGCCCATATTTTCTCTTGAATGGATACCCTGTCTTTAAATATCCTACTTTTCCTTTCTTTCCATATGTTCCAGATCAAGAGCCCCAGAATTATCTGTCAGAGTTTGTTTAGAAGGTTGCTGGAGTATGGGTTTTCTATCCACCTATTGATGGATTTGATGATGTTTCTCCTTTCTATGTTGGTGCGTCTGCATAGGATTGCGATCCTATCCCACAAGGTGTTGGAAGTAGGGCATAGGTCCAACAAGTGGTCGATGGTTTCAAAATTCTCCTGGCATAGTGGGAATGTTGAGGGTCCTACAAACCCTCACTTCAATAGATTCTCCCATGTGAGAATGCATTATTTACTAAGCAACCATAAAAAGGTTGCTACTTTGGGCCAGAGCTTGGCAGACCATATCTTCTTCCAAATGATATTAGATGGATCTAGGTTCTACTGTTGTAAGAGGTTGTAGGATTCCTTGTTGGAGTAGTTTCCACTTGGCGTGTGACCCCATCGAAGGATATCAGGTTCTGGTTGGGCTCTGATTTTTATTTTAGATATTAATTCCTCCCAAATGTCTTTGTGATTTTCATTGTTCCAGCCCTCTTGCCATCTGTCAGTGTGAATCCAGTTCCTGTATCCCTGAGTTGTGTCATTGGTCCACAAATTCTATACACATTTCTGCTGCCTTTCTTGTAATGATGTGCTCCACAGGGGTCTGGGAAATATTGAGGAGAGAATAGAAGTTGCTGTCAGGAATCCTCCCAAAATTTGGCTTGAGTACCACTGCATAAATCCCAGAAGCTGTGGGTTTGTATCAACTGTTTTTGGTTGCTGGTAGCTTTCCATATTTGGGATCCTCCTAGTTCTATGTTGAATCTGATAAGGTCCTCCTTGAGCCAGTTTCTCGCATATTTGGATGCCCACAGGTTATCCCAAGGTGTGTGAGGGTTGGAGACCCATTTCCACCAGATATTTTCTCCCATAATACTGTTGCTGTGCTCTGGGTCTCATAGCCCTAACCCCCTATGAACTTTTGGCGTGCATACTTCTTTCTAGTTGACTAATTCCCATTTATTTTTCTCTTTGGTTCCTCCCCAAAGGAAATTCCTTTGTAGTTTGCGCATAGCCTTGAGGACCCATTTAGGGGCTGCGAGTACAAAGAAGAGGTAGATGGGGAGAGACTGAAGAACTTATTTAATGAGAACCATGCGACCGACTATATTGAGAGAGTGATGGGTCCAGTTGGATAACTTGGTTTCCATTCTATCCAACAACACTCGCCATGAGGAATGATTAATGGCTGTAACTGTGAGAGGGGCACCTAGGTATTTGGAGGAAAATGAGGCTATGGAGAAGCCTAGTATGCGGGCGATATTGCACTGAGTGATAGGGGGAGTATGGAAGAATAAGATTTAAGATTTTTTAGGGTTGACCTCTGTGCCAAAAGCTTTAGATAAATAGTCTATCAGAGACTTGAGTGAACGGACTTCTTGGACCGAGGGGTGTCCCATGATCATATTATCATCCACAAATTGTTGATGAGAAATGGGGGGGAGATTGTGAAAGGGTATGCCTTGCAGAGTGCCAGAATGGAAAGAGATTTTGAGCAGATGACCTGTTGAGATTGAACAAGATGAAGAGCTTAGTGAAAAGTAAGCACCTTCACTAAGTGGGCCCGCAGGTTATTTTAGGTGTATGTCTATTTTTAGACATGGTGAGCATATTATATAAGTTGCAGGATGCAAATTGTAGATGGTTGATCAAATGTGAAAAATAGATGAAATTCTATTTTTAGAATATTGGGTGAAGTCTATTTATAGATCGTCAATCTAAAATAGATGCATGTCGATTATTATTAGCCCTTAATAATAATCCGACAATAAATATCAACTTATTCTCTTAGATCACTTTATTTCAGTGAACATATTTGGAAAATTAGTGGGCTGAAGGAATTATGCAATTACTAGGGTTATTGGTGACTCATGCATGGAGGACTCAGTTAGAACTGAAGTGGCAAAGTTATGACAGAGTTGGAAGAGTAGTTACATGAGTTGTTATTTAGTTTAACTCAGTTAAGTGAGTTAAACTCAGTTGAGCTAGTTGTATCTAGTCTAACTGAAAGATACACTAGTGAGAGTTTAGTGAATTAATTATTTAATTAATTCATAACTAGAGACTCACTTTCAATTGAACAAATACAACAGTTAACTACTTGCATGTCAGTTCCAGTGGAGACCCAGTGGAGATATAGGTGAAAGGGTGAGATGGACTATCTGTTGTGACTATAGTGAGGAATTCAATGAATCTGACACACATTGGAGATGCCAATGAGGATTGCGCAGTCAAGGCAAGCCAATTAGAATTCATTTAGGGGTCTTCTTCAACAGGGATTACGTAATGGACGTGGGCTGTCAGGAGGCAAGAAATTGGTGCATAGAGATGCAAATTTCTGCATGACAGTGTGTAATGATTCTTGATTGTATTGAGAGCTTGATGTACTAAGATTTGTATGTGATTATTACATGATCCATTTATATACATAATATATGATAGTTGGGGTTTTTAGCTTTAAGCTTTCCCATTAAACAACTGTGTTTATGTGCGATTGATTTTCTTCACATGTGTTTGCAAAGAATTAAGTAGAAGGATTATGTATTTAGCAAGAAGATAAATATTGTTAGATCAGGAGGATCTAGTAATACATCAGTATTAATAAATTTCTACATGGTATTGGAGCTATGTTAATCACTGGAGATTGAAATAGTGAAGCAGTGCTGAGTTTTGTGCTGGTGGACAATTCGAATTTGCTGCAGAAATTTCTTGGTGCGACAATTGAGTATTCATTGAAATGTCTTTCAATGGGTTGCAATTGGAGTATGCCCTTGAGGGTATCTCGAATTAAATAGCTTGGAAGGATAGGATGGAGGCGGTGCTTGAAGATAATGGACTGAAGGAGTTCATCAATAGTGATGTTCCTAAGCCTACTTCTAGCGATGCTGCATTACTTGATGCATGGAAAAAGAAGGTAGCGAAGACAAGAAGAATTCTGTTGGAAGGTGTGAAAGACCATATTGTGTCAAGCATTCATGGGAAAGCCACTCCATTTTCAATGTGGAAGGCTTTGAAAAATATTTTCCAAAGCAGTAGCGACCATAGGAAGTTGGCGCTAAAAGATAAGCTCAAAAAAATCAAAATGGAGAAGGGCAACAATATTCCAAAATATCTCATGAAGTTTGTCCAATGTAGGGATGAGCTGGGGAGTGTGGGAATTACAGTTGCGGATTATGACTTGGTGAGCTTGGCTCTCCTTGGGCTTCCAAAGAGTTGGCATAGCTACAAAGACATTGTCAATGGATGGGAGAAACTTCCAGATTAGGAGCGACTTTGGTCGGATCTTGTGCAGGAGGAGATAAGGCGGAATACCAGGGATGGCTCTTCATCGAAGAAGGAAGATGAAGAAAATTATGCTTTGGATGCCAAATCAAGGAGAGGGAAGGGGAAGAAATCCCATAAAAAATCCGAGGCTAAAGGCAAGAAGTTGGATTTGTCAAAAGTGAAGTGTTTTCACTGTCACGAACATGGGCATCTCGCCACTAACTGCCCACAAAAAAAGAAGAAAAAGAAGGCTACTGGAGCTGTAGCGGGTGAGGCCTTAGCCTCGAAATTTGAACTTGATTTCTCTTTGATCACATGCTTGGTTTCAAGCACAATGGAATTAGTGTGGTATCTTGATAGTGGTGCTTCCTTCCATATGACGGGAGACAAGGAGTTGTTTAGTGACTTGGAGGAGAAGGATCTCCAAATGAATATAGAGATGGGTGATGAAGGTAGATATAGTGAGACCGGCATTGGAACCATTACCTTTGAGAGGAAGTCAGGTAAACCATTTCTGTTGAAATATTTTATGCATGTTCCATGTCTGAAGAAGAACTTGGTTTTGGTCGCTATGTTGGAAGACAGAGGTTATGACGTTGTTTTCAGCGAGGGAAAAGATTTCTTGCGGCATAAAACAAAAAGTCAAACCAAGACGATAGGGATTCGAGTTAAGAATATCTGCAAGCTGGAGGTGCGCTGCAATGATTGGAAAAGCAGAAGAAGTGGTGAGCTGGGATGAGGGCAAATTATGGAACAAGAGATTAGGCCATCTTCACCATGGCAACTTGAAGATTTTGCTGCAGATTTCTACTGGATTCCCCAAGGGTACTCTTGCGCAGTCAGATCAATGCAAGGGATGTACTATGGGTAAGTTTGTGAAGACCACCTTTCATGAGAAGGAGAACCGTGCTTCGGTGATGCTGGAGAGAATTCACACAGACGTGTGTGGACCTTTCTTGATTGCTAATCTGAATGTGATCAAATAAAGTGCTTAAGCAGTTTGAGTAGTTTGTCCTTTAGATTGAATGTTAACTGAAGAAATATTTTAAGTGAAAAAAGACATAAACCAACAAAAAATAAATGATTAAATCATAACATATAATCAGAGAGAAGAAGAAGCAAACAATTTTATTTTGGAGTTCGTCCTGGTGGACTACATCTCCGGGTCTGCTTTCAAGTGGGCGTCCGTTTTTATTAGGATTGATCTTGGAATTTCTTTACACAGAAATGGAACAGAATCACTGTGCTCGTAGGCACTTCTAAACTCTGTAAACAGAAATTAATCTCTCTCTTGCCTTTTCGACACCTGTCTCTGCACTCAATTTCGACACCCGACAGCTGAGCAACGCTGCAAACAAAATCTTCCTATGTCCTTCTAAAACTGAACTCAAAATGCACACCTGCCTTCATGAAGCTTTGTCATGGTTTAAATAATGTTGCATTCGAACCTATAAATACCAAATTAGCAATTGGTTGAACACTTCATGTGATTTGGTATCGAATCCCTATCTCCTCATTCAATTCCTAAGATAAAGTGTTGACCTTAGCACTGTATTAACTGTGAAAACCCATTTATAAACTATATAATATAATTTTAACCACAGTGTTAGCTAACTGGGCAGAGGCAACTAACCGTCGGTATGTGAGCAGTTATTTTAGGTGGATATGATTGCGGTTAGATAAGATAACATTTAATTTACCAGCTGCACGTGATAGCATTAACGATGGCGGTCAATTGTTTTATAAAACCGACAGCTGCTAACCAAAAATTCTATCCACTGCAGTTTTTTAAAACTGTTCACATGTCTTTTAACTTTGACACGGTTTTAGGGTGGTCAAGATAAGTCTGTTATATATATTTTTATTATATAGTTCGGGAGTGGGTTTTTTTATCATAGATTTTAATTTCTATTTAGCGCTAGAACTTTATCACCGTAGGTTTCTGTTTTTCAACATAGGTTTGTATGTTTAGGACTAGTGCTAGGTTTTGACATATGTTTTGCGTATTTAGGAGTAGGAATTTATGATTTCATAAGGTTTTTCAACATAGGAAACCTTAGAAATAGGTCCATAAATACCATGTCCCCTTTTACACCTTTTTTCATCCAAATTCGATACATGACGACCATGACACTGAAGGACCTTTTCACTGACAAAACTGGTGAAACTACGTGTATGAAGATTGATCTAGACATCGAACTGCTGGAGTTGACTGGACCTTTCTGCTGAACTGCAATTGAACAAGATCCTCCTGGATCAATCCTCTCCACTTAAAAGCTTTTGGACCACAAAAGCTTGATTTTAAGCTGAAAATAAGTGAGAATACAACTCTCTCAATTTCATCTTGACTTTGATGACATAAAACCATACTTGATCATTGACTTGAAACTGATGCTTATCATGGCACAATTTGAACCTAACTTGACTCAATGCTCATCGTGGCGCAGAATAATGTAAGGCTTGATTGTAAGCTTGATGCACATAAAGTAAAAATTCATCCCACATCTTAGGATTATTACTGTTGTTACCTCGAAGAATATGCATATTGGTCCTCTTCACCATTTCTGTCTGTCCTTGAACCAAATCCATGCTGCCCCATGGTTGCAAAGGAAATGGAAGTGGCATGTGCAAACCGATATTTCGATTGCATGGCTTGCTTGTCGAACATATTACACATCCCTTTATGTACTTCACAATTGTTTCATACATATGAGGCCAGTAATAATACTTTTGACTTTGTGCCTGTTGTACTATACAACAACCCTCCCTTTTTCTAAATTTTAGAAATAAAATTTAGAAATAGGGTCCCTTTCTTTTTAGAAATAAAACATTTAGGAATAAAATTCATTGTTTTGAAATTTCATATTCAACATTCAAAAAACTTATAGTCCGATCTAATATAAAAGGCATTATCATAAAAACAAATCAAAGTTAAAATCTCAATCGCAATCGGAGAATCGGAGATAACACTCATTAGAAATATCATATGCCCATTACAAATCTTCCGATGCGATTAGTCCAAATCGGAAAATTCTAATCGCTGAGAGTTTAAAACAATTAAACAAAGCTTCCGATGCGATGTGGTCAATCGCAATCGATCAATCGGGACAATCTTTAAAAAAAACTCTTTACGCTTAGTTGAAATTTCCCGATCCGATGTGCATTTGATAATAAGCGCTTTTAAAAGAAAATCGAACATTTGTTTTAAAAAATATGGTAGACCCCACCATCAGAGATCGGAAAGATCTGCAATCGCAATCGATCAATCGGAATAAACGTATTGTGATACTCATTTGCCATTCGAAAACTTCCGATGCGATTCATCTATTTTGCATACGAAGATTTTTGTTGAATATATTAATATATCACAAGCGCCAAATCTTTATTGGTACGAAAGGCATTCAATAACGAATCAAATGAATATGGTTTGTGATTTGGTGTTAAAGTGTGACCCAAAAGGAGCATTTACGCAATATACGAAACAAATGAATGAAAACCATAAATTCATAAATCATTCCGTTTGAATGACTTGTTGAGCACGACTGAGAGTTTATTGTCTTGCAGAGCCAAAGAACACCAAGTTCTTTCATTCACATACAAAGAGAAGCGGTAGCAGACGTAGAAATGTCAAAAAGAGGAAGAAGAAATAAGACTGTTCTACCAGTGAAGTTTGCCGAGACTCCTACAGTCTCAAAAGAAAAGCCCGTAAAGCTAAGGCTAGTCACAGATACATCATGCCAAGGTCTTGGAAAAATGACATGGGACACAGTCTACAACCTGTTGGAAAAATTAGACCCCAAGGTCAAAGTGGAGAAGGCATCAGTTCCAGACGAGGATAGCTCGGATTCCGATTCTGACATCAACGAAAGAACACTTGCAAATTCATTTCTGCATCGAATTGCAGCCAGAGCAAGCATCATGCCTTACTATGATGCAGTTCGATGGATTATTGACAGTGTAAAGATAAAAGATAGAAGGTTTATTTCAGCATCCGGAGTGCCTTTCGGCTCGTTTAAAGCAGAAGACTTGAAAGCAATGTACCACCTTCCAGACCCACAGAAGGTGTATAACAAGCAATTTATCAAAGAATTTGCTGATGATAACAAAGTCCAATCCGACCCTATCAGAAATTGGAGGAAAAACCCAGAGAAGCACCGAAATGAAGCATCCGGTATGTATTCTGTAGATTCTCTTCTGCCTCCATATTCCTATGCAGCTGCCATGATGTGTAGGTTATTTGGAAATGATAATTCAGCTAGGTTTTCTATACAAATGGTCCCCTTAATCCTAGCAGCTGTGAATTTCGACATTATGGATTGGGCTGTTATTCTTTCTGATAGAATGGCCAATAGGATCCTTGAGTACAGACAAGAAAAGGATGCTGGAAATTCTACCCCCTTTTTCTTTTGTGCCTATATTCTTGATGCTATTTGTTTCAATTCTGAATTTCCCTTATTTGGATGGAAATGGACTCCCGATAACCCCCTTCCAATCCATATTTATCATAATTGCTTTGGAAGAGTCATTTCCAAGCTAATGTATATAGAATCTGTCATGGCTTCCTCATTCCCGTTTTCCAAACCATTTTTAATCGCTTTCCCCCTAGGATTTCTGATAAAGCTAAAACCGACCTGTCTGCAATTGTAGATTGGTTTGGGGAGGAAAAATTTACTTACGTCAGGGTTTTTGGTAGTATAGTGGAGCCGCATGTTCTTCCGCTTTTTGTCCCAGACAAACTTCTCGCTCAAGAAGTTTCTTATCAATTGACAATTGAAGGTATATCTAGGTCTTTGAACAACAGCAAGAAGAAAATGTGGCCTCAATTCCCACTCAATTGTGCTCATTTCACTCTAAATGATTTCAAGCATGCAGAAAAGGAAGTCTTCAAGATAAGAGGTTGTAAATTTGCAACCATTCCTGGAAGACAGTATGATCCAAAAAAGATAGCATTTGATGTCACTGCTTCAGTTTCAATTGCTCGTTTTGAGCATGAACCAGATATGTTCGATGATTTGTTTATCTCATTAGATAATTTTCCTCAGATTTTTGACTTGATCAAGTCTACATTTCACCAGGAGGAAATAAATAAATTTCTCTTATTTAGAAGCCAGAGATTGTTGAGAGTACCTCTAGACCAGCTGAGAACTCAAATCCAAAAATCAGAGACAGAAGGTACATCCGGCCAAATGCTAGTAGAAACATCTACCAGCAAAATCATCACACAATCGGTTGTCAACCAGCCGATTGTACATTCTCAAAAAGTGGTCACTATTGACAAACCTGATGCCCCAAAAGGGAATACTGCTCAAATGATAGACAAATGTACAAATATCAATGATGAGGTGCATAATCAAAAGGATGGATCAGATGACAAAAGCACCAAGCAGAGCATAGATAAAGAGAAAGAAAATGAAATAACTAAGGAGATTACGGTTTCCACTAATCTTGATATTTCTTCTCAGCTATTAAATCAATATGATCAGTTTGCTCAACAGCTTGGATTGCAGGATAAAGGTTCAGAACAAATAGAGTAGGAGGTTGAAATCATTCCTGAACATCCTACAGGTCATATTGTATTAAAATGTGAGGAAATCCCTCCTTTGGATGTATTCTACAGCCCTAAACATAAGGCTGTTGTCAAGAGACAAAGAAAGAAAAGAAAAGCAGAACAGGGCATATTCTCTACTCCATCAGAGGAGTTTATGAATATTGTTTATAAGAACAGTGAAATGAATCCATTTGAAGACCTTACGAAATTTTCACAGTATACAGGAGCCTATAGTGCTGCAACAGTTGATAAAGTTGTAGAAGTTTCTCAACTAATAACTCAGAAAGATCTTCACATAACTTCACTGGAAGAAAAAGCTAAGGAGAATCAGCAGCTGATCAGCCAATTGCAGCAACAACTACATGATCAGATATTCAGGTCTAAAGAATTGGAGAAACAGCTGGCTGAAGAAAAGAAGAAGGTTGATGAAAAGCTTTTAAGCAAACAAAAGCAGCTAAATGAAGAAATTTCTAAGTTGCAGAGTCTGTTACAAAATGAGGAAAAGGCAAAAATGACTCAAGAAAAGGAATTGCAAGCAACTTTGGATAAGTTTAAAGATTATCCAAAGTTAAATGAATTCAAATCGGAAGCCCTTGAGGCTAATAAATTATTGACTCAGCAGTTAATCGAATTTTGCTCAAAACTGTCACAAGCAGAACCCTTTTGTGAGATTACTTCATCTTTGATCCAAACTATCATAACTTTGACAAGAAATAATGATGCCGAGGAAAAGATTTCGAGTTTCTCACCCGCAGATACGTAAAAGGAAAAGAAGCAAATCTTCCAGATGAGGAAAACACAAAGAAACTCATGTATCGGGAACATCAATTAATGAAATCCTGATAGAGCAATATCAAGGGCCGGGAGTATAATGAACAATCTCACGTAATTCATAAATGACAAATTTCTATATTCAATTAATCTCATTTCAGACTGTATTCCTGGCAGTTTGCCAAAGATAAAAGAAACTGAAGACAGGTGGAGAGAAGAAATGGACAGGAAAAGTCAACAAATCGGCAGACTTCAAACTATATCCTGGGATAGTATGTGGACTTATGTGATCAAGCCAAACAATCAACAGACAGCTATCAAACTTCTATCAAACGCTGTTGATTGTCTAATTCCAGAGTTTTATGATGCCACCTATGCCGGACAGTTGCATACTGAGATGAGTCATCCACCAAGACTCCGAGATATGTTGAACATTTGCAACTTGGCTTTATCAAGCGAAGGAGAAAAACAATGAATCAGTTTTATTCAAAATAGCATTTCAGTTTTAATTTGATAAATTGTAGCAATAGTTTTAGGATTTTGTTATGTAATTTTATTATTTAAATCCCTCTCATGCATTTAGAGAGGGATCGGAAGTTGTAATATTTTGAGGATTTGGAGCTAACATTTCTGTACTTCATTCCTTATTATATTTCTATGAAAGATCACATCTGGTGATTTTTGTGCTCAAATTATCTTTGAAGTGTTGCATTTTTGTGCCTTTGGAGTTAATTTTACATCGGAGTTACTAGATCAGAGTATCATACTTCGTTTGACAATCTGCAATATGAATGAGGTATTTTTATCCGTTCATTGTTAATTGTCTCTGTTATATGGTATTCGTTTGAAGAATTTGCTATCATTTATATATTTGATTTTCATAATATTTCCTCTTTATATTATCATTTCTGAGTATAATTGGAATATTATCATTTAGATACATATATGAATGATATATGATGATGAATGCAATATGCTAATATAACTCTATTTAATTTATTAAACAGAGTTATCTTTATTCGTTTCTGCACATTTCAATTTAACTAATAATACATTTTCATGGTTATTATTAGATTGAAACAATCCTAAGTTGTATTCACATATTATTACCCGGGTTAAAATTAGAATTTCTTTATCAGCATTTAGTTTTAGATTAGATAGTTTTATTATTCTGTCAATTTAGTCCCATTTTCACCCATTTAATTCAATCCATTTAGTTATAAGGAAACTGGTCCTTTAAATCCAGTCGGAGCCACCATCCCAAACGGAAAAGGAGCTGTCTTAAGGTCCCGACCTGGTGGTTTTCCCCCAATGTTTGAAGCAGAGATTTTCTAGGCTTCAACATTTTTGGCGCTAGAAGGAGGGCCTCCTACTGTGAATGGCAAGCAAACCCAAATCTACAAACCATTCTAAGAGTAATTCTCCCTCCACATCACCTCGTACTTCCAAATTGCCCGCTGATTCCCCAGCATCCAAGCAAGAAGAAGAGGTATCTACTATCACTGCTCAAACCCACCATACTTCAGAACAATTAAGTCTTGAATCTCCTGAAGTTCAGTCTCTCATCCAGAAACTTCAGAGCTTCTCGATTTCACCCCAGAAATCTGAGCTATCTCAAAGCAGTGAGACTTCGCAATTCAATCTACCTCACCCTCTTACTAGACTTCAGAGTGAAAAGCTCGGTATTGAACCTACTGAATTTCCTTTACCTAAAAGGAAAAAGGCAAAGAAAAATACTGAATATTCTGACAGTGAAGCACTTTCATCCACATCTTCCATCTCATCTTCCCCAGTGCGAAGTCAACCATCCACTTCCTCATTACATATCATTTTTCACCAGGAATTGCGAACTTCAACATCTCAACCTGCTCACTCCTCAATATTAATTCCTTCCCAGACATCTGGAATCTCAACAGCAGTATCATCCACCACTGGTATTACAATGGCAGATCCATGGACCAGACCGGGTGCAGTCAATATGCCCGCACCATTACATGCATTACCCGACGCTCCTGAAAAATGGCTACCCAAGTTTAATCCAGAAAATGGAACCCAAGCCGAGGAACATATCAATAACTTCATGTTAGCAGTTAATTTGAAGGGAGTGACTGAGCAAGATGTCGTTGTTAGGCTTTTTCCTTATACATTGCAAGGATCAGCAGGATCCTGGTATTTTTCCCTGCTTTCTGATTCTATTACCAGTTGGGACATTTTCCAAGAACAGTTTCTCACTAAGTATGGAGACGATAGATCTTTAGCTACACTAATAAATGATCTCTCCAATCTTAGGATAGAGCATAGGGAACCCATTAAAGAATTTAATGCTCGTTTCAATAAACTTTTGAATAAAATCCCAACGACTTCCAAACCAAGTGAACAACTCAGAAGTGAGTGGTATATTACTGCCCTACCTGCCAATATAGCTATTTTTGTAGACAGGGCCGCAAAACCAACACTTGCTGAAAACATGAAAGAAGCACTTGCTGTGGAAAAACGTATTAATGCTCTAGAAAAGAAAGCAACTCTTGAGGAAAGAAAAACCAAAAAAGTTTCATTCAAAGAAGACTCAAAGAAGAAAATCTCAAAAGATCCATATGATATGGAAGGCCTCCAAAAAGTTCTCAAGACTATGTCAAATGAAATGATTGAAATTAAGAAACAAGTAGCTGAAACTTCAACCAAGAGGCCCTTCAAGAATTATAAGAAAACCGAATCAAAACCGCCAAATATCGTATCTTATGCAGAATCAGATCAAGAAGAGGAAGAAGAGGAAACAATCTCATCAACTGATAATGAAGAGGAAATTGTTGAATGTCATGGCATGTGGGATTTCATACTGCCCAACTCCGATACCGATAATGATGAAGAAGCTTTACCTGTCTCTACTAGGAGTAAAGGTACTTCCGAACCTGTTCAGACAACTTCAAAGAAACGGAGTGCAGGTGCTGCTACAACAAAAGAAAAAGTACCTACAAAGAAATCACCCGCAACAGTTCCCCAAAACCCACCTTCAACTTCAAATACTCTTCCAACATCCAAAACATTAGTAGTATCCGATTCAATGGATTACAATATTGTTGATGATATGAAGAAAACTAAGGCAAACATAACTATGTTTGAACTTAGCAAATTAAAACATCAACATAAATTGCTTCTCAAAGAATTGAATGCTGTTCCCTGTTCACCTCTTCCCAGTGCTAAAGCTGCAAATGATTCTGGTCAACCACCTTCTGGTATGATAGAAGCTACTGATTCAGTCCTGATTGGGGATAGATCAAATTCTCACACTCCACCCTTCCTTTTGACTTTTGAAATCTACAACAGAAACCTACACAATTGTTTGATTGACTTAGGGGCATCATCCAATATAATGCCAGCTTCAGTTTGTTCTAAACTGAACATAGAACCCCAAAAGTCTTCCATACACATTGTACAGTTAGACAGAAGCAAGGTCCAGGTTTTAGGAGAGATTAACTCCGTAACTATCAGGTTAGCAGCTGATCCACGGGTAGTTCAACGAATTGATATCTTAATAGCTGATATACCCGAATTTTATGGGTTGATTTTAAGTAGAGATTGGTCTGAAAAGCTCCACGGATATATTTCTACCGATTGGTCTCACATGTGGTTACCTTATGGAGGAAAGCCAAATCAAATAAAAATCAATCGAGAGAAACACATGACCCATACTGTCACAGATTTTGAACAAGAAAATCAACCAATTGCATTTAATAACAACATCTTGGGAAATTATTCATCAGATTCATTTTTTGGAAATCTCACTGCCCAACCATCCCCTTTCTCAGTAAACAGTTTAACATCACAGATTGAAAACTATTCACAAACTGATAGATCAAGATGTTTTAGTGATACTGGGGAAACTAAATAATCTTGTTAATACTTCTTTATTTTGGTCTTTATATTTTGACGGCTCTAAATCTAACGAAGGTTCAGGAGCAGGGTGTATCTTGGTTAGCCCGCAAGGTGAAAAGACAATGTTGTCCTGTAGGTTAGAATTTGAATGCACGAACAATACAGCTGAGTATGAAGCTCTAGTCCAAGGTTTGTATAAAGCAATTGGCCTTAAAGTGCAATATTTGAAAGTATTCGGCGATTCTGAAATTATTGTCAAACAGGTGAGAAATACAATTCACTGCCTTTCAAATCACCTCAAACATTATCAATCGCTGGTTCAAGAACTCACCACACACTTTTCTGCATTCAATATTTCTTCCATCCCTAGGTCTCAAAATTCAGCAGCAGACTTGCTAGCCAATGTTGCTTCCAGACTCATACCTTCTGAAGATTTTAGCCCAGATAGATTTTCAATAGAATTACTTTTTAGACCATCTGTCCCAGACAATGTTACAAATTGGAGAGTTTTTACCATGATCAAGATATCTTGAACTTCATGACTTCTGAGAAATCATATGATGATCAAATTATTGATGAAGAAGAGCATGATTTACAAATTTCTTCAAAAAGTAATGAAAATCCCATTCCGAAATCTGTTGTTAGATTGGAGGACTTGTATGATATTAAAGACAGATTCAAGAAAGTCACTAATACCCAGCTTCAAAGTTCTACTTTGAAATTTGAATTAGTGAATCTTGGTTCTGATTCAAAACCTCAAAATGTTAATTTAGGACTTAATTTAACATCAAAGGAAAGGGATGCCTTCATTAAACTATTGAGCAAGTACAAAAATGTCTTCGCTTGGAATTATGATGATTTAAAAACATATGATACTTCAATTATTCAACACACAATTCCAATGCTTCCTGATATTAAACCTGTTCAACAAAAGCTAAGGAAAGTTCATCCAAATCTTGAAGATCAAATCAAATCAGAACTTAATAAACTTTTGAAAGCCAAAATCATTTTTCCTGTCAGGCATTCCAATTGGGTTTCCAATATGGTACCTGTAAGAAAGAAAAATGGTGATATAAGAATCTGTATTGATGTCAGAAATTTAAACAAGGCATCTTTGAAAGACAATTTCCCATTGCCAACCATGGAGCAGATACTCCAAAAAGTAGCTGGTTCTGAAATTATGTCCTTTCTTGATGGATTCTCAGGCTATAATCAAGTCTTAGTTCATCCAGATGACAGATTGAAAACAACTTTCAGAACGAAATGGGGAACTTATGCTTATCAAAAATGCCTTTTGGATTAATAAATGCAGGAGCAACTTTCCAAAGAGCCATGGACATAGCATTTAAAGGTCTGATCAATAAATCAGTTGTTGTTTATCTCGATGATATAACAGTATTCTCTAAAAACAGAACCAATCATCTACATGATCTTAAACAAATATTCGAAAGATGTAGAAGGTTTGGTATTTCATTAAATCCGAAAAAATATTTCTTTGCTTTAGGTGAAGGAAAACTTTTAGGATTTATTGTATCAAAAGATGGTATATACATTGATCCAGACAGAGTTAAAGAGATCTCTGATATTTCTTTACCTCATAACAAAAAATCCATGCAATCATTTCTTGGACAGATCAATTTTGTAAAAGATTCATTCCTGATTTTTCTTTAATTGTTTTACCTATGCAAAATATGATCAAGAAGAATTCAGTATTCAAATGGGGGCATAAAGAGAAAGAAGCCTTTGAGGCAATCAAACAGGCAATCATTAATGCACCAGCATTAAATACTCCGGATTTTTCTAAAGATTTTATTTTGTATACTTTAGCCACAGAGACATCTTATGCAGCTGTTTTAACACAAATTAATGATCAGAAAATTGAAGCACCAATTTCATTCTTCAGTTCAAATCTGCAAGGAGCTGAACTGAATTATTCCGATGTTGAAAAACAAGCCTTTGCCGTGTTCAAATCAATCAAGCATTTTAGACCTTTTCTCTTAAAAACTCATACAAAAATTATTGTCCCATTCTCTGCAGTGAGGCAATTATTAATTCAGAGAGAAGTAGGAGAAAAACGAGCTAACTGGGTGACAGCCCTACAAGAATATGATGTTGATATTAAACCAGCTAAGATTGTTAGAGGACAAGGTTTTTGCAGATTATTAGCAGGAGCTCATAACATACCAGAGAATGATCATTCAAATCAAGATATTCAAGTAAATCAGATAAGTGTTACGGATTCTGAGTCTTAGTATTCTGATCTCATCTGTTACTTAAAAAATGGGTATGCTCCTTCTGATATCAGTTATAAGAAAAACGTGCTTTAAGATTAAAAGCTGTTAAATATGAGATCATTGATAATGTGTTGTTTAGAAAAAATTATGATTCAATTTTGTTGAGATGTCTAGAAAAGACTGAGGCTAAAAAGGTTTTGCAGGAGTTGCATGATGGACCAGCAGGAGGTCATTTTGGAGGTGACACCACAGCTCACAAAATAATTCGTGCTGGCTATTATTGGCCTACCCTTTTTAAAGATACACATGAATATGTAAGAAAGTGCAGAATCTGCCAAACTGCAAGTGGAAGGCAAAGGAAACCAACTTTTCCTTTGCAACCAGTAAATATTGAGCAACCATTTGAACAATGGGGACTTGACATTATTGGTGAGATAGTACCTCATTCTTCCAAGCAACACAAGTACATTCTTACTGCAACCGATTATTTTACAAAATGGGTAGAGGCAATCCCTTTGAAGGTAGCCAATTCTGATGCAATTATTGATTTCATAGATCAATTTATCATAACCAGGTTTGGTGTACCTCAAGCTCTTGTCTTTGATAATGCATCTTATTTCTCAGGAAACAGTTTAATAGAATTTGCAGTTAAAAGAGGTTTTAAACTCAAATATTCAACAAATTATTACCCACAAGGTAATGGATTAGCTGAATCCACTAATAAAAATCTCATCAAGATTATTAAAAGGACTATCGATCAAAATCAAAAGAATTGGCATAAATCTTTAATCTTTGCACTATGGGCTGATCGTATTACAGAGAAAGCTTCAATCGGAACTTCACATTTTAATTTAGTTTATGGAAAAGAAGCTGTGATACCATCAAATTTAACTCTTCCATCATTAGCCCTAGTACAATTTATTGAAGAAAATCCTTCTTCATCCGTTCAATTGAGGTATGATCAAATCCTTAAACTAGAAGAAGAGAGAGATAAAGCTAGAATTGTTCATGAAAAACATCAACAACTTGTGAAATCTTCTTTTGATGCAAGTTCTACCAGCCCAAAATTTTTGTCAATTGGTGATCTTGTTCTAAAATGGGATAAGGCACATGAAGAAAAAGGTAAACATACCAAATTTCAAAAGATGTGGCTTGGACCATTTCAGATCATTGAAAAGATAGGCTCAAATACATTCATGCTCCAAGATCTAACAGGTAAGAGAGAATCTCTTCCTGTAAATGGGCTTATCTTGAAGAAATTCTTTTCATAAGGAGGTAACCCCTTCTTAAATTGTACATATTCTTTTTTTTTTGCAAAGTCTTTTATTTGTTTTTTATAAATAAAGGTTGTTAATAAGTCTCTAATTGACTGTTTACTTGATAGAAAATTCTTAAGGAAAATATTATAAATATTTATTTTAATGTAAATAAGAATTTTTAAAAAGAAATGATTATATTCCCTTGATAGTTTTAAATAAGATGTTAAACTTTGAAAGATTATACCAATTATTTGCATAATATTTTTGGAAAAACTTGAGGAAAATGTAAATCATTACAAGTTTATTAAGCAGAGAGAAGTTATCTATAAAAGTAAAGATTATTCAAGTCTTGGTACTCAAAAAAACTCAGAAAATTGTCATCCATTGATTCTTAAGGATAAGACTAGTTCACCCCATTCATTTAGGTTGTGATTTTTTAGAATATAATTCTAAGAAATTATTGAAAAACATTTTTTAAGAGATAAGAGGTCTCATCACGAGCCGACTTACCATATTCATAAGAAATAATAAAGCTGACATTACCAATACTGCCTATCAAAACAGGGTAATGGCTTATTAATATAAGACAAGGGGTCTCATCACGAGCCAGCTTGTTCAGTTTTAATTATAACTATTGAATGGCATTGTTAACAACTGGCTACCAAACCAGAACAATGGCTCTTAAAAAATAAATAAAAAATAAATAAAAGACAAAAACATGAGATAACATATCTTATGAATTTATCTTTTAAAAAGTCATAATCTTAGTTGAATGGGACAATGAACAGTTAATGGTTAAAAGGTAACCCTGTCGAGACTATGAACGTTTGCGGGAAGCAGAGGCAATGCCTATGACAATAGAGTATATTATCAAAACCAAGCTTGAAGAAATCCACTTACTTCATTATTAATACCAATCAAAGCTTAAGACAACTCAAAATGTTTTTATTCTCAAGAAACTAGAAAGAGATTGTTAATAATTTTTATTCTTTTTCATAAAGTTAGATTTTATTTTTGATTATCCTAGGATAATTTTTTATTTACCTTTAAAAATCTTTACTTACTTAAGATATAGTATTCATTCTATTTTTCAGAGATAACTGGTTCTTTCAAGTGAATCGCCAATTGTTGTACTATACAACAACCCTCCCTTTTTCTAAATTTTAGAAATAAAATTTAGAAATAGGGTCCCTTTCTTTTTAGAAATAAAACATTTAGGAATAAACTTCATTGTTTTGAAATTTCATATTCAATATTCAAAAAACTTATGGTCCGATCTAATATACAAGGCTTTATCATAAAAAACAAATCAAAGTTAAAAGCTCAATCGCAATCGGAGAATCGGAGATAACACTCAAAAGAAATATCATATGCCCATTTCAAATCTTCCGATGCGATTAGTCCAATCGGAAAATTCTAATCGCTGAGAGTTTAAAACAATTAAACAAAGCTTCCGATGCGATGCGGTCAATCGCAATCGATCAATCGGGACAATCTTTAAAAAACTCTTTACGCTTAGTTGAAATTCCCCGATCCGATGTGCATTTGATAATAAGCGCTTTTAAAAGAAAATCAAACATTTGTTTTAAAAATATGGTAGACCCCACCATCAGAGATCGGAAAGATCTGCAATCGCAATCGATCAATCGGGATAAACGTATTGTGATACTCATTTTCCATTCGAAAACTTCCGATGCGATTCATCTATTTTGCATACGAAGATTTTTGTTGAATATATTAATATATCACAAGCGCCAAATCTTTATTGGTACGAAAGGCATTTAATAACGAATCAAATGAATATGGTTTGTGATTTGGTGTTAAATACTTAAGTGTGACCCAAAAGGAGCATTTACGCAATATACGAAACAAATGAATGAAAACCATAAATTCATAAATCATTCCGTTTGAATGACTTGTTGAGCACGACTGAGAGTTTATTGTCTCGCAGAGCCAAAGAACACCAAGTTCTTTCATTCACAGACAAAGAGAAGCGGTAGCAGACGTAGAAATGTCAAAAAGAGGGAGAAGAAATAAGACTGTTCTACCAGTGAAGTTTGCTGAGACTCCTACAGTCTCAAAAAAAAAGCCCATAAAGCTAAGGCTAGTCACAGATACATCATGCCAAGGTCTTGGAAAAATGACATGGGACACAGTCTACAACCTGTTGGAAAAATTAGACCGCAAGGTTACAGTGGAGAAGGCATCAGTTCCAGACGAGGATAGCTCGGATTCCGACTCTGACATCAATGAAAGAACACTTGCAAATTCATTTCTACATCGAATTGCAGCCAGAGCGAGCATCATGCCTTACTATGATGTAGTTCGATGGGTTATTGACAGTGTAAAGATACAAGATAGAATGTTTGTTTCAGCATCTGGAGTGCCTTTCGGCTCGTTTAAAGCAGAAGACTTGAAAGCAATGTACCACCTTCCAGACCCACAGAAGGTGTATAACAAGGAATTTATCAAAGAATTTGCTGATGATAACAAAGTCCAATCCGACCCTATCAGAAATTGGAGGAAAAACCCAGAGAAGCACTGAAATGAAGCATCCGGTATGTATTCTGTAGATTCTCTTCTGCCTCCATATTCCTATGCAGCTGCCATGATGTGTAGGTTATTTGGAAATGATAATTCAGCTAGGTTTTCTAGACAAATGGTCCCCTTAATCCTAGCAGCTGTGAATTCCGACATTATGGATTGGGCTGTTATTCTTTCTGATAGAATGGCCAATAGGATCCTTGAGTACAGACAAGAAAAGGATGCTGGAAATTCTACCCCCTTTTTCTTTTGTGCCTATATTCTTGATGCTATTTGTTTCAATTCTGAATTTCCCTTATTTGGATGGAAATGGACTCCCGATAACACCCTTCCAATCCATATTTATCATAAATTGCTTTGGAAGAGTCATTTCCAAGCTAATGTATATAGAATCTGTCATGGCTTCCTCATTCCCGTTTTCCAAACCATTTTTAATCGCTTTCCGCTTAGGATTTCTGATAAAGCTAAAGCCGACCTGTCTGCAATCGGAGATTGGTTTGGGGAGGAAAAATTTACTTACATCAGGGTTTTTGGTAGTATAGTGGAGCCGCATGTTCTTCCGCTTTTTGTTCCAGACAAACTTCTCGCTCAAGAAGTTTCCTATCAATTGACAATTGAAGGTATATCTAGGTCTTTGAACAACAGTAAGAAGAAAATGTGGCCTCAATTCCCACTCAATTGTGGTCATTTCACTCTAAATGATTTCAAGCATGCAGAAAAGGAAGTCTTCAAGATAAGAGGTTGTAAATTTGCAACCATTCCTGGAAGACAGGATGATCCAAAAAAGATAGCATTTGATGTCACTGCTTCAGTTTCAATTGCTCGTTTTGAGCATGAACCAGATATGTTCGATGATTTGTTTATCTCATTAGATAATTTTCCTCAGATTTTTGACTTGATCAAGTCTACATTTCAACAGGAGGAAATAAATAAATTTCTCTTATTTAGAAGCCAGAGATTGTTGAGAGTACCTCTAGACCAGCTGAGAACTCAAATCCAAAAATCGGAGACAGAAGGTACATCCGGCCAAATGCTAGTAGAAACATCTACCAGCAAAATCATTACACAATCGGCTGTCAACCAGCCGATTGTACATTCTCAAAAAGTGGTCACTATTGACAAACCTGATGCCCCAAAAGGGAATATTGCTCAAATGATAGACAAATGTACAAATATCAATGATGAGGTGCATAATCAAAAGGATGGATCAGATGACAAAAGCACCAAGCAGAGCATAGATAAAGAGAAAGAAAAAGAAATAACTAAGGAGATTACGGTTTCCACTAATCTTGATATTTCTTCTCGGCTATTAAATCAATATGATCAGTTTGCTCAACAGCTTGGATTGCAGGATAAAGGTTCAGAACAAATAGAGCAGGAGGTTGAAATCATTCCTGAACATCCTACAGGTCATATTGTATTAAAATGTGAGGAAATCCCTCCTTTGGATGTATTCTACAGCCCTAAACATAAGGCTGTTGTCAAGAGACAAAGAAAGAAAAGAAAAGCAGAACAGGGCATATTCTCTACTCCATCAGAGGAGTTTATGAGTATTGTTTATAAGAACAGTGAAATGAATCCATTTGAAGACCTTACGAAATTGTCACAATATACAGGAGCCTATAGTGCTGCAACAGTTGATAAAGTTGTAGAAGTTTCTCAACTAATAACTCAGAAAGATCTTCACATAACTTCACTGGAAGAAAAAGCTAAGGAGAATCAGCAGCTGATCAGCCAATTACAACAACAACTACAGGATCAGATATTCAGGTCTAAAGAATTGGAGAAACAGCTGGCTGAAGAAAAGAAGAAGGTTGATGAAAAGCTTTTAAGCAAACAAAAGCAGCTAAATGAAGAAATTTCTAAGTTGCAGAGTCTGTTACAAAATGAGGAAAAGGCAAAAATGACTCAAGAAAAAGAATTCCAAGCAACTTTGGATAAGTTTAAAGATTATCCAAAGTTAAATGAATTCAAATCGGAAGCCCTTGAGGCTAATAAATTATTGACTCAGCATTTAATCGAATTTTGCTCAAAACTGTCACAAGCAGAACCCTTTTGTGAGATTACTTCATCTTTGATCCAAACTATCATAACTCTTAGACAAGAAATAGATGATGCCGATGAAAAGATTTCTGAGTTTCTCACCTGGCAGGATACAGAAAAGGGAAAAGAAGCAAATCTTCCTAGGATAGAGGAAAAACACAAAGAAATCATGTTTACATAATGGGAACATCAATTAATGAAATCTGATAGAGCAATATCAAGGGCCAGAAATATAATGAACAATCTCACGCAATTCATAAATGACAGCCTATATTCAATTAATCTCATTTCAGACTGTATTCCTGGCAGTTTGCCAAAGATAAAAGAAACTGAAGACAGGTGGAGAGAAGAAATGGAAAGGAAAAGTCAACAAATCGGCAAACTTCAAACTATATCCTGGGATAGTATGTGGACTTATGTGATCAAGCCAAACAATCAACAGACAGCTATCAAACTTCTATCAAACGCTGTCGATTGTCTAATTCCAGAATTTTCTGATGCCACCTATGCTGGACAGTTGCATTCTGAGATGAGTCATCCACCAAGACTCCGAGATATGTTGAACATTTGCAACTTGGCTTCATCAAGCGAGAGAGAAAAACAATGAATCAGTTTCATTCAAGATAGCCTTTCAGTTTTAATTTGATAGATTGTAGCAGTAGTATTAGGATTTTGTTATGTAATTTCTTATTTAAATCCCTCTCATGCATTTAGAGAGGGATCGGAAATTGTAATATTTTTGGGGTTTGGAGCTAACATTTCTGTACTTCATTCCTTATTATATTTATATGAAAGATCACATCTGGTGATTTTTGTGCTCAAATTATCTTTGAAGTGTTGCATTTTTTGTGCCTTTGGATTTAATTTTACATCGGAGTTACTAGATCAGAGTATCACATTTCATTTGACAGTCTTCAAGATGAATGAGGTATTTCTATCTGTTCATAGTTGATTTTCTCTGTTATATGGTATTCATTTGAAGAATTTGCTATCATTTATATATTTGGTTTTCATAACATTTCCTTTTTTATATTATCATTTCTGAGTATAATTGGAATGTTATCATTTATAAGCATATATGAATGGTATATAATGATGAATGCAATATGCTAATATAACTCTGTTTAATTTATTAAACAGAGTTATCTTTATTCGTTTCTGCACATTTCAATTTAATTAATAATACATTTTCATGGTTATTATTAGATTGAAACAATCCTAAGTTGTATTCACATATTATTACCCGGGTTAAAATTAGAATTTCTTTATCAGCATTTAGTTTTAGATTAGATAGTTTTATTATTCTGTCAATTTAGTCCCATTTTCACCCATTCAATTCAATCCATTTAGTTATAAGGAAACTGGTCCTTTAAATCCAGTCGGAGCCACCATCCCAAACGGAAAAGGAGCTGTCTTAAGGTCCCGACCGGGTGGTTTTCCCCCAATGTTTGAAGCAGAGATTTTCTAGGCTTCAACAGTGCCATAGTCTTACTTATGCCTAAATATCCTGCAATCCGAGAAAGATGAACTTCTTGAATAACCTGCACTCTTTCTATCTGAGCATCATGAGTTAGCGATTCATAAGCATCTTTGAAATCATCATCAGTTCTATACTGTTCTACATAACTTTCATGAACTAATGAAATTTTATGCAGTACTACTGAATCATTCAAAGAGAGCATATCAACTAATTTAATTGTTACACCTTCCTTGTCCTTAATTACTAAGTGAATTTGCTAAATAAATCCCATCCAACTGTAGTGAGATTGTTGCAACTTAGTATGTGAATGAAAGTATTGAAGCAGCGAATAATCTATGTGAATCAATGTTTTCATTGCATAACCTTTAACATATGCTTTAACTTCATATGGCTGTTGATGATCTGAAAATGTTGTGAAATTTTTCTACTTAAATGAATCAAATTTAAAATCGACACTTATTCCCCATATCCCGTTTTGCTTATGAGCCAAAATTATGGGTGAACTGTATGGAGATGAACTGGGTCGCATTAATTCTTTTCCAACCTTCCCTGGAATTTGTTTCTTTATTTCTTTATGCTATATAATTGACTTGTGATGCATTTCAACATTAGAAAGAGGGGCAACAGACATCAACTGCAACTCATGTGATATTTCCATTTTATGAAGTAGATGAATTGGTTCTTTAACTAGATCCTGAAATGAATCTACATTTTTAACCAAAATACCTTCATACTGAATTTCACAACTTGAACAAGTATCAATAAGATCCTTATGTTGCTCTTTTATCAACATGAATATGTATCTCTTACTTAAACTTATTAAGCGCTTCATCTGATTACCATTAATTAAATTCAGGTGATCTTTTATTTTATGTGCCTGAACAATGTATTTAATCCCATCTTTTATGAAATGATACATATGTTCCTTTTTATAAAATACTGCATCACGGTCATAAAGATAAGGGCTACCTAAGACAATTCCACAAATGTCTAATGGTATCACATCTAACTCCACTTCATCGATATAGTTAGCTGTGACTGCAAATTTTAACCGACATTGTTTGGTAACATGAATTTTATAATTTTCCTTTAACCACCCTAAAGGATATGGATTTGGATGATTATGTGTTTTCAAACCCAATTGTTTAACCAATGACTTAGATATCAAATTTTCCTGTGATCCCGTATCAAACAATGTATCTATCTTAGTATGCTTTGAAGTTACCCTTATATGAAATAACCTGATTCTTTTATCTTCATTCTATTGTTTGATGTTTGAAGAAGCAGAAGTACTAGCATTAGAAATTTTACCTGTTTTAACCATAACAGAGATTTTTCCTTCATCACCTGAATCCGATCCCAAGTCCAAGCCTTATTGGATTGTTGTTTCAGCCTTCTTTTTACCCTTCTTCATTTGGAAATTTTTTGGCTTTAGTTCCGGATGAAGTTTCAAACACCTAGCTTCATCATGGCCGATACTTTGGCAATGTGTACATGTAGGTATATCATCTTTCTTCTGAGCTAAGGTAGTCTTCTTTCCCTTTGACTTGCCCTTCTTTTTGCTGTCTTCAGTTTCCATCTGATTGGATGTCTTTGGTGTAAACTTGAATGGTCTACCACCTGATTCGACATGAATAGATTGAACACAAAATTCATCAAAATCATTACGACTGAAAATTAATAATGTATGCTGCAAATATGAATGCAAAATACCAATATACTTCAACAAAGTTTCTTTTGTGTCCAAAGAAATACCAAGTGCTAATGCTTTCTTTCTGAATTCATGTGTGAACTCTTGAACATTTTGTCCCTTACCTTGTCGCAAGCGCTGCCAATCCATTACAGCTTGCTATGTGTGACCAACGGATAGAATTGTTTCTTTAGAGCTTTAATAAACTTAGTCCATAAGGTAATAAATTTTCCTTTATGATTTAAATCTACCTGTGTCTTACTTTCCCACCAGGTCAAAGTAGTACCCCACATTCTAAGAGTAGCTAATTGGATCTTTGTCTTATCATCAGTAATATCTTGAATACGACAATAGACTTCTAACTGTTGTACCCAATTATCTAGTTTCTCAGGGTTTATTTCACCATCATACACAAGTAATTTGAACTTAAGATAAAGTTTCAATAGTGGACTCTTAGGTTTCTTTTCTTTTTTTGATTCAAAACTAGAAGTAGAAGAGGAAGAAGAAGATGATGGAGATGACAGAGGAGAAGGAGATTTATCTGCCTTGCCTTTACCATTTTCCTTCTTTGATGCCTTCGACGATGAGGTTGCATCTCTCGTCTTTTTGTCTTCATATAATTCTGCCAACATTTTCTACATGTTTAGAAACATATGCTAGATTTGATTCTCATCCATAGGTTTCTTTTCAGTAGCTTCAGGAGTCTCAATGGTCTCAGTCCCTGTCATCGTTGATTGATGAATGAATTTTCCCTTTCCGATCTCCGGATTGAATTCCTCAAGCTCACCTTTTCCATGTTGCAATCCCAACCTATTTAACATCCACTATCAAAAAAACTACAAAGCATAACCAGCTCTGATACCAAGTATGATCTGAATGTGATCGAATAAAGTTCTTAGGCAGTTTGATTAGTTTGTCCTTTAGATTGACTGTTAAATGAAGAAAGCTTTTAAGTGAAAAATGACATAAACCAACAGAAAATAAATGATTAAATCACAACATATAATTAGTGAGAATAAGAAGCAAAAATTTTGATTATGGAGTTTGTCCCTGGTGGACTACATCTCCAGGTCCGCTTTCAAGTGGGCGTCTGTTTTTATTAGGATAGATCTTGGAATTTATTTACACAGGAATGGAACCAAATGATTGTGCTCGCAAGAAATTCTAAACTCTGTAAATAGAAAGTACTCTCTCTCTCCTTTCCGACGACTGTCTCTGCGCTGAATTCCAATACCCGACGGCAAAGCAACGCTGCAAACAAAATCTGCCTACGTCCTTCTGAAATTGAACTCAAAATGCACACGCGCCTTCATGAAGCTTTGTCATGGTTTAAATAATGTTGCATTTGAACCTCTGAATACCAAATTAGCAATTGGTTGACCACTTCATGTGATTTGGTATCGAATCCCTATCTCCTTATTCAATTCCTAAGATAAAGTGTTGACCTTAGTGCTGTATTAACTGCGAAAACCCATTTATAAAGTATATAATATAATTTTAGCCACAATGTTAGCTAACCGGGCGGAGGCAACTAACTGTCGGTATGTGAGCAATTATTTTAGGCGGCTATGATTGCGGTCAGATAAGATAACATTTAATTTACTAGCTGCATGTGATAGCATTAACGGTGGCGGTCAACTATTTTACAAACCTGACAGCTGCTAACCAACAATTCTATCCGCTGCAATTTTTGAAAACTATTCACTTGTCTTTTAACTCCAACACAGTTTTCAAGCGATCAGGATAACTCTATTATATATATTTTTATTATATAGTTCGGGAGTGGGTTTTTTTTATCATAGATTTTAATTTCTATTTAGCGCTAGAACTTTATCACCTTAGGTTTTTGTTTTTCAACATAGGTTTGTATGTTTAGGACTAGTGCTAGGTTTTGACATATGTTTTAGGTATTTAGGAATAGGAATTTACAATTTCATAAGGTTTTTAAACATAGGAAACCTTAGAACTAGGTCCATAAATACCATGTCCCCTTTTACACCTTTTTTCATCCAAATTCGACACATGACGACCATGACACTGAAGGACCTTTTCACTGACAAAACTGGTGAAACTGCGTGTATGAAGACTGATCTAGACATCGAAATGCTGGAGTTGACTGGACCTTTCTGCTGAACTGCAATTGAACAAGATCCTCCTGGATCAATCCTCTCCACTTAAAAGCTTTTGGACCACAAAAGCTTGATTTTAAGCTGACAATAAGTGAGAATACAACTCTCTCACTTTCATCTTAACTTTGATGATATACAACCATACCTGATCATTGACCTGAAACTGATGCTTATCATGGCACAATTTTAACCTAACTTGACTCAATGCTCGTCGTGGCACAAAAGAATGTAAGGCTTGATTGTAAGCTTGATGCACATAAAGTAAAAATTCATCCCACATCTTAGGATTATTACTGCTGTTACCTCCAAGAATATGCATCTCGGTCCTCTTCACCATTTCTATTTGTCCTTGAACCAAATCCATGCTACCCCATGGTTGCAAAGGAACTGGAAGTGGCATGTGCAAAACAATCTTTCGATTGCATGGCTTGCTTGTCGAACATATTACACATCCCTTTATGTACTTCACAATTGTTTCATACATATGAGGCCAGTAATAATACTTTTGACTTTGTGTCGTAGTCTTACATACTTCGAAATATCCTACAATCCGAGAAAGATGAACTTCCTGGATAACTTTCACTCTTTCTTTCTGAGCATCATGAGTTAGCGATTCATAAGCATTTTTGAAATCATCATCAGTTCTATACTGTTCTACGTAAGTTTCATGAACCAATGAAATTTTATGCAGTACTACTAAATCATTCAAAGACAACATATCAACTAATTTACTTGTTACACCTTCCTTGTCCTTAATTACTAAGTGAATTTTCTGAAGAAATCCCATCCAACTGTAGTGAGATTGTTGCAACTTAGTATATGAATGAAAGTATTGAAGCAGCTAATAATCTATGTGAATCAATGTTTTCATTGCATAACCTTTAACATATGTTTTAACTTCGTATGGCTGTTGATGATCTAACAATGTTGTGAAATTTTTCTGCTTAACTGAATCAAATTTAAAATCGACACTTATTCCCCATATCCTATTTTGCTTATGAGCCAAAATTATGGGTGAACTGTATGGAGATGAACTGGGTTGCATTAATTCTTTTCCAACCTTCCCTGGAATTTGTTTCTTTATTTCTTTATGCTCTATAATTGATTTGTGATGCATTTCAACATTAGAAAGAGGGGCAACAAACATCAACTGCAACTCATGTGATATTTCCATTTTATGAAGTAGATGTTTTGGTTATTTAACTAGATCCTGAAATGAATCTACCTTTTTAACCAAAATACCTACATACTGAATTTCACAACCTGAACAAGTATCAATAAGATCCTTATGTTTCTCTTTTATCGACATGAATATGTATCTCTTACTTAAACTCATTAAGCGCTTCATCTGATTACCATTAATTAAATTTAGGTGATCTTTTATTTTATGTGCCTGAACGATGTATTTAATCCCATATTTTATGAAATGATACATATGTTCCTTTATATAAAATACTGCATCACGGTCATAGAGATAAGGGCTACCTAAGACAATTCCACAAATGTCTAACAATATCACATCTAACTCCACTTCATCGATATAGTTAGCTGTGATTGCAAATTTTAACCGACATTGTTTGGTAACATGAATTTGAGAATTTTCCTTTAACCACCCTGAAGGATATGGATTTTGATGATTATGTGTTTTCAAACCCAATTGTTTAACCAATGACTCAGATATCAAATTTTCCTGTGATCCCGTATCGAACAATGTATCTATCTTAGTATGCTTTGAAGTTACCCTTATATGAAATAACCCGATTCTTTTATCTTCATTCTATTGTTTGATGTTTGAAGAAGAAGAAGTACTAGCATCAAAAATTTTACCTGTTGTAACCATAACAGAGATTTTTCCTTCATCACTTGAATCTGATCCCAAGTCCAAGCCTTGCTGGATTGTTGTTTCAACCTTCTTTTCACCCTTCTTCGTTTGGAACTTTTTTGGCTTTAGTTTCGGATGAAGTTTCCAACACCTAGCTTCATCATGGCCGATCCTTTGGCAATGTGTACATGTAGGTCTATCATCTTTCTTCTGAGCTATGGTAGTCTTCTTTCCCTTTGACTTGCCCTTCTTTTTGCTGTCTTTAGTTTCCATCTGATTGGATGTCTTTGGTGTAAACTTGAATGGTCTACCACCTGATTCGACATGAATAGCTTGAACACAAACTTCATCAAAATCATTAGGATTGAACATTAATAATGTATGCTGCAAATATGAATGCAAACTGCTAATATACTTCAACAAAGTTTCTTTTGTGTCCAAATAAATACCAAGTGCTAACGCTTTATTTCTGAATTTGTGTGTGAACTCTTGAACATTTTGTCCTCTACCTTGTCGCAAGCGCTGCCAATCCATTATAGCTTACTATGTGTGACCAACGGATAGAATTGTTTCTTTAGAGCTTTAATAAACTTAGTCCATGAGGTAATAAATTTTCCTTTATGCTTTAAATATATCTGTGTCTTACTTTCCCACCAGGTCAAAGCAGTACCCCACATTCTAAGAGTAGCTAATTGGATCTTTGTCTTATCATCAATAATATCTTGAATACGAAAATAGACTTCTAACTGTTGTACCCAATTATCTAGTTTCTCAAGGTTTATTTCACCATCATACACAAATAATTCGAACTTAAGATAAAGTTTCAATAGTGGACTCTTAGGTTTCTTTTCTTTTTTTGATTCAAAACTAAAAGTAGAAGAGTAAGAAGAAGATGATGGAGATGACGGAGGAGAAGGAAATTTATCTACCTTGCCTTTACCATTTTCCTTCTTTGATGCCTTCAATGACGAGGTTGCATCTCTCGTCCTTTTGTATTCATATAATTCTGCCAAAATTTGCTACATGTTTAGAAACATCTTCTATATTTGATTATCATCCATAGGTTTCTTTTCAATAGCTTCAGGAGTCTCAACGGTCTCAATCCCTTTCATCGTTGATTGATGAATGACTTTTTGCTTTCTGATCTCTGGATCGAATTCCTCAAGCTCGCCTTTTCCACGTTGCAATCCCAACTAGTTAACATCCACAGTCAAACAAACTAAAAATCACAACCAGTTCTAATACCAAGTATGATCTAAATGTGATCGAATAAAGTGCTTAGGCAGTTTGATTAGTTCGTCCTTTAGATTGACTGTTAACTAAAGAAAGCTTTTAAGTGACAAATGACATAAACCAACAACAAATAAATGATTAAATCACAACATAAAATCAGAGAGAAGAAGAAGCAAAAATTTTTATTACGGAGTTCGTCCCTGGTGGAATACATCTCCAGGTCCGCTTTCAAGTGGGCGTCTGTTTTTATTAGGATAGATCTTGGAATTTCTTTACACAGAAATGGAATAGAATGATTGTTCTTGCAGGCACTTCTAAACTCTGTAAACAGAAATTACTCTCTCTCTCGCCTTTCCTACGCCTGTCTCTGCACTCAATTCCGACACCCAACGGCTGAGCAACGCTGCAAACAAAATCTGCCTATGTCCTTCTGAAACTGAACTCAAAATGCACACCTGCCTTCATGAAGATTTGTCATGGTTTAAATAATGTTGCATTAGAATCTCTGAATACCAAATTAGAAATTGGTTTACCACTTCATGTGATTTGGTATCGAATCGCTATCTCCTTATTCAATTCCTAAGATAAAGTGTTGACCTTAGTGCTGTATTAACTGTGAAAACCCATTTATAAACTATATAATATAATTTTAGCCACAATGTTAGCTAACCGGGCGGAGGCAACTAACTGTCGATATGTGAGTAGTTATTTTAGGTGGCTATGATTGCGGTCAGATAAGATAACATTTAATTTACTAGTTACATGTGACAACATTAACGGTGGCGGTCAAATGTTTTATAAACTCGACAACTGCTAACCAACAAATCTATCCGTTGCGATTTTTGAAAACTGTTCACATGTCTTTTAACTCCGACATAGTTTTCAAGCGATTAGGATAACTCTATTATATATATTTTTATTATATAGTTTGGGAGTGGGTTTTTTTATCATATATTTTAATTTCTATTTAGCGCTAGAACTTTATCACCTTAGGTTTTTGTTTTTCAACATAATTTTGTATGTTTAGGACTAGTGCTAGGCTTTGACATATGTTTTAGGTATTTAGGAATAGGACTTTACAATTTCATAAGGTTTTTCAACATAGGAAACCTTAGAACTAGGTCCATAAATATCATGTCCCCTTTTACACCTTTTTTCATCCAAATTCGACACATGATGACCATAACACTAAAGGACCTTTTCACTGACAAAACTGGTGAAACTGCGTGTATGAAGACTGATCTGGACATTGAACTGCTGGAGTTGAATAGACCTTTCTGCTGAAATACAATTGAACAAGATCCTCCTGGATCAGTTGCTTCAACAACAAAACATAGGTATTATGTTATATTGGTTGATGACTATTGTCGTAGATGCTGGATCTTATTCATGCATAAGAAGAGAGAAACATTCTCAAAGTTCTGTGAGTTTAAAGAATTGGTGGAGAAGGATTCGGGGAAGCAAGTGAAGGCTCTGCGAAGCGATAATGGTGGTGAATATATCTCTAAATAATTCAAAGACTTCTGTATAAAAGAAGGAATTCGAAGAGAACTCATAGCGTCTCATAACCCACAACAGAATGGGGTCACGGAGAGGAAGAGCAGAACGATCGTGGGTGTTGCACAAGCTATGCTTGAGAGGGAGCTAGACTTCTATGTGGAGGAGGAACTGCCTGTTCCGAAAGATGAGCCTCCAGATGTGGATCAAAAATAGGAGGAAGTTCATGGAGTGGAGGAGTCCACTCACGTAGAGCCAAACATCAGAACCGGCAGAAAGCGTACCACAGAAGTTGAGAGACTGAAGCTTGATGTGGCACAGAATGTAGGAGTTGCTACATCACAACGCAGATAGAGACAATCACCTAACCGATTTACTGGATACATGGATCTTATGAGCAAGTGTACCGTGACATATCCATATTATTTTGAAGAAGCAGTGTAGGAGCCCACATGGGTAGATGCCATGGTGGAGGAGTATGACTCCATTGTCAGAAAAAATGCTTGGGAGATTGTTCAAAGGCCAGTGGGTAAATCAGTTGTAGGATCAAGATGGATCTACAAGGTAAAGCAAGCTGCTGATGGGAGCGTCGAGAAGTATAAGGCAAGATTTGTTGCCCGAGGCTTATCACAGTTTGAGGGGATTGATTATGAAGAAACCTTTGCACCTATCGCACAATATTCTTTCATAAGGCCATCCTTGCTCTCTCAGTGTAGATGGGTTGGCACATTCATCAAATGGATGTGAAGACTGTGTTCCTTAATGGGATCATTGAGGAAGAAGTGTACATTGAGCAGCCTGAAGGATTTGAGATCTTCAGCAGCGAGTCGCATGTGTGCAGACTCAAAAGAGTGTTGTATGGGCTGAAGCAAGCACCACGTGCTTGGTACACACGGATCAACAACTATTTCACTAGACTTGGCTTCACCAAGAGTGAGGCGGATGCAAACCTGTACCAAATTGTGGTGGAGGGTAAGATTTTAATCATTGTTATTTATGTTGTTGATTTAATAGTAACGAGTGATGAGAAGTTGGTACACTCGTGTAAGGCAGATCTTGCAAAGGAATTTGAGATGAAGGATTTGGGCCTCCATTATTTCCTTGGATTGGAAATATGGTAGCGAGAAGGTGAATTGTTTGTGTCTCAAGGCACATAAGCTTGGGAGATACTTGGTAAGTTTCACATGGAGAACTGCAAGCCCATGGATACTCCTCTTCCAGGAAATTGGAGGAAAGAGGATGCTACATCGGCAAAGGTAGTGGATGCCATTGTTTATCGACAGTTGGTGGGTTTTCTCATGAGGGGTTTTCAGCATCAAATCTACAACAGTTTCTTGGTATAGTAGGAAACAAATATCCGTGGCACTCAGTTCAGCAGAAGCATAATACATGGCAACAAGTCAAGCTGCATGTGAGGCTATTTGGATGAGAAAGATCTTGGTCGGTTTGTTCGGTTCTCATTTAGATCCTACAGTGATACATTGTGATAATCAGAGTTGCATTAAACTCTCGATTAATGTTGTGTTTCATGATAGATCTATACATACTGATATCTGGTATCATCATATCAGAGATTGTGTGTAGCGGAAGATCATGTTGCTTCAGTACATTCCTACGGAAGATTAGGATTCAGATATTCTGACGAAGGCACTTAGCAGGAGAAAATTCGAATACCATAGAGGCAGGATCGAGGTGAAGGATAATCCCTATCTTGTTGAGAGGGAGTGTTGAGATTCAACAAGATGAAGAGCTTAGTGAAAGTAAGAACCTTCACTAAGTGGGGCCCGCAGAATATTTTTAGGTGTATCTCTATTTTTAGACATGGTGAGCATATTTTATAATTTGCAGGATGTTGTTTGTAGATGGTTGATCAAATGTGAAAAATAGAAGAAAATCTATTTTTAAAATATTGGGCGAAGTCTATTTATAGATCGTCAATCTAAAAATAGATGCATGTCGATTATTATTAGCCCTTAATAATAATCCGACAATAAATATCAACTTATTCTCTTCAAGCACTTTATTTCAGTGAAAAGGTTTGGAAAATTAGTGGGCTGAAGGAATTACGCAATTCCTAGGGTTATTGGTGACTCATGCATGGAGGAATTAGTTAGAATTGAAGTGGCAAAGTTATGACAGAATTGGAAGAGTAGTTACAGGAGTTGTTATTTAGTTTAACTCAGTTAAGTGAGTTAAACTCAGTTGAGCTAGTTGTATCTAGTCTAACTGAAAGATACACTAGTGAGATTTTAGTGAATTAATTCATAATTAGAGACTCACTTGCAATTGAACAAATACAACAATTAACTACTTGCATGTCAGTTCCAGTGGAGACCCAGTGGAGAGATAAGTGAAAGGGTGAGATGGACTATCTGTTGTGACTATAGTGATGCATTCAATGCATATGACACACATTGGAGATGCAAATGAGGATTGCGCAATCAAGGCAAGGCCAATTTGAATTCATTCAGGGGTCTTCTTCAACAGGGATTGCGCAGTGGAGGCAGGCTGTTAGGAGGAAATAAATTGGTGCATAGAGATGCAAATTTCTGCATGATAGTGTGTAATGATTATTGATTGTACTGAGAGCTTGATGTACTAAGCTTTGTATGAGATTATTACATGATCCATTGATATAAATAATATATGATAGTTGGGGTTTTTGTTGGGTATGTGTTATATTCTTTCCACGACTAGCCCCACGCGTTGTATGTTGCGCTGGACACAGCAGGGGGGTCACAAGGGGGGAGGCAACCCCCACTGTTGGGGTCCGGGGCAGCGCCCCAACGAAATTTTTTTTGGTGTGTAGACCCACTCATAGGCGGACCCACCCATGTTTTGTGCATGATTTTGCACATGGTTTTGGGGTACGATGGTTTTCGGCCCCTAGTATTTTGTAGATCCGGTCAAGGGAACTACGATTATGTTCTAATCCAGGGTTAATGGATTGGGGTTTATGTATGCTTCGACATGTATATATATGTGCTATAACACTAAAAGGAATATAATGAAAAATCAAGCGGGTCGTCCCAATTTGGGATCCAGGAGAAAATCTTTGTGTTTATCTGTTTTATGTTTTATGCTCTCGCTATTATTTATTTTTTGGTATAAGATTCGCGTGTAGATAATTTCTGTTCAGGGTTAAAACCTACATCTGGTATCAGAGCTGTTTCGGCTTCAAGGGGATGCCTTTGCTGCTAAGGGTTTTTTGCTCGGGCCTGAGGTAGACCCTGTTAAGTGGGAGATCTACGGGATCGATTCTTGCGGTGAAAGAAGATGGCGAGCGGTGGAAAGATAGAGATCGAGAAATTTAATGGTCAGAGTTTTGAGTTATGGAAGATCAAGATGGAGGATCTGCTGGTGGATAAAGATCAGTGGATTGCGGTAGATCTGGGTACTAAACCAACGGCAATGTCAGATGAAGACTGGAAGAAACTGGATCGAAAGGCTAAGAGCACAATACGGTTGTGTGTCTTAGATTCAGTATTGTTGAATGTATCTGGGGAAGCTACGACGAAGAATTTGTGGGAAAAACTTGGGACTTTGTACCAATCTAAGTCTCTGGTGAATAAGCTGTTCCTGCGGAAAAAGCTGTATAACCTGAGGATGAAGGATGGAGACTCGGTGACAGAGCATCTGAACACCTTCAATATTGTGGTAAGTCAGCTGTCATTTATTGATATTAAAATATCAGATGAAGATAAGTGCATTAGTTTTTTGTGTTCTCTACGAGACTCGTGGGACAGTTTGGTCATTGCAATAGGTAGCAATACAACTACATTGAATTTTGATGACATTTTCTCAGCCTTGTTATTTAAGGAAATGAGAGGAATAAATATGGAGGGCCAGAATGGAGATGCCTTATCTGTACGACGAAGGTGCCAAAACAGAAACGAGAATAATTTTTTGAGTGGGAGATCAAAATCTAGAGGGATCTAAATCTTCTAGAAAGTTTGTAAAAAGGTATCTTTGGAAATACGGAAAGGAAGGGCACTACAAAAAGGACTGCAGATCTAAAGCTCCTGAGAAAGGAAAGGGATCTGACGATGCTCCTTCTGCAGAGGCAAAAACCACCTCAGATGAAGGTGGGGATGTGTATTTGGATTCTTCTTCAAATACACATGTAGATCATGAGTCATGGTTGATTGACTCAGGTGCATCCTTTCACTTCACTCCCCATAGGGAGTGGTTCTGCGAATATGAGAAATATGATGGTGGTGATGTCTTCCTAGGGGATGATAGGAAGGCTAGAATCATTGGACGTGGAAAGGTCAAGCTGAAGCTGCAAGGTGGAAGGATTAGAACACTTCCTGGTGTTCTGCATATTCCTGCATTGGCCAGAAATCTGATTTCTGTAAGCAAGATGGATGATGCAGGTGTAAAAACAGTGTTCGAGAAAGATGCCTGCAAGATGGTTCGGGGAGCACCGGTATTAATGTGGGGAGTTCGGACTGGAAATCTATACAAGCTACAAGGTAGCACTGTTATTGATGGGTGTAACAGTTCTGTGGTTCCTGAAAGTGGGACGGAAAGTCTAGTTGTCTCTGGAGAAAAGACCATGCTATGGCATCAAAGGCTTGGACATATTGGAGAGAAGGGCCTTCGAATACTGCATAGAGATGGTATGGTAGAAGGTATGTCTAATTGTTCTCTGGATTTCGATTTCTGTGAACATTGTGTATATGGGAAGCAGAATCGGGTGAGTTTTCCTTCTGGTGCTAAGAGGGCGAACAAGATATTATAACTTGTGCACAGTGATGTGTTTGGGCCTGTGTCAGTTCCATCACTGGGAAAGTCTGTGTACTATGTTTCATTCATAGATGACTTCTCAAGGAATACATGGATATATTTCTTGAGGAAGAAATCTGAAGTCTTTGACAAATTTAAAGAATTTAAGGCTCTGGTGGAAAACCAGACAGAGAAGAATATAAAAGCGTTGAGGATAGATAATGGTGGGGAGTTCTGCAAGAAGGAATTTGAAGAGTTCTGTAAGAAGTGTGGTATAGCACGGCATAAGACTACTCCATACACACCTCAGCAAAATGGAGTTGCAGAAAGAATGAATAGAACACTGATGGAAAAGGCAAGAAGCATGCTCAGTGGTACTGGGTTAGGACAAGAATTCTGGGCAGAGGCAGTGGAGACTGCATGTTACTTAGTTAACAGATCACCTTCATCGGCGTTGGAGGATAAGACCCCACATGAGGTATGGACTGGTAATAAACCCTCTCTTTCACATCTAAGGGTATTTGGATGTGATGCATATGTACATGTTCCAAAGGAGAAAAGGACCAAGTTGGATAATAAATCTGAAAGGTGCATCTTTATTGGGTATAAATATGGTTTAAAGGGTTACAAGCTTTGGAACCCAGAAACAAGGAAGGTTGTGTACAGCCAAGATGTGGTGTTTAGAGAGGTGAAAGATGTTTTTACACATGAATTCCTACCAAAGAAACCTGAGAAGATAGAGTTTGAGCTAAAGGAGGATGAATCAGACTCTACAACAGAAAAAGACTCAGAAGAGGAAGAGCCACAAACTCCAGCTGTGAGAAGATCAACTCGGGAAAGAAGGCAACTAGAAAGGTATAGTCCATCTAATTTTTGTTCAGGTTTTTCCTTAACTATAACTGATGATGATCCCAGAACTGTCAGGGAGGCAGTAGATTCAAAGGATGGAAAACTATGGAAGGAGGCCATGGTTGATGAAATGGCATCCTTGCACAAAAATGAGGCATGGGATCTGGTGGAGTTGCTTAGTTTGGAAGGAAACCCATCGGGAGAAAAATGGGTGTTTAAAAGAAGATGAATGTAGAAGGCAAGGTGGAGAAATACAAAGCTCGGTTGAGCAGCAAGAGTTGGTCAGTCTTAGAATTGATTTTAGTGATATATTTTTTCTCCTTTTGTTGCCAAAATTTACTTGATAGATTACTTTTATCGTTATTTAGCGCATTTTATTTTGAGATAGAGCAGGATGGATGTGAAGACAACATTTCTTCATAGGAATCTGGAAGAAAAGGATCTACATGAAGCAACCTGAAGGCTTTATGGTGAAGGGTAAGAAAGAACTGGTGTGCAGGTTGAAGAAGTCTATGTATGGGTTAAAACAATCACCAAGGATGTGGTATCAGAAATTTGATACCTATATACCGGGACTTGGCTTCACCAGAAGCAAGGAGGATCACTGTGTTTATTTTAAATTAATTTGTGACCGTGTTATTTATTTGGTCTTGTATGTGGATGATATGTTGTTCATTGGAAATGACAAAGAAATTATCCAAGATTTGAAGACACAACTGTTCTCCAAATTTGACATGAAGGATCTTGGTGCTGCAAACTATATTTTGGGCATGGAAATTAAGAGAGATCGGGCAAAGAGGAAGCTCTGGTTAAACCAGAGGAAGTATGTCGAGACTATATTGCAGAGGTTCAATATGCAGGATAGTAAACCGGTGAATGTTCCTATTCATGTAGGTGTAAAGCTGTCTGCTGAACGGTGTCCCAAGACACAAGAAGAAGAGGAGGATATGTCCCGTGTTCCATATGCAAGTGCAGTGGGTAGCCTGATGTATGCAATGGTCTGTACTAGACCAGACATTACACATGCAGTGGGAGTATTGAGCAGGTTTATGTCAAACCTAGGGAAGGAGCATTGAACAGCAGTGAAGCGGGTTTTCAGATATTTGTGTGGCACTAGTGATTATGCCTTGTGCTACCAAGGTTATCTCTGTGGAAGATGTTGGACATTCCTGGTTTTGTTGACAGAGACTGGGCTAGAGATCTAGACCGAAAAAGATCTACAAGTGTGTATGTGTTTAGCCTATTTGGAGGTGCAGTCAATTGGATGAGTAAAAGACAGTCTCTAGTGGAAATTTTAACTATAGAGGTAGAATACATGGCAGCTGCTCATGCAAGCATGGAAGCATTTTGGTTGCAAATATTGTGTTCAAGTATGGGGTTGGTGCCACAAGCTATAAGGATAGAATGTGATAGCCAAAGTGCATTTTTCTTGGCGAAGAACCTTGCTTATCATTCAAAGACAAAGCACATTGATGTTCAATATCATTTTGTGAGATATATGGTTGAGGCTAAAGAGATGTTCTTTGGTAAAGGTGGACACTTTGAAGAATATGAGATGGTGTGAAGTCATGACTTTTCAGTTTCTCTTGGTGTAGAGAAACAATGGGTGTTGAAGAATTGGCCCAATGACTAAGCTCTCCTGTGGCTCCCTGTGGAAAGAAAACAACAAGTGGGAGAATGTTGGGTATGTGTTATATTCTTTCCACGACTAGCCCCACGCGTTGTACGTTGCGCCGGGCGCAGCAGGGGGGTCACAAGGGGGGAGGCAGCCCCCACTGTTGGGGTCCGGGGTAGCTCCCCAGCGAAAATTTGTTTGGTGTGTGGACCCACTCATAGGCAGACCCACCCATGTTTTGTGCATGATTTTGCACATGGTTTTGGGGTACGATGGTTTTCAGCCCCTGGTATTTTGTAGATCTGGTCAAGAGAACTACGGTTATGTTCTAATCCAGGGTTAATGGATTGAGGTTTCTGTATGCTTCGGCATGTATATATATGTGTTGTAACACTAAAAGGAATATAATGAAAAATCAAGCTAGTCCTCCCAATTTGGGATCCAGGGGAAAATCTCTGTGTTTATCTGTTTTATGTTTTATGCTCTCACTATTGTTTATTTTCTGGTATAAGATTCGCGTGTAGATAATTTCTGTTCAGGGTTAAAACCTACAGTTTTTAGCTTTAAGATTTCCTGTTAAACAATTGTGTTTATGTGCGATTGATTTTCTTCACATGTGTTTGCAATTGGCGATTTAATTTTCGAAAAGAATTAAGTGGATGGATTTTTTATTTAGCAAGAAGATAAATATTGTTAGATCAGGAGGATCCGGTAATACATCAGTATTAATAAATTTCTACACGGCCCAGCCCTTCATCCATAATAATTAAAATGAAGGGCGAAAGGGGATCTCCTTGTCAAATACCTCTTGAGGGATTGAAGGTTGCTGAAGGTATACCATTGAAAAATATGGAAAGAAAAGGGGAGGTTATAAGGTTCATAATCCATCTTACCTAGGTGTGGTTGAAGCCAAAGGCTAGGAGGACATGTTTTATGTAGTCCCAACTGAGTTTGTCGAAAGCCTTGGATAAATTGATTCTGAGGAGCATACCAGGGTTTTTGGTGGTTTTGAGAGAATGAAGGACCTTGTGGGATAAAATGATTCCATCAAGGATTTTTCGTCCTTCTACATAGCCCGTTTTCTTCAGGGAGATGATCATGGGAAGGAGCTGCTTTAGTTTGTTAGAAATAACTTTGGAAATTATCTTATAAATGAAATTGCAGAGTGCTATGGGTATGTACTTACTTGGCGTTGCAACATTGTATTATTTTGGTATGAGAGTGACGAAGGTGGCGTTGAGAGCCAGAAGGAGCCAGTGAGTGGTGCACGATTCCTCAACGACACCCCAAACCTCTTCTTTGATGGTTTCCAAAAAGAAGTGAAGAAGTTGTCAGTGAATTCATTAGGGCTAGGAGCTTTTCTTTCCTTAAGTTGGAAGACTACTTGTCCCACCTTAGCAAGAGTAGTGGCTTTAAGCTGCGTCCGGTTGTGTTCTTCCGTGACTAATTTAGGTATATGCTGGGTGATTTTTCCTATAGCCTCATGCATCTGATGAATGGGTTCTTAGAGTATGTCCTTGAAGTGGTTGTGCAACTCCTCTGTGATATCCTCTTTCTTTTCCAGACGTTCTCCATTTTGATTTTTGAGAAGTGTGATTCTATTATGCATCCTGTGCTGAATGGTGGAGCGATGGAAAACTTTGTGTTTCTTTCTCCATCTTTGAGCCAACAGATCCTATATTTTTTTTTCCATAGGATCTCTTCCTGGATTCTTCTATCTTTCATCTAGGTTATTAATATTTTCTCTTTGTTATCTAAATTTGCCAAGTGACCTTCCAAGATAATTGTTTGTTGAAGCTTCTTCATTTGCTCTTCCAGCTCTCTTTGATCTTTGAAGATATTATCGAAGGTGGTTTTGTTCCACACCTTCATTTTCCCTTTGAGCATTTTCATCTTTTTTTGGAAATGATGCATTTTTGTTCCTTGAGGTGGTGAGAGGGAGGAACACTAGTTTGAGACAATTTCTTTGAACCCTGGATGTATGAGCCAATAATGTTCAAAGCTGAATGGTTTGGGCGCAGGCGTACTTGGACTTAACCATTGTAGCTATATCAACCAGTGGTCAGAGCTTGCGGCCAGAATAATGGTGGCTACAAGATCACCCCCCAAATGTATGAAGTCTTCAGTGATGAGAAACCGGTCCAGTCTGGAGGCATTTGATGGGTACCTCCTCTTCTATTGTTCTAGGTGAAGATGCCATTGGAAGTTTGTAGATATATGAGCTGGTTATCTTGGATGAAGCTCTTGAATCCATTGTTGTCCATGTCTAGATGATGCCTTCCCGGTTTTTTTTCTGGTAGATTGGTTATCATATTGAAATCTCCTCCAAGAAGCCAAAGTGGTAGAGATCTATGTTTATTGAGCTCAACAATGTTGTCCAGAAGCTCAGTTTTTTAGTGGAGATTCTGGGGAAAGTAGACATTGGTTAGCAAGCCATGGATGGCCATTCCAATCAAGCGAAAGTTGGCTTGAATGAAATGCATATTGGCATGATATTTCTCTAGGGTGATTATGTGGGGGTTCCAAATGATTGCCAATATTCCTAAAGCTCCATTGGCATCAACCGCTATTGTTTTGCATCCTTTCCATATCCTTTTGAAGATTGTTTCTAGAGTGGAGCTGGAGCATTTGGTTTCTTGCATGTAGAAAATTACAGGGTGTTCCTCAGTGATTCTTTTCTTGATGATCTTGTACTTCGTGGGACTGTTGAGCCCTCTGAAATTCCATGAGATGATCTTAATTGAGGGGGGTTGGGAGTGTAGGCATAGAATTGGGTTAACTTGGGGAATCTCCCAGATTCTACCATTTCTTTGCCCATTTCTACTATTCTTTGCAATACTGTTTTCAGGCCTCTTTTGCGGGATTATTTTGTGAAGTATTTCATATTCATGAGCGTACCACCCTGAATTCCCATAGAGGGGAGTTTTTGTGCTTTGGTATTGAGAGAAAGTTATTCTTATTGCATGCATCCTCTAACCCTATGAGATCCAGGCCCTCAAGGTCAATGCTCTTTGGCTCTTCCTCCATGGCTTCTGGGATTGGATGCAACACCTGTCCTTTGCCCTTCGATGCAGAGTTGTCCCTTGCATAGATAAAGGTTTGTGGTTTCAGAAAGGCCTCTGGTTGGATCTTGTCATGTTGTTTATTTGAGGTCTGGGGCTGCTCTTGCGAGGTATTCCTTGCCTCTTTGGCATGTTCATTCTCATTTTCACTCAGTTGATTTAGGGATGTGAAGCTATTTCTAGTCATAGGGCCTTTTTTGTTCTGGTTAGATTTGTATCTCTTGTCGTGCCTTTTCTTGCTTGATACTTTTGTAAACCCTTATGTTGCTTGGTCATTTGATTCATTATTAGCTGACGATTTTTTATTTAGGGGGCAGTCTTTGAATAGATGTCCATGTTGGTGACACCTCTGGCATCTGAAAGGAACATGTTCATAATCTACAGTTTGTATCCATTCAAAATCATCATGCAATAGTATTACCTCGCCAGGTAGCGACTCCGTTATGTTCATGTAGACATAGATTCGTGCATATGATGCGTATCGATTGATCTTTGTTTCCTTCACTGTCTTGACGAATTCTCCTAGGGAATTACCTATGTCCCTTAGGGTCAACTCATCCCAATAACCCTGGGGGAGGGAATAGAGATGGATCCAGACTGGGGCCCATGTGAGATGTTGTTTGTCTGGGTTGAAGTGCTCAGCCCAATGGTGAAAGTATAATCCTGCCGAGTTGAAGAAACATGGTCCTCCGTCCATGATCCTATTTTGTCTTCAATACAGGTGAAGATCACATTAAAGAAGCCTTTGGAACACATTTGAAGGTCAATGTGACCCTTGGGCTTCCATTTGGAAGCTATCCATCCTCGGAGGGCTTTTTCAATGGGCCAAAAACCCATGAACTTGCCTATCAATGCGTGATCCTTCATGAACTGTATTATTTCGTTGATGCGGTGCGCAGGGAGCTCAATCATGGTTATTTTGGTATCCTTAGGAATGCATGTGGCTGATGTGATATTTTTTGCTTCTACTTCTGGTGTGGATGTCTGTTGCACTGTGGGAGTCGCCCCTGTTGTGTCATGAGGTGGGTTAGAGTTTTGCTGACTGTCGATGTCAGCCCCTGCCACCGCCCCTGTGGGAGGCTGGGTTGTGGTAGGGGAAGCAATAGTCCCCCCACTGGTTTCTATCATAGGTGAGCCTCAAGGCTTACTAGGAGTGTGATCTCAGAGCTGGGAGGGAGGTCTGCTTGGGGTAGCCTGTGCTGAAACCTCCAAACCATAGGTCATGGCGGTCGGTCTAGTGTAGATCGTTTCAACCTTAGTATTTTTGTTACTCAACATCTATTTTATTGTTATATGGTATTTTTGTTTAGTTATTATTCCTAGATTTTTTTGCAAACATTTATCATTTTCATATACTAACCAACAAATCATGTGGCAGAGCCATGCTTGTTTATTTTTAACAAATGGCTCTTATGTGATGTATTATGTCTTTTGAAGATAATACAATCAATATATATATATATATATATATATATATTATATATATATATATATATATATATATACATATACATATACATATACATATACATATACATATACATATACATATACATATACATATACATATATCACGATTTTGGTTTTAAAGATATAGTTTTGTTATTTATTTTGTGAATCTATATTTATTCTTAATATAAAATTTTAACTTTACTTCGAACAAATCTACAACATGAGCATTTGTATTGGGTGTATGTCGTAGGAGTATATAAGTACTAGCACAACCACATTAAAAAATTAATGTGGTCGATATACGTTGAAGGTTTCATTTGTATCTACCATTGATACATATATAATAATAGAAATAATATTACCAAAAACCTATTACAATAAAAATATTATTATACGCCGAAGGCGTATATCAATCACATGCAAAACTATATTAGTATTAGTAGTAGTAGTAATAATAATATTACAAAAATAACTATTTTAATAAAAAAATTATTATTAGTATTATCATAATAATAATAATAATAATAATAATAATAATTATTATTGTTATTATTAATTAATTAATTATTATTATAATATTTTTAAAATAATTATTGTTATCGCTAGTCCACAGGGTCTTGGATAGACGGTGATTAGGTGCCCTGTTAAGGCACTCCTTCATGTGAAGTCACTGGTTCAATTCCCCACCCAATCGGGGTGATATATTGGACATGTTGAAGCTGTAGTCTTGCCAAGCTTATATATATATATATATATATATATATATATATATATATATTTATATTTCTAAATAATTATGGTTATTATTATTAATTAATATTACTACTACTATTTCCCCAATGGGGGTGTGCTAACAGATGGCATGTCCACCTTAGAGTGCTCCTCACGAGGCAAGTGGTAGGTATAATCATGTGAAAATTTAAGTTTATGAGACGAGCCGATAGCCGATAAAACCCTCAAAACCTGCCTATGGCTATTAGATATAATGGTGTTGATATCATAACAATTCTTATTTCTTGGGCGATGAACTCTGTATGTAGGGTAGTGGACAAGAGTGGTAATGATCCAGCATGCTTGCCAGGGCCATGGGGTAGTTGGACCTATGTGGCTTTTTCGGTCTCTGGAGATGCAACTTCTCTGCCTGACTGGCGTGCATTCATTTGGGACCCTGGATCACTTGTAGGTTTTATTATTCTCCGGTGTTTGACATTTCGGTTTGTAAATAAGAGCCATAGATTCTATTGTAGGTAGGTAGTTATTATCTATTGGGCACCTGACCATCTCCAATTCTTGGTTTATGTTTGCTTAAGGTCCTTCTCTCCGGTGTAGTTGCTAGTGGAGGCTTGGAATTTGATAGTTCCATAGTCTTTAAGTCAGAATGAGTCTTTTTCGTGTCGAGGCTCTGCGCCAATTTAGAAAGGGACAGTGTATTTCTGATCATAAAGAAGATTTTTATTCCCTGGTTAGTTTTTTAAGTGTTGAGAGTGTTGAAGAGCTGAGCGAGCTAACAGGTGGGTGGTTGGGTGGTTCTGGGTAGAAAATTGTGGTATTCTCTCCCCTGTTTCGCCTGTGGGCTGATAGTGGTGTAGCTTTGGCAAGTAAATCCCACGGTGTGGTTTTTGTTTCGCCTTATCCAAGAGCTAGGCTTAGCCAATGCAGTAAGGAAACATCGGGTAGTGTGTGGTATTGTTTGTGGGAGCTGCGACGAGTGAAATTAGTTGTCTCCTCCTGGGAGGTGGTTCCTTATCTGGTTGTTATGGGTGGCAGTATAAGGGTGTGTCCATTCATGCCTCAGTAGCATGGTTGACCATGTCAGGGGGAGGGCAGCAAGGTCATAATAGGCGACAACACAATGACTAGAGCTCGACCATAGAGGATACAAATAGCGGTGAATGAGAGGAAGCGATTGCCTCACGTTAGGAGCGATCGTTAAGCAAAGTGGAGGCCACATATTCATTGGAAGCTATTGTAGATCAGTTGAGAGTCATCCAGGACAACCTGAACATTATGAGGTAACATTAGCATGAGGAAAAAAATGAACTGGTGGCATATTTTAATGATATCCAATTCTACATGAATAAGACTCTGGAGTTGCTTGAGAGTTTCTGTCGCAATCAGAGGCACCTCAACGATCAATTTCATGATTTGGAGGCCCGTGTGGAACACATTGACTTCCATATGCATGAGTGAGTCGACTTCTGTTTAGGACTTCCTGGTCTTCTGCCTCACCACCCTCCTTGACATTTTTATCTTACATTCTTGGTCTTTCTTGTTATCTTTTTGTAACGTAAGTCTAGGAAGCCTATTAGAAATAATGTCTATCAGGTTGCATCTTATTTTATTTCTAGCACCACTAGCTTTTCTCACTGTCTGTCATGATGCCAAGGGGGCCATGCAACCTATTTTTATACTCACAATTTTACAGAAGATAATATAATGAAGTTCTTTTGACCAACAAAAAAAAAATATTACTACTATTATTAATTAATATTATTATCTTTTATTGTTAATTAAATTTAATAGCATTATTAATTAATAAATATTAATAATAATTAATTAATTCATTTTTTTCATAATTAATTAATTAATTCAATGTTAATAGTTAATTGATTCATAATTAATTAATAAATAATTATAATAATAAACTAATCCAGGTGGATATCGGTGGCCACCCACCTAATCCGTTTGGACTCGCAACATCAATTCTTTCAGTTTTTTAGCTTCAAAACAGCTTACTATTTTCAACAGGTTTTCGGGTCTTGCACTCCTGGAGCCGTTTTGGGGACTTAATGATCCAGTTGGATACTGGTGGCCACCCACCTAGTCCATTTGAACCCCCACCATTAGTTCTTTCAGTTTGTAAGTTTTAGCACAACTTACTATTTTTAGCAGTTTTTCATAGACCGATGTTGCTCACTCAAAAGTTGTAGTCCTCGGAAAAATCTTTCTAATGAGCTATTGAGCACGCAAAATGGTGCCAAATTTACGTCCCCGGGAAGTTGAAACACCAATTTACCCAAACGGGGCCCACAGTTTTTGGCGCTTCATCTCCTAGGGTTAGGTTTTTGGAAGTTACATATTCTACATTGTTTCTCAACAATAAATAGGCCCTTGAGCCTCATTGTAACACAGTTCAGGGGGCTGGGAGCTGATACATCTCTTCTTAGGGATAAGCGCTACCAGTGCCCTAGCTCGCTTGTTCTGATCATGTCTATATTGTAACACAGTTCAGGGGCTGGTAGCCGACACATCTCTTCTCAGAGATAAGCGTTGCCAGTACCCTAGCTATTCATTTACATTATCTCTCATTGTAACACAGTTCAGAGGCCTGTAGCTGCCACATCTCTTCTAAGAGATACGCCTACCAGCGCCCTAGCTATTTTATTTCAGTCATTTGATTATAATAAAATGAAGCATTATTTCTACTGCATCTCTATCTTTATGGTTATATCTGTATTCTGTTGCATTCCTGCATAAAATCCGGATCATAAACTTATTATTATTATTTATAAAACATATAAATACTGTTTTTTTTCCCTATAATTTATATTAATTATTGTTAATTAATTAAACTTAAGGGATTTATATTTAACCCAAAGAATAATATTATAAACCCTATAAATAACATTATACCCTATTATTAAACCCAAGGGATTGATTTTATAAACCTAAGGATATAATAAACCCAAGGGATTTAAACTAAAAACCTAAGGGATTATAAACCCAATAAAATAATATTAAACTCAAGTGATCAATATTATAAACTCAAGGTATATAAACCCTAAAACAATCATGCTTGACCATGGTTGATTTTCATATTAAGACAATCTTTGTCGTAATGAAAAATTGGACCATAGTTGACCATGATTGATTTTCATATGGAGACAATATTGGTAACAATGCGACGTAGGACCATAGTTGATTTTCATATTAAGACAATATTTTTCACAATGCGACGTTGGACCATGGTTGACCATGATTGATTTTTATATGGAGAAAATATTTGTAACAATGCCACAATGGACCATGGTTGATTTTCATATTAAGAAAATATTTGTTCCAATGTGACATTGGACCAGGTTGACCATGATTATAAGCCCAATGGATTTATATTAAACCCAAATATTAATATGTATTTACCCTATGAATAATATTATACCCTAGGAATACGAACCCTTATATTAATAAACCCAAGGGATTGATATTATAAACCCAAGGGAATAATATTAAACCGAAGGGATACATATTATAAAGCCAAGGTATAAAAACCCTAAAATCAACATTATAAACCATAAAATAAACATTTTTTACCATGGTTTACCATCATTGAACCCTAAACGCAAGGTATATAAACCCTAAAATAAATATTATAAACCTTAAAATAAACATGGTTGATCGTGGTTGACCATGGTTCATTTTACAATCTTTGTAACAAAGCGGCGTTGGACGATGGTTGACCATGGTTGAGCATGATTGGTTTTCATATCAAGACAATTTTTATCACATTGCGATGTTGGACTATGGTTGATTTTCATATTGAGAAAATCTTTGTCACAATGTGACGTTGGACCACGATTGACCATGATTATAAACCCAAAGGATTTATATTAAACCCAATGATTTATATTATAAACCCTATGAATAATATTGCACCCTAGGAAAATTAACCCTTAGATTAGTAAATCCAACAGATTAATATTATAAACCCAAGGGATTAATACTAAAAACCCAAGGGAGTAATATTAAACTCAAGTGATAGAACCAAGGAATTAATATTATATTGTCACAACGTGACGTTGGACTATGGTTGATCATGGTTGAGCATGATTGATTTTCATATTGAGACAATATTTGTCACATTGCGACGTTGGACCATGGTTGATTTCCATAATGAAAAAATCTTTGTCACAATGTGACGTTAGACCAGCGTTGACCATGATTATAAACCTAAGGGATTTATACAAAACCCTAGGATTATTATTATAAACCTTATGAATAATATTATTGTAACATACCCAGGCTAACATTTCATCTAATAAAAGTTAATAAAGGAAAAAATAAGACCATGGTTAAGGGACACTTATTCCAAGTTGAATTTTGGGCAAAGATATCCTAGTGGGCATCACTACATATGTGTTTATGGCTAAGGAAAATTGGCAAAGGAAATGACTAAGGCATTAAAGAGGAAAAATGTATTTTTGGCACATTTATTTATGAAAATAATGGAATTAGGAGAAAAGGAAGGTAAAAGGTCACATGTTGCATGTGGAGGAAAATAAAGGAAAATAATGGAAAATGAAGAAAAAAAGAGGTCTCATTAATAAAAAGGCTTATGAGAATCAGTTGGTAGCTTTTTTTCAATTCAGTTTTGGAGCTCTCTCATTATTCTCTCTCACATACTCTTTGATACTTAGAGTTTTCTTGGAGAATTTCAACACTGAGCGAAGAAAGAGGAAAGCAAGGATGAAACAAGGAAGAGCATGATCTAGTAGCTTCAACAGGAATACTTGCAGGTAACATATTGCATGTGTGATTTCCTAGCTAGTTTGGACATGCATGTTGGTATTTGGTTCTCTTGCTATCTGTGGCATGGTTTTGTCAGGTTTTGATAGTAGTTTTCAGCCTTGCCTTGAAATTTTATGGATGCCATGGTGTGTTGGGATTTTGATCTTAGTTTTGAGCTTTGGAATTGTCATATGGATGTCGAAATCTGGGCGTAGGTGGTCTCAAGGAAAATTCCCAGAGGCCTAGGAATCCCTTGACTGGTTTTAGCGGGTGTTTAGGTTTAGGGCCTAGTGATCCGATATTGGATTGCGGTAAAACCTGAATGATAAGGAGAAGAAAATTTCCTCAAGGATAGTGATGGATTCCGGATGGAATTCCAAGTTCGATTCTATTTTATTATTGAAGCACCAATTTTGGTGTGATCATGGTATGGTGAGGGTGGAGGTGGTTTAGCCTCCCGATCCCCTTGGTTGTGCTTGGATTGGTTTATCCATGTGATCAGGTGCTCATTTTTATGCTAAAAAATCAAATTTATTAGAATGGCATGAAACTTGAATGACAACATAGTGCTTGTTGTTCTAAATCCGTCGCACTTCGTTTCACGTGAAATGGAATATGTATGCTCCTAGAAATGAGTTGTGCATGTTTACACAAACATGAAAAAAAATGATGACATGGAGCCTAGTCAATAGTCCGTACTGCTGACGTGGCATGCTAACTAGGCAGGGTCAATGTTGGTTAATTTTCCACCAGAGAATTTGTGATTTCCAAGTGTCAGCATCTGATTGGTTTGAATTTCATGTGGGTGATTGGGCAAGTTTTGAATGGTTGAGATTCGGGCTAATGGGGAGAAGACACATGGTGCAGCCTAGGGCCGCCATGTGCCCCCCAATGGTGGAGAAAATTTTGGTTATAAGTCTGGGCGGAGGCGTCAGAGTTTGACCCCATGACCTCCCATGAAACACATATGCCAACTACCAATACCTCATACCATAGTTCTTAACAACTATACATTTTCACATATATTTAAGGTTTGTAATGTCTGCCGATGGGGGGAGAGGGGGCCAACCCCCAATACATGTGAACAATACCTCAGAACCACGGTATAACACTAAGAAATTATTCCTAAGTGCGGGGATTTAAACGTTAAACTCGGTTTAATTAACACCTAAACCCATCATTAAATTGTGTTAATCCATATTTAACAATAAGCATGGGATTAAGCATTAAACACAATTAATTAATTTTAACCATGCTTAGTTAGCGTTAATTAAGTTGAACTACATTAAACCATATTATTTTAGCGGTCCGCCATATCCAGCGGAACTACCAGTTTTAGCACCAACTAACTAGATTTAGCTTTAGTGAGCTGAATTTAAGCCAGAAATTATGGAGAAACTGGAGATGGTCACAAATTTTGGAATTTTCGACCAAATCAGGAGCAGAAAGATGCCATATGACCATTTTTGGGAATTCTAAACTCATTGGTGTAGGTTTTAGGAGTAGAAAAACATTGTAAACACCTAATTTTGTAAATTTGAGCATAATATAGAGGCCCAAGCCATGGAAGCTAGACCAAGGAGATGTATCCCAGGAGGGTGAACTCCTTCATCAAATCCCTATGTTGATGTGTTGTATGGTGATGTAATGTGCGTTTATTTGTTTTTGTTCAGTCTTTCTTTTATGTTAATTTGCTCATAAAAATAACATAAAAATCACTCATGAGACTCAATCACTTGCAAGAGAACTTGAACCCTTAAGCACATACAAGACATTATTTTCAAAATTTGAAAGGGGAATTAGCACATCATAACTAACATACTTCATTCGCACCAATTTTGGTATCAAATCTTTAGGTCTTTAGGTTTTAATATGCAAGGAGGGATCTAATTGTTTGCAAGTTTGTGTCATGCTTACAAGGTTAAAACTAAAAAGAGGAGAAGGAAAGCTGGTTGAAAGCCCTGTAGTTGGGTCAAGAGGAAGAAAGGCAAGGTTGCCAAAGTCTTCAACACCAGAAAATCCTTAAGTTGAAGTTGAGTCTTTAGTGAGCATGTATCATGAAGGAGAAACTACCATGACAGAAGATGAGAGAGCATTTAGAAAGACATTTTTTGATATGACTGAGATGGTAAAGGTCCTCTGTGAGGAGAGGAATTTAAGGATGTAAGGAGAAAGTTATAGGTCTCCAAGAGGAGAGCGTTATTTAGGAGGAGGAGGCCATGGAGATGGTAAGAAACCACCATCCACTCCACCATAATCCTCACCACCATCTATACCTTCCTCTTCATCATCTTCCACTACCACAACTTTTCAATCTATCCATCCACATACTTCAAAAGGAACTGGTAAATCACCCTTAAAATTGATGTCAAATTTGAGCTATCGATGTATAATGGTGAATTGAATTCATAGAATTTGGATAATTGGATTCGCCAATTGGAGGTTTATTGCAGAATTCAGAACCTTCAAGAGGATGACATGAAGATTCAGTTAGCTTCCTTGATAATGGAAGACGCAACACTTGTATGGTAGGAAGAAAAGACAAAAGATGAGAATAAAAACCATGGTAAGATATAAATGTCTTGGTATAATTTTATTGATGCCATTAAAAGGAAACTTTAACCTCTAACTTAGATGAAAAAATCCATTATGGACTGGCAGAATTTTAGACAACTAAAGGGACAAAGTGTGCAAGATTACACTCATGAATTTAGGAGAAGGGATGTTATTATTGGTGTCAATTTATCTTCTCAAGAAACTTTGTTAAATTATATTGGGGGTTTACACAGTTATATTAGACATACTATTCTCATGTTCAATCCCACAAACTTATATGAGGTTTGCGTTCAAGCCATACTTCTAGAAGCAAGATGGAAACATAGTGCAGATGAGAAATGTGATAGTTTCCTTGAGTATGAAGGTAAAGGAAAGGGTAAGTTTAATGGAAGAGGAAAGAAAATGGTTCTATTAAAATAGAGAAAGAGAAACTCACATGTAAACATTGTTCGAAAAATGGCCATGATGAAGACCATTGTTGGAAACTCCATCCATATTTGAAGCACAACAAGCTTAAAACCAAAGAGAAGGAGAAAATTGTTGCAATCATTGAACATGACTTAGGTTCAGATTCAGGAGATGAAACCAAGATTAAAACAATGGGTTTGAAAGGTAAGAACATATCAAGCACTAGTTCTTCAATTTGCTCTAATTTAACTCAAGATGAAGATACAGGAATTGAACTCTTTCATATTAGACTTGTTTCAAAGCATACCAAAATGGGCACACTATTTGATAGTGGTTCTCAAGCTAATTTGATTTTTGAAGACTTGGTTAAGAGGTTAAGTCTTGAAACTGTTACACATCCAAGACCTTCTAATTTAGGTTGGATATGAAAGAATGCAAACTTGAAAGTAACAAGGAAGTGCATCCTAAGGTTTGCAATCAATTCAAAATTTCTTGACGAAGTTGAACTTGATGTATTTTCGCTTGAGATTTCATGTATTATTTTGGAAAGTCCTTATCTTTATGATATGAGGGCAGTGTTTCATCACCATGAGAATAAGTACCCCTTGTTCAAGAATGGAATTGAGTACATAGTTATAGCGCATAAGAATAAGAGGAGTTTGTCTCCTATACATGCAGGAGAAATGAAGAGAATAATGAATGCAAGTCAAAATTTGGCTTTGTTAATGTTCAATCATAGTGATGTTTTGAATGAGACCTTTCAAAAAGATGCATCAAATGAAAAAGATGATTTAATTGAAGTTTATAATGTTTGTAATAAGATGTTTCAGGACTCTAACATGTTTCCTTTGAAAATAGGTAAACAAGATATGAAATATTTGCAGCAGTCCACATCAGTGTTGAATAGTGATGGGAACAAGATGCTGGTGCAAGAGAGCGCAAGGGTCAAAGAGAAAGTGCTAATTTTTTTTGTAAAATAAGGCATAGGTTCCAAAAGTACTTTTTTTTTGTTTCAAAATGGTACATGGCAATGATGAAAAGTCTTGGTCAAAATTTGAAGCAAGTACAAGGCAAGACAAGCTAAAAATCGCAATGTCGATAGTGTTCGAGGTGAGACAATTTTCAAGTTTCTTTTGATTGACGACTAAGGTGGAAAAAGTTTGTTTCTTCAAGGATGACTTTTTTTTCTGCAAATTCTGGGAAATTGCAGCATGCTAGTGTCTACAATAGCAAGAAAGGGTCTCCAGAATCAAGGAAAAAGATTAGTTTTTTTTAAAAGCTCATATTGTTGAAAATAGGCAAATTCCAGTGGATTGAGACTGGAAGGGTGAGGAAACTGTACCCTCATCAAAATTTTCAATAATGAAAGATTTTTTGGGGTCCAAAAGGCTTCCAGTGGGGAGGAATGATCAGGTTCTTAGTTTTATGCTCAAAAATCAAATTTCTTAGAATGGAACGAAACCTGAACGACCCCGTAACGCTCACCAGTTTGAATCTGGCACACTTGGTTTCGCATAAAATGGACTCCGTATGATCCTAGAAATGACTTATGTCCGTTTGCACAAATAGGGAAAAAAATGATGACAGGGAGCCCAGTCAGAAGTCCGCACTGTTGACATGGCATGCTGACTGGGCAGGGTCAATTTTGGTTAATTTTCCACCAATGAATGTGTGACTGCCAAGTGGCAACATCTAATTGATTTGAATTTGTCGGTAATTTGAAAGTTTTGAATGGCTAAGATTCAAGCTAATGGGGAGAGGACAAGTGGTGTAGCCTGGGGCCACCACGTGCCCCCCCAATGGTGGAGAAAATTTTTGTTATAAGTTTGGGCGGAGGCGTCGGGGTTCGACCCCGCGACCTCCCACACAACACGCACACTAACTACCAATACACCACACCACAGTTCTTAAAATTTATAAGTTTGCACATATATCTAAGGTTTTTAATATCTACCGACGGGGGTAGAGGGGGCCAACCCCTAATACATGTGACCAACACCTCAGAACCATGGAAGAGATCTAAGCGCTTATTCATAAGCGCGAGGATTTAAGCATTAAACCCAGTTTAATTAACACCTAAACCAGTCATTACATTGCGCTAATCCATATTTAAAAATGAGCACAGGATTAAGAATTAAACACGCTTAATTATTGTTAACCACACTTAATTAGCGTTAATGCAGTTTAATTACATTAATTCAGAATAGTTTGGTGGTCCGCAAAATCTGGAAAAATTGCCAGTTTTAGTGCCAGCTAACCAAATTTAGCTCTAGTTAGTTAAATTAGGCCAGAAATTGTGGAAAAACTAGAGATGGTCATCAAATTTGGATTTTTTGACCAAATCAGGAGCAAAAAGAGGCTAGATGACCATTTTTGGGCATTTTGAACTCACTGTTGAATTTTCAGGAGCGCAAAAGCATTGTAAACACATCATTTTTCAAATTTGAGCATAATATAGAGGCCCAAGCCATGGAAGCTGGACCAAGGAGATGTAGCCCAGGAGGGGTGAACTCCTTCATCAAATCCCTGTTTTGATGTGTTGTATGGTGACGTACTGTACTTTTATTTTCTGTTGTTCAGTCTTTCTTTTACGTTAATTTTTTCATAAAAATAACATAAAAATCACTCATGAGACTCAATCACTTGCAAGAGAACTTGAACCCTTAAGCACACATAAGACATTGTTTTCAAAATATGAAAGGGGAATTAACACAACATAACTAACATAATTCATTCAGATCACCATATGATCCCACATTCATTCTTTGAATATGGCACAGGGGGTGACTGGATGAAGAGAGATTTGGCTCAGCCATGTCTATGGTCAGGTGGTACGTGGAAGTCCTGAAGATGGTCGGTTATTGACTATGTTTAATGGAAAATAAGTTATCTTTGTTTTGTACCTATTAATGTGTGGATTTAATGATAATTTTCCACAGGTATATATTTTTCTTTGCTTTTCTAATTTCATTTCTTCATTAACACATTAATTTCATCCCATAGCGTCATAAATTTATTAATATTTACATCATTATTGATCAACATTGCAACTATGTAGAAAGAGTAATAACATCATCATCAATGCAACATAACATAAAGGAACAAGATAAGAAAAGCCTGCACACATAGAGACATAAAGATTGGTCAGAGACCAGGGAAAACCCCACTATGGGAAAAACCCTTGCAATTCTTCTTCTAATAGATTGTCATCAAATGATTCAGCAAAAGAGAGTACAATGATCTATATCTTCACAAAAATAGAAAACCCACGAAAATCATCTAAACATCAAAGTCCTGATTCTGATGACTGTAATGCACTGTCACAATCTGTAGCCTACTACATAACACAATTGTCACTGAGCAGAATATTCAGAGTACTAGATTTTTCATCTTTCAGTCCCAGATTCATGGAGGAGGAGCTGTGTGAGAATATATGGAAGTCTTGGACGCTCCTTGGTGAACTATGTTCATGTGTCTAGGGCTAAAACCCCTGAATGCACCCTTCTAGTTGTTGTGTGTGTGTCCAAGGCTCCTTGAACGCTCCTTAGAAGCCCTAGAAGCTCCCTCCAAGATAGTGTGTGTGCATCCAAGGCTCCTCGGACACACCCATGACCATTTTGTGCATGCGTCCAGGGACGAAATTTCCTAGTTCTATGCCAATGTTCGAGAACCAGAAACCCTATATTCATGTGAGCTTCGACCCTGTAGTTTTAGACCCTTGTGCGAGTCAAGAAAAATAGAAGAGGAGAAGAGAGCTTGATCAATGTGTCCAAATGAGCTTGAGGTATCTTCTATTTATAGGCTTCCATGAGGGTCCACATGATGTTGAGGCTAAAATTTCCATTAGTATATGTGCATAGGGCTGACCTAATGTAATATACATGAGTGGGTATATAAATTCAAAAACCAACTTCTGCTTATCCAAACGAGGTGATGTTTAGGTCGATTTTGGTCCTCTTGAAAAGAGGAGTTAAATGAAATCATTATATTCATCATATGAGTTGTCCAAAGGTTAATTTGATCATAGTTGCATAATTTTAACACTCCCTCTCAACTAGGGATAATTCCACCTGCCAATATTTGACTGTCGATCAACATGACATATGTCCCATCTCAAGTATCTCATCATCTTGAATCATAAATGTACATCTCTTGCTTATTCTAACTTATTTATTGATTGTTCCTGCTCATATGTTAATTGCTATCGAATCTAAAAGAAGAAGAATTTTCTACTGGGGGGAGCTTAATCTACCACCCTATATTCATCGGGCTACAACCTAGAACCTTTTCCAGCAGGATACTACCTGGAATATTTGTCAATGGGACACTACTCAGAATCTCTGTCAGCAGGCTACTACCCAGAATATCAGTTAACAAGCTACTACCCAGAATATCTGTCAATGTGTTTCTACCCAGAAATATGTCATCAAGTTACTACCTGAAAATATTATCAGGCTACTACCCAGAAATATCGGCAGGGAGTCATATCTACGACCTGCATCATCATCGAAGAGCATGTCATCAAGGAGCATATCTCCAGAAATAAAAGAATCCACAAGATTGAAATCACACTTCAATTTATTTGTCTGGATCGCCATACAATAAGTACCCAGCTGGTATCTATATTATCACATGTGTAACAACATATAAAGTATTGAAATCGAAGCAAATATATTCTCAGCTAAACAGCAGCAACAAAAATCTAATGATACATAAGCTGAAATACAATTACATACACACAACTACTTTAATCACTGCAATCCCTGCTAAGAAGGAGGACCCTTCCTCCCTAGAAGGGCATAGGCAGGGAAGGAACTTTAACTGAAACTAAATAGAATCACACATTTAACAACAATAACAAGATAATCTGTATTAATCTGAACACAATTACAGAGCCAAAACAACGTTGTTCTCCGCTAAGAGATATATAGTGGTTACATCAGAAAATCCAGGGATAGATCATTCATGAGAATCTTACAATTCTCATGCTGATCGAAATAGAACTCATACAGTTATAACCACTTCCGAATAAAGTTCTAATTAGAAAATAAAATATTACAATCATAACTGCCTTTAGGCTGTTATCCCAAAAATACAATGTTAACAACTCCTACAGTTATCATAATGAAAAAAAAGCTGTAGTGCAACTGCTAGAGGACAAATCAACAACAATATAGACAAGAGCGGTCAACGGTACAACTGTATCAGCAATTTTCCAATGATTCTGTAACAACAGAGTGTAACAGTGGTTTGCTGGCGGTTCTGTAACAACAAGGTGTAACAACATCGCCTTGCTATAACAACACCATCCGAATTGCTCCTGTGAACTTCGTGTCTGGGATCTTTGACATCTGAAAGGACAAAAAAAAGGCCATTTACCTTTATCCAAACATTCACCATCAATTAGTCATAAAAAGGTATAATAGATCATAATAATTGGTGAATTGGAAAAGTAACGAAAGCAAGGTGAAACAACACAAGTCAGGGTAAAAAGGTAGGAAAAAGGGGTAAGGATACTCCCATTGGTTATGGTTATGAAGCAAAATAAGGAAGATAAGTGTAGGAAAAATGTACAAAACCAACACCCAACATCCCCCCCCAACTGATATACTTGCATGTCCTCATGCAAACTCATCTCTCATAGGAATATCTTCGGTGCAGGTCAGTGAGATCATAAGCACCAGTTGTGTCCTTGTCTGCAGACCTGTATCCCTGATTGGCCATCAACTTCCATACCCAGGATTCTGACTCATACTTGCTCAATTCGTAATTGGTCTGGTAATCCTCAATGGGCAACCAAATCAAAGGAAACTTGAACTTCAATCCCAACCACATTAAAGCACCAAGAGATTGTACAATTTGTGTGTAGGTTGGTACATGTGTAACAACCACAACGAAGTTCTGGAATGAGAATGGATCTCCCTTCAATAGCTTAGCACTACTAGATTTCGTGCGTTTTAAACACCCTGTCAAAGCTCGGTTCTTCATCATTGTGAATTTATTGAGGCAGAAATCCACAATTCTTCTTCTATAAGTGGCAGCTAGTTCTTTAATCTTAGGGGTACTCAGCATTCTCCTAAATTCTCATCTCAGTTCAACACCCTGTCTTGGTTTTGCCCGAACCCACAATGTTGTATTTTCCTTATTAGTCCCCATGGATTTAATGGCCAGATGCCATCCAATCTAATTCCTCATGAAGGTTACAAAAGCCCTTAATTGAAGGTATCCCATATAAGAGAATATTGCCACAATCATATACATACTCACATGTTGACAAATAATGTTGTGTAAAAATAATTCACACAACAAACTTTGCTCATCAAAATGTGAGGCACGGAAAAAATCTAGAAACGTACGAGTGGAGGAACATAAATAAGGTCTGTCCTCCATAATGGCTTTCAATTGAAACAAGAAGTAACGTTCCCACAGAAAAAAAGGATAGGATGGAGAAGGCCACCTACAACCCAACAAGTTGAGGGCAAGGTCATGAAGTCTCTGCTTATCTATGGTGAGGTCTCAAATTTTCTCCTGTAACAACAACAATTGTTCTTCTTGTTTCTTCAGAGCTTCTTTCTTCTTGTAATCCTCCCACCTTTTCTTCAAATCTGCTTCCATCCATCTTTCATGTAACCTGTCTATTTATCTCTGATATTCCTTTAGCGAAATCATCCCATCTTGAAGGGAGATTTCTTCTTGCTTCCATTTTTGTAACTCAGAAATTAATAGGAGTTTCCTAGAGTTCCATACCGAGATGAGACTCGACGTTCTCCTAGATTAAATGCCTTCATCCATAATAGGTGTACCAACCTCTGCTTCATGGGGTTTTTCCACCTCTGCTGTTGGTTCTTGTGTAACAACATCCTCTTCGGTGGGTTCTTGTGTGTCAGCCCCTTTGTTTTTACCTAGAGTCGCCTTTGTTTCCATTGTTGTTTCTTCTACAATAGGAGTGGCCTCCATAGGTTCTTGTGGTTCAGATTCTAGGTCGATTATTATAGGAGGCTCTGCTTTAACTGCTGGTTCTTGTGTAGCAGCAATATCATCAATAGGTTCTTGTGTAACAACCTCTTGCTATTCTGTTTCTACTTCCATTAGGCTGATATTTTCTCTACGGACATTATATCCCGCTGCTGTTAAGTTTTGAAAACATTTCATGCATACTGACACCGGAATTTATCTTCCCTCAGATAATTTCCATTTCAATTCCTTTTTTTCCTTTCTTAATTTTTTAATTTCTAAACACAAGGCATTGGTTTCGTCCTTACCTGATGAGGAAGGCTGCCTTTCTTCTTCTAAAATTTCTGTTTCCGTCTACTTCTCGGCTATAGGCAAGGGTTATGTAGGTATGCTGACCGTCACTCTCTCTTTCGGTCTTCTATCACCAATTGGTTCATCAATAGGCTTCTTCCCAATTCTAACTCCAGCAGGCCGAGTCTGGGTCTCCTCCTCTATCTGACTTCCTCCTGAAGTCGTAGTCTGTTTCCCTTAGGCTGTCCTTGGTTTTTTTCTCTTGAATTCTTCCCAAGTTTTTCCTTGATGGCCTAGGGAATCCAACAAAATTAGCTTAATGAGTCCATGATTAGTTGCACATGCCTCTGGGTGTGCTGTTGTTTTTACTGCTGCCACCATGTGCTTGATGTTTCCAAGAAAATAGAATGGAATATTGATTCTTTCTTGGTGTCGAAGGTGGTTAAGCAGAGGAAAGTGATAGTTGAACACTATCGTGGATCTCCCTTCGCAAGTGATATGTTTGATCAAGCCTAGGGCAGCGTCTTCCCAAGGACGAGGAAGTGAAACTCTGTCAATTCCTCTTCCTTTCTTCTCTAGTTTCTCTTCCCCTACTAGGAAATCCTCTTTCAAGGAGGGGTCATTGGTTTTTCTATTAAACCACCTCTGCCCTTCTATTGGTAATGAAGTTACCTGAGAGATTACCTCTTTAGTCACCTCCACTTGCATGTGTCTTACTCAGGTTTGATTATTGTTCAAGTTCTGAGAAAATTCAATTGCCACTACCTCGTCTAAGCCTTCAAGATTCAGGAAAAACTCAACCCATCCAGCATCTCTGAATATATGGTAAGCCTATGGGAAATTATGGAGAGCATCATGGAGTCCGGCTCATGCTTGACCGCTGCTCCACCCATATCTGATATTTGTTTCTAAATTTTCTTCTTAATGTTCGACAACAATGTAATATCACTGAGTTTCTGAGTTCACTTCTTTGTTGTTCAGTCCTGCTGTAACATCATTGTGTCTCTGAATTAGCTGCTGCTCGGCACCTCTGAATATATCCCAATCGACGAGCTTATAATGAGAATGCAAGGTTTCAGAAAGAGGTTGATGAAAGGTGACGACTTTCACGAATTTACCAAATCGTACCCTACACTAATATTCATAAATGGCTTATTATGGAAAGTGATGGGATTTCATACACATGCTCTTTTCCAATAGGATTCGGTCATCATCAACAATTCTGTTATTGATTAGGTGCATGCGAATTTAATAGATATTTATGATTACAACCTTTTTGAAATGATTTCAATTCATATCTCCTCCCCCACTTTAATTGTGATGACCGCCCACGGCTGTCACAAGAGCGTCATTACTTTGCCAATTAATCACTGAATCATCAATGACAATAATTTACCTTTTTAATGACATACCTGAGGTGACGTGGAGGAAGACTTGAGTTGATGGTGTCTTTCTTGCAGCACTTGTGTTGTTGTGTTTAGCCGACATGGTTATTTCTGTTTATGGAATGAATTACAAAGAACAATATTCGTGGCTATCGGCTGTTACATGTGTAACAACCAAGATAACTTTTAAATTATTCTAAAAAAACATAATAATCAGAAGAAATTGGTACAAAAAAGGAAATTACATGAATATCATCATCCAATGACATGAATCAAGAAGGGAAGATGATATTACAGGGAGAAAAACATGGGTGTAAAAGTTGCCACAAGAGTGGTTTTCAACTGTTACTAGCTGTCTGACTGCGCCCCGGAAAGGGGTTTTTACAGTTAGATTTATTTTTGTTTTTATTTTATTTTGTTATTTTACTTTTATTTTATTTTATTTTTTTATTATATATATATATATATATATATATTTTAAATAGATGTAACAACTGCCAAAAAGGTGGTTTTCAACTGTTTCCCTTATTGGAATTTCAACTTTTAAGGCTGCATAGGAGAATTTTCCCCTGCTGTTGTAACATGAAGATCAGAGTCTGCGACAATGTTGAAAAATGATTCCTTCGAAGTGGGTTGATGATATAACCTTAGACAGTGCCCAATAACCAGTAATGGCATCTTAGCACTGTCAATGGTGACCACTTGTACAGTCCCATTGTCAAAGACCGTATCCACTTCATAAGGACCTAGCCATCTGGTGCAGAGCTTGCATTTGAAATATTTGAACCTTGAATCATACAAAAGAGCCCAATCTCCTTTCTGGAAAATTTTCTTCTTAATAAACCCATCATGCCATCTAGCTCTTTGCTGCTGGATGATTTCTGTCTGTTGAATGGCAGCCAACCATTTCTCTTGCAACTCATTGAGCTGGTTCAATCTTTGAGTGTGTGCTGTACTCAAATCCATATCGAGCTGCAATGATGTTCTTAATGTATTTATTTCAAATTCTATGGGGAATAAGGGATTCTTACCATACACTAGTTCATATGGTGAGAAGCCTGCAATATTCCTCCATGTTGTCCTATAAGCCCACAATACCTATGGAAGTTTCTTAGCCCAGTTTCTTTGGTGGCTGGCTACTGTCTTTGTGAAGATTCCCTCAATGAATTTATTGGTGCTTTCTACTTGACCATTTTATTGCAGATGATAAGGTGTGGTGATTCTACGATGGATTCCATAATTTTCAACCAACTTCTTGATCAAATGAGATGTGAACTGAGGACCCCCATCTATCACTATCTCTCTGGGTATCCCGAAGCGAAAAAAAATATATCTTGAAACAAGAAGTCTGAAACAACCTGCTCTGTTACTCTAGTTAGTGCCCTTGCTTCGACCCATTTTGTGACATAATCGATGCAGACCAATATATATGATTTTTGCTGCGATGAAGGATCGATTGGCCCCACGAAGTCTAGGGCCCATTTCTCGAATGGTTCTATTACTATTTGAGGTTTTAATGACATCTCATCTGATTTTAGAGGTTGGCTCATACTTTGGCAACTATCACATCCTTTCACAAACTTCTTGGCATCCTGGAATATAGTTGGCCAGTAGTAGCCCATCGAGAGTACTTTATGTCCTGTCCTCTTGTTAGCGAAGTGTCCTCCACAAGGTTCCTCATGACAAGCCTTTAGGATCTCAAATACCTCATCTTCTCTAACACATCGCTTAATTTGGAAATCTGGCCCGGTGTGATAGAGATTACCTTTTATCCAGGAGTAGGTAGCACTCTGTTGTATAATCCTCCTTCTTTCCTTGGAATACAATTGGTGTAGGAATTTTCCTGCAGTAAGGTAATTGGCTATATCTACATACCATGGTGAGTGAGTAGAAATGGAAAAAGATACTCACCTAGGAAAGAATCCTTAGTAGCAGTGCAGTCATCACTTATAGTTAATCTAGAAAGGAAATCAACAACTACATTATCTTTTCCGATTTTATCTAAAATATTAATGTCAAATTCTTGTAACAACAATAACCATCATGTAACTCTACCATTAGTAACAGGTTTTTTCATTAAAAATCGAATTGCAACATGGTCAGTGTGTACAAATACTTGGTACTCGATGATGTAGTGCTGGAATTTGTTGATAGCATGCACTACTGCTAGGAATTATTTCTTAGTAATAGTGTAATTAAGTTATGCTGGAGTTAAGTTCTTGCTGATGTAATATATGGCATAAGGCTTCTTATCCTCTAGCTGCCCCAAAAGAGCACCCACAACCATGTCAGATGTGTCTGTAGCAATATGAAATGACAATTCCTAGTTTGGTCCTCGTAAAACAGGTGCTGTTGTTACACAGTTATTCAACTTTAAAAAGGCCTACTCACATTTTTCTATCCACATAAATTTCGCATCTTTCATCAGTAATGAAAATAAATGAGATGCAATCTTTGAAAAATTCTCTATAAACCTCCTATGGTATCCTGCATGTCCCAAAAAACTACGTACCTCTTTCGGAGTCTTAGGGGTCGGGATTTTCAATATTACCTCAATTTTTGCAGGATCTACCTTGATTCCATCTGCTGAAATGAAATGTCCTAGCATAGTTCCCTCGGTCATCATCATGTGGCATTTTTCCGCTCTCAGAGCAACATTAGTTTGTTCACAACGTTCCAACACTTTCTCCAAGTTAGAAGTAATGATGCCTCAAAGGACCCCCCATCGTGGATAATTTTAGGGGCGAATTTTAGCCTAAAGGCGAATTTATGATTTAAATTTTATTAGGGCGA